>JAVSCE010014840.1:0-748998 GCA_032199065.1 Smutsia gigantea
GAGAAGTCTGATGATAGTCTGATGGGTTTCCTTTGTAGGTGATCTTTTTTCTCTCTCTAGCTGCCTTTAATACCCTGTCTTTATCTTTGATCTTTGCCATCTTTATTATTATGTGTCTTGGTGTTGTCTTCCTTGGGTCCCTTGTGTTGGGAGATCTATGAGCTTCGGTGGACTGCGAGACTACTTCCTTCCCCAGCGAGGAAAAGTTTTCAACAATTATTTCTTCAAAGACACTTTCTATCCCTTTTTCTCTCTCTTCTTCCTCTGGTACTCCTATAATGCGAATATTGTTCCGTTTGGATTGGTCACACAGTTCTCTTAATATTCTTTCATTCCTAGAAATCCTTTTATCTCTCTCTGCCTCAGCTGCTCTGTACTCCTGTTCTCTGTTTTCTATTCCATTAACAGTCTCTCGCATGTCATCCATTCTGCTGTTAAGCCCATCGATCTCTTGTCTGATTTCTGTATTGTCTTTCCTCAGTTCCCTCACTTCCTCCCTCAGCTCTTGCACATTTCTCTGTAGGTCCATCAGCATGGTTATGACTTTTATTCTGAATTCTTTTTCAGGGAGGCTGTGCATTTCCATCCCTTCAGACTCCCTCTCTGGGGTTGTCTGGTTGATTTTGGTCTGAACCATATTCCTCTGTCTTTTCATGGCTGTATAATTTGGTCACTGATAGTTGCCACGTATGTCAGCTGGGCTCTTTAAGACTTTAAAAAGAGAAGAGAAAAAAAAAGAGAAAAAAATAAAAAAAAGAAAGAAAGAAAAAAAAGAAGGAAAAGAAAAAACAAAAACAAAACAAAAAACAAAACAAAACAAAAAAATGCCCACCAGACGTAGATTCTGTGGGACTGCTCTAGGTGGCGCTATTGCCCCACTATTCCACAGCTGTGACTGTACCGCTCCGCAGGGCCCTTTATCGCTCTGGCAGGGGTGGGAACGAGTAGGAGGCTGTTGATCTCAGTGAGAAGTGTTAAGTATGGCTACGCTTCCTCAGTCGCCAGCTAAGGTGTCTGAAACTCCCCAGGACTCCCAGCCTGCTGGGCTGAGTGTGCTGGGGTGATCCAGCTCCTCTGCTGGGCTCCTATCTCTTTAAGACCGCTGAAGAAAGCGCGCACTTTTTTTTTTCCTTCCCGGGAGCCAGCTGCACGCACCCTGGCGCGTTCCCCGCTCAGATCCTGCCCCTCTGTCTCTCCAATCTCCGCTGCACTGTGTGATGTGGGTCAGCGTTCCCCGCCTCTTGGGTGCTGAGTCCTCTCGGTTGTAGCTGCACGCTGTGCGCTTTCCTATGAATTCTCGTCTCTCTTTTAGGAATAGATGTATTTTCTGTGTTTTCGTAGATAAATATAGTGTTGGGAGGAGATTTCTGCCGCCCTGCTCACACCGCCATCTTCCCGGAAGTCTTTACTAAACAATTTTTAATAGACTTCTGTAAGTCCAGGGAGAGGAAATCCCCAGGCAAAATACCTCTAAAAACCGAAATCAGTCAAAGGGAGAAATAAAGTTTAAAACCGGTTTATTGCTTACAAACTGCAGTCCAACGCCTTCACTCTGCCCTGCTCCAGAAGAAGCAAGCAAGCCCCTCCCCCTAACCTCTCAGGTTCAGACATGCCCTGGGTTGCCCAGGTAATTACCCATTGACATGGAGACGAACTTCTCTCCACCCCTGAGGCTATGCAAATGCACTAAAGCCGGGCTAGATATTCTGGGAATGTTACAATTTTACCCACAGGCCACCCCTCCAGAAATCTCACCTTAAATCTACTCGTTTCCCTTCTTCTGCAATGGTCCCTGGGCGAGAAAACTGGGACATTGTGACCAGACTAATGACATAACTATAGCAACAGCATAAAATCATGACAATCCTCAAGCCGGAGGAGTCAGCGAGGTTCAAAGGCTTATGCACATTAAGTCCGTAGCCCGTCCATTCCATAGGCAGGCAGTAGCTAAGGGTTCAGAGCAATCATCATGCAGTAGCTGCAGCCAGGGGGCGCATTCAGGTGACAAGGACTGTAGGAGAAAATAACCTTAAGGGCAATAAGATACATGTTTTAATGACACCAGCATAGGCAAATCTTGTCCATCAGGTAGGATACATGCCAGAGAGTGGTCCTGTGATATGACAGTGGCAGGAACGGGATCTCATCCAGGTCTAGTATACCAGACTTTCACCCCCTTCGTTGTGGGAATTACAGATGGGTCAATATACAGGGCTATGGGAGGTACATGCACTTGCCAAGAAGATAAAACAAAGCTTCCCCACAAGATGCTCTTACCTCCTGGACATTTTGGGTACACTACTGTGACCTTTGGGGGCCATTCAGGCATTACTCCAGGAATACACAGGCCAGCTTCCTGGCCTTTCCCCCAAGGTGCCAGAAGGATCAGCCATTGCTGGTCCATGTGTCTAAATATCCAGAGCCAGGTCCATTCAACAGTGTCTCCAGGGCTTAATGCAGTAGGGGCTGGCAGCAGGATGTTGCTCTGCTGGCCATATCCTGGCTTCAATAACTCTTCTTTGGTTTGGACGTACAATTGTATAGGAGAGGTAGCAATGTGTGTGAGCATATCCACAGGGCTCAAAGCTCCTTTACGTGGCTTCTCATTCAAACGCTGCAACACTGTCCATAGGCGAAGTGACCAACCCCGTAAACTTGGTGTCTGACTTCAGGCCAGATTTCAACAAACGTTGTACCTCTCTATCATGTCTGCCCCAGTATGGTTATATGGTATGTGAATTTCCACTTTATTCCTAATTGCTGCACCCATTCTTGTAATGCATGTCCAGTAAAGTGGGTGCCTTGATCGCTCTCAATCACCTGTGACCAGTCATAGGCTGCAAAGAGACGCTCTAGGCTGCTCTTGGTGGTTTGCTGATCTGCACAACATGCAGGGCACTCCTTCTAGGCTCATCTGACTTCTTCAAAGGTCAATGACAAGCTCCACCAATGGGCTAAAGCTCACATTGTCTTTTGCCCCACATGCAACAGACACTGATGTACCCATTGGGCCATATCAGAGGCAGGCTTTCCTTCTAGCCAGCACACCTGGGGCAATGCATCTGCTTCACCATTCCCTCGGGATGCCAAAGGCAAATGGCCAGTCACATAATATACGGTAGGTGTCTGTGCCACACCATTCCGTGGCCTTTGGGTCCAGTCTCTCACCCACCCCATGACGGGATAGGTGGTTATTACCTTGGTCAGAGCTTTTCCGCCGATGGGCTCCATAGCCAGCAAAGCGTGGTACACAGCGGCCAGTTGCTTCTCTATCAAGATGTACTGAACCTCTGATCCTTTCTGTAGTTGTGACCAGGGTCCAGCCAACAGCAGAAGTAGCAGCACTGGCAGAAGCAGTAGCCTTAGGTTCAGGCCATGGGCTGGGGTCAGTGTGAGTGTAGACACATGTCCCTCGGCACAAGCGCCACTTCTTCCCATCATTTCTAGGAGTGGCCCTCCCTGAGGTCACACCCATTATAACAGATTTCGGGTTCAGAAGAATCCTGCCAACTGCGCCAGATGTAAGTCTGGGGAGAGGAAATCCCGGGGCAAAATACCTCTAAAAACCGAAATCAGTCAAAGGGAGAAATAAAGTTTAAAACCTGTTTATTGCTTACAAACTGCAGTCCAGGGCTGTCTTTCTCCTCTGCTCTGGAAGAAGCCAGCAAGCAAGCCAGCCCCCTCCCCTTAACCTCTCAGGTTCAGACACGCCCCTCTGTTGCCCAGGTAATTCCCCATTGATATGGAGATGAACTCTCCACCCCTGAGGACATGCAAATACACAAAGCCAGGCGAGATATTCTGGAAACGTTACAATTTTACCCCAGCTTTATTTTTTTTAGAGAAGTTTTAGATTCATAGCAAAATTGAACAGAAAGTGCAATATTTTTCCATGTAACCCCTGGCCCCACACACTCACTGCCTCTGTTATTAACATCCCCAACCAGAGCTTGACATTTGTTACAATCAATGAAGCTACACTGACACATCATTATTACCAAGGTTTATAGTTACATTAGGGCTCAGTCTTGATGTTGTACATTCTATGGGTTCGGACAAATATATAATGACATGTATCTATCATTAGAGTAACTTACAGAGTACTTTCACTGTCCTTAAAACCATCTGTGCTGCACTTATTCATTCTCCCATTCCCTGGCCACCACTGATCATTTTACTATCTTCATATTTTTGCCTTTTCCAGAATGTCATATAGTTGGAATCATACAGATTGGCTTCTTTCACTTAATAATATACATTTAAGTTTCCTCCATGTCTTTTCATGACTTGATGGCTCATTTCTTTTTAACACTGAATAAATTCCATTGTCTGATTTACCACAGTTTATTCATCCATTTACTTACTGATGGACATTTCATTACTTCCAAATTTTGGCAATCATGAGTAAAGCTGCTGTAAACTTCCATATGTAGGTTTTTGTGTGGACATAATTTTTCAATTCATTTGGGTAAATACCAAGGAGTTCAATTGCTACATCATATAAGAGTGTATTTAGTTCGAAAGAAACTGCCAAGCTGTCATCCAAAGTGAATGTAGCATTTATATTCCCACAAGCAGTAGATGAGAATTCCTGTTGTTCCACATCATCACCAACATGGTGTTGTCAGTGTTTTGATTTGGCCATTCTAATAAGTATGTAGTGGTATTTCATTATTACTTTGCAGTTCCCAAATTGAGCATCTTTTCATATGCATATCTGCCATCTCTATATCTTCTTTGGTGTGTTGTCTGTCCAGATCTTTTGCTTTTTTTTTTAACTGGGTTGTTAGTTTTCTTATTGTTGAGTTTTAAGAGTTCTTTTTAACCATCTTGTATCAGATATATCTTTGGCAAATATTTTCTTCCAGTTTATGCCTTGTCTTCTCATTCTCTCAACTAAATGTTTTCGAATTGCCAAAAAAAAAAAAAAAAAAGAAGAAGAAGAAAGAAAAAGAAAAATGCCCCTTGTGGCAAGTGTAACAAAGCAAAGATGTATTAAGAAAAATGCAATAATCCTCTCTTTGCCTCTAATGGTACTCTTAGGGTAACTAAACATTTGATTTGTAATCTTCTGAATCTTTCTGCTCAAATGTGTGTGGATTTTTTCCTTTTATATTTTTTTTAAAAAAATAAGCTTCTTTGTACATTTATCCATAATTTTCTTTTATCCCCTCCCTCTAAACAGTAAACGCTGGTATATTTCTAAGCAAATATGTATAAATTTAACTTATTCTTTTTCATGGCTATGCTTTATTCCTGGGTACCAGTACCATAGTTCAGTCAGTTGCTCCTCTCTTGTGGATGGCGAGGATATTGCCAGGTTTTGTTCCCTTTTCCTATAAACAGTGCTAGTGCTTTTATTCCTGTGGGAGAAATTTCTCAAAGTGGAACTCCTGCATCAAAGGTGGGGTGTATTTCTGATTTTAATGGATATTCCCACAATGTTTTCCAAAGCACTGTAGTATTTAGACCTCCACCAATAACGTGTAAGTGCATTCCCTACATTCTCTTCAGTGCTATATGTTAGCAGTTTTAAAACGTTTATCCATCTGTTAGTATTGTTTTCATTTTCATTGTTTTTATAACTAGTGGTGCTGGGCATCTTTGTGTATGCATGTGGTTTGGTTGTTTATATCCTTTGCCCATGTGTCTGTGGTTTAAATGTGGTGGCCTTTTAAAGGCTAGAGTAGAACATAACAGAATGGAGCAGGCAGTGCAGGTGCCAGATTTATGAACAGGGCATGGGGCTCCATCCTCCAGACAGCTGCCATCAGCACAATAGGCTGGTGATGTCCACCATCAACACCTCCTCCACCTGTCTCTGTGTCCCTGGGTCACGTCCAGGGCCTCTGGGAGCCACAACGCCAGGGGCCGTGTTCACAGGGTGAGTGGACAATGTGGGAAGGACTGAAACACCCACAGCCTCCCACAGCCAGGTCCCTAGAGCTGTGTGTTGCCAGGACCCTGGTCCTGCTTTGGTCTTAGCACTTGCAAGGGTACACTGCAACCTGTGTGTGTGTGTCTGTTATTTGCCGTCTTTTCAGACTCTGAGCTTTCTCAACTGTGATCCTCAATGTATAGTGCCTGGCACATAGTTGTCCCTCCAAAGTGCTGGTTGATTGAATGAATAAGTGTCATCAAGAGCTGGCAGGCCTCAGAAGGTAGTGGATAAAGGTAGTGCTGGTGGTAGTGGTGTGTGTGAGTGTGTGTGTGTACATGCACATAAATGTCAGGCATTTGGGCAGGCCTTTGGGTAGGAACTGCTGTCAGGAAGCTCAGCCTGGGCATGGTGGAGAGGTGTTCAGGAGGCCAGAGCCCCCTTTCCTCTACCCACGTCCCTCTAAGGCCTCTCTACTGTTCCCTCTGTCTCCAACTTTATGTAGGAGTTGCTGTCCTTTCCTGAGAAGTCCCTCCCACCCACATTTGAGGGGCCTTTCCATACAAGGGCAAGAGGCTTGTGTTAGATGAAACCAGTTAGTCCCAAGAACCTTCCTCCCATGGAATGTGGGGTCTGCAGACCAACCATTGACATGTGTATGGTTTGAAAGGAACTGGCTGAACCCCAAAGACAGAGCTCAGAAAGATCATGACCAACTATTAATGATTAAATGACCTAGTATACATGTGGGGGTGGGACTGTGCAAGGCGAGTGGAGAGGGAATGGGGAAAAGGAATTGAATAGCAACAAAAGATGTTTTATTAATTTAAAATTTTTCTTCCATTCATGCATTGAGATTTTAGACAGGTTCAGGATTTGCCAACTTTTTTTTAATATAATTTATTTTATTATCATTAATCTACAATTACATGTGCAATATTATGGTTATTAAACTACCCCTTCATTAGTTCCCCCCCACCAAACCCATTACAGTCACTGTCCATCAGTGTAGTGAGATTCTATAGAATCACTACTTGTCTTCTCTGAGTTGTACAGACCTCCCCGTGCCCCCCCAACATTACGTCTGCTAATCATAATGCCCCCTTTTCCCTCTTATCCCTCCCTTCCCACCCATTTCTAGCCAGTCCCTTTCCCTTTGGTAACTATTAGTCCGTTCTTGGGTTCTGTGAGTCTGCTGCTGTTTTGTTCCTTCAGTATTTTTTCTTTGTTCTTATACTCCACATATGAGTGAAATCATTTGATACTTGTCTTTTTCGGCTTGGCTTATTTCACTAAGCATAATAACCTCTAGCTCCATCCATGTTGTTGCAAATGCTAGGATTTGTTTTCTTCTTATGGCTGAATAATACTCCATTGTTTATATGTACCACATCTTCTTTATCCATTCATCTACTGATGGACACTTAGGTGGCTTCCATTTCTTGGCTATTGTAAATAGTGCTGCAATAAACATAGGGGTGCATCTGTCTTTTTCCAATTGGGCTGCTGCATTCTTAGGGTAAATTCCTAGGAGTGGAATTCCTGGGTCAAATGGTATTTCTATTTTGAGTTTTTTGAGGAACCTCCATAGTGCTTTCCACAATGGTTGAACTAATTTGCAGTCCCACCAGCAGTGTAGGAAGGTTCCCTTTTCTCCACATCCTCGCCAACATTTGTTGTTGTTTGTGTTTTGGATGTTAGCCATCCTCACTGGTGTGAGGTGATATCTCATTGTGGTTTTAATCTGCATTTCTCTGATGATTAGCGATGTGGAGCATCTTTTCATGTGCCTGTTGGCCATCTGAATTTCTTCTTTAGAGAAGTGTCCATTCATGTCCTCTGCCCATTTCTTAATAGGATTATTTGCTTTTTGTTTGCTAAGGTGCATGAGTTCTTATATATTTTGGATGTCAATCCTTTATCAGATACTTTTTTAATGAATATATTCTCCCATACTGTAGGATGTCTTTTTGTTCTACTGATGGTGTCCTTTGCTGTACAGAAGCTTTTCAGCTTGATATAGTCCCACTTGTTCATTTTTGCTTTTGTTTCCCTTGCCCAGGGAGATATGTTCATGAAGAAGTTGCTCATGTTTATGTCCAAGAGATTTTTGCCTATGTTTTTTTCTAAGAGTTTTATGGTTTCATGACTTACATTCAGGTCCTTGATCCACCTTGAGTTTACCTTTGTGTATGGGGCTAGACAGTAGTCCAGTTTCATTCTCTTACATGTAGCTGTCCAGTTTTTCCAACACCAACTGCTGAAGAGGCTGTCATCTCCCCACTGTATATCCAAGGCTCCTTTATCAAATATTAATTGACTGTATATGTTTAGGTTACTGTTTGGATATTCTATTCTGTTCCACTGGTCTGTGGGTCAGTTTTTTTGCCAATACCAAATTGTCTTGATTACTGTGGCTTTGTAGTAGAGCTTGAAGTCAGGGAGCATAATTCCCCCTGTTTTATTCCTCCTTCTCAGGATTGCTTTGGCTATTCGGGATCTTTTGTGGTTCCATATGAATTTTAGAATTATTTGTTCCAGTTCATTGAAAAAAGCTGTTGGTAGTTTGATAGGGATTGCATTGAATCTGTAGATTGCTTTAGGTAGTATAGCCATTTTGACAATATTTATTCTTCCTAGCCAAGAGCATGGGATGCATTTCCATTTGTTAGTGTCCTCTTTAATTTCTCTTAGGAGTGTCTTGTAGTTTTCAGAGTACAGGTCTTTCACTTCCTTCGTTAGGTTTATTCCTAGGTATTTTATTCTTTTTGATGCAATTGTGAATGGAATTGTTTTTCTGATTTCTCTTTCTGTTAGTTCATCATTAGTGTATAGGAAAGCAACAGATTTCTGTGTGTTAATTTTGTATCCTGCAACTTTGCTGAATTCAGATATTAGTTCTAGTAGTTTTGGAATGGAATCTTTAGGGTTTTTTATGTGCAGTATCATGTCATCTGCAAATAGTGACAATTTGACTTCTTCTTTACCAATCTGGATGCCTTGTATGTCTTTGTTTTGTCTGATTGCTGTGGCTAGGACCTCCAGTACTATGTTGAATAACAGTGGAGAGAGTGGGCATCCCTGTCTTGTTCCCGATCTTAGATGAAAAGCTTTCAGCGTCTCGCCGTTAAGTATGATGTTAGCTGTGGGTTTGTCATATATAGCCTTTATGATGTTGAGGTACTTGCCGTCTATACCCATTTTGTTGAGAGTTTTAATCAGGAATGGATGCTGAATTTTGTCAAATGCTTTTTCAGCATCTATGGAGATGATCATGTGGTTTTTGTTCTTCTTTTGTTGATGTGGTGGATGATGTTGATGGATTTTCGAATGTTGTACCATCCTTGCATCCCTGAGATGAATCCCACTTGATCATGGTGTATGATCCTCTTGATGTATTTTTGAATTCGGTTTGCTAATATTTTGTTGAGTGTTTTTGCATCTACGTTCATCAGGGATATTGGTCTGTGATTTTCTTTTTTGGTGAGGTCTTTGCCAGGTTTTGGTATTAGAGTGATGCTGGCTTCAAAGAATGAGTTTGGAAGTATTCCCTCCTCTTCTATTTTTTGGAAAACTTTAAGGAGAATGGGTGTTATTTCTTCTCTATATGTCTGGTAGAATTCAGAGGTGAATCCATCAGGCCCGGGGGTTTTGTTCTTAGGTAGATTTTTGATTATCGATTCAATTTCGTTGCTGGTGATTGGTCTGTTTAGTTTTTCTGTTTCTTGCTTGGTCAGTCTTGGAAGGTTGTATTTTTCTAAGAAGTTCTCCATTTCTTCTATGTTTTCCAGCTTGTTAGCATATAGATTCTCATAGTATTCTGTAATAATTCTTTGTATTTCTGTGGGGTCCGTCGTGATTTTTCCTTTCTCGTTTCTGATTCTGTTTATGTGTGTGGATTCTCTTTTTCTCTTAATGAGTCTGGCTAGGGGTTTATCTATTTTGTTTATTTTTTCAAAGAACCAGCTCTTGGTTTCATTGATTTTTTCTATTGTTTTATTCTTCTCAATTTCATTTATTTCTTCTCTAATCTTTATTATGTCCCTCCCTCTGGTGACTTTGGGCCTCATTTGTTCTTCTTTTTCCAATTTCAGTAATTGTGTCATTAGACTATTCATTTGGGAATGTTCTTCCTTCCTTAAATAGGCCTGGATTGCAATATACTTTCCTCTTAGAACTGCCTTTGCTGCGTCCCACAGAAGTTGTGGCTTTGTGTTGTTGTTGTCATTAGTCTCCATATATTCTTTGATTTCTGTTTTGATTTGGTCGTTAACCCATTGATTAATTAGGAGAGTGTTGTTAAGTCTCCATGTATTTGTGAGCCTTTTTGATTTCTTTCTAAAATTTATTTCTAGTTTTATACCTTGGTGATCTGAGAAGTTGGTTGGTAGGATTTCAATATTTTTGAAATTACTGAGGTTCTTTTTGTGGCCTAGTATGTGGTCTATTCTGGAAAATGTTCCATGTGCACTTGAGAAGAATGTGTATCCTGTTGCTTTTGGGTGTAGAGTTCTGTAGATGTCTGTTAGGTCCATCTGTTCTAGTGTGTTGTTCAGTGCCTCTGTGTCTTTACTTATTTTCTGTCTGGTTTATCTGTCCTCTGGAGTGAGTGGTGTGTTGAAGTCTCCTAAAATGAATGCACTGCTGTGTATTTCCTCTTTTAATTCTGTTAGTATTTGTTTCACATATGCTGGCGCTCCTGTGTTGGGTGCATATATATTTATAATGCTTATATCTTCTTGTTGGACTGACCCCTTTATCATTATGTAATGTCCTTATTTATCTCTTGCTACTTTCTTTGTTTTGAAGTCTATTTTGTCTGATACAAGTACTACAACACCTGCTTATTTCTCCTTGTTGTTTGCATGAAATATCTTTTTCCATCCCTTCACTTTTAGTCTGTGTATATCTTTGGATTTGAGGTGAGTTTCTTGTAGGCAGTATATAGATGGGTCTTGCTTTTTTATCCATTCTGTTACTCTGTGTCTTTTGATTGGTGCATTCAGTCCATTTACATTAAGGGTGATTATTGATAGATATGTACTTATTGCCATTGCTGGCTTTAGATTCGTGGTTACCAAGGGTTCAAGGATTGCTTCTTTACTATCTAACAATCTAACTTAACTTTCTTGTTAAGTAATTGTAAACACTGTCTGATGTTTCTTTATTTCTCTCCCTTCTTATTTTTCCTCCTCCATTCTTTCTATACTAGGTGTTTTATTCTTTGCCTTTGGTTAGTATTTGGATGGTCTCCTTTCTTTTCTATGATTTTATTTTCTCTGGTGACATCTTTTTAGCCTTAGGTGTGCTTCCATCTAGAGCAGTCCATTTAAGATATCCTGTAGTGGTGGTTTATGAGAGGCAAACTCTCTCAACTCACGTTTGTCTGGAAATTGTTTAATCCCTCCATCATATTTAAATGATAAACGTGCTGGATACAATATTCTTGGTTCGAGGCCCTTCTGTTTTGTAACGTTAAATATATCATGCCATTCTCTTCTGGCCAGTAAAGTTTCTGTTGAGAAGTCTGATGATAGTCTGATGGGTTTTCCTTTGTAGGTGATCTTTTTTCTCTCTCTAGCTGCCTTTAATACCCTGTCTTTATTTTGATCTTTGCCATCTTAATTATTATGTGTCTTGGTGTTGTCTTCCTTGGGACCCTTGTGTGGGGAGATCTGTGGGCTTCAGTGGACTGCGAGACTATTTCCTTCCCCAGCGAGGGAAAGTTTTCAGCAATTATTTCTTCAAAGACACTTTCTATCCCTTTTTCTCTCTCTTCTTCCTCTGGTACTCCTATACTGCGAATATTGTTCCGTTTGGATTGGTCACACAGTTCTCTTAATATTCTTTCATTCCTAGAAATCCTTTTATCTCTCTCTGCCTCAGCTGCTCTGTATTCCTGTTCTCTGTTTTCTATTCCATTAACAGTCTCTTGCATCTCATCCATTCTGCTATTAAGCCCGTCGATCTCTTGTCTGATTTCTGGATTGTCTTTCCTCAGTTCCCTCAGTTCCTCCCTCAGCTCTTGCACATTTCTCTGTAGGTCCATCAGCATGGTTATGGCTTTTATTCTGAATTCTTTTTCAGGAAGACTGTGCATTTCCATCCCTTCAGGCTCCCTCTCTGGGGTTGTCTGGTTGATTTTGGTCTGAACCATATTCCTCTGTCTTTTCATGGCTATAGAATTGGTCACTGGTAGTTAGCACGTATGTCAACTGGGCTCTTTAAGACTTTAAAAAGAGAAAGAAAAGAAAAAAGAAAGAAAGAAAGAAAAAAAGGGAAAAAAAAGAAAGAAAAGAAAAAAGAAAAAACAAAACAAAACAAAAAAACGCCCATGGGAGTAGATTCTGTGGGAATGCTGTAGGTGGCACTGTTGCCCCACTATTCTGCAGCCGTGGCCACGCTGCTCCACAGGGCCCTTTATCGCTCTGACAGGGGTGGGAACGAATAGGAGGCTGTTGATCTCAGTGAGAAGTGTAAGTATGGCTACACTTCCCAGTCACCAGCTAAGGCGTCTGAAACTCCCCAGGACTCCCAGCCTGCCTGGCTGAGTGTGCCGGGGCGATCTGGCTCCTCCACTGGGCTCCTGTCTCTTTAAGACTGCTGAGGAAAGCGTGTGCCTTTTTTTTTCCTTCCTGGGAGCTGGCTACAAGCACCCTGGTGCGTTCGCCGCTCAGATCCTGCCCCTCTGTCTCTCCAATCTCTGGTACACTGCGCAGTGTGGGTCAGCGCTCCCCGCGCAGATCACCGGGGCTTGCTACTTCGCGGGGTGTACTTCCATTCCCCACCGGCTCTGAATCCTCTCCTCCCGCCGGTGCGCTGGGGTGGGGTACGGCTCGGGTCCCGCCGGATCGCGGCTCCGTATCTTACCCGCCTCTTGGGGTGCTGAGTCCTCTCGGGTGTAGCTGCACGCTGTGCGCTTTCCTGTGTATTCTGGTCTCTCTTTTAGGAATAGATGTATTTGCTGTGTTTTCGTAGATAAATATAGTGTTGGGAGGAGATTTCTGCCGCCCTGCTCACACCGCCATCTTCCCGGAAGTCTCCTCCTTGCAAACTTTTTGAGGTCAAGGAATCTCTGAGAATCTGGAGAAAGCTACTCACATCTTCTCTCACAAAAGCACCCTTTTTATGCACAAAAGGCTTACATACAATTTTAGGAGCCTCACCCATTGCCTGAGACCTCTATGTTCCTTGGTTCTTTGCTTGTAGCCTCAGAGGAGGAAAGATATCCTGGAGGTGGCTGACTTCTTAAAGGACTATTACCACATAATAATTACTTTTACCCCCCACAGCTAATTAAAGCACCCACAACGCATTGAAATTTACTTATTTAGGTTGTGTCACAGTAGAACAGTAAGGAGGCAGGGGATAGAAGTGACTGTTGCTAGAGCACTTGAATGCCAGGTGAAGTTTAGAAAAGCCTTATAAGAAAGATAAAAGGCATAGTTTTCTCTTTGAACTTAAAAAACATCCACCCTGCACAGAAGCAAGTAGCCAAAGTTAAAGGCAACAAAAACAAACAACAGAGTTCAGAACTGTAATCAAAGGCATTTAGAGCTGTGGGGACTTTTTAAAAAGTGCGTAATGCATTTACCCTCAGGGCATTCTTATACATTTTTTTCCTTAATTTTGTCATATTTTCCTATCCTAAACTTAAATGTCCTCTTTATTATCATTTGAAAGGAAAAGGCCTTGCATGGAAGCCTTGCCACAGGCCACAGTCTCCTCATTTGACTGTGGGTCAGGCAGGGGTTGGTACAGCTGGGAGGCCAGGAAAGGCCAGAAAGTAGAAGGAAGGTCTCTCTTTCTCCCATGGAGGGCCGGTAATTTCCATCCTGAGGTTTTCAAAAAGTGCTCACCCTTTCAGGCACTGGTCACGAGTGTGAATCTTCTCACAGAGACCATTTCCCTAGGATTTGCTGATTTTTTTTCTCAGCTGTCAGTGATACCTTGACTCTCCAGCATCTTTGAACATGAGTTTTCTAGATTAATAAATGTCAGTCCTTTACATTCACATGCCCTGTGCTTTTGAACAGAAATCATTCTAAAAATAGTTGACCTTACTCAACTGAATGGACTATTATGGGCTGGGAGTTAGGGAATGACCCCAGAACTGCTGTGGGTTAATGCCCTTGGAGGAAGCAGATGTGGGCTTAGCAGAGTCCTAAGAAAGCAGAGAAACCTGCTTTCCAGCTTGTCTCCTCAGAGAAGTGCAAAGGAGATGGGGGGCTGCAGACTTGGAGGCAGTTTAATGAGGCTGTTTTCTTCAAAATTAATGAGTTACAAGCAGATGGAATCTTTTCCTTCAATGTATAACACTTCTTTAAATGACAGAAAAAGCTCACCTTTTCTTTTTGCTCTGCTGTTACCCATGTCCTTTGATTTTCTGGTGGTGTCCCAAACATTGTCTGTTGTTTGCGCATCTCTAATGCAATGCAGTTCTTCGACCTACCCTTCTACCTTGCTGACATGGAAATTGCTAAAATATGCAGGAGATGCATCCCTCACCATCTTCAAGTTTTATCCAAAGCCCACATTCTGAGCTGAACACACTTTTGCTAATATAATATGAAACTATTGTTCTTCTACAGCTTCCTTAATATTTTACTATTTTACTGAATTCCAAGCACATTAAATATTTGAAAATTAGAGCTTTAGTATTCTAAGGCTGTAAGTCTTGTACAATGCTGCGCCAATCATTAAGCCAGTCTCTTAGTTGTGAACCCATCCTTCTGTGCTCCAGGAGGCTAGGGCAGGCACTCTGCAAACCTCATTTTTGTTTTTCCAGCTGACACCCAGCTAAGCTCTGCCAATAAGGGGCACTGGATGGAAACTGGAAGCCTGCAGGAGGAAAGGACTTGATCTGGCGGCACTCTGCTCCCAGCTTGCTGGTTCCTGTGGCCATCACTCTAACAATGGTTCATCACCCTAGCAGTGACACTTCCTCCCATGGAGGCAGCTGGATCCTGTTTGATCCCATTTGTAGTTTTTCCAACACTTGCAAAGCCAGACTTGTCATGCCCCTCCAAGAGACTCCTGCACCAGCTACCCAGTGCTTCCTCCTAGAGGCCTGAGTTCCAGGCACCCCGGGCCTCCATCCAAACTCACAGACTAGCCCCAACTGGCCAGTGCCCCCTCCTGAGGGCTCTGGATCCCAAATCTGGGTCCTATCTTTCTCTGAACAGCTCAGGAACACCAGATCAGTGGAAGCAGGTTGCCTTCTTGTGTCTGAAGAAACTAGCCTTCCCCTGTTGGAGAACTTTCTCATGAAATGTCTCATGAGCTGAAATTCTTTAATAGCATCTTATGTTTTGAATAATGTCTTGGACCACAAGTTGAATCATTGAGGTAAGAATCATGGATAGAAAAAAAAAATAGCCTCAGAGTCTTTCCTTGCTCAGGGGAAGCCCCACATTTTGTCTAGCAGTAGACTCATTTGCTGTCCTCAGGCAGACCCTGGTTCACTAGTGACCATTGGATACAGTTGCATAGATACTATGCAGTCATGAAGGTCTCTTTCTCAACCATTGACTCACACTTTGCAAACAGCTGGTAAAAATTCAGAGCTTGGAAATTACATTTATTCCCTGGTACCAAAGGTTCCATTTATCTATCTATCTATCATCTATCTATTTATTGGGTACCTGTAGCATTAGAATACACAGAAAGGGTCAACATGTCCTTTGTCTTCTGCTTCAAATCAGGGGCATATGCTTCATTTATGAGGAAACTGGTGACCAACACTACAAAGAACCATTTCTCCAACCTTACATAACTACCCAAGAGAAAGAGTACTTAGAAATGCAATTATCTGAGAAGTCCACGCATTGTCCAACAACTGCATGAACTGATGATTTTTTGACATGACTCATTTTGAAATGGACAAGTCGACCTTCAGAAAATATATAGTTCAGTAAGACATTTATCCATTGAAATCTTTTGCCTTTGGCTGAGCACTGAGCTGATCTTTCCCTGAATACCTCTTCTTCCTCTGGAGCCTCCGCAGGGCAGTGATCAATAGCTTTAACGGTCTGAACCTGCTAAGAATTTGATGAGCTATCCTTTCTGGTCTCTGATTTCCTGTATGCTGACACCTTCTCTTGATTAAGTTTGCTTTCCAGCAGAGCCTAAGACAAGGGCTTCTCTGTAGGCCGTTTATTTGGGAGGTGACTCCAGGATGGGGAGAGTGAGACAGCAAGGAGAAAAAGCAAGGATGAGTGGAAGTTATCTCTCTGGGTAGCAGGCCAAATTCTGTCAGGATTGTGGGAAGCATATAGAATGTCTCCCAGACCTGCCCACAGAAGGCCAGAGCTCACAGTATTTCTCTACTGGTTCCTGTTGCCCATTGGTTGAAGCCCACCCAGGGCTCTTCACTGTCTTACACTTCTGGGCCACAGGTAGGGCGGGATAATGTGGGAACGTGGAAAGATGCAGCACAAGCTGGAGGGGCTGTCCCAGTTCATACAGAACAGTCCCCTGCAGCTGTGGCTCCAATTAGAAGGATGGATGAGATAGATGTCACCAGAGGTGAGCAGCTGGCTTTGAAGCCAGATCTCCTCAGATCGGACTCTCAGCTCCATCACTGATTAGCTGTGAGACCTCATTCAAAAAGCCAAACATCCCTTTTCCCATTGGATAATAATAGTACTATGCCTCATAAGTGTTGTGCTCAATAAAGATTAGCTGTGGTTACTGAACAACAGTCTCCTAGTCTAAATGTGTCCAGGGCTCCCTTTTCTCTTTCAAAGCAAACACAACTTATTTGGGCTTCTGTAGTTTCCAAGGGAAATGTGAACCCTGTGTAAACACACACTGATGAAGCATGCCTTCTCTCTCCTGCTGCATACAACAGGGTCTTGCCACTTAGCTGCCTCTTTGAGGACTCCCACGTGATCTCCCTCCTCCTTTTTCATCCCTGTGCTTCTTTCCTGGACATTTCTGCCCTGCCTGTCCTCTGGGTGCAGAGGGGCTGCAGAGCTCAACCCCTCAATATGCCTTCCTGCTGCTGCTGGCTGCAGCCCTGTGGAGCTGTGTTACGTTGTATTTTCTTCAAAAATTTACTGCAGTCCACTGTAATTTCCTGCAAGTATTGATGTAAACATTTCCTTGCCAGAATCTGGTAACATTCTAATATTGTCAGTACTTAGATTAATGTTGACACTTTTGTTGACCCTCTGAATACAGATAAGCAGGAGCTGTTCAGCTAATGTCAGTGTTCCGGGGCTAAACCTTCCAAATCGATTACAACCAGTCTAGATCTTACTTACTGCTGAAAAAATGTGTCATATCTTCTTGCAAAAAGAGGTGTTTTTCTTTTTTGGATATTAAGAGTTGTATAAAAATTAAGCTACTTTTTTTTTTACCTTGGCTACCAGGATTCTCTGAGCTAAATTGTATGTCACAGTATAACAATTATGCCTCACTGCTCTTTTCTGATACATCCATCTTTTTCTTCTAGATATTTAATTCTTATTTTAATTGTCTTAATATATAAATATTTTTATTGTAGGTTGACCCAAATCCTCTTAGAAGCAGTGTGCAGGTAGAAAAGGATGCATGACTTGTTACAAGTGTCTTTACTCCCATGAAAATACACAACCACTGTTGGTTGGTTGGTCTTCCTGAGTATAGCATCTTTCAAAGCCAGGATTTCTAAAGCCAGGTACCCAAGATGCTGGTAGTTTCCATTCTATCACTTGTGTTCAGAAGACATGTGGTGTTTCAGTTAGGATATTTTTGGTTGCAGGTTATGGAAAATCCCAGTGAATGTCCCAGTTTGAACTCTAGAGGAGATTCACTGTGTTTTGTAACCCAAGTGCTTGATGGGCTCCAGACATGGTTTGATCAGGTTTCTACTTTGGGCTCTATTTCTCTTAGTTTCTCCTAACTTCACTTTCCCCTGTTTGCTTTTCCTTGAGGCTGGCTTCCCTCAGGAGGGTGGGGGCTTGCAGCTGCCTCTGATGAAGATCTGCTTGGGCCACATTCTGTGAGAGCCCATCCCTGAGCCAAACCACCACAGCCAAGATAAGTGCCCTGATTGGGCTGGACTGGTCAGGACCTGCCTGCAGCTGTGACCCACGCAAGGTGCCCAGGAACTGTACAGTAGGGTGGGGTGGGGTGGAGTGAAAGGCAAAGAAGAAGGCTTATTGCTCACTCCACTGGATGGGGATAATGCAAAGAGAACAAGAGAAGGAGTGACCTACTGTGAGTATAGCTTCTATAAAATTATGTATATGTGTACTTATATTTGGGATGGACAATGCCAGATTGTGCCTTGATGGGCCTTGTATATTCTATCAGAACACTCTGACTCTTTTGTTGGCTTCCAGGAAGAATTTGCCTTGTGGTGCCTCTAGAATGGGGCAGGTGGAAAGCTTCCTGCAATTATATTCCTTATATGTAACATTTCTTCACCAGACGTTTGCAGTTTTATAGGGTCCATCAAACCAATTGACAGCTGATTTGAGATTTGGATTTGGTGCATCAGAGGAGAGGGGGGTTCCATGTACCCAGGAACAGACTGGTGCTTGGCTCAATGTATCCATTAATTGCTTACACCAGAAGAATCCTTAAAGCAGTAAATACACTTCTGCAAAGAATGCTCAAAAAGGGTTCTGGACACTTTTTTTCTCGTAATTAACAAAGGAATATTCTAATTCTTTATAGAAAACAACCTTTTTCTTTCCAGTTCCTATATTTTCCAATATCTGGTTATAGTTTATGCCTGAAGTAAGCATTTAATGGAGGGCTCTCAGAATTTATGGAAAAGAAGAAGCCTCATGTGTGCATGTGCACATACACCAAGACACATGGATGATTGTTTCCTTTACTTCCAGCATGTGTTTCACTGATGGACTAAAGGTAGGACAATGGCCTCTGTCAAAACCTTTTCCTGGAGGAGGACTGTGGCTTTTGAGTTCCTTTACAGAGCAGCGGCTTGGCAATATGCCACAGCATAGGCAGCTTTGGGTTTAAAAGCAAAATGATTGGAGACTTCTGGGAAGATGGCAGCATGAGCAGGGTGGTGGAAATCTCCTCCCAAAACCATATATATTTGTGAAAATACAACAAATACAACTATTCCTCAAAGAGAGACAAGAAGATACAGTACAACACCCAGGCTACAGCTACACCTAGGAGGACTCAGCGTGTCATGAAGTGGGTAAGATACAAAGCCGTGACACAGTGGGACCCAAGCACTCCCCACACCTCAGCTCACAAGCAGGAGGAAAAGAATCAGAGTGGGGAGGGAGTGGAAGCACAGGACTGCTAAGTAACCAGTCCTGGTGATCTGCATTGGGAGCACAGACACACATCGCATGCTGTATAGGAGATTAGAGAAACAGAAGGGCAGGATCCGAGACAGAAACCGTGAGGGGGTCCCCTCAGCTAGCTCCCCTGGGACAAAAGAAAAGTGGGTGCTTTTTTAAAAGTCTTAAAGAGACAAAGCCCAACAGCAGAACAAAATTGTCCCAGCATGGTCAGCACAGCAGGCTGGGAATATTGAGGAATTTCGGGCCCCCTAAGCAGCTCTGGGGTAAAGCAGCCCCGCCGAAACCCCTCATAGCAACAAGCAGCCTGCCATTTGTTCCCCCAGGCCGGTGCTGCAAACAGTCTGGCAGATCCGCCATAGCTGCAGAACAGCAGGAGAGCAGCCCTGCCCACAACAACCACACAGAATCTCCTCCCGGCGGGCGTGCAGCTACCCAGGAAGGGCCACAGAACCCAGAGCAAGGTCTGGAAGGCACCAAGAGGAGCAGAAGGCACCCGGCGTGACTGCAAACCCCCACAGTGCTCTAGGCTAGACTGAGGGCGGCCCCGCACATGGCAGCTCAGGGGATTATCCCAGAGACTGCCTCCCAGTGCATGGGTAACCAGCATAGGCTCCAGAAAAGGGCAAGGAGAACAACAAGCAGGAAGGGACTCTGTTCTCCCAGCTGACACACATGGCACCTGCCTGTGACCACTTCTATCACCATGAAAAGACAGAAGAATATGGTCCAGTCAAAGACAACCCCAGAGAGAGGACCTGGTGGAATACATTTAAACAATCTTCCTGAAAAAGAATTCAGAATAAAAGCCATAACCATGCTGATGGACATACAGAGAAATATGCAAGAGCTAAGGGAGAAAGTCAGGAGGGATATTACAGAAATGAAACAATCGATTGACGGGCTTAAGAGCAGATGGGACATGGTGAAAGAGACTGTTAATGGAATAGAAATCAGAAAACAGGAGTACAGAGAAGCTGAGGCAGAGAGAGATAAAAGGATCTCTAGGAATGAAAGAATATTAAGAGAACTGTGTGACCAATCCAAACGGAACAATATTCGCATTATAGGAGTACCAAAAGAAGAAGAGAGAGAAATAGGGATAGAAAGTGTCTTAAAAGACATAATTGAGGAAAACGTCCCCAAGCTGGGAAAGGAAATAGTTTCTTAGACCATGGAAGCCCACAGATCTCCGAACACAAGGGACCCAAGGAAGACAACAACAAGACAC
Source organism: Smutsia gigantea (assembly GCA_032199065.1). Lineage (NCBI taxonomy): Eukaryota > Metazoa > Chordata > Mammalia > Pholidota > Manidae > Smutsia > Smutsia gigantea. The sequence continues at coordinate 20,381 of JAVSCE010014840.1, forward strand.
ATAATAATTGAAATGGCAAAGATCAAAGACAAGGACAGAGGATTAAAGGCAGCTAGAGAGAGAAAAAAGATCACCTACAAAGGAAAACCCATCAGACTATCAGACTTCTCAACAGAAACCTTACAGGCCAGAAGAGAATGGCATGATACAGTTAATGCAATGAAACAGAAGGGCCTTGAACCAAGAATACTGTATCCAGCATGACTATCATTTAAATTTGAGGGAGGGATTAAACAATTCCCAGACAAGTGAAAGTTGAGGGAATTTGCCTCCCACAAACCACCTCTACACGATCGCTTAAAGGGACTGCTCTAGATGGAAGCCCTCCTAAGGCTAAAAAAATGTCACCAGAGAAAATAAAATCATAGCAAAGAAAGCTGACCATCGAAATACCAACTAAAGACAAAAAATAAAATCAACTATCCACAAAAACAGTCAAAGGAAACGTAAAAGAGTAAAGAATAAAACACCTAGCATATAAAGAATGGAGGAGGAAGAATAAGAAGGGAGAGAAATAAAGAATCATCAGACTGTGTTTATAATAGCTTAAGAAGAGACTTAAGTTAGACTGTTAGATACTAAAGAAGCTACCCTTGAACCTTTGGTAACCACGAATCTAAAGCCGGCAATGGCAATAAGTACATATCTATCAATAATCACCCTAAATGTAAATGGACTAAGTGCACCAATCAAAAGACAGAGTAACAGAATGGGAAAAAAAGACCCATCTATATGCTGCTTACAAGAGACTCATCTCAAACCCAAAGATATACACAGACTAAAAGTGAAGGGATGGAAAAAGATATTTCATGCAAACAACAGGGAGAAAAAAGCAGGTGTTGCAGAACTTGTATCAGACAAAATAGACTTCAAAACGAAGAAAGTAGCAAGACATAAAGAAGGACATTACATAATGATAAAGGGGGCAGTCCAAAAAGAGGATATAACCATTATAAATATCTATGTACTCAACACAGGAGCACTGACATATGTGAAACAAATACTAACAGAATTAAAGGAGGAAATAGAAAGCAATGCATTCATTTTAGGAGACGTCAACACACCACTCACTCCAAAGGACAGATCAACCAGACAGAAAATAAGTAAAGACACAGAGTCACTGAACAACACACTAGAACACATGGACCTAACAGACATCTACAGAACTCTACACCGAAAAGCAGCAGGATACGCATTCTTCTCAAGTGCACATGGAACATTTTCCAAAATAGCCCACATACTAGGCCACAAAAAGAACCTCAGTAAATTCAAAAATATTGAAATTCTACCAACCAACTTCTCAGATCACAAAGAAAACTAGAAATAAATTATACAAAGAAAACAAAAAGGCTCACAAATACATGGAGGCTTAACAACATGCTCCTAAATAACCAATGGATCAATAAACAAATTAAAACAGAGATCAAACAATATATGGAGACAAATAACAACAACAGCACAAAGCCCAACTTCTCTGGGACGCAGCAAAGGCAGTTCTAAGAGGAAAGTATATTGCAATCCAGGCCTATTTAAAGAAGGAAGAACATTCCCAAATGAATAGTCTAAAGACACAATTACTGAAATTGGAAAAAGAAGAACAAGTGAGGCCCAAAGTCATCAGAAGGAGGGACATAATAAAGATTAGAGAAGAAATAAATAAAACTGAGAAGAATAAAACAATAGAAAAAATCAATGAAACCACGAGCTGGTTCTTTGAAAAAATAAACAAAACAGAAAAACCCCTAGCCAGACTTATTAAGATAAAAAGAGAAGCTACACACATAAACAGAATCAGGAATGAGAAAGAAAATATCATGACGGAACCCACAGAAATACAAAGAATTATTACAGAATACTATGAAAATCTATATGCTAAGAAACGGGATCACCTGGAAGAAATGGACGACTTGCTAGAAAAATACACCCTTCCAAGACTGACCCAGGATGAAACAGAAAATCTAACAGACCAATTACCAGCAATGAAGTTGAATCAGTAATCAAAAAACTACCCAAGAACAAAAACCCCGGACCAGATGTATTCACTGTTGAATTTTATCAGACATTTAGCGAGGACATAATACCCATTCTCCTTTAAGTTTTCCAAAAAATAGAAGAGAAGGGAATACTTCCAAACTCATTCTATGAAGCCAGCATCACTGTAATACCAAAACCGGGCAAAGACCTCACCAAAAAAGAAAATTACAGACCAATATCCCTGATGAACATAGATGAAGAAATACTCAACAAAATATTAGAAAACTGAATTCAAAAATACATCAAGAGGATCATACACCATGATCAAGTGGGATTCATCTCAGGGATGCAAGGATGGTACAACATTCGAAAATCCAACAACATCATCCACCACATCAACAAAAAGAAGAACAAAAACCACATGATCATCTCCATAGATGCTGAAAAAGCACTTGACAAAATTCAGCATCCATTCATAATTAAAACTCTCAACAAAATGGGTATAGACGGCAAGTACCTCAACATCATAAAGGCGATATATGACAAACCCACAGCTAACATCATACTTAACAGCGAGAAGCTGAAAGCTTTTCATCTAAGATCAGGAACAAGACAGGGATGCCCACTCTCCCCACTGTTATTCAACATAGTACTGGAGGTCCTAGCCACGGCAATCAGACAAAACAAAGACATACAAGGCTCCAGATTGGTAAAGAAGAAGTCAAACTGTCACTATTTGCAGATGACATGATATTGTACATAAAAATCCCTAAAGACTCCACTCCAAACCTACTAGAACAAATATCTGAATTCAGCAAAGTTGCAGGATACAAAATTAATACACAGAAATCTGTTGCTTTCCTATACACTAATGATGAGCTAACAGAAAGAGAAATCAGAAAAACAATTCCATTCACAACTGCATCAAAAAGGATAAAATACCTAAGAATAAACCTAATGAAGGAAGGGAAAGACCTATACCCTGACAACTACAAGACACACGAAAGAGAAATTAAAAAGGACACTAACAAATGGAAATTCATCCCAAGCTCTTGGGTAGGAAGAGTAAATATTGTCAAAATGGCTAATACTACCTAAAGCAATCTACAGATTCAATGCAGTCCCTATCAAAATACCAACAGCATTCTTCAATGAATGGAACAAATAGTTCTAAAATTCATATGGAACCACAAAAGACCCCAAGTAGCCAAAGCAATCCTGAGAAGGAGAATAAAATGGGGAATTACACTCCCAGACTTTAAGCTCTACTACAAAACTACAGTAATCAAGACAATTGGTATTGGCACAAGAACAGACCCACAGACCAGTGGAGCAGAATAGAGAGTCCAGACATTAATCCAAACATGTATGGCCAATTAATATATGATAAAGGAGCCATGGATATACAATGGGGAAATGACAGCCTCTTCAGCAGCTGTTTTTGGCAAAACTGGACAGCTGCGTGTACAAGAATGAAACTGGATTACTGTCTAACCCCATACACAAGGGTAAACTCAAGGTGGATCAAAGACCTGAATGTAAGTCATGAAACCATAAAACTCTTAGAAAAATCATAGGCAAAAATCTCTTGGACATAAACATGAACAACTTCTTCATGAACATATCTCCCCGGGCAAGGGAAACAAAAGCAAAAATGAACAAGTGAGACTATATGAATCTGAAAAGCTTCTGTACAGCAAAGGATACCATCAGTAGAACAAAAAGATATCCTACACTATGGGAGAATATATTCATAAATGATATATCCGATAAGGGGTTGACATCAAAATATATAAAAACTCATGCACCTCACCAAATAAAAAGCAAAAAATGCCATTAAAAAATGGGTAAAGGATCTGAATAGTCACCTCTCCAAAGAAGAAATTCAGATGGCCAACAGGCACATGAAAAGATGCTCCACATCGCTAATCACCCAAGGAATGCAAATTAAAACCACAGTGAGATATGACCTCACACCAGTAAGGATGGCCACCATCCAAAATACAAACAACAACAAATGTTGGCAAGGATGTGGAGAAACAGGAGCCCTCCTATGCTGCTGGTCGAAATGCAAATTAGTTCAACCATTGTGTAAAGCAGTATGGAGGTTCCTCAAAAAACTCATAATAGAAATACCATTTGACCCAGGAACCTCACTTCTAGGAATTTACCCTAAGAATGCAGGATCACAGTTTCAAAAAGACATATGCACCCCTATGTTTATCGCAGCACTATTTACAATAGCCAAGAAATGGAAGCAACCTAAGTGTCCATCAGTAGATGAATGGATAAAGAAGAGGTGGTATGTATACACAATGGAATATTATTCAGCCATAAGAAGAAAACAAATCCTACCATTTGCAACAGCATGAATGGAGCTAGAGGGCATTATGCTCAGTGAAGTAAGCCAGGCAGAGAAAGACAAGTATCAAATGATTTGACTTGTCTGTGGAGTATAAGAACACAGAAAAAACTGAAGGAACAAAACAGCAGAAGACTCACAGAACCCAAGAATGGACTAACAGTTACCCAAGGGAAAGGGACTGGGGAGGATGGGTGGGAAGGGAGGGACAAGGTGGAAAAAGGAGCATTACGACTAGCAGACATAATGTAGGGGGGGCACAGGGAGGGCTGTACAACTCAGAGAAGAGAAGTAGTGATTCTATAGCATCTCACTACGCTGATGGACAGTGGCTGTAATGGGGTAGGTGGGGCGGACCTGATGAAGTGGGGAGTTTAGTAACCATAATGTTGCACATTTAATTGTAGTTTAATGATACCAAAAAAAAAAAAAAAAAGCAAAATGATCCAGGTGGAAGAATGGGCATATTGGCTGCATGAGAATGGAATATGCCCCAGTAGGCGGCCTTTGCTACTTCGGTAGTTGACGGTGGGGTTCTGAGCACCTGTCCCCTGCCAGGTAAGGCCTGGAGCTAAGTATGCACCTTGGTGGCTTTGTACTGTGAGGAAAACAAGGCCAGAGTAGCATAACGCTGTCTTCATAACAGGAAAGATACTATATATTCTAGGTGTTATCATCTTTTCAGTAATTACTGTCAACTGCTTAACACCTCTCCCCACATGTCTTCACTTCCATCTAAAAAAGAAGGCATGAGGAGATCAAAAAGGCTGTTTGCTGAAGCCACTATGTTTTTGGTGAGGGCACAAGACAACCAGTAAACCAGGACTATTTCTTGCCCTGTGAAACATTGCTGCACACCCTTGCCAATAAATGCAAGCCCTTCCCAAATGGAGCCAGTTGGAGATATGTGTGCAGGTGCTTATGTGAGTGGAGCCATCAGGGTGCCAAGGGAGACAAGGGAGGACTGGGAAGGGCAGGTTGGGGCTGGGGAGCCAGGCCAGCTAGAAGGCTTACCCTCAAAGGGAGTGGTCCACCATTAAAACAGCAAGGTTCAAGTAGTTGTTGATGGCTCTGGACTGGTCTGCTTGGGTCATGAACTGACTCTATGTTGAAACTCTGGTTCTTGGGTCCCAGCTGTTGATCAGGGCCCTGAGGCAGAAGCCCATCATATAAATGTTGCGGATGCTGGGATTTCTAGAAAGACCTTTACGTAGGAAGATCTGTGTGGGAGAGCAATTTCAAACTGTCTAGTCTTTAGCAAAACCTGGAATATTACTCAAGACTATGGTATTACTACATCTACAGCTCTGCTTGCCAATGATTAAACTGGGATCTAGGGAATGCTGGTCCCTAGGCTCTGACTGGGCCCAGGGTCCTGAAAATTGCTTTCATCTAATTTCAGTCTCAAGGTCAAGCCATCACCTGATGTGCTGATGAGGACATTCACTATGTGACACAGTCTTTGCTTTATGGGAGCCCTCAAGAGAAATGTGACCTACTTGAAGAACAGGAAGGGGCACTTCTCAGCATGAAACTTATTTTTATGTTAAGGACACTGTGAACCAGGTAACCTTCTCTCAGTGTTTGAAGTTTCTTAAAGCCAAAAGTGAGTGTTAAATAAGTGTACAGGGTTTATAGTACGTATTTTTATTTTTACTAATTCCTGGCTCCATTTTATACCTTAGTGTTCTTGTTTCAGGCTTTCTTTTTCACCTACTTCTTGCTTATGTTACCTTAATTCATTTTAAGTATCCCTTTAAGTTGCCTTCGAGTGGTGTGCTAGAACTTTTGTGGTTATTAAATGAGCCTCTTGTTAAATAGTTGATAGCTTGAAATCAGTCATAGTGGGAGTTATTACACTATGGGTATAGGCAGACACTACAAATAGGTCTTTTTTTTTTCTTTCAGAGAACTAGTTTACTGGCATACTACTATTTATATCCTATCCAGAAAAGGTAGAGTCTTAATAAACGTGTTTTTAAAAAATATTATGAAATGATCTATCTTATTTAGATATTATATATAATTTGAAATCTTAAGAACAGTGACACTGTTTTGGATTCAAAATATTTCAAGGGTAAATAAATTTATAAGATTTTTTTTTATTGATGGCAAGAGAAGAATGGGATTCATCCAAAATGTGCCTTCTACTCAACATGCTTGTCATGCAACTGTTCTGTAAAGGAGGATATTTACATATGTGGGTGTGGCAAAAGCTGTTTACATTTCTGTTTATCACATTTAAAGCTGTAAAGAGTGGTAGAGCTAAGATTTTGGTAAGTCTAGCCATATTAGAAGCAATTCAGTGTGAGATGGCTGCTAAGGGACCATTCAATGCAAATTAGAAGTAATAATAGCTCTGGTTTAAAAGGGCAGAGAATTAGGGCAAGGAAGGGAAAATGACTCCCTACAGAGGACAGGGTTTTACGGTGACAAATGTGGGTGCTTGCTACATGGCTCTTCTTTCTGCTCTGTCCAGGGACAGAGAGTCAAGCAAGAGGGGACAGTGTGGGGTTGAGGAAGCCTGCAGTCACTTCTGGCAGGGTACCAGGCTACCCTAGTCTCAGCTTGCCTTGGAATAAGTGAAAATAGCTGCAGAAACCATGCTTGTTATCCAGAGTTGGCAGCCCAGCAATGCAAACTTCAGCATCAGCACGAAAGAGAAGAGAAAACATCTGATAATAAAATGGCAATTCCTGGGCCACAAACAACAATACTGAAGACAACTGGAAAGTGCCCCAAATCTGAAGATCCCCCAAAGGCATTGTAATGGGACAGTTTATTGATGAGGGAACAGCTAACACGTGCTGATTGCCAGGTGCATGGCTGTGCTAATAAACACTCTCCTTGTATCAACCCATTTAATTCTTTCTCTATAACAAGGAAACTGAAACACAGGTGGGTGAAGTCACTCGCCCAAGGTGCTCAGTGAATAAGAGAAGGAGCCAAAATTTGGGCGTCTGCTCCTAACTGTTCAGATCAAAAGAAAGGATTTGGTTAGATGGTGTCCATCTTAAACTGGCTATATTACTAGCAAAATAAATTTATTCAGGAATAGTAGAGGTATTGCGACAAGCAAATTATGGTCAATTCCTCATGATATTCAAGATGATGAAAGCTCAGAGAGGTGGATGGTGTGGTCAGGATCACATAGCAAGTTGGGATTGTGGTAGGCAGAATAATGGCCCCCAAAGAGATCCACATCCTAGTCCCCAGAATCTGTGAATGTGTTCTCTTACATGGCAAAAGGGATTTTTCAGGTGTGATGAAGGATTTTGAGTTGGGGAGATTAACCTGGAGCAACCAGGTGTAGTCACAGGGTCCCTGTTAGAGGGATACAGGAAGGTCAGAATTAAAGAGGGAAATGTGACAACAGAAGCAGATGTCAGAGCGATTCAGCATGAACCGAGGAATGCAGATGACTTATAGAAACTGGAAAAGTAGGAAACAAATTCTCCCCGACAGCCTCCAGAGGGGATACAATGCTGCCAACACCTTGATTTTAGCCCTGTAAGACTTACACCAAACTTCTGATACCCAGAACTGAAAGACAGATTTGTGCTGTTCTAAGTCATTAATTGTGTGGTATTTTGTTATTCCATAAAACTGTAGGACTAGGACTAGCAGCAGCAATAGAACACCAGTGCAAGGGTAAAGCTGGCAACAAGGGCTCTCTCCTGACTTCTGTTCCTGTGGCCTTTATGCATTAGCTCTGAGCTGGTCAGGAGGCATGGTGAGTCCTTGAGCAGGTTGGAAGCCCCTGGCCTGGCACAAGTCCTGTGCTGAGACAGGTCTGGCAGGTGATAGAGGTTCTACAGGGTGAGGAAGCCTCTCTCCAAAGGGTGTGGCTCACTCCTGTGTGATGCAGATGAGGACAGCTGCCAGAGTTTTGAGACTAGAATCCAGGATGGTCAGTGCTCAGGAGTTAGGATACAATGCCTAAGGGGTCAGGGGACCATGGACTATTAGGGAGAGTTCGGTTCAGTGATTAGGGAAGTCAGAGGATAAAGTAAGGAAGGAGTTCATTAAAGTAAGAGTGTTAGGGAATGACAGAATAGAATAATAAAAGAAGTTCATTGAACAGCTACTCAGCATGGGGCACGACCCCTGTTAACTCCTTAAGCCAGGGTCATCTGGCGTCCAGCGTCTGCTTGGATCTGCAAGGTGTGGGAACTGAATCCACTGAATCCCTACTACCCCAGGCTTTGGGGGAGCCACAGAGCACTGGATGGAGTGAGATTAAGCTCTGAAAACTTCCAATAGGTAAAGAAGGGAGACTTTCAGGCAGGTTACTTAAGAGCACGACTGTAAACTGCAGTTCCTGGTCACCCAGGGGACGGTAATTTGCAAGCCCAGGTCTGGGCGTTTAGCAGCCCCGCCTTACTGGTCTGAGATAGGACAGGGTGAAGGTTAAAGCCAGAATTCGGAGGATTAGAATGACAAAGCAAAGTAATAAAACAGTACTGGAAAGGCGCAGAGACAATGCGTTTAAGTGAGAAGTTTATTTAAGGCAAAAGGAGCACCCTTGGAGAAAGGGGAGCGTGGGCTGTCCTAGAGAAGAGGCGCCTCTGAAAGGCTGGGAAAAGATTAAAAGGATACACACCTAGAAAGTGCGGGCGACCCCAGAAAAAGGAACGCCCCCTGAATGGTTGAAAATAGAGAGTTTAAAGTTAAAAGGTTACGCACTTAGAAAGTGCGGGCAACCTCAGAAAGAGGAGCGCCCCAAAAGGTTGGGGAAAATATTAAAAAGATATGCACCTAGATAGTGTGGGTGACCCCAGAGAGAGGAATGCGCTGAAAGGCTGGGGGTTCCCCCCCTTTTGAGGATTCTTTAAGAATGTGACTAACTGGCTGGGGGTGCAGACTTGTTAAGTGATCTTTGAATACTTAGAATTAACTTAACACAAGGAACTTCCTGCTCTGATTTCTCCCTGGGATACGGGTGTCTTGGTCTGGGAGCATATCAGACAGCCTGCCCAGCTCCCAATGTGGGCTGAGTTATTGTCTGTTTGCTAAAGAGTAAGTTAAGAATCTTACATTAAGTGGGTATTAAAATACAATCTTTAAGATGGAATCCTTCCTACCTTTCACTATGTTGTTTATGGCTGGGCCTGCATGCTAAATTAGTTGCCTAGGTTACAAACTATTTAATTAGGGCCAGAAGGAGAAAAAAACAGCATATAGGTAAAGGTAAAAAAGTAAACTGGGCCTGCATGATTAACACAATAAAGACATGGGCTATGCTGAGGTACCTTTCTTTATCTGGGAAATATTCAAACATTCCAGGCCAAGTTGCTCTTGGCTTTTTGAGCATTAATTGATTAATTCTGGGTATTTTTAGTGGACTTCTGGCCTTTTTCTGTTTCCACCCCACTCATATCTATTTTCCTGCCTAACAGGACTAGGGCTCAATATGCCCACTGAAGTGGGGCAGCAGGACTTCTGCCTCTGAACAGTGCTCCTGGGCTGGGACTAGAGCAGAAATGAGTGAGGTGCATGTGTGGGAGGCTGGGCCTACAGAGACGCATGGGAACCCCACAATGGTCCCTGGTACCAAAGGCAGTGAATGAGACCTGGGGATGATGAAGCGGTTGGCTGCGGGGCCCTCAGCTCGGGCCAGTGGGAGGCTGGGTGACCTGAATCACTTCCTCTTCCCCTTGGGACTGCTTCAAGACCTGAGGTGGGCTGATAGGGGAGGAGGGAGGAAATATCAATGAAGGCAGTTTCAAGAAGCTGAACAAGACAGGGGCAGTTGAAATGGCGAGGAGGCTGACACTTCCCTCCATTCTCATAGACGAATTTAAGAGTCACAATATACAGGTAATGCAAAGTCCTGCTATCACTGGACTATGGCTGTAAAATAAGGTCTCATTTCCTTTTAAATGCTCAAATTCCAGTATCTCAGCAGCTCTCAGACTTGGCTGTAATCAACCTTAGCTTCACCTGGGAGCTTTGAAGAATCCTAGGGCCTGGTCCCACCCCCAACAGGTGGATCCTGTGATCTATGGTTTGCGGAAGCCCTTGAGGGCCACTGTTAGCAGAAGGCCCACCAGTTCACTGCCTGTAGATTGGATCTATCTAAGTATCCTACAGCTGAGCCCAGGATCCCCCAGGCATACACTCACTTGGGCCTGGGGTAGGGCCATGATCTCTGGCACAGCCTCCTGGCCAGGGTACTAGGCCACTCCTCTGGGAACCTCCAGCCCCAGGAGATGCCGCTCTCCCTAGGACTATGGGTTCTGAGTGTATGATAGGCCATCTTGTGGGTTCCCACAGAGAAACTGAGGTGGGACAGTGCACCCAGGCCTTCCTGAGGCCCCAGGACAGTGAAGGGAAGCATGCCAGAGTGCAACTGACAGGCTCCAAGGATGAGGCGGCTCCCAGGGCACACAGAGCCAAGCCTGTCTTTGAGACCCTCCCAGGACTTCTCACTGACCTCCCAGGAAAAGACACCTCGCCCCCTGCCCAGGAGTGCTCTGGACATTACCACTTACAGAGCAGACCCCACCTCCCTCTCTCATCCAACTCTAAGACCTGACCTGAACTCCCAGTTCCAGCCCCAGGATTATCAACAGTGGGAAGGTCCACCCTTCACAGGGAAACAACCCAGAGTGCCCCCTGTAGCCTCCAAAGACATTAGACCACAAATGTGGAATGTCAGCACTTTCAGGGTAACTCAGCTCTCAACAGTCTCGCCGAGCTGTAGTCTGTGGCATGGCCTTTTCTGGCGGTGGGGTGGAGGGCAGAATTCATGACTGTCTTGCTCACAGTCTGCACCTCCACTGTGATCCCTGGAGAACAACCAACCAAATAGTGCAGACATTAATAGGTGACGGTTCACAGCCACACCCAGCCTGACAACAGCCATGTGTCTTCTTCCAAAGGTATAGACTCTGGGATGGGACACATTACAGAATTTTGAATATAAACTGATTACAAAAATGAATGAGAAAAAAAATCACAACAAACTGCAAATTTTAAAATGCTGAAAAATACCTTGAGTAGCATGAAATCTAGGAAAATGACCTAATATTTTAGTTAGTTAACAGCCTGACACATCTCTGCTTTTCTCCTTTTTTTAGAGGGGGGAGGGTGTTTACTCCTGACATGTCTCTGCTTTTGCCTATTTTTTCTTTTGGCTTGATTACCTACCATATTCTATAGAGAGAACAAAAAGATAATATTTTCTATTTGGCATAATTTTAGGTTAGCATAATTTCCTTCAGCCTGACTGATCAAAATTTACTTCATCTGGAACCATAGACTTCATCAGGACAAGATGTGTCAGATATATTAAAATGGGATCTGACATGTTGGGCTACATAAAACATGTGACTTCCACGGAGATGTACTCAATGTTGGGATTATTTTATAGCTTCTGTCCCACAAACACAGAGATTCTCGTACACAGAATCTCTATCTAAAAATATTTTATCTAAAAAAGAGAAAAGACTACGGTGTGTTTATAATTGTATAAGTTTAATTATAAAGACTATTCTTGTAGCAACTTCCGGGAAGATGGCGCTGTGAGCAGGGCGGCAGAAATCTCCTCCCAACACTATATTTATCTACGAAAACACAGAAAATACATCTATTCCTAAAAGAGAGACGAGAATACACAGGAAAGCGCACAGCGTGCAGCTACACCCGAGAGGACTTGGCACCCCAAGAGGCCGGTAAGATACGGAGCCGCGACCCGGCGGGACCCGAGCCCTCCCCCACCCCAGCGCACCAGCGGAAGGAGAGGATTCAGAGCCGGGAGGGAGTGGAAGTACACCCCGCGAGGTAGCCAGCGCCGGTGAACTGCGCGGGGAGCACTGACCCACATTGCGCAGTGCAGCAGAGCTTGGGGAGACAGAGCAGGGAACGCGCCAGGGTGCTTGCAGCCAGGTCCCGGGAAGGAAAAAAAAAAAAGCGTGCGCTTTCTTCAGCGGTCTTAAAGAGACAGGCGCCCAGCAGAGGAGCCAGATCGCCCCAGCACACTCAGCCCAGCAGGCTGGGAGTCCTGGGGAGTTTCAGACGCCTTAGCTGGCGACTGAGGAAGTGTAGCCATACTTAACACCTCTCACTGAGATCAACAGCCTCCTATTCGTTCCCACCCCTGCCAGAGCGATAAAGGGCCCTGCGGAGCGGCACAGTCACAGCTGTGGAATAGTGGGGCAATAGCGCCACCTAGAGCATTCCCACAGAATCTACGTCCGGTGGGCATTTTTTTTGTTTTTTTTCTTTTGTTTTGTTTTCTTTTTGTTTTGTTTTTTGTTTTTTCTTTTTTTCTTTCTTTTTTCTTTCTCTTTTTTCTTTTTTTTCTTCTCTTTTTTTTTCTTCTCTTTTTAAAGTCTTAAAGAGCCCAGCTGACATACGTGGCAACTATCAGTGACCAATTCTATAGCCATGAAAAGACAGAGGAATATGGTTCACACCAAAATCAACCAGACAACCCCAGAGAGGGAGTCTGAAGGGATGGAAATGCACAGCCTCCCTGAAAAAGAATTCAGAATAAAAGTCATAACCATGCTGATGGACCTACAGAGAAATGTGCAAGAGCTAAGGGAGGAAGTGAGGGAACTGAGGAAAGACAATACAGAAATCAGACAAGCGATCGATGGGCTTAACAGCAGAATGGATGAGATGCAAGAGACTGTTAATGGAATAGAAAACAGAGAACAGGAGTACAGAGCAGCTGAGGCAGAGAGAGATAAAAGGATTTCTAGGAATGAAAGAATATTAAGAGAACTGTGTGACCAATCCAAACGGAACAATATTCTTATTATAGGAGTACCAGAGGAAGAAGAGAGAGAAAAAGGGATAGAAAGTGTCTTTGAAGAAATAATTGCTGAAAACTTTCCCTCGCTGGGGAAGGAAGTAGTCTCGCAGTCCACCGAAGCTCATAGATCTCCCAACACAAGGGAACCAAGGAAGACAACACCAAGACACATAATAATTAAGATGGCAAAGATCAAAGATAAAGACAGGGTATTAAAGGCAGCTAGAGAGAGAAAAAAGAGCACCTACAAAGGAAAACCCATCAGACTATCATCAGACTTCTCAACAGAAACCTTACAGGCCAGAAGAGAATGGCATGATATATTTAACGTTATGAAACTGAAGGGCGTCGAACCAAGAATATTGTATCCAGCACAATTATCATTTAAATATGATGGAGGGATTAATTTCCAGATAAACGAAAGTTGAGAGAGTTTGCTTCTCATAAACCACCACTACAGGATATCTTAAATGGACTGCTCTAGATGGAAGCACACCTAAGGCTAAAAAGATGTCACCAGAGAAAAAAAAAATCATAGCAAAGAAAGCAGACCATCCAAATACCAACTAAAGGCAAAGAATAAAACACCTATTATAGAAAGAATGGAGGAGGAGGAATAAGAAGGGAGAGAAAGAAAGAAACATCAGACTGTGTTTACAATAACTTAACAAGAAAGTTAAGTTAGATTGTTAGATAGTAAAGAAGCAATCCTTGAACCCTTGGTAACCACGAATCTAAAGCCAGCAATGGCAATAAGTACATACCTATCAATAATCACCCTAAATGTAAATGGACTGAATGCACCAATCAAAAGACACAGAGTAACAGAATGGATAAAAAAGCAAGACCCATCTATATGCTGCCTACAAGAAACTCACCTCAAATCCAAAGATATACACAGACTAAAAGTGAAGGGATGGAAAAAGATATTTCATGCAAACGACAAAGAGAAAAAAGCAGGTGTTGCAGTACTTATAGCATACAAAATAGACTTCAAAACGAAGAAAGTAGCAAAATATAAAGAAGGACATTACATAATTATAAAGGGGTCAGTCCAACAAGAAGATATAACCATTATAAATATATATGCACCCAACACAGGAGCGCCAGCATATGTGAGACAAATACTAACAGAATTAAAGGAGGAAATAGACAGCAATGCATTCATCTTAGGGGACTTCAACACACCACTCACTCCAGAGGACAGATCAACCAGACAGAAAATAAGTAAAGACACAGAGGCACTGAACAACACACTAGAACAGATGGACCTAACAGACATCTACAGAACTCTACACCCAAAAGCAACAGGATACACATTCTTCTCAAGTGCACATGGAACATTTTCCAGAATAGACCACATACTAGGCCACAAAAAGAACCTCAGTAATTTCAAAAATATTGAAATCCTACCAACCAACTTCTCAGATCACCAAGGTATAAAACTAGAAATAAATTTTAGAAAGAAATCAAAAAGGCTCACAAATACATGGAGACTTAACAACACTCTCCTAATTAATCAATGGGTTAACGACCAAATCAAAACAGAAATCAAAGAATATATGGAGACTAATGACAACAACAACACAAAGCCACAACTTCTGTGGGAAGCAGCAAAGGCAGTTCTAAGAGGAAAGTATATTGCAATCCAGGCCTATTTAAAGAAGGAAGAACATTCCCAAATGAATAGTCTAAAGACACAATTACTGAAATTGGAAAAAGAAGAACAAATGAGGCCCAAAGTCACCAGAAGGAGGGACATAATAAAGATTAGAGAAGAAATAAATAAAATTGAGAAGAATAAAACAATAGAAAAAAATCAATGAAACCAAGAGCTAGTTCTTTGAAAAAATAAACAAAATAGATAAACCCCTAGCCAGACTCATTAAGAGAAAAAGAGAATCTACACACATAAACACAATCAGAAATGAGAAAGGAAAATCATGACGGACCCCACAGAAATACAAAGAATCATAAGAGAATATTATGAGAATCTATATGCTAACAAGCTGGAAAACCTAGAAGAAATGGACAACTTCTTAGAAAAATACAACCTTCCAAGACTGACCAAGCACGAAACAGAAAAACTAAACAGACCAATCACGAGTGACGAAATCGAATTGATAATCAAAAAACTACCCAAGAACAAAATCACCGGGCCAGATGGATTCACCTCTGAATTCTACCAGACATATACAGAAGACATAATACCCATTCTCCTTAAAGTTTTCCAAAAAATAGAAGAGGAGGGAATACTTCCAAACTCATTCTATGAAGCCAGCATCACTCTAATACCAAAACCGGGCAAAGACCTCACCAAAAAAGAAAATTACAGACCAATATCCCTGATGAACGTAGATGCAAAAATACTCAACAAAATATTAGCAAACCGAATTCAAAAATACATCAAGAGGATCATACACCATGATCAAGTGGGATTCATCCCAGGGATGCAAGGATGGTACAACATTCGAAAATCCATCAACATCATCCACCACATCAACAAAAAGAAGAACAAAAACCACATGATCATCTCCATAGATGCTGAAAAAGCATTTGACAAAATTCAGCATCCATTCCTGATTAAAACTCTCAACAAAATGGGTATAGACGGCAAGTACCTCAACATCATAAAGGCTATATATGACAAACCCACAGCTAACATCATACTTAACGGCGAGACGCTGAAAGCTTTTCATCTAAGATCGGGAACAAGACAGGGATGCCCACTCTCTCCACTGTTATTCAACATAGTACTGGAGGTCCTAGCCACAGCAATCAGACAAAACAAAGACATACAAGGCATCCAGATTGGTAAAGAAGAAGTCAAATTGTCACTATTTGCAGATGACATGATACTGTACATAAAAAACCCTAAAGATTCCATTCCAAAACTACTAGAACTAATATCTGAATTCAGCATAGTTGCAGGATACAAAATTAACACACAGAAATCTGTTGCTTTCCTATACACTAGTGATGAACTAACAAAAAGAGAAATCAGAGAAACAATTCCATTCACAATCGCATCAAAAAGAATAAAATACCTAGGAATAAACCTAACGAAGGAAGTGAAAGACCTGTACTCTGAAAACTACAAGACACTCCTAAGAGAAATTAAACAGGACACTAACAAATGGAAATGCATCCCATGCTCTTGGCTAGGAAGAATAAATATTGTCAAAATGGCTATACTACCTAAAGAAATCTACAGATTCAATGCAATCCCTATCAAACTACCAACAGCTTTCTTCAATGAACTGGAACAAATAATTCTAAAATTCATATGGAACCACAAAAGACCCCGAATAGCCAAATCAATCCTGAGAATGAGGAGTAAAACAGGGGGAATTACGCTCCCTGACTTCAAGCTCTACTACAAAGCCACAGTAATCAAGACAATTTGGTATTGGCAGAAAAACAGACCCACAGACCAGTGGAACCGAATAGAAAATCCAAACATTAACCCAAACATAATACAGTCAATTAATATACGATAAAAGTGCCTTGGATATACAATGGGGAGATGACAGCCTCTTCAGCAGCTGGTGTTGGAAAAACTGGACAGCTACATGTAAGAGAATGAAACTGGACTACTGTCTAGCCCCATACACAAAGGTAAACTCAAGGTGGATCAAAGACCTGAATGTAAGTCATGAAACCATAAAACTCTTAGAAAAAAACATAGGCAAAAATCTCTTGGACATAAACATGAGCAACTTCTTCATGAACATATCTCCCGGGCAAGGGAAACAAAAGCAAAAATGAACAAGTGGGACTATATCAAGCTGCAAAGCTTCTGTACAGCAAAGGACACCATCAGTAGAACAAAAAGACATCCTACAGTATGGGAGAATATATTCATAAATAAGGTATCTGATAAAGGTTTGACATCCAAAATATATAAAGAACTCATGCACCTTAACAAACAGAAAGCAAATAATCCAATTAAGAAATGGGCATAGGACATGAATAGACACTTCTCCAAAGAAGAAATTCAGATGGCCAACAGGCACATGAAAAGATGCTCCACATCGCTAATCATCAGAGAAATGCAAATTAAGACCACTATGAGATATCACCTCACACCAGTGAGGATGGCCAACATCCAAAACACAAACAACAACAAATGTTGGCGAGGATGTGGAGAAAAGGGAACCCTCCTACACTGCTGGTGGGAGTGCAAATTAGTTCAGCCATTGTGGAAAGCAGTATGGAGGTTCCTCAAAAAACTCAAAATAGAAATACGATTCGACCCAGGAATTCCACTCCTAGGAATTTACCCTAAGAATGCAGTAGCCCAATTTGAAGAGGACAGATGCACCCCTATGTTTATTGCAGCACTATTTACAATAGCCAAGAAATGGAAGCAACCTAAGTGTCCATCAGTAGATGAATGGATAAAGAAGATGTGGTACATATACACAATGGAATATTATTCAGCCATAAGAAGAAAACAAATCCTACCATTTGCAACAACATGGATGGAGCTAGAGGGTATTATGCTCAGTGAAATAAGCCAAGCCGAAAAAGACAAGTATCAAATGATTTCACTCATATGTGGAGTATAAGAACAAAGAAAAAATACTGAAGGAACAAAACAGCAGCAGACTCACAGAACCCAAGAACGGACTAATAGTTACCAAAGGGAAAGGGGCTGGGGAAAATGGGCGGGAAGGGAGGGATAAGAGGGAAAAAGGGGCATTACGATTAGTAGATGTAATGTTGGGGGGGCACGGGGAGGGCAGTACAACTCAGAGAAGACAAGTAGTGATTCTATAGCATCTCACTACGCTGATGGACCGTGACTGTAATGGGGTTGGTGGGGGGGACCTGATGAAGGGGTAGTTTAATAATCGTAATATTGCACATGTAATTGTAAATTAATGATAATAAAATAAATTATATTAAAAAAAAAGACTATTCCTGATAAGAGAGCATTCATTCTGACGAAGGTTAAAGAGAACAGAACCCTCTGCTTACAGTTCTGTACATCTGAAGATTTAAGGAATTTTTCACAGACCAGCTACTGGTTCATGCATTTCAAATTTGCTTCTCCTCCTACCCACATACTTCTGTGGCTTGGTGCCTCCAGATGTGTTCATGTTACAAGCTGACTGTGAGTCTTTCATCCTCATGGCCAGGATGGGGGACCTGCCCAGAGGCTGGTAGGAGTGTTGCTAGAGGACATTCCTACACCAGGGAAGTCAGCAATGACTCATCTGCACATGGAAGTGATTGCAGACCATATAAATGAATCCCCCTAAACCCAAACTAAATGTGTCCCAGCTTTTTTTCTTTTGCTGGATATCCCAAATGCCGTGGCCACTCCACCATCTCCTGGCCTGAAAAAGGGTGTGGCCCAGAGGAATTTTGGGAAGACCTGGGCAGTGGTCTTACTCAGTGATGATTAAAATACCTTACTTTTAGGAATTTTACATGTGACCATGTTTCCAGGGGCTTCACATTGACCTGGCAAGAGAGGGACCCCATGTACAGCATGGTGTGCACCATCCTCCAGCTCTTCACCCATACTTCTAGAGGTGGGCTGACCTGCAGACCTGAGGGAGTGGGGACTTGTACCCCACTTTGAGTAACAAAAAGGCCATTTAGAATGTTTTTTCCTACTACAAGGCACACTGCCTCAAAACTCAAGCCTCTACCATTTGGGAGGCAGGAAACTACTTGAAACTTTGATTTAAAGTTTTTCTAGTATCTATTTATTAACAGCTAATTTTTTTGATCCAGAAGTAGCCACTTCCTTTTTTATATCTTCAAGGGAACCTTGTTGATATTTTAGTTAGCTGCTGTCAGTCACTAAATTCATGTTTTGCAAACTAGAGCCCACAAGTTCTTGATGATAATTTAAAATGTTATGCTGAGTACAGTGGTACAGGTGCTCTGGAAAAGTCTGGCAGTTTCTTATAAATCTAAACATAATTTCCATAAAAGTCAACACTCTCACTCTTAGACTCTTCAGTCCAGAGAAATGAAAATTTATGTTCACGTAAAAACCTGTACACAGCTTCTGGGAAGATGGTGGCATGAGCAGGGTGGTGGGAGTCTCCTCCCAAAACCATATATATTTATGAAAATACAACAAGTACAACGATTTCTAAAAGAGAGACTAGAAGATACAGGACAACAGCAAGGCTACAGCTACCCCTGTGAGAACTCAGCGCCTCACGAAGTGGGTAAGGTACAAAGCTGTGACCCGGCGGGACCCAAGCACTCCCCCATCCCAGCTCATTGGCTGGAGGAAAAGAATCAGAGCGGGGAGGGAGTGGAAGCACAGGCCCGCTAAATAACCAGCCCTGGTGATCTGCACCAGGAACACAGACACACATGCATCGCGTGGTGTATCGGAGAATAGAGAAACAGAAGGGCAGGATCTGAGACGGAGACTGCAAGCAGGTCCCCTCAGCCGGCTCCCCGGGACAAAAGAAAAGCAGGTGGTTTTTTAAAAGTCTTAAAGAGACAAGGGCCCAAGAGCAGAACAAAATCATCCCAGTGTACTCAGCCCAACAGGCTGGGAGTCTTGGGGAATTTCGGACCCCTTGGCCGGCGTCTGGGCAAAGCAGCTGCACTGAGGCTTCCCACAGAGATCAGCAGTCTGCCATTCGTTCCCTTCCCGGCTGGTGCCGCACACGGATCTGCCACAGCTGCAGAACAGTGGAGGGGCGGACCCGCCTGCAGCAACCTCACAGAATCCACTCCCGGCGGTCGCGCAGCTAAGCGGGAAGAGCCCCAGAACCAGGTCCAGAAGGCACCAAGGGGACAAGAACACACCCAGCATAAGTGCAAACCCCCGCAGGGCTCTAGGCTAGGCTGAGGGCGACCCCGCACACAGGCAGTTCAGGGGATTATCCCAGAGACTGCCTCCCGGTGTGCAGGAAAACAGCTCAGGCCTAGGAGAAGGGCAAGGAGAACAACAGGCAGGAAGGGACTTTTTTCTCCCAGCTGACACACGTGGCACCTACCAGCGACCACTTCTATCGCCATGAAAAGACAGAGGAATATGGTCCAGACTAAGATCAGCCTGTAAGATCAGCCTGACAACCCCAGAGAGGGAGCCTGATGGGATGGACACGCACAATCTTCCTGAAAAAGAATTCAGAATAAAAGTCATAACCATGCTGATGGATCTACAGAGAAATGTGCAAGAGCTGAGGGAGGAAGTGAGGGAAGTCAGGAAAAACAATGCAGAAATGAGACAAGTGATTGACGGGCTTAGCAGCAGACTGGACGAGATGCAAGAGACTGTTAATGGAATAGAAATCAAAGAACAGGAATACAGAGAAGCTGAGGCAGAAAGAGATAAAAGGATCTCTAGGAATGAAAGAATATTAAGAGAACTGTGTGACAAACCCAAAGGAAACAATATTCGCATTATAGGAGTACCAGAGGAAGAAGAGAGAGAAAAAGGGATAGAAAGTGTCTTTGAAGAAATAATTGCTGAAAACATCCCCAAGCTGGGGAAGGAAATAGTCTCTCAGACCATGGAAGCCCACAGATCTCCGAACACAAGGGACGCGAGGAAAACAACACCAAGACACAAAATAATTAAAATGGCAAAGATCAAACATAAGGACAGAGTATTAAAGGCAAGCAAAAGAGAGAGAAAAGATCACCTACAAAGGAAAACCCATCAGACAATCATCAGACTTCTCAACAGAAACCTTACAGGCCAGAAGAGAATGGCATGACATATTTAACATAATGAAACAGAAGGGCCTTGAACCGAGAATATTGTATGCAGCATGATTATCATTTAAATTTGAGGAGGGATTAAATAATTCCAAGACAAGTGAAAGCTGAGGGTATTTGCCTCATATAAACCACCTCTACAGGATATCTTAAAGGGGCTGCTCTAGATGGAAGCACTCTTAAGGCTAAAAAGAGGTCACCAGAGAAAATATAATCATAGCAAAGAAAGCAGACCATCCAAATACTAACTAAAGGCAAAGAATAAAACACCTACTATATAAACACTAGAGGAGGAAGAATAAGAAGGGAGAGAAATAAAGAAACATCAGATGGTGTTTACAATTACTTAACAAGAAAGTTAAGTTAGACTGTTAGATAGTAAAGAAGCTACCCTTGAAACTTTGGTAACCACAAATCTAAAGCCAGCAATGGCAATAAGTACATATCTATCGATAATCACCCTAAATGTAAATGGACTGAATGCACCAATCAAAACACATAGAGTAATAGAATGGATAAAAAAGCAAGACCCATCTATATGCTGCTTACAAGAGACTCACCTCAACCCAAAGATATACATAGACTAAAGGTGAAGTGATGACAAAAGAAATTTCATGCAAGCAACAAGGAGAAAAAAGCAGGTGTTGCAGTACTTGTAATAGACAAAATAGACTTCAAAACGAAGAAAGTAGCAAGAGATAAAGAAGGACATTACATAATGATAAAGGGGTCAGTCCAAAAAGAGGATATAACCATTTTAAATATATATACACCCAACACAGGAGCGACGACATATGTGAAACAAATACTAACAGAATTAAAGGAGGAAATAGCAACGCATTCATTTTAGGAGACTTCAACACACCACTCACTCCAGAGGACAGATCAACCAGACAGAAAATAAGTAAAGACACAGAGGCACTGAACAACACACTAGAACAGATGGATCTAACAGACATCTACAGAACTCTACACCCAAAAGCAACAGGATACACATTCTTCTCAAGGGCACATGGAACATTTTCCAGAATAGACCACATACAAGGCCACAAAAAGATCCTCAGTAAATTCAAAAGTATTGAAATTCTACCAACAAACTTCTAAGATCACAAAGGTGTAAAACTACAAATAAATTGTACAAAGAAAACAAAAAGGCTCACAAATACATGAGGGCTTAATAACAAGCTCATAAATAATCAACGGATAAATGATCAAATAAAAATCAAACAATATATGGAGACTAATGACAACAATAACATAAAGCCGCAACTTCTGTGGGACGCAGCAAAGGCAGTTTTAAGAGAAAAGTATATTGCAATCCACGCCTATTTAAACAAGGAAGAACAATCCTAAATGAACAGTCTAAAGTCACAATTATTGAAACTGGAAAAAGAAGAACAAATGAGGCCCAAAGTCACCAGAAGGAGGGACATAATAAAGATCAGAGAAGAAATAAATAAACTGAGAAGAATAAAATAGAAAAAATCAGTGAAACCAAGAGCTGGTTCTTTGAAAAAATTAACAAAATAGATAAACCCCTAGCCAGACTCATTAATAGAAAAAGAGAATCCACACACATAAACAGAATCAGAAATGAGAAAGGAAAAATCACGACGGACCCCACAGAAATACAAAGAATCATAAGAGAATATTATGAGAATCTATATGCTAACAAGCTGGAAAACCTAGAAGAAATGGACAACTTCTTAGAAAAATACAACATTCCAAGACTGACCAAGCACGAAACAGAAAAACTAAACAGACCAATCACCAGCAACAAAATTGAATCGGCAATCAAAAAACAACCCAAGAACAAAATCCCTGGGCCAGATGGATTCACCTCTGAATTCTAACAGACATATACAGAAGACATAATACCCATTCTCCTTAAAGTTTTCCAAAAAATAGAAGAGGAGGGAATACTTCCAAACTTATTCAATGAAGCCAGAATCACTCTAATACCAACACCTGGTAAAGACCTCACCAAAAAAGAATATTACAGACCAATATCCCTGATGAACATAGATGCAAAAATACTCAACAAAATTTTAGCCAACCGAATTCAAAAATACATCAAATCAAGAGGATCATACACCATCATCAAGTGGCAATCATCTCAGGGATGCAAGAATGGTACAAGACTCGAAAATCTATCAACGTCATCCACCACATCAACAAAAAGAAGAACAAAAACCACATGATCATCTCCATAGATGCTGAAAAAGCATTTGACAAAATTCGACATCCATTCATGATAAAAACTCTCAACAAAATGGGTATAGAGGGCAAGTACCTCAACATAATAAAGGCCATATATGACAAACCCACAGGTAACTTCATACTTAACAGTGAGAAGCTGAAAGCTTTCCATCTAAGATTGGGAACAAGACAGGGATGCTCACTCTCTCCTCTGTTATTTAACATAGTACGGGAGGTCCTAGCCACGGCAATCAGACAAAACAAAGAAATACAAGGCATCCAGATTGGTAAAGATGAAGTCAAATTGTCACTATTTGCAGATGACATGATATTGTACATAAAAAACCCTAAAGGCTCAACTCTAAAACTACTAGAGCTAAGGTCTGAATTCAGCAAAGTTGCAGGATACAAAATTAACACACAGAATCTGTTGCTTTCCTATACACTAAAAATGAGCTAACAAAAAGAGAAATAAGGAAAACTATTCCATTCACAATTGCATCAAAAATAATAAAATACCTAGGAATAAACCTAAGGAAGGAAGTGAAAGACCTATACCCTGAAAATTACAAGACACTCCTAAGAGAAATTAAAGAAAACACTAACAAATAGAAATTCATCACATGCTCATGGCCTGGAAGAATAAATATTGTCAAAATGGCTATACTACCTAAAGCAATCAACAGATTCAATGCAATCCCTATCAAAATACTAACAGCATTCTTCAATGAACTGGAACAAATAGTTCTAAAATTCATGTGGAACCACAAAAGACTGCGAATAGCCAAAGCAATCCTGAGAAGGAAGAATAAAACAGGGGGAATTACGCTCCCAGACTTCATGCTCTACTACAAAGCTTCAATAATCAAGACAATTTGGTATTGGCACAAGAACAGACCCACAGACCAGTGGAACAGAATAGAAAATCCAAACATTAACCCAAACATATACAGTGAATTAATATATGATAAAGGTGCCTTGGATATACAATGGGGAAATGACAGCCTCTTCAGCAGCTGGTGTTGGCAAACCTTGACAGCTACATGTAAGAGAATGAAACTGGATTACTGTCTAACCCCATACACAAAGGTAAACTCAAAATGGATCAAAGACCTGAATGTAAGTCATGAAACCATTGAAGTCTTAGAAAAAAACGTAGGCAAAAATCTCTTGGACATAAACATGAGTGACTTCTTCATGAACATATCTCCCCGGGCAAGGGAAACAAAAGCAAAAATGAACAAGTGGGACTATATCAAGCTGAAAAGATTCTGTACAGCAAAGGACACTTTCAGTAGAACAAAAAGACATCCTACAGTATGGGAGAATATATTCATAAATGACATATCCGATAAGGGGTTGACATCCAAAATATATAAAGAACTCATGCACCTCAACAAACAAAAGGCAAATAATCCAATTAAGAAATGGGCAGAGGACATGAATAGACACTTCATATGGCAAACAGGCACATGAAAAGATGCTCCGCATCGCTAATCATCAGAGAAATGCAAATTAAAACCACAATGAGATATCAGCTCACACCAGTAAGGACAGCCAACATCCAAAACACAAACAACAACAAATGTTGGCGAGGATGTGGAGAAAAGGGAACCCTCCTACACTGCTGGTGGGACTGCAAATTAGTTCAACCATTGTGGAAAGCAGTATGGAGGTTCCTCAGAAAAACTCAAAATCGAAATACCATTTGACCCAGGAATCCCACTGCTAGGAATTTACCCTAAGAATGCCGCAGCCCAGTTTCAAAAAGGCAGATGCACCCCTATGTTTATCGCAGCACTATTTACAGTAGCCAAGAAATGGAAGCAACCTAAGTGTCCATCAGTGGATGAATGGCTAAAGAAGATGTGGTACATATACACTATGGAATATTATTCAGCCATAAGAAGAAAACAAATCCTACCATTTGCAACACATGGATGGAGCTAGAAGGTATTATGCTCAGTTAAATAAGCCAAGCAGAAAAAGACAAGTGTCAAATGATTTCACTCGTCTGTGGAGCATAAGAGCAAAGAAAAAAAAACTGGAAGAAAAAAACAGCAGCAGACTCACAGAACCCAAGAACAGACTAATAGTTACCAAAGGGAAAGGGACTACGGAGGATGGGTGGGAAGGGAGAGACAAGGGGGAAAAAAGGGCATTACGATTAGCAGACATAATGCTGGGGGGCACGGGCGGGGCTGTACAACTCAGAAAAGACAAGTAGTGATTCTATAGCATCTCACTGCGTTGATGGACAGTGAGTGTAATGGGGTTGGTGGGGGGGGACCTGATGAAGTGGGTAGTTTAATAACCATAATGTTGCACATGTAATTGTAGATTAATGATACCAAAAAAAAAAAACCTGTACACAGATGTTCACAGCAGCTTTTTAAAAATAGCCAAAACTTTGAAACAACCCAGATGGCCTTCAGCAGATGAATGGTTAAACAAACTGTGATACGTCATACCATGGAACACTACTCGGTAACAAAAAAGAACAAATTATTGATACACAGTCACTTTGGATTAATCTTAAGGGAATTACGATCAGTGCAACTGCCAATCCTAAAATGTTACCAGGGCTTGGGGCTGGGGACAGCACAGGATGATGTATGTGGTTACAAAAGGGTAGCTCTAGGGATCCTTGTCATGGTGAGACTGGTCTAGATCTTGACTGTAGGGGTTGAAATTATACCACATGTGGTAAGATTGCATAGAACTAAATACACAGAAAAATAACCACAAATGAGTACATGTTAAACTGGTGAGATGTGATTAACATTGGTGCATTATCAATGTCAATGTCCTGGTTGTGATATTACTATAGTTTTAGAAGATGTTACCATTGGGGAAACTGGATGAGGGATACATAGTGTCTCTGTATTTTATCTTATAACTGCCTATGAATCTATAGTTATCTCAAAGTGAGAAGTTCAACTTAAAAAACAGTTATATGAATATTTTGATGGTAATAAAAAGACAAGTACCAGTATAGTCTGGATTCTCTGAGTGATGCCTTGAAAGCCTTAAAACCTAGTTCCCCTGTGGTTCATCAGTGCTTTCTCTGAAACAAATATTGATTGCTACTTTGCACGAGTAACAACCTCTAAGCAAGAACAGAGTCCAGGACAAGCCTTTCCAATGAGCATACCAGGTGTCAGGCATGCGGTATGAGCCAAGGAAGATCTTGCAAGGCAGGACTGAGAAGAATTCTTATAGATGCTCAGTATTGGTTTTATTATTATAATGCTACTTAAATACATATGAGCTCATATACAGCTACAAAGCCAAAAACAAATTTCTAACTGAATGTAACAAAAATCTACAAAACCAATAAAATTCAAATTAGTGTCATTAATTTAATGCCATGAATAATGAGGTTGTGCTGAAATGAAATTACTGATCACAAAGTGGAGATTATATTCACACTGCTACAGAGTTTGCCTACTATCCTCATTCAGAACTGGAATTCTTCACTTACAACTTGAACTTTCTAGGGAGCCAGGGAACGAGTAGGAAAAGGCCTCAGACTTTCTAGAATAAATGCAGAAAGGAACTCTAGTTGTCTACCTTAATAACATGCATCTTGCTCAGACATAGCCTTAACTGGCTTGGTTAGCTAGTTTCCCAGCCTTTGCAAATAGCGCAGGGAGATGGCTTCCGCAGCTGTGCCCTCAGAAAATGACTACATCTGTCAGTCACGCTGAGACTGGGAAGTTATGAAAAGCAGATACAGACACTAAATATTTTAGCAATTGAGAGGAAAAGGCACAGAGCTTCTGAGAAAACCATGGTATGACTGCATAGCACAGTAATAATGTTCACAATAATGACCCTGAAGAGTAAATGAAAGGTTGAATTAGGGTGAGAATCTCATGTTTAGGAAGACTGGGCAGTCCCAGCTGGGCCCTCAGGTGTTCTTGAGTTCTGGTCTTTGAATAGGCACACTTCAGTTGTCTCCAAACCTGTGTATTTGTGGGCACTCCCTCCCCGCAGAGAGAAGACTGACTCTACGTGTTTGGTGTGTGTGTGTGTGTGTGTGTGTGTGTGTGTGTGTGTGTGTGTGTGTTGGGAATGGGGGAAGGGAGGCTGAGTTCTATGACATTCAGAACAAATGGCTTCAGACATGATTAATCATGCCCCCACCAACCTGGCACTCAAGGCTGCTGATAATCACCCCCCATTTCAGGATATTGATGCACATTTGACCTTCTGAGCTTTCATCTTCTCACCTCATCATCCCTCTTATGACAGATAATTATGGCTGAGTATGTGCATCAACAGGAAAGCAGACCTCTTATCTTCATGTTGGGCACTTAAAGGAGCATTTTAAGACAAATTATTAACAACTGCTTGAGAAAATAATATCAGCAAAGTTTCTGAGATACTGAATTGTTTTATTGTAACCATGGAAGAAAAAAGGCCATTTCCACGATAAGTAGAGCAACTTTTATGAAGTAATAAAATACTAATTTATCCAACAACTGTTTATTACATACCCTCAATATTCAAGATATCTTATTAAGGACCATAGGGCACACAAAGCCATACATGATTCAGTTCCTGATCTAATGGCGTTTACCACCTGGGAGAACAAAAAAGATTTATTGTTTAAAAGATCTATAATATAAAGAACTATAAAAAATAGCGTTTGAAGAGGTGAGAAGTGGGGGTGGCTGACGAGAAGGGACCCCCGAGTTTCCTGGGAGAATGGGCAGAACTGGGGAAGGGCATATTTGGCAGAGGGGATGGTGTTGGCAAAGTTCTGAGGTAGGAAAGCACAGAAGCGGTGAGTTCCTCTGGACTATGAAATACTGATGAAGGAGTAGCTGGAGATGGGAAGACACCCAACAAGAAAGAATATTTTTAAATGCCAGGCCAAGGAGTTTAGCTTTATTCTTTGGGAAGTGGTGTGACAAACAGGAGGCATGAGGAGGGACAACTGGAAGGGATTAGAATGGCCTCCAACTAGGAAGCCAGTTCAGGGGTCTAGGTAGAGGCCTAGAAAGGGAAGAGGAAATTTTTAAGTAGTTCCAGGAAGTCTGGCAAGGCTATGTCAAGTGAAGTCTGCAGGAAAGTGAGCCTCATTTTTGATCAGTACAGGGCCAGACAGAAGACAGCAAAGTGATAAGGCTGTATGGGTTACAGCATAAGGGGAACCCACCTTCAAGACTATTTTTGCCAGGAAGTGTTCCTCAATTTCAGTGTTTTAAAATTAATCTACTAAATCCCATCTGCAGGTTGACTTTTTGCAATTTTGAACTGATCTCATAATCATCTGGTTTCATGAGATGTGCCTTGAATCTTCCCAGAAGGTAACCCACACCTGGCAGTGAGTTCTTTATCTATTGCTAGAGGAGGTCAAGTTCCTTGTCATATGTTTAGAGTGTGCGTGGCAACCAGTATGTGCACAGCAAATGCAGAAGTTTATAACCATGGTTTCTATGAAAGGTCTCGCTCAAGTCAGACCTTTGTTTATTGGTTTGTTATTCAGCTGAATATGCCAATTCCTGCTAAGTGCAAGGAGCCAGCCCACCTTGGTGGCTGCCAGCCACAGTGACCTTCCCCTTCCCTTGGGGATATGTGTGGTGCATCCTTGCTTTGCCTCACTACCAGGTTCTTCCTGCTGGAGGTGGAGGGAGTAGAGGTTTGGCTGCCAGAGGGTATCTAGACTGGCTATGAGTGAGGAGCAGACTGAGTCACCTCTCTAGGGAGTTAGGGAGTAAGCCATCATGTCACCTCTAAATGTCACCATGAAGGAAACAACATTGCTGGTGCACATGGCAGCTACATCTGCTACTGCACGTGGGGCTTTCTGTCTGTGTTCATGCTGTGAGCCAAGTTCCTCATGACCTCACAGCTTGTCCCCCAACAGCTATCTGTAAATGTAGCACTATCACCTCCCATTCTAAAAATGGAGAAACTTGTTTCACAAGGACTATGTCATGTTCTTCAGGCAACACAGCTTGTAAACTCAATCTGAAATCAGAACATTCTGGCTCCAAAGCTTAGGCTCTGGCTCAGCCCATACACTTAACCTCTCTACTGTCCTTTGAATACGAAATAGGATTGTATTTGGCTACAGATAACAGAAGCTGACCACCATGGGCTGGAAAGGTGTGGGGTTCACCCCTTATTTCCAGTGGCAGAGGGCCAGGTACACATTAGAGGCTCAATAAATGTTTGTTAATTAGCGCAAGAAGAAATGATTTCCTTAAATAATAATTCTGATATCTTGTCTGAAGAGAACACTTTATGGTTCGTGCTCAGTCCTGTTGCAGAGGTAACAGAGAAGCCCCTATGCTACTATACCTGTGAAGACTACTCTGTGCAGAGGCTGGGACAGGTATTTTTTTTTTTGTATCATTAATCTACAGTTACATGAGCAACATTATGGTTACTAGATTCCCCCCATTATCAAGTCCCCACCACCAACCCCAATACAGTCACTGTCCATCAGCCTAGTAAGACGCTATAGAATCACTACTTGTCTTCTCTGTGTTATACAGCCTTCCCTGTGCCCCCACCCCCATATAATGTGTGTTAATCATAATATCCCTTAATCCCCTTATCCCTCCCTTCCCACCCATCCTCCCCAGTCCATCTCGCTTTGGTAACTGTTAGTGTAAGTCTGCTGCTGTTTTGTTCTTTCAGTTTTTTCTTTGTTCTTATACTCCACAGATGAGTGAAATCATTTGATACGTGTCTTTCTCCACCTGGCTTATTTCACTGAGCATAATACCCTCTAGCTCCATCCATGTTATTGCAAATGGTAGGATTTGTTTTCTTCTTATGGCTGAATAATATTCCATTGTGTATATGTACCACATCTTCTTTATCCATTCATCTACTGATGGACACCTAGGTTGCTTCCATTTCTTGGCTATTGTAAATAGTGCTGCGATAAACATAGGGGTACATATGTCTTTTTCAAACTGGGCTGCTGCATTCTTAGGGAAAATTCCTAGGAATGGGATTCCTGGGTCAAATGGTATTTCTATTTTTAGTTTTCTGAGGAACCTCCATACTGCTTTCCACAATGGTTGAACTAATTTTCATTCCCACCAGCAGTGTAGGAGGGTTCCCTTTTCTCCACATCCTCGCCAACATTGTTGTTGTTTGTCTTTTGGATGGTGGCCATCCTCACTGGTGTGAGGTGATATCTCATTGTGGTTTTAATCTGCATTTCTCTGATGATTAGCGACGTGGAGCATCTTTTCATGTGCGTGTTGGCCATCTGAATTTCTCCTTTGGAGAAGTGTCTGTTCAGATCCTCTGCCCATTTTTAATTGGATTATATGCTTTTTGTTTGTTGAGGTGCATGAGTTCTTCATGTATTTTAGATGTCAACCCCTTATCAGATATGTCATTTATTAATATATTCTCCCATACTGTAGGATGCCTTTTTGTTCGACTGATGGTGTCTTTTGGTGTAGAGGAACTTTTTAGTTTGATATAGTCCCACTTGTTCATTTTTGCTTTTGTTTCCCTTGCCCAGGGACATATGTTCATGAAGAAGTTGCTCATGTTTATGTCCAAGAGATTTTTGCCTATGTTTTTTTCTAAGAGTTTTATGGTTTCATGACTTACATTCAGGTCTTTGATCCATTTTGAGTTTACTTTTGTGTATGGCATTAGACAATAATCCAGTTTCATTGTCTTACATGTAGCTCTGCAGTTTTGCCAACATTTGAAGAGGGTGTCATTTCCCCATTGTATATCCATGGTTCCTTTATCGTGTATTAATTGACCGTGTATGTTTGGGTTAATATCTGGACTCTCTATTCTGTTCCACTGGTCTATGGGTCTGTTCTTGTGCCAGTATCAAATTGTCTTGATTACTGTGGCTTTGTAGTAGAGCTTGAAGTTGGGAAACGAGATTTCCCCTGCTTTATTCTTCCTAATTAGGATTGCTCTGGCTATTCAGGGTCTTTTGTGGTTCCATATGAATTTTAGAATTATTTGTTTCAGTTCATTGAAGAATGCTATTGGTATTTTGATAGGAATTGCATTGAATCTGTAGATTGCTTTAGGCAGTATGGCCATTTTGACAATATTTATTCTTCCTAGCCAAGAGCATGGGATGAGTTTCCATTTGTTAGTGTCCTCTTTAATTTCTCTTAAGACTGCCTCGTAATTTTCAGGGTATAGGTCTTTCACTTCCTTCGTTAGGTTTATTCCTAGGTATTTTATTCTTTTTGATGCAATTGTGAATGGAATTGTTTTCCTGATTTCTCTTTTTGTTATCTCACCGTTAGTGTATAGGAAAGCAACAGATTTCTGTGTATTAATTTTGTATCCTGCAAGTTTGCTGAATTCAGATATTAGTTCTAGTAGTTTTGGAGTGGATTCTTTAGGATTTTTTATGTACAATATCATGTCATCTGCAAATAGTGACAGTTTGACTTCTCCTTTACCAATCTGGAGCCTTGTATTTCTTTGTTTTGTCTGATTGCTGTGGCTAGGACCTCCAATACTATGTTGAAAAACAGTGGGGAAAGTGGGTATCCCTGTCTTGTTCCCAATCTTAGGTGAAAAACTTTCAGCTTCTCGCTGTTAAATATGATGTTAGCTGTGGGTTTGTCATATATGGCCTTTATGATGTTGAGATACTTGCCCTCTGTACCCATTTTGTTGAGACTTTTTATCATGAATTGATGTTGAAATTTGTCAAATGCTTTTTCAGCATCTATGTGGGTTTTGTCCTTCTTTTTGTTGGTGTAGTGGATATGTTGATGGATTTTCGAGTGTTATACCATCCTTGCATCCCTGGGATGAATCCCACTTGATCATGATGGATGATCTTTTTGATGTATTTTTGAATTGGGTTTGCTTATATTTTGTGGGTTATTTTTGCATCTATGTTCATCAGGGATATTGGTCTGTAATTTTCTTTTTTGCTGGGGTCTTTGCCTAGTTTTGGTATTAGAGTGATGTTGGTCTTATAGAATGTGTTTGGGAGTATTCCCTCCTCTTCTACTTTTTGGAAAACTTTAAGGAGGATGGGTATTATGTGTTCACTAAATGTTTGATAAAATTCAGCAGTGAAACCATCTGGTCCAGGTGTTTTGTTCTTATGTAGTTTTTTTGATTACCAATTCAATTTCTTTGAGGGTAATTGGTTTATTCAGATTTTCTGTTTCTTCCTGGGTCAGCTTTGGAAGGTAGTATTTTTCTAGAAAGTTGTCCATTTCTTCTAGGTTATCCAGTTTACTGGTGCCATTTTTAACATTTCCTGCTCTGTTCCTATCCAGCAGCTGTTCAGGCTTTTGCTTATACACCAGTCTTCAGGAGGTTTCTAGAGCTCCCAGTGAAGGAGGGGAACCTTTGGCCCTGTCTTTCCTGCCCTTACTTCTGCAGGCCTTGTCCTCATCACCTCCCTCAAGGCTCTCTCTGGTTATTCCTTGAAGTCAGTCCATGGCCAAGCATGGCAGGGGTGGGCGATGACAGTGGCTGTGGCCCTCAGTGCTCCCACCACCCAATTGGCCATGCTAGGGCAGACTGTTTCCCTGGCCTGGGGCATGCTGTGGACAGCCCCTGTGAGGGGCAATGAGGGACTAGGGAGCCTGTCTCCCAGGAAAGCCAGGCCTTTGCTGACACTCACATGCCAGGGTCCTTCCACTCTCTTTTCCCCTCCTGAATTCCCAAGAAAACTGTCATGAGCTCTCACCCTACAGAGGGACACATGCACCCCAGAAGCACAGCCTGGGGTGAGGTTCTGCCCACTGCCCTCTTACTGCATACCTGTCTTCCCTCCTTGTACCGTCCCAGCCCTGCCTAGTGCGGAAGCAGCCAGAATGCTCTGTGCAGCCCCTTTCTGCCCTGAAATCCTGCTGCACTGGATGCCACCGCCACTGGCCATTCCATAAGCAAATGCTCCTCTTGTTTTGCTGAGTCTTACCCTTCATTGTTCTTGGGGAGGCCACTGAAACTCCGCCTACAATGGTCTCCACCCACTACAGATACTCTTGACTTAACCAAAGCATCTTTTCTCCTTTGCCCTGGGCCTGTTACCCTCACTGTGTGCTCATTTCCTTGTTCCCCTCTCTGCCAGGTGAGGCTCTGTGAGCTTTGAATTTTGCTCTGAGCTTTTCTTTCTGTTTCCCATTCTTTCTTCACTCTGACCTCTTGTTTACACAAACAAGCCCGGCAGCCTTGTCTCAGTGTGGGCATGGAGGAGACAACCGTTCCCTTTAGGATCATGAAAGGTTGGGTTGGGGGCAGAAGGGCCCAGGCAGCAAGGGAGGACAGGAGGCTTCTCTTGTCCTCATTTTCCTACAACATGGCTCCCTCTCCACTGTTCAGGCCTCTCCTGGTCCCCTCCTGCCTTGGACTCACCTTTCAACCTGGCTGGGCCTGGGGTTTTCTTGCTGGGCCCCACCTCCCCTTGGGACAGACTACCCATGACGTCTCCTGCTCCTCTGCTCTTCCAGCTGAGCCCCCCATGTGGGCCAGGCTACTGAACACACAGCACCCAGACAATGTGTCATGGGGCAGGAGGGCTCCCGTGGGCTGAGGCTTTGACTCTGCCTAGCCTGTACTTCAGGTGCTGGCTCCTGGGGACCACATCTCCTAGCATCACACAAGTAGGCAGGGCATGCACACAGCTTCTCTGGGTCTGTTTCTGGGGTTTGCTCACCATGGCCTCATCCTCTGCTGCTCTCTGGCCAGGGATGG
Organism: Smutsia gigantea; assembly: GCA_032199065.1. Classification (NCBI taxonomy): domain Eukaryota; kingdom Metazoa; phylum Chordata; class Mammalia; order Pholidota; family Manidae; genus Smutsia; species Smutsia gigantea. The sequence continues at coordinate 54,067 of JAVSCE010014840.1, forward strand.
AGTTTGAGTCCCCCTGACGTTGCACTGCCACAGGGCCTTCTCCTAAGTGTTCTGACTGCCTCAGCATCCCTTAGTTTCTCAGAATGTACTGCAGGGTGCCACACATCTTCACAGAGTGCCAATAAACACTGGGATATCTCCATTTTCTTAAAACAGAACTCAGTAACACAAACCCTCTTCTGCTGTTTTTCAAAGGCAAGGCCATCATGTGCAGAATTTCAATTTCTTTTGAGTTTAGTCAGAATGATTCAGGCCTCTGAGCCTGGCTGGTTGGGGACACAGATAATCAGGTGTCTGGACTTTCTAAGTAGAGGTGCTGGGAAATGGGGGGCTTCTCCCACTGCCAGGTGGCTCCGTGGCCAGTTCTCCCTTCTCAGAGGTCCTGTCCTAGGCCCTGTGTTAAGAACTCAACAAAGTCTTAAAAACTGAATAATGTCCAGAAGGAACAAGACAGAAAATCCCAGAGATCCTAAAAAGCTCATGAGTGAGTTAGAGCACTGACATCCTCCTCCAGGAGCTTGTGGAGGGCAAGATCAGGGCAGTCAGAGCTTCTTGGAGGAGGTGAGCAGAGAGGAGAGTGAGCTTTGCATAGTAGGCATGGGTATCAGGAAAGGAGCTCCTTGCCTCTTTTAGCCATGGGGACCAGCTATCTGTTCTGTGAAGTTTTATGCAATTCTGTTGCATACAAGGGAACAGAAAACAAGACACTAACCTGTCTATCTCTACTGCCATCCACTGATTTTTTCTCAGTCCTACAATACTGATGCAATGTGCTCTTTCTGCCTCCCTCTCTCCTTCCTTGTGGCAGGTATCATGTGGGCTGTGCCCTGTCTTCCTTCAGACCTTCTCAGTCACCTTCTTGCAACGTTTTCCACAGCACCACTCCTGCTCTGCACTCCTTAACCCCCTTGTCCTGCTTTATTTTTCTCCCAAGCACTTCTCCCTTTCCATCATATTATTTGCTTCATTATTCATATATTATCTGTCTGTCTCCCCTATGATGTGACCTTTATAAGGATGGGGTCTTTGTTTGCCTTGCTTCTGTGGCACCCTCAGTGTCTAAAAGAATGCAGGCCATGGGAGCTACTGTGGACATATTCCTTGAATGAATGCATGGATGTAACAAGAATCCTGGAGGTAGGAGGTCAAGGCTGGTATATGCCTGCTGAGAATGTAGGTTCCTTCATGCCACAAGATGTCCTCTAGGCAGCACATCCATGTTCTGGGCAGGAAGAAGGTGAAGACTAAACGCCAAAGAGCACATGCCTACTTGTGTCCGCCCTCATGACCACAGAAAAGAATCAGCTCCTTCATGGTTAGAGCAACCGCACAGGCCCCCAGCTGCAAGGGATGCTGGGACATAGCTACTGGGAACCCATTAGGGTCTGTGGAGAGGGAGAGACTCAGAAGGGAAAGGATGACAGCCAGGAGCCCCTGACTGCCATGTGTCCTCCCTGGCTTCCCCAGGACCCAACGTGGTCCCTGGTAAGGATCATCTGACTTGTGAAAGGAAACTGGGAAAATATAACTTATTTGGGGAATGAGTGCCTCCAAGGCACTGCACACCCTCAGCCAGAAAGGCAAGAGTTCAGATCACCTGGGAAGAACCGTGGGAAATCTTTTAGATAATTTAGTTAGGAGAAGGGATTTTTCCCCCTTTGAAACTGTCAATTTTCAGTTTCTGTACAAATGTGGACATGATATTGTTATCCCTCCTATTCCTACTTTGTAATTCTGTGGAATTCTTTTTGTCTTTCACTGGTAGAAAAATGTCTAATCAGTGCTCAATGTCTCCAGCTTTCTAGAAAGATGAGCCCAACAAAAATGACGGGCCTGCTTTATTGGAGACAAGTGGGGAGGGCACTGCTCCCGCTTCCTCCCGCCGTCCGGACGCCTGACTCTCAGGAGAGGTCAGCCCGTGGGGCTTCTGGAAGAGAAATTTCAGTAGGTCACCTTTGGAGGAATTGAAGTTGGACATTCTTTTGATTTGGAAACTACCTCATTTTATTTTGTAAGAAAAACCAGACATGGTTTACCAAAAAGAAGCCACATAAAAATGATACGCAGGAGTTTTTGAATAAAAATAAGCCATAAATAAGTAATAAATCCTTCATAGGCCCATTGGAAATGGATAGCAATAATGTTGCGTTTACTGCCGTACTCCCATACTTCAGATATTTATTATAATTCAGGGCAATTCATTGTACTAATCTGGCATTTATAAAATTCTCATCATAGTGTTAGGGTAAGAACCCATTTCCTAGGAAGTATTGTAATAAATTGTTAATTAGTGGCTTGTAAACAGCCATAACTCATTGTTTGAAGGAAAAGACATGTGGACAGCTGAGTATTTTTGTGCACATCTGCTCTCTGAGCATCTCCATCCGGCTCGGGGGCTCACCTGGAGCTCATGGCACCCCGGCTGCCGGGGGCAGGGCTCCGCGCTCGAGGCTCTAGGCCACCCCTTACCGAGGCTGTTTGTTTTCCCCTCTGCTGTCGCCTGTGCCCCCCACCCCCACCCCGACCCCGGCCCCCCACTCCAGCGCCCAGGCCCCATGCTGGTCTCTGTTTCCAGACCCGCAGGATGTCTGCTTCCCCAAGCCAAGCCAGGCGGCCCACCCGGAAGAGGAACCGGGGCAGGTGCCCGCAGGCCGGGCTCCCACAACACAGTGTGAGACCTCGGGCTACAACACGGGACCCGGGCGCTGCTCCTACCCTCGTGTCTTGTGTTGCAGCCGGAGGAACGCAGGTCCGCAGCAGAGCCTGCAGCGCCTTCCGGGACTCGACGCGGCGCGACGCACGGACACAGCGGGCAGGCCTGGCCTGCTGGACAGGGCAGGTGCAGCGCCCGGCGGAGTGGCGGGCGGGCGGCCGCCGCACGGGCCCTGCGTGGTGCGTGGTCCGCCCCGTCAGGCTGGGTGTGGGGTCTCTCCTCGCCCTGGTCCTCTTCGGGCGGCTGTGCCAGCTCTCGCGCGGCGCACCCGCTGCACCTGGGCTTGAGGATTCTCTGTGCTCCTCACCCCGGGCCCCAGGTCAGATGGCCGAAACTCCACAGTGAGGCTGGAAGGGCACCAAGGAAAGGCAGTCCATCCCCAAACCCTCTCGCGCTGGTGGGAAAGCCTGGCATTAGAGCTGATTTTGAGACAGCAAGCGTTGCATTTTCCGGAGTCGTCTGTTAAAGTGTATTTTCTGCAAGGTCGTAGGTTAAACCGCTGCATCAACTGGGTTTCATTGATAACCTTACTTTCCCGCATGACAGGGGCACGTGAGGGAAAGGAAATTAGATCGTAAATTTCAGCAAAGTGGCTCCAACAGAAGTAACCAAACTGAAGGTGGGGCTTAGGCGCAGCACTGGGGCAGGAGCAGTGACACAGGGGCCAGGGAGTCACCTCCCCCTTCACAGCTGGGCTCTGCAGGTCACATTTCTGCAAAGCGCTGCTCCCCTGGGACAGCACCCCTCAGCCAGATACTCCAAAGGCAGTCAGCAGGCAGAATTCCTTTTCCTCAGGGGAAGTCCGTCTTTGTCTTAGTAAGGCCTTCTTTTAATGGATGAGGCCCACTCACACTGCTGAGGGTAATCTGCTTTACTCAAAGTCCCTCCACTTAAATGCTAATCTCATCCAAAAAAATACTCTCACAGAAACATCCAGACTAATGTTTGCCCAAAACCTGGGCATGGCAACCCAGCCAGTTGACATATAAAATTAATCACCACACCTCCCCATCATGATTTCTTAAATTTCTTGAAGGCTGAACATTCCTGTGATCTCCAAACTATATTTCTCCTAAATTTTCTCAGTTTATGAGTCATCAGGCCACCTCACATGTGCTGGTAATGTGAGACTCAGCCCCCATCACCAAGTTACTCCAAAACCACACCAACTGAACCCCATTCACACAAGGCCTTTGTGGGCGTAACAGACCACAGTGGGTGTCTGGGGAGGTGGGATGGGTACTTCTTCAGCAAAGCAAACCACTTCCAATTGCACAATAAAACCATTTGGCCCACTCCCTTCTCTCCCCCTTCTTGTCTGTTTTCTTCTACCCCCCCCCCCAAATTATCACTCATTTCTAATAAAAATCAATCTAGATGTTTCTGTTACTTGATGTCTGCCGAACTACACCTCTGGGATCTCTTTCCATTCCAGGGTATTTTCCTACTTAAAGACAATTGCCTAGGAAGAATTCCAGTACCAGAGGCAGGCCATTACTTCATCTTGATCCTCTCAACAATCAGGTTTTCCATCAGTTTGGATTTTATTCTACTCTCTTCCAGATCCATTCAAGAGAAGGAAAAATGCTGAACCTATTTACATTTAAGAACTAGTAAATTTATTATAAAAGAGGAGGCCCTGTAAGCACCACAAAGTTGATGAAAAGTGAAAAATAAAGAATGCTTTTTACTTAGGACCTGGGGTGGGTGTGGAAGAGCCGCCCCCTATGTTACTGCACTGGACCTTAATATTGTACCACTACACAAACAATATAAGAATCTTACAACAGTATTTAACTTCTTTCTTTGTGCTATTTTTGTTGTATATTTTACTTCTACATTTGTTACATACCCCTTCTTACACTGGCACAACTTTTGCTTTAAATTGTCCACAGTTCTTCAAAATCTTTTGCTTTGGAAATATAGACTCATAGGATATTGCAGAATTAGAGAATCCTATGTATCCTTTACCCATTTTCCCCCAGTGATAACATTTTACCTAACTAGAGTACAATCCCAAACCAGAAAATTGATATTGGAAATTCTGTTAATTGTGCCTTATTCAGATTTCACCAGTTTTCACAGATGAGTGTGTATATATGTGTATTATAGTTCTGTGCAATTAACCACATGTATAGATTTATATAACTATACCCCAAGTAAAATACTTCACTACTGAGGAATTCCCTTTACTTCTTTGTAGTCACACTCTACCTCCACACAAATCCCTATCCTCTTGCAACCATTAATTTGTTCTTCATCTCTACAATTCTGCCATTTTGAGAATATTATATAAATGGAGTCATAAACAATATTGAATACAGATCTATGCAATATGTATCATGCATCATGTTTGTTCTTGTTTATTGCTGACTAATATTCCATCATACCAGTCTGTTCCTCCATTCACCCATTGAAGGATATATGGACTCTTTCCATATGTTGGCTATTATGAATAAAACTGCTACAACCATTCATAAACAAGTTTTTGTGTGAACATAAGTTTTCAGTTCTCTGTGATAAATGTCCAAGCATATGAGCACTGGGTCAAATGGTAAGTCTGTATTTAGTTTAAGAAACTGCCCAACTATCCAGATTGGTTGTCCCATTTTACATTCCCATTAGCAATGTATGAGAAATCCAGTTTCTTCATAGTCTCACTAGCATTTAATGTTATTTTTATTTTAGTCATTCTACATATATAGTAATGATATTTCATTTTGTTCTTAATTTGCATGTCTCTAATTGCTAATGATATTGAACAACTTCTCTCATGCCATCCATATGTCATCTTTGGTGAAGTGTCTGTTGATGTCTTTTGCTCATTTGCAAACTGGATTGCTTGCTTTTTTACTGTTGAATTTGTGAATTCTTTGTATATTCTAGATACATTTGTTTGTCAAATATATAATTTTCAAATATTTTTTCCCAGTCTGAATTGTCTTTTCATCCTCTTGTGGTCTTTCATAGAGCAAAAAGGTTTTAATTTTGATGAAGCTTAATTTATCAATATGTTCTTTTAGGAATCGTACTTTTGGTGTCATGGCTAATGACTAATGATGAACTTAGCCCTAGGTTCTGAAGATTTTCTTCTATGTTTTCATCTAAATATCTGATAATTTTACATGCAAGTCTATGGGTCATTGTGCACAATTTTTATATAAGGTGTAAGGTTTAGATTGAGGTTTTTTGTTTTGTTTTGTTTGTTTTGTTTTTGCCAAGTGCTCCATAACATTTGCCGACCAGACTATCGTTCTTCCATTGAATTGCTTTTGTCAAAAACTGGTTGGGCATATTTGTCTGGGTCCGTTTCTGGGCTCTCTGTTCTGTTTCATTGATCAGTATGTTATTCCTCCACCAATAACACACTGTCTTGATTACTGTAGCTATGTAGTATTCCTCCTACCTTTTCTTCTTTTCAAAGTTGTTCTGGCTATTCTAGGCCCTACACCTTTCTGTTAAAGTTTAGAATTAGCTTGTCTTCAGTTGTTTTTTAAATAGTCTTTTATGTCTATCCACATCTTCACATTTCCAGCACTCTTTGTCTCCTCCTACAGATCTAGGTCTTTATCTAGGATCATTTCCCTTTTTTACAGTGTGGTTCTCTTGGTAATAAATTCTCTCTATTGTTGTCTAAAAATGCCTGTACTTTGTCTTCATTTTTGAAAGATATTTTCACTGGGTATAGAATTGACTATATTTGAGTTGACTAATATTTTAACACTTTGAAAATGACATTCTACTCTTGTGGTTTCCATAGTTTCTGACAAGAAGTCAGTCGTTATTGATATTGTGGTACTCCTGAATGTACTGTCCCCCTTACCACATTGGCTGCTTTTAAGATTTTTTCTCTTTTCCTTTGGTGTGCTGAAATTTACCTACAGTGTGCCTCTGTGTGGTTTCTTTTGTATTCATCCTTCTTGGGGTTCACTTAGATTCTTGGATCTGTAGATTGATGTATATCATCCATTTTTTAACAATTTCATCATCTCTAAAAATCTTTCTTCCATTCTGCTTTCTTTTCCTGGGACTCCACATATGTGTGTGTGTATTAGACCATTATGTCCCACAAGTTTCAGATATTCTTATTGCTGCTGCTTCTTATTTTGTCTATGTGCTTCATTAAAACTTTTTTATTAAAATATAATCGACCTACTATTGGTTTCAGGTGTATGTCATACTGATTCACTATTTTTATACATTATAAAATGATCCCTTGATAAGTCTAATTACCATCTGTGTGGTTCATTTTGGATACTTTCTGTTGCCTGCTCTTTCCAATTATTTCTTTTTCTGTGTCCAGTCTTCAGTTAAGCCCTCCAGTGAATTCTTTATTCAGATACTGGATTTTCAGTTCTATAAAGAACCATTTGGGTTCTTTATAAGAGTTTCTCTTTTGGAATTTCCCATCTGTTCATCTATGTTCCATCTTTTCCTCTAAATTTTTTAACATACTTATAGGAGTTATTTTATAAATCCTTGTCTGGTAATACCAGTGCTGAGTCATTCATGGGTCTGCTTAATTTACTATTTTCCTTCTTTATTATGGATCATGTATAATAGTGATTTTTTCTGAATGTTGGACATTTTAATGTCCTGGGTTATGTTGTCTTTATCTCAAGATTAACTTGTTCTGTCAGGCAGTTAAATAAATTACTGGCAGATCTATTCTTGATCTTGTAGCTTCTTCGCTTTAGGCCATATGTATATTATAATTTTTGGAAAATATGTTGTAATAAATCTCAGTAGAAAACAGTAGGCTAAGTTCTTAGAACTAATGAAGGATGCATATTTTAGGGCCTAAGAGCCCATGAGGTGGATATAGTCAAGAAATGGTGGAGAGACAGGTTTCCTGTCTCTGAATTTATTGGATGAGGGTTTCTTCAGACTCTAGCCTAATCCAATCATTTTGGATATTAAGAATCTTCTGGATTGATGGCTGAAATCTACCTGTTTTAATTTTCATCAATCACTTCAAGTGATTGTAACCATAATTTTTTAATTTTTTGTATCACAGGTCTTTGTATCACAAATAATGAGGCAAGGTTGGAAAGAGGTTATCTATAAAGATGTTTATTGCAACATTATTTGTAATCCCCAAAAAGGGAAATAACACAAATGTCTATCAGTAAATGATTGATTAAATAAATATACTATAAATGCTATACAACAGAATGCTGTATAAATAAAATATCTACAATTAAGGGCATGGGAAAAATGTGTCCATTATATATTAACTGAGAAAAGATTACTAAACAGAATATATAATATGATCCATTTTCCATTAATAAAAATGTTGGAGTGTACAGATAAAAGTCTCAAAGTATGTGGGTGTGAGTATATGTGCACATATATATGTATATATGTATATACATTTTAAATAAAATATCTTTAAAAGTAGGACAATGAATAATTTTTATTTTATTTTTTATGTTTCCATCAAGGATCCCCAAGACCATCCATTATGGTTGATGATTCACTAGTAGGATTCATAGTACTCAGAAAAGCTGTTACTCTCATGGTTACAGTTTAGTACAGCAAAAAGACACAGAAAAAATTAGCAAAGAGAAAAGCACATGGAGTCACCCAGGCAGTGATTATTTCTCCCAGCAGCAATGTGTGACAACACGTGTGAAGTGTTGTCAACCAAGGAAGTTCGTGACTGGGGAAGCTCACTGAGTCTTGGTGTCCAGAGGTTAGTCATGTAGGCATGCAGATCCCACATTCCAGAGGTAAGACTGATACAGTGTGGCCCAAAGCTTCATATGCAAAAATAGCTGTTTACCAAAATCACACTGTTAACATAAACTCTCTGGTGTGGCCCAAGTCCTCAGACATATAAAGACACTCCCATCAGACTGGATACTCTAAAAGCTCAGAAATCATCTCCAAGAAGTAAACCAAGGGTAAGTCCTAAAGATCTTGGGAATGTGCAGGTTTGAGCAGCCCAAGCCTACTGAGTTAACTCTTTACTACACAATGCTTTTCTTGTTTTTAATGTTTTGCAATAACCACATATTGCATTTATCACAAACAGTAATTAAACTACTTCCATTCTGTAAAACATGAAATACATCTGAAATGTTTGTGTGCTGTCATTCTAATATTGTTAGATGTCACCAAATACAAATGCTATATGACAACTTTATGAGCTCCCAGAAGTGATATCTCAATAACTATAGGAGAAATATGTCATTATGAAGTAACTTTCTTGCCAGGAATTCTCCGAACTTATAGTTTCGTGAATTTATATACCCGAGAAAATCAGGAGGCAACTCTTTTACTTCATTTTAAAGAAAATTTCTTAGTCAATGGTGCCAAATTATCTTCCTGGGAAGTAGTTATAATACATTATAATTAGGAGTTTGAAGCAGATACATTTTTCCATTTAAAAAAATGTGTATACCAGAGTAAAGACCTTTGTTGGAGCTGTACTGTTTGAGTTAGAAAAGAACTATGGTAGAAAATTTTTTATTCTTTTGACAGCTAATAAAAACTATCTGTTAGTCAAGATTACGAGTGAAGAGCCCTGAATATTATTCAAACAGGAAAGAATGAACCTTGTAGAATGTGCAGGTGTGGAGAGGCCCCTGGAGCATTGGAAAATATTCTGCATTGCTTAATGCCAAATGAAAATTGACAGATTTCAGCTGATTGCTGTTAGTTTTAAAGCTGCTTTCAGATTAGATTTTCTCTGCCTCAGAAAATGTGGCAGTTAAAAAATGCTTTACTGTAAATGAGAAAGGGCCCAGGAGCAACATGGATGACTCCATGAGCTCATCCAAGATGTGGGGCTGTTGAAGGTGCTTAAGGTGTGAGTAAACAACTCAGCAGCAACTCAACAATGTTTTTTAAAAACAAAGGGTCAGAGGTTAGCCTTTGATAGTTTGACCCCATAGAGTTTCCTCCATTCTGTTCCTCTATCATCTCCAAACCCTGCCTTTTCTCTCTTTCTGTTGCCTTTCTTTCCCTTTTCTCTTGGGATTTCCTTCCATTGCTGTCAAAGCCCTGGGTTCTAGTTATAGTCCTGGAAATTTTCTGTGGCTGCCATCCCAGCAGAGCCTCACCAAATACAGTTATTTCTAAACTACTAGAAATAGGAGTAATTCAGAGGTGGGTAGCTGCCTGTTTTGTTTGCTCCACCTTTCCCTTCCATTATGTGCCCCCAAGGCTGACTCCTATGGGCTCCATCCTCTGGGTGTTCTCACTCTCTGGCTTCTGATTAGATCAGCCAGTGGGAGGCACCAGCAGCAGAGCAGAAGATTGTAAGAGAAAGAGTTGGGGTTATTTATTCTCCACACCTGACCCAATCTGGCTGTTCGGTTCCCATCAAGGAGACCCTCTCCCTTGGCTATAGCTCTCACTGGGTTCCAGTAGCAGTTCCCTCCCCTTGCCTTTTGAGGCTTAGGGGTTTAATGAGTTCCCTCCATACCCCTTGGTGCTTCTCAGTTCCCTTAACCCTACCCACCCCTATGTAAATAGTCCCTTCTTTAAACTCTCTTCAGTATCCCTTTTAGGCAGCAATCCATTAGTTACTGAGACCCAGCTGATACATGAAGCAACTTAGGTCTCTTCTGCAGAAGTGAATAACGTGAGCATCAGCTACCGCTAATGTGTGGGAGAGTCACGGCCACTATGCAGTCGGGTCGCTGTCTTCCTTGATGTCATGCTTAGTTTCTAGTTAGGACAGTGAGCCCTGAGGAGTGGGAGTTCATGGCAAGCTAAAGCAGTGTGCAAGCCAAAGAGGGACCTAAAACTATAAGGGAAGGAATGGAGCAGGGGGTTTGTAATAGATGGAGCAAAGAGAAGAAACAGAGGCCATGTGGCCCATGTTGGGGAGCTGAAGAACAAGCAGTTCCTTAGCTGCCTCAGGACCTGACAGATTCCATTTCTAATTTCTCTGATGCCTGGCTGCATGGCAGTTTTTGCTCTTAAGTTATGATAATGGTTTTCCCTTACGTGCCAACCATATCCCTAACAGATCAATATTGTATAGGCCTCTGTTCTTCACAATAAAAGCAAACCTAACTACTCATACCCCTTTGACATGCTCTTGCCCTTGGCTTCCAAAATGAGACCTGGCTGTCATCTGTCCTTTTCCCATTGGATGTAGCAGTTCCACAAAGTCTTATGCTTAGAGGATGTGGTACACATGGTTTAAGGTGATGGCTGTGGAGTCAGCCTGCCTGGGTCTGAATTCCAAATCTTTAAACTACCAGATGTAAAATCTTAAATAAGTTGCTTAACCTACAGCTTAACTTAGCAGCTGGGATTATGGGATGTCTTTTCCTGAAGATAGTGGAAAGTGTTATGGAGGAGAAAGAGAGGGTTATTGAGGATAGAGAGAGACTTCCGCAGGAGAGAGACACACTTCAGCATTGCTTGGAGGAGCTGGGCGAAGACCTATGGGATGCCTTCAAGAAAGAAAAGACAGTTATTGAGAAGACAGATTGAGCTCCTGGAAAATATGTTAGCAGCAAGGGAGGAGGCAGCGGAGAATCCATGTTGCAGGAGGCTGTCGGGGACAGGGAGGAAAGACTTGTAGGTGGTGAATGAGACGTCAGGAGAGGCTGAGGGGGTGGGGCCGAGTGCTGGACTGTCGCCGAGGCTACTGCCAAGGCACCAGCCCCTCCTATATTAAAGGCCCACCCAGTTGTAACTAAGAAAATAAAAACGCAATGACCGTGGGCTCCTCAGGGAGAGGAGCTGCCCCCTCCCCAGCTTGTGGACCACTCCATGCTCTGCCCTATACCCAGGATGAGCTGGTGGACATGAGCGTCTGGTATTGGCAGAAGCCTTTGGAACCTCTGCCTACATGGCTTTTGCATCTCTGGACATGGGGGTGGAGCATTGTTATGTCAGGTTCTGAAATGAGTAGACTGGCTTCCCTGATGACTCCCCCTTCCCTCTGGCAGTGGCTGCAAAGTGCCCATCACACCTCAGGGAATCGGGGGCTTCTAGACTGGCAGACAGCAGCCATCAGGGCAGTTTGGTCTTATCAGGGTGGTTTACTATACTTACCACTAGCTGGAAAATGTATGCAGAGCTACTGCAGGTGTTACGGGAGCTCAGTGTGAGAAATATCATCTATAATATGTAACCCTAAGTCACCAATTAGGAGTTGTTCACCATAGGAATGAGAAATATCATGTTCCATACATCTCCCCTGTCTCTTTGGGTCCTGAGTGACTATTCTTGACATAGGGCAACCCATAAGTGAGGCTACTCGTAGTTTAGCAGATCTGGGGGAGGTTGAAACAGTAAGAGCCTGGAAGGAAGTGTGGGTTACGACTGAAAGGAGAGGTGCAAAGGGACTCTGTGAAGGTCTCGAGGACCCAGATGTGGGTTGTTTTGATAAAGGCTGGGGTAGTGAAAGAAAAACCTGATGGACAAGATTTATCTATGCTGGTGTCATTAAAACATGTATGTTATTTTCTTCTACAGTCCCTGGTGGCCTAGATCCACCCCCTGGCTGCAACTGCCTCATGATGATTGCTCTGAACTCCCTACCTGTTCAGACTGCCTGTGGAATGGCAAGCTATGGACTTAATCTGCATAGGACTTTGAACCTAGCTGAATCCTCCGGCTTAAGGATTATCATGATTTTATTGCTGTTGCTATTGTATTAGTCTGGTTATAATGCTCCAGTTTTCTCACACAGAGGCCACTGCAGAAGATGGGGAGTGAGTAGATCGTGAGGCGAGATTTCTGGAGGTGTAGTCTATGGGTAAATTTGCAATATTTCCAGAATCTCTCTCCTGGCCTTTGTGCATCTCCATATCAGTAGGTGTGTCCAAGAGGCGGAGAGAAGTAGTACATCTCCATATCAATAGGTAATTACAAGGGCAAGCAAGGGCATATCTGGACCAGAGAGGTTGGGTGGGGTCCCTTCTTCTGTAGCCAGGTCGTGAGAGACATGGGAGAGCAGAAGTGGGCAGCTGCTGGTGAGCAATAAATGGGTTTCTCCCACTTCATTTCTCCCTTTGATTTTGGTTTCAAAGGTATTTTGCTCCAGGATTTCCCCCCGGAGTTATAAGGATCTTAAGATGAGTTTAGAGTGGATTCCAAATTCGATGGCATTATCCCTGGAAGAGAAAGGAGAGGGTTAGTTGAGACAGACATAGAGACACAGGGGAGTAGGCATGTGAAGAAGGCAGAGACTGGACTGATGTGGCCACAAGATGGGCTATGTTAAGAGCCATCAGAAGCTGGAAGAGACAAGGAAAGTATCTCCCCTAGAGCCTTGGCAATAGAGAGCATGGCCCTGCCAGCCCCTTGATTTTGGACTTCTTATCTCCAGTACTGTGAGAGAATAAATTTCTGTTGTTTTAAGCTACCCAATTTGTGGTAATTTGTTACAACAGTGCTGTATGCTTGCAATGCAGTATGTTTTTTTTTAAAGGGAGCCATGTCCACAATGGCTGAAGAAGGATAAGGATAATTTTCAGATGCAGCTGAAAACAGTGTCTTGATTTCTTGATTCCTGTGTTCACTTATGAAAGAAGGCTGAGCAGGCAGGAGAGACAAATACACAGAAGTCGCCTTATTTTGATTCTTTTGTTGTTTGCATAACTTTTTCCAGTTTTATTGAGATACTGACATACATCACTATGTAAATTTAAGGTGTTCAGCATAATGGTTTGACTTAAACATATTGTGAAATGATTACTGCAGTAACTTTGGTTAGTATCTATCTCATATAGATACATTAAACGAGAAAACCAAAAAAGAAAAATAATTTTTTCCTTGTGATGAGAACTCTTAGGGCTTATTCTCTTAACAACTTTCATATATACCATACAACAGGGTTAACTATAGTCATCATGCTGTTCATTATATCCCTAGTACTTATGCATTTATCTTGTAACTGGAAGTTTGTATTAGCATTGATTCTTGAAGAAACAGGGAAAATGCCATGTAAAGTATTTTGACAATGGCAGAGGAGGTTGATTGACCCAACCCTTCTATCAAGGCCAAACTAGAAGAACTAGATAAAGTAGAAAAAATATAATTTGAAGGCATCAGAGAACTACCAACACAGTGAGAAGTTTCAGGGCCAAGAACTGGGAGAAGAGAAAAGCCCAGAGAGGTGAGCCCTGGGGTCAGTTTAAACTCAAGATGTTTGCTGATTCTGAAAGCATAGCTGAGAGACTAAGAAGCTGGATTTCAGTAGACTCACTGGCTTGAAGGAACGAAAATGAGAATTCAGGTCTTACCAGAAGGAGACCTTCCAAGGCTTTGGCTTGGGCTACAATGTAGGAATAAGAATGAAACAGAAACAGATCAGTCAATGTATGAACTGAAGCCCTTTCAAATTCTCTTAATCTCTTATGGGATTAAGATGGTCTGGGATTGAGAATGCCTTGCTGCCTACTAGAAGCAAGAGTAAGTCCTCTCTAGAGAAAGATAGCAACATCCAAGCTTCAAGTTATATCTCTACTTTTCATATACCACGTCTACTGCTTAAAAAACAAGTTCAAGGATACAAGGAACCAAGACCAAAAATAAGAGAAGCAATAGTAGTAAACAGGCTCTAGGAGATAATGCAGATAACTGAGATATCAGATATGGGATTTAAAATAACTCTGCCTAATATATTCAAACAGTTAAAATAAGATGGTGAAAATTCAAAGTTGCCCAAGGCAAGTGGCAGGTGCATAAATCCTAATTGCTCCACTATCCTCCAAAAAGCCCACATATCAACACAGATAATGAATAAAACAATATAAAACAGATGACTTTAGGATAGCTAGAAGACAGGAAAACATGACAAGCTACAAATAACCTGTCAGTAGAAAAATAAGCACTGAGTTTCAGTAGAGCTATCTCTCTAGCTTCCACTACAATCCTTTGAGGAGAGTGGCTGGGGGTAGGGAGCTATGTGGAAGAACATGAGAGCCTCAGTTCCTGCTGAAATCACTGCCAGGAAAAGAAATTTCATCCTAAGTACAAAAATACAGAAAATGAGTTCTTCTAAATCAGAGAACTAACAATTGTATGGAATATAATGTGAAGACTTGGAAAGGCTTCTGGGGAAGAAGAGGTTACAAAGTGGCGTCCTTTGTAAACTGAGTGATGAAGGAGGAAAAGAGGGAGAGTTTTAGAATCCTGCACAAAATAAAAACAAATAAAAGGAATCTCTTAAAGAATCTGCACTTCACTGCACTGACAGTACAGGGTGGTCTTTTTAAAATTAAAGTAGCCAGTAGCCAGCTACATCTTATACTGGTTTCAAATGTACAACACAGTGGTTCAACAATTACCCATATTATTAAATCCTCAACCCATCTAGTGCGGTTACTGTCAACATAGGGAGATGTTACAGAATCATTGACTATATTCTCCATGCTATACTACCATCCTGTGACCAACTAACATTGTGATTGCAAATTATTGCTCCCCTTTATCTCCCTCACCCACTCTCTCACCCCTGAACTCCTCCCCCTTGGTAACCACTAGTCCCTTCTTAGTGTCTGTGAGTCTACTGCTTTTTTGTTCCCTCTGTTTTCCTTTGTTTTTATATTCTACAAGTAAGTGAAGTCATACGGTATTTGTCTTTCTCCACCAGGCTGGTTTCACTGAGCATAATACCCTCTAGCTCCATCCATGTTGTTGTAAATGGTAGGATTTCTTTTCTTCTTATAGCTGAATAGTATTACACTGGGTATATGTACCACATCTTCTGTATCCATTCATCTACTGATGGACACTAACGTTGCTTCCATATCTTGGCTATTGTAAATAGTGCTGCAGTAAATATAGGGATGCATATGTCTCTTTGAATCTGAGAACTTGTTTTCTTTGGGTAAATTCCTAGGAGTGGAATTACTGGGTCAAATGGTATTTCTATTTTTAGTATTTTGAGGAACCTCCATATTGCTTTCCACAATGGTTGAGCTAGTTTACATTCCCACCAGCAGCATAGGAGGGTTCCCCTTTCTCCTTATCCTCACCAGCATTTGTTGTTCCTAGTATTTTCGATGCTGGCCATCCTAACTGGTGCAAGATGATATCTCACTGTGGTTTTAATTTTCATTTCCCTGATAATTAGTGATGAGGAGCATCTTTTCATATGCCTGTTGGCCACCTAAATTTCTTCTTTGGAGAAGTGTCTGTTCATATCCTCCACCCATACTGAACTGTAAGATGTCTTTTTGTTCTGTTGATGGTGTCCTTTGCTGTACAGAAATAAAAAGCTCGATGTAGTCCCATTTGTTCATTTTTGCTTTAGTTTCCCTTGACTGAGGAGATGCATTCAGGAAAAAGTTTCTCATGTTTATATTCAAGAGATTTTTGCCTATATTTTCTTCTAAGAGTTTTATGGTTTCATGACTTACATTCAGGTCTTTGATCCATTTCGAGTTTATTTTTGTGTATGGAGTTTAGACATTAATCCAATTTCATCTTCTTACATGTAGCTGTCCAGTTTTCCCAACACCAGTTGTTGAAGAGGCTGTCCTTTCCCCATTATATATTCAAGGCTCCTTTATCATATATTAATAGACCATATGTGTGTGGGTTTATATCTGGGCTCTCTATTCTGTTCCATTGATCTATGGGTCCCTTCTTGTGCCAGTACCAAACTGTTTTGATTACTGTAGCTTTGTAGCATACCTTGAAGTCAGGGAGCATAATACTCCCAACTGCGTTCTCCTTTCTCAGGATTGCATTAGCTATTTGGGGTCTTTTGTGGTTCTATATGAATTTTAGAATATTTGTTCTAGTTCTTTGAAAAATGGTGTTGATATTTCGATAGGGATTTCAATGAATCTGTAAATCACTTTGGGCAGGATGGCCATTTTGACAATATTAATTCTTTCTATCCATGAGCATAGGATAGATTTCTATTTATTGGTGTCTTCTTTAGTTTCTCTTGTGAGTGTCTTAGAGTTTTCAGAGTATAGGCCTTTCACCTTGTGGTAGGTTTATTCCTAGTTATTTTATTCTTTTTGATGCAATTATAAGTGGCGTTGTTTTCCTGATTTCTCTTTCTCCTAGTTCATTGTTAGTATATAAGAATGAAACAGATTTCTGTGTGTTAGTTTTGCATACTACAACTTTGCGGAATTCAGTTATTAGTTCTAATAGTTTTTTGGTGGAGTCTTTAAGGTTTCCTATGTATAATATCATGTCATCAACAAATAGTGACAGTTTAACTTCTTCCTTAGAGATTTGGATGTCTACCATATCTTTGCTTTGTCTGATTTCCATGGTTAGGACCTCCAGTACTATGTTGAATAGAAGTGGTGAGAGTGGGCATCCTTGTCTTATTCCTGATCATATAAGGAAAACTTTCAGCTTTTTGCTATTAAGTATGATGTTAGCTGTGGGTTTGTCGTATATGGCCTTTGTTGTTGTTGAGGTATGTACTCTCTATACACATTTTGTTGAAGGTTTTTATAATGTATTAAGGTTGAATTTTGTCAAATTCTTTTTCGGGATCTATTTAGATGAACATGTGGGTTTTATCCTTCTTTTTGTTAATGTGGTGCCGGGGCCTGCCAGCAGGAGTCAAACAGTTCCTGAGTGGGGGCGTTGGGCTGTATATACAAGATGACAGGAGGGCAAACTGTCTGGTGTAGAGTGCAAAGAAGCTTTATTCTGGCATGGCTTATATACACATGAATTGCCTACAGATTAGATTCACACACCCTTCTCAAGGACCTCAATCCAATCACTTAAGTATTGCCCACAGATCAATCCAATCGGACATTAATCCAATCACTTAAGTCACATACGCCTAGGGGCATCTGGTCCAGGTGGCTGGCCTTGAGATAAGACCTCCCTGCATTCCTGAGATACTTGTTCCTGGAATTTAGGAAACTTTTCAAGGTTTCTTTCAGAGTCAGGCTCGGTTCAGGCCTTAGATGGAGACTAGGCACAAAAACACAATCAGTCCTGTCCTGTTCTCTTGCTCCTTCTGTCCCAACTGCTCTCCACAATGTGGTGTTTGTTATTGATTGATTTATGAATATTGTACCATCCTCAGATCCCTGGACTAAATCTCACTTGGTCATGATGGATGGTCTTTTTTGATGTGTTTTTGAATTTAGTTTGCTAGTATTTTGTTGAGTATTTTTGCATCTATGTTCATCAGGGGTATAAGCCTATAATTGTCTTTTCTTGCAGTGTCTTTGTCTGGTTTTGGTATTAGAGTGATGCTGGCCTCATAGAATGAATGAGTTTGGAAGTATTCCCTCCTACTTTTTGGAATCTTTTAAGAAAGATGGGTTTTATTTTTATTTTATCTTTTTTTTTGAAAGATGGGTTTTAGCTCTTCTTTAAATATTTGGTAGAATTCAGCTGTGAAGCTATCAGGTTCTGGAATTTTTTTTGTTGGGAATTTTTTTCATTATTCATTCAATTTTATTGCTGGTAATTGGTCTGTTCAGATTTTCTGTTTCTTCCTGTGTCAGTCTCAGAAGGTTTTAGTTTTGCAGGAAATTGTCCATTTCTTCTAGGTTGTCCGATTTATTGGTATATAATTTTTCATAGTATTCTCTAATAATTCTTTGTTTTTCAGTGATATCCATTGTGATTATTCATTCTTTTTCTCTAATTTTGTTTATTTGTGGCCCCTCTCTTTTTTTCTTGATAAGTCTGGCTAGAGATTTATCAATTTTGTTTATTTTCCCGAAGAATCAGCTCCTGATTTCAGTGATCTTTTTCTATTGTTTTATTCTTCTCTATTTTATTTATTTTTGCTCTGATCTTTATTATGTCCTTCATTCTACTCACTTTGGGCTTCATTTTTTCTTCTTTTTCTAGTTTCTTTTATTGTGATTTTAGACTGTTTATTCGGGATTTTTCTTGTTTCCTGTGGTAAGCCTGTGTTTCTATGCACTTTCCTCTTATAACTGCTTTCACTGTGTCCCACAGATTTTGGGCTATTGAATTTTTGTTTTCATTTGTCTCCATGTATTCCTTGATTTCTGTTTTAATTTGCTCATTGATCCATTGATTATTTAGAAGCATATTGTTTAGCCTCCATGCATTTTAAGCGTATTGTTTTCTTTGTTTATTTTGCTTAGTTTATTCCTAGTTTCATACCATTATGATCTAAGAAGCTGCTTGATATAATTTCAAACTTTTAAAATTTATTGGGGCTCTTTTGTGACCTAGTATGTGATCTGTTCTGGAGAACATTCCATGTACACTGGAGAAACAGGTGTATCCTGCTGCTTTTGGGTGAAGTGTTCTGTAGATATCTGTTAAGTCCATCTGATCAAAAGTTTTGTTCAGTGCTTCTATTTCTTTATTTAGTTTGTCTGGTTGATCTATTGATGTGAGTGGTGTGTTATTTAAAGTCTCCTAAAATTGTTGCAGTGTATTTTCCCCTTTAATTCTGTTAGTATTTGTTTTACATATTTAGTACTACTATGTCGGGTGCATAGATATTTATAATGATTATATCCTCTTGTTGGACTGACTTCTTTACCATTACGTAATGTCCTTCTTTGTCTCTTGTGACTTTCTTTGTTTGAAATCTATTTTGTCTGATACTAGTACTGCAACTCCTCCTTTTTTCTCCCTATTATTTGCATATCTTTTTCCGTCACTTCACTTTTAGTCTGTGTGTGTCTTTGGGTCTGAAATAAGTCTCTTGTAGGCTGGATGTAGATGGGTCTTGTTTCTTTATCCATTCTGCCACTCTATATCTTTTGATTGGTGCATTCAGTCCATTTACATTTAAGGTGATTATGATAGATTAAGATAGATTATAATACTTATTGCCATTTTAATTACTGTTTTCTGGTTGTTTTTATAGCTCCTCTCTGTTCCTTTCTTTCTCCTATACTCTTCTCTTGTTATTTGATGGTTTTCTTTAGTGTTGTGATTGCTTCCTCTTTTTTATTTTTATTTTTATCTATCTAATATTGGCTTTAGTTTTGTAGTTACCAAAGGTTCAAGGATAGCTTCCTGACTATAAACAGTCTATCTTAAATTGCTGATTACTCTATTTCAAACACAATCTAAAGGTACTTTTTCTTTCTTGTTCTTCGTCTTCCTCCACACTTTATGTATTGGATGACATAATCTGTACTTTTTGTCTGTTCCTTGGCTGATTTTGTTTATAGTTGGTTTTGCTTCTTTCTTTGTTTTAATTTTGTAATTGCTTGGTAATTAATTGGTCTCCTACCTTTATTGTGGGTTTATTTTCATTGGTGAAAAGTGTTTAGCCTTAGGAACATTTCCATCTATAGTAGTCCCTTTAACATATCCTTTAGGGCTAGCTTAGTGGTGGTGAATTACTTCAACTTTTGTTTATCTGGAAATTGTTTAATCCTTGCTTCAAATTTAAATGATAATCTTGCTGGGTAGAGGATTCTTTTTGGAAGTCCTTCTGTTTCATTATATTAAATGTATCATGCCACCCCCTTGTGGCCTGTAACGTTTCTGCTGAGAAGCCTGTTGATAGCCTGATGGGGTTTCCTTTATAAGTAACCTTCTTTCTCTCTCTGGCTGCTTTCAATACTCTTGCCATTTTAATTATTATATATCTTGGTGTTGTCTTTCTGGGGTTACCTTTTTATAGGGGTTCTCTGGGCTTCCATGACCTGAGTATTTCTTTCCTTCCCCAAATTGGGGAAGTTTTCAACAATTATTTCCTTAAAGAGACTTTCTATCCCTTTGTCTTTCTCCTTCTGGTACCCCTATTAAGTGAATATTGTTTCATTCGCATTGGTCACACAGCTGTCTTATTATTCTTTCATTCCTAGAGATCCTTTTTCCTGTTTCTCAGCTTCATTGTGTTTCTCTTCTCTAATTTCCACCTCATTCACCGTCTCTTCTACCTGTAGTAATCTACTCTTAAATCCCTCCATTGTATGTTATTTCAGACACTGTATTCTTTAGCTCTGTGTGGCTCTTTTTAAGATCTTCTATCTATTTGCTGAGGTCCTGCCTGAGATATTGAATATTTTTCTGTAGATTCGTGAGCATGCTTATGACTTTTACTTTAAAATCTTTATCAAAAATATTGGTGATCTCCATTTCAGTAGCCCTTTTCTGGTGTCTCATCATGTACTTTTGTTTGGAACATATTTCTCTTCCTCCTCATTTTGTCAGGGCTTCTGTGTTTCTTTGTATTCAATGGCTCTGCTATGCTTCCTGGCCTACAGAACAAGAGCTTTAGGAAGGAGGCATCCTATGGCGCTCAGAAGATCAAGACT
Organism: Smutsia gigantea; assembly: GCA_032199065.1. Classification (NCBI taxonomy): domain Eukaryota; kingdom Metazoa; phylum Chordata; class Mammalia; order Pholidota; family Manidae; genus Smutsia; species Smutsia gigantea. The sequence goes on from JAVSCE010014840.1 coordinate 74,953, forward strand.
CTTTACTCTCCAGTTCTAGCTCTACTTTGCAGGATCCCCAGTTGTTGGTAGGCAGTTGACAGGGCTGCCTTTCTGTCTTCCATAGTGGTGAGTATGCAGTTCCAGCAGTTTGCTTCAGCTGCCCTTGTGCTCAGAGCAGAAGCCTCTGCTGGGTTTGCCATGGGAAATGGCAGGGCTGTAGGGTTAATGGGGTGGGTGGAGCCATTGTGCAACTCTGGGGGAGGACAGGAAGTGCAGCACCCAGCATGGACACTCATGGGGAGGAAGCAAAACTTGGGGCTGGCTCCTGCAGGCACCTCCCTGATTGGGCTGAAACAGAGCTGAGAAAGCTGGGAGCGTCTCCCTCTGCCTGCCAGGCAGCAAAATCTAACACTGCTGCTGGACCAGATGAGTTGGCTGATGGCAGTCTGTGCAGGGAGGTGGCTCAGGGCTGTGTTGCCGGCTAGGGGGATGGAGCATCTGGGACCCCCAAGAGTTCCCATCCTGTTGGGCTGAGGGAGGGCTGGGGAGCTCCATCTGCCCTTTCACCTGAGGAGAGTGCTCAATCCAACCATTGTGCCTCTGGCACCCCTCCTGCTGCTGGCAAGTCTTTCAAACTGCCACCTTTGTTTTAGTCTCAGGGGACCAGTGGAGCTTGCCTGTTCTCCACAAGTGGCTGGAGTCTCAGCCTCTCTGAGTGTTCCACCTCTCCTTGGTGTCCAGCCCCACGAATTATCAGAATCCAATGTAATGTGGGCTCATGCTTCCAGAGCAGATTTCCAGGGCCAGATGTTCAGTGATCCTGGGCTCCTAAACACTCCCCATTCCATTCCTTTTTCTCTCACCTGTGGACTGGGGTGGGGGAAGGGCTTGAGTCCCACTCAATCGTGGCTTTTCCACTTTACCCTTTTCTGTGAGGGCTTCTCTTCTTCCCCAGGAGTAGGGCATCTGTTCTTCAGTGTTCAGGTCATTTTCAGATTTAGTTGTATATGCTGTATTTTCTTCTTTTATGTGTTTCTGGGAAGGTGCTTCTGCCTTGTCATCCTACTCTGCCATCTTTTTCTCCATCTGAGAGTGCTCTTGATATAGGAATCTTGAGAAACCTGTGCAGTCATCACCTGTCTAAACCTTTTACTTGAAGAAGACGGAAAATAAGAGTCAAAGTTCCATCTCAAATCAACCACAAAGCAAAATAAAACTGAGACATAACACTTCAAACTGAAGTAATATCCTCAAACAAACATTTGAGGGTATTAAAACTAACTTTACTTAAGAAAATAAAGGAATAAAAATGGACAAACCCAGGAATAAATGAAATAAAAGTTAATTTTATTCAGGAAGAAAATGACAGAAAAGGGAAAATCATACCAGAAATGAAGACTAACTAACAATATGATTAAGGGAGAAGAGATTTTAATGAACATTTAATAATGGGTCATTAAAGAAAGGCAAACAACCAAGAAAGTGAAAATGAGATACAGAAGGATATAAAAGGGACCAGTGTTTGAAAGTGTTTGAAATATAAGAAAGGCAAAGCAAGTCCAACATAACTAGAGTCCTTAATGCAGAAAAACAAATAGTAGAATAGAACTAATGTTTTAAACTATAAGTATTTTGGAAATTAAAAAAGGCCTGAATCCACATATTGATGTGCCACTAGGTACTTGGAAAATTCACCCAGAATGGTTGATTCCATGAAATATCTTACTAAAACCAAAAAGACTGAAAAAAAATACTCAGTGTCTCCAGGCAAAAAGACTAAATGATTTTACAAGGGCAAGAGAATTAACCTATCATCAGACTTCTCAAAAGTAACATACAAAGCAAGGCAAGAATGGAAGGCCTTTTGCAAGAAATTCAAGAAAAGTACAAACCAAAAATTTTATACATAGCCAAGCTGTTCTTCAAGTAGTAAGACTATAGAAAAATAGTTAATACTAACAAAATTAAAAGGGGAAATAGAATGCAATGCATTCATTCTAGGAGACTTCAACACACCACTCACTCCAAAAGACAGATAAACCAGACAGAAAATAAGTAAGGACACAGAGGCACCGAACAACACATTAGAACAGATGAACCTAACAGACATCTACAGAACTCGACACCCAAAAGCAGCAGAATACACATTCATCTCAAGTCCACATGGAACATTTTCAAGAATAAATCATATCCTAGGCCCCAAAAAGAGCCTCAGTAAACTCAAAAAGATTGAAATTGTACCAACCACTTTCTCAGACCACAAAGGCATGAAACTAGAAAACGATTATGTAAAGAAAATGAAAATTCCCACAAACACATGGAGGCTTCACAACATGCTCCTAAATAACCAATGGATCAATGACCAAATAAAAACAGAGATCAAGTAATATATGGAGACAAATGACAACAATAATTCAACACCACAAAATCTATGGGATGCACCAGAGCCGTGCTAAGAGGAAAGTATATTGCAATACATGCCGACCTCAGGAAAGAAGAACAATCACATATAAACAGTCCAAATTCAGAATTAACGAAACTAGAAAAAGAAGAACAAATGTAGCCCAAAGTCAGTAGAAAGAGAGACATAGTAAATATTACAGCAGAAGTAAATATAATAGAGAAGAATAAAACAATAGAAAGAATCAATGAAAGCAAGAGCTGGACCTTTGAGAAAATAAACAAAATAGATAAACCCCTAGCCAGACTTATCAAGAAAAAAAGAGACTCTACACACATAAACAGAATCAGAAATGAGAAAGGAAAAATCACCTATGGACACCACAGAAATACAAAGAATTATTAGAGAATACTATGAAAAATTATATGGTAACAAACTGGATAACCTAGAAGAAATGGACAACTTTCTAGAAAAATACAACCTTCCAAGGCTGAGACAGAAAGAAACAGAAAATCCGAACAGAACAATCAGCAGCAACAAAATTGAACTGGTAATCAAAAACCTACCTAAGAACAAAATGCCTGGACGACATGGCTTCACCCCTGAATTGTATCAAACATTTAGTGAATACCTAATACCCATCCTCCTTAAAGTTTTCCAAAGAGTAGAAGAAGAGGGAATACTTCCAAACTCATTCTATGAGAACAGTATCACTCTAATACCAAAACCGGGCAAAGACCTCACCAAAAAAGAAAATTTCAGACCAATATCCCTGATGAACATAGATGCAAATATACTCAACAAAATATTAGCAAACTGAATTCAAAAATACATCAAAAAGATCATCCATCATGACCAGGTAGGATTTATTCCAGGGATTCAAGGATGGTACAACATTCGAAAATCCATCAACATCATCCACCACATCAATAAAAAGAAAGACAAAAACCACATGATCATCTCCATAGATGCTGAAAAAGCATTTGACAAAATTCAAACCCATTCATGATAAAAACTCTCAACAAAATAGGTATAGAGGGCAAGTACCTCAGCATAATAAAGGGCATATATGACAAACCCACAGCCAACATTACACTTAACAGTGAGAAGTTGAAAGCTTTTCCTTTAAGATTGGGAACAAGACAAGGATGGCCACTCTCCCCACTTCTATTCAACATAATACTGGAGCTCCTAGCCACAGCAATCAGACAACACAAAGAAATAAAAGGCATCCAGACTGGCAAGGAAGAAGTTTAACTGTCCCTGTTTGCAGATGACATGATATTGTACATAAAAAAACTAAAAATCCACAGCAAAACTACTAGATCTAATATCTGAATTCAGCAAAGTTGCAGGATACAAAATTAATATGCAGAAATCTGTGGCATTCCTATATACTAACAGTGAACTAGCAGAAAGGGCAATCAGGAAAACAATTCCATTCACAATTGCATCAAAAAGAATAAAATACCTAGGAATAAACCTAATCAAGGAAGTGAAAGACCTATACTCTGAAAACTACAAGACACTCATGAGAGAAATTAAAGAAGGAACCAATAAATGGAAACACATCCCATGCTCATGGATATGAAGAATTAATATTGTCAAAATGGTCATCCTGCCTAAAACAATCTACAGATTTAATGCAATTCCTATCAAAATACCAACATTCTTCAATGAACTAGAGCAAATTATTCTAAAATTCATATTGAACCACAAAAGACCCCAAATAGCCAAAGCAATCATGATAAGGAAGAATAAAGCTGGGGGGATTATGCTCCCCAACTTCAAGCTCTACTACAAAGCCACAGCAATCAAGACAATTTGGTACTGGCACAAGAACAGCCCCATAGACCAATGGAACAGACTAGAAGAGCCCTGATATAAACCCAACTATATATGGTCAATTAATATATGATAAAGGAACCATGGACATACAATGGGGAAATGACAGCCTCTTCTGGTGTTGGCAAAACTGGACAGTTACATGCAAGAAAATGAAGCTGGATTATTTATTAACGCCATACACAAAAGTAAACTCGAAATGGATCAAGGACGTGAATGTAAGTCATGAAACCATAAAACTCTTAGAAAAAAACATAGATAAAAATCTCCTGAATATAAGCAGGAGCAATTTCTGCCTGAACGCATCTCCTCGAGCAAGGGAAACAAAAGCAAAAATGAACTCATGGGACTACATCAAACTAAAAATTTTCTGTACGGCAAAGGACACCATCAACAGAACAAAAAGGCATCCTACAGTATGGGAGAATATATTTGTAAATGACATATCCGACAAGGGGTTAACATCCAAAATATATAAAGAACTTACACGCCTCTACACCCAAAAGCAAATAACCCGATTAAAAAATGGGCAGAAGATATGAAGAGACACTTTTCCAAAGAAGAAATTCAGATGGCCAACAGACACATGAAAAGATGCTCCATATCAGTAATCATCAGGGAAATGCAAATAAAAACTACAATGAGATATCTCCTCACACCAGTAAGGATGGCCACCATCCAAAAGGCCAACAAATGCTGGTGAGGATGCAGAGAAAGGGGAATCCTCATACGCTGCTGGTGGGAATGTAAGCTAGTTCACCCATTGTGGAAAGCAATATGGAGGTTCCTCAAAAAACTAAAAATGGAAATACTATTTGACCCGGGAATCCCACTCCTTGGAATTTACCCAAAGAATACAAATTCTCAGACTCAAAAAGACATATGCACCCCTGTGTTCATCGCAGCACTATCTACAATAGCCTAGATATGGAAGCAATCTAAGTGTCCATCAGTAGATGAATGGATAAAGAAGAGGTGGTACATATACACAATGGAATACTATTCGGCCATAAGAAAGAAACAAATCCTACCATTTGCAACAACATGGATGGAGCTGGAGGATATTATGCTCAGTGAAATAAGCCAGGCGGAGAAAGACAAGTGCCAAATGATTTCCCTCATTTATGGAGTATAACAATGAAGGAAACCTGAAGGAACAAAATAGCAGCAGACGTAGAGAGTCCAAGAAGGAACTAGTGGTTGCCAAAGGGGAGGGGTGTGGGAGGGTGGGTGGGAAAAGGGGATTGAGGGGTATTATGTTTAGTACACATGGTGTGGGGGTCACAGGGAAAACAGTGTGCACTGAGAAGGCATACAGTGAATCTGTGGCATCTTACTACCCTGATGGACAGTGATTGCATTGGGGTGTTGGTGTGGACTTAATAATATGGGTAAAAGTAGTCACCACATTGTTTTTCATGTGAAACCTTCATAAGAGTGTATATCAATAACCCCTTAATAAAAATTTTTAAAAAAGAAAAATAGTTAAAGCATGTAAGAACTCAGGGAATACTGTATTCAACGAACTCTAATAACAATAAGCTACAAAGAAGTCAGAGTTATAAAGATTAAAAAAACAATACATTTATTAGAAGAAAGTGTAGGTGACTTCCTCTGTAATCTGCATATACAGAAAAATTGTCTAACTCACTAAAATATAGGTGCAATAAAATAAAAGATTAATTTAACTACATTAAAAAAACTAACAATCCTGCCTTTGCATGATCAAAACAAACAACCCATAATCAAAGTTAAACAATGAATGACAAAGTGGGAGAAAATATTTGCAACATACATTACAGATGAAGAGTTAATTGTAGGAAAGTGACCAAAGAACTCAATAGAAAAATGGATTAAGTATAGGAGCAGAGAGTGCACACTTGAAAAAGATGTTCAAAATCACTCAAAAATAGGGAAGTCAAGCCAGAATTACTCTGAGATACTAATTCCTCACAGGACTGCAAAATTTTTTAAATATAAAAACACACATCTTTTTAAAGGTGTGGACAAACAGGGACTCTTACACATTGCTGGTGTGAATGCAAACCCTTATGTAGAAGAATCTTGAAGTACCTCACAAAGTTACATATATATTCATCTTTGTATCCAGCAGCCCCACTTCTAGAAATTTACTCTATAAAGACATATTCCCAATAATTTGAAAATATGTATGAAAAATGTTATTTATTGCAGCGCTATTTGTGATTACAAAACATTGGAAACAAATATCTATGTATAGGAGATTGGTTGAATAAATTATGGTACATCCACACAATGAAATAATGTGAAGCTGAGTGAAAGAGAGAGGGAGAGAAAGAGAAACAGAATACTTAACAAAGAGATGAGAACCTGAGTTGCATCAAGATTTTCAAAGGCAACTTTGATGCTTTACTCAATAAAATCAAATTCTGAGGCAAAATTATATTAGATCTAATTTTATGTTTAGTCAAAGTAGTGTTTTAAGTGTGAGAGCAAAAATAAAGGCATAGTTAGACGTATAAGACATACCCTTAAACTGTCTAAGAAAGAAATCTCAAGGAGTCTCTTCACTAAAATAAAATCCAAAAGAGCCAGTAAATTCAAAGGAAACAGTGAAACTTAGAGTTAAGTTAAATAAATACTTATGAATAAGCTCTGTTATTGTGTTGCCTTTATCAGGTAATGTAATCTTATGTAGAATTCATAGACATGTTGGTAAGATTAGATAGGCTAATAAATTCTTATTGTGCTTATAAATTCTTGAAAACAAATTATGGAATAGAGTATGCTACTCTATAAATATTAGTTGCTACTGTGTTGTTATTAACACAGTAATTGAAATCTCAGATAATTGTAACATGGGAGGTGGTAGGAATGAATAAAGGGGAAAGAAAAGCTTATTGTTCTTTTTCTTTTCAGAGAAGTTAAATATACTAATTAACATAAATAAATTTTAGGTATGTGTTTTAAATATTTAAGAAAACTACTGAAAGAACAAAATGAAGTCAGGAAAATTCAATTAATCTTACAAAAGGCAGGAAAGAAAAAAATGCTAAAAATCATAGTAAATTTGAATAAAGTAAAAAGTTTAATCATAGTAAGTATCAATGGGTTATATTCTATTAACATTCACAGTGGTTATAATAAACAAGTAAATAAATCAGCTCTGTGCTGTATATGAGATTCCCTAACATAAAAACACAGAAAAATATTAGGGGAAAAAAATATATATATGTATAGCAATGTTAATATCAGACAAAATAGAATTTAAAAAGCATGTTTTGGGATAAAAGTATAATTTCATATTAATAAAAGTTATATTCCAATAAGATAACATAATCATACAACACTGTATATCTCAAAGTACAGTTTCAAAATATTTTTTTAAAAGCTGATAAGGAAAATGCAAATCAAAACCACAAGGAAATACCACTTCACACCCAGTAGGATAGTTATAACCAAAAAGGCAATTACAACAGTTGGTGAGGATGTACAGAAATTGGAATCCTCATACACTGGTGAAATTATAAAACAGTACAGCTCCTTTGGAAGACAGTCTGGTAGTTCCTCAAAAAGTCACTTCCGGGAAGATGGCGGCATGAGCAGGGCAGCAGAAATCTCCTCCCAACACTATATTTATCTACGAAAACAGAGCAAATACATCTATTCCTAAAAGAGAGACCAGAATACACAGGAAAGTGTACAGCGTGCAGCTACACCTGAGAGGACTCGGCACCCCAAGAGGCGGGTAAGATACGGAGCTGCGACCTGGCGGGACCCGAGCACTCCCCCACCCCAGCGCACCAGCGGGAGGAGAGGATTCAGAGCCGGGAGGGAGTGGAAGTACACCCGCAAAGTAGCCAGCCCCGGTGATCTGCGTGGGGAGCACTGACCCACATTGCGCAGTGCAGCGGAGATTGAAGAGACAGAGGAGCAGGATCTGGGTGGGGAATCCGCCAGGGTGCTTGCAGCCGGCTACCGGGAAGAAAAAAAAAAGCGCGCGCTTTCTTCAGCGGTCGTAAAGAGACAGGAGCCCAGGGAGGAGCCATATTGCCCCAGCACACTCAGCCCAGCAGGCTGGGAGTCCGGGGAGTTTCAGACGCCTTAGCTGGGGACTGGGGAAGCGTAGCCATACTTACACTTCTCACTGAGATCAACAGCCTCCTATTAGTTCCCACCCCTGCCAGACTGATAAAGGTCCCTGCGGAGTGGTGCGGCCACGGCTGCGGAATAGTGGGGCAATAGTGCCACCTACAGCATTCCCACAGAATCTACTCCCGGTGGGCGTTTTTTTTGCTGTTGTTTTTTGTTTTTTCTTTTCTTTCTTTCTTTCTTTCTTCTTTTTTTTTCTCTTTTTAAAGTCTTAAAGAGCCCAGTTGACATACGTGCTAACTACCAGTGACCAATTCTGTAGCCATGAAAAGACAGAGGAATATGGTTCAGACCAAAATCAACCAGACAACCCCAGAGAGGGAGCCTGAAGGGATGGAAATGCACAGTCTTCCTGAAAAACAATTCAGAATAGAAGTCATAACCATGCTGATGGACATACAGAGAAATGTGGAAGAGCTGAGGGAGGAAGTGAGGGAACTGAGGAAAGACAATGCAGAAATCAGACAAGCGATCGACGGGCATAACAGCAGACTGGATGAGATGCAAGAGACTGTTAATGGAATAGATATCAGAGAACAGGAATACAGAGCAGCTGAGGCAGAGAGAGAAAAAAGGATTTCTAGGAATGAAAGAATATTAAGACAACTGTGTGACCAATCCAAACGGAACAATATTCGCTTTATAAGAGTACCAGAGGAAGAAGAGAGAGAAAAAGGGATAGAAAGTGTCTTTGAAGAAATAATTGCTGAAAACTTTCCCTCGCTGGGGAAGGAAATAGTCTCACAGTCCACCGAAGCCCACAGATCTCTGAACACAGGGGACCCAAGGAAGACAACACCAAGACACAAAATAATTAAGACGGCAAAGATCAAAGATAAAGACAGGGTATTAAAGGCAGCGAGAGAGAGAAAAAAGATCACCTACAAAGGAAAACCCATCTGACTATCATCAGACTTCTCAACAGAAACCTTACAGGCCAGAAGAGAATGGCATGATATATTTAACGTTATGAAACAGAAGGGCCTCGAACCAAGAATACTGTATCCAGCACAATTATCATTTAAATATGATGGAGGGATGAAACAATTTCCAGAAAAACGAAAGTTGAGAGAGTTTGCCTCTCATAAACCACCACTACAGGATATCTTAAATGGACTGCTCGATGGAAGCACACCTAAGGCTAAAAAGATGTCACCAGAGAAAATAAAATCATAGCAAAGAAAGCAGACCATCCAAATACTAACTAAAGGCAAAGAATAAAACATCTAGTATAGAAAGAATGGAGGAGGAGGAATAAGAAGTGAGAGAAATAAGAAACATCAGACAATGTTTACAATAACTTAACAAGAAAGTTAAGTTAGATTGTTAGATAGTAAAGAAGCAACCCTTGAACCCTTGGTAACCACGAATCTAAAGCCAGCAATGGCAATAAGTACATATCTATCAATAATCACCCTAAATGCAAAGGGACTGAATGTACCAATCAAAAGACACAGAGTAACAGAATGGATAAAAAAGCAAGACCCATGTATATGCTGCCTACAAGAAACTCACCTCAAATCCAAAGATATACACAGACTAAAACTGAAGGGATGGAAAAAGATATTTCATGCAAACAACAAAGAGAAAAAAGCAGGTGTTGCAGTACTTATATCATACAAAATAGACTTCAAAACGAAGAAAGTAGGAAGAGATAAAGATGGACATTACATAATGATAAAGGGGTCAGTCCAACGAGAAGATATAACCATTATGAATATATATGCACCCAACACAGGAGCGCCAGCATATGTGAGACAAATACTAACAGAATTAAAGGAGGAAATAGACAATAATGCATTCATCTTAGGAGACTTCAACACACCACTCACTCCAAAGGACAGATCAATCAGACAGAAAACAAGTAAAGACACAGAGGCACTGAAAAACACACTAGAACACATGGACCTAACAGACATCTACAGATCTCTACACCCAAAAGCAACAGGATACACATTCTTCTCAAGTGCACATGGAACATTTTCCAGAATAGACCACATACTAGGCCACAAAAAGAACCTCAGTAATTTCAAAAATATTGAAATCCTACCAACCAACTTCTCAGATAACCAAGGTATAAAACTAGAAATAAATTTTAGAAAGAAATCAAAAAGGCTCACAAATACCTGGAGACTTAACAACACTCTCCTAATTAATCAATGGGTTAACGACCAAATCAAAACAGAAATCAAAGAATATATGGAGACTAATGACAACAACAACACAAAGCCACAACTTCTGTGGGACGCAGCAAAGGTAGTTCTAAGAGGAAAGTATATTGCAATCCAGGCCTATTTAAAGAAGGAAGAACATTCCCAAATGAATAGTCTAAAGACACAATTACTGAAATTGGAAAAAGAAGAACAAATGAGGCCCAAAGTCACCAGAAGGACGGACATAATAAAGATTAGAGAAGAAATAAATAAAATTGAGAAGAATAAAACAATAGAAAAAATCAATGAAACCAAGAGCTGGTTCTTTGAAAAAATAAACAAAATAGATAAACCCCTAGCCAGACTCATTAAGAGAAAAGGAGAATCTACACACATAAACACAATCAGAAATGAGAAAGGAAAAATCACGACGGACCCCACAGAAATACAAAGAATCGTAAGAGAATATTATGAGAATCTATATGCTAACAAGCTGGAAAACCTAGAAGAAATGGAGTACTTCTTAGAAAAATACAACCTTCCAAGCCTGACCAAGCAAGAAACAGAAAACCTAAACAGACCAATCAACAGCAACGTAATTGAAGCGGTAATCAAAAAACTACCCAAGAACAAAACCTCTGGGCCTGATGGATTCACCTCTGAATTCTACCAGACATACAGAGAAGAAATAACACCGATTCTCCTTAAAGTTTTCCAAAAAATAGAGGAGGAGGGAATACTTCCAAACTCATTCTATGAAGCCAGCATCACTCTAATACCAAAACCGGGCAAAGACCTCACCAAAAAAGAAAATCACAGACCAATATCCCTGAAGAACATAGATGCAAAAATACTCAACAAAATATTAGCAAACCGAATTCAAAAATACATCAAGAGGATCATACACCATGATCAAGTGGGATTCATCCCAGGGATCCAAGGAAGGTACAACATTCGAAAATCCATCAACATCATCCACCACATCAACAAAAAGAAGAACAGAAAACACATGGTCATCTCCATAGATGCTGAAAAAGCATTTGACAAAATTCAGCATCCATTCCTGATTAAAACTCTCAACAAAATGGGTATAGACGGCAAGTACCTCAACATCATAAAGGCTATATATGACAAACCCACAGCTAACATCATACTTAACGGTGAGACGCTGAAAGCTTTTCAGCTAAGATCGGGAACAAGACAGGGATGCCCACTCTCTCCACTGTTATTCAACATAGTACTGGAGGTCCTAACCATGGCAATCAGACAAAACAAAGACATACAAGGCATCCGGATTGGTAAAGAAGTCAAATTGTCACTATTTGCAGATGACATAATACTGTACATAAAAAACCCTAAAGACTCCATTCCAGAACTACTAGAACTAATATCTGAATTCAGCAAAGTTGCAGGATACAAAATTAACACACAGAAATCTGTTGCTTTCCTATACACTAACGATGACCTAACAGAAAGAGAAATCAGAAAAACAATTCCATTCACAATTGCATCAAAAAGAATAAAATACCTAGGAATAAACCTAACGAAGGAAGTGAAAGACCTGTACTCTGAAAACTACAAGACACTCCTAAGAGAAATTAAAGAGGACACTAACAAATGGAAATGCATCCCATGCTCTTGGCTAGGAAGAATAAATATTGTCAAAATGGCTATACTACCTAAAGCAATCTACAGATTCAATGCAATCCCTATCAAACTACCAACAGCTTTCTTCAATGAACTGGAACAAATAATTCTAAAATACATATGGAACCACAAAAGACCCCGAATAGCCAAAGCAATCCTGAGAAGGAGGAATAAAACAGGGAGAATTACGCTCCCTGACTTCAAGCTCTACTACAAAGCCACAGTAATCAAGACAATTTGGTATTGGCACAAAAAACAGAGCCATAGACCAGTGGAACAGAGTAGAAAATCCAAACATTAACCCAAACATATATAGTCAATTAATATTTGATAAAGGAGCCTTGGATATACAATGGGGAGATGACAGCCTCTTCAGCAGCTGGTGTTGGAAAAACTGGACAGCTACATGTAAGAGAATGAAACTGGACTACTGTCTAGCCCCATACACAAAGGTAAACTCAAGGTGGATCAAAGACTGAATGTAAGTCATGAAACCATAAAACTCTTAGAAAAAAACATAGGCAAAAATCTCTTGGACATAAACATGAGCAACTTCTTCATGAACATATCTCCCCGGGCAAGGGAAACAAAAGCAAAAATGAACAAGTGGGACTATATCAAGCTGAAAAGCTTCTGTACAGCAAAGGACAGCATCAGTCGAACAAAAAGACATCCTACAGTATGGGAGAATATATTCATAAAAAACGTATCTGGTAAAAGGTTGACATCCAAAATTTATAAAGAATTCATGCACCTTAGCAAACAGAAAGCAAATAATCCAATTAAGAAATGGGCAGCGGACATGAATAGGCACTTCTCTAAAGAAGAAGTTCAGATGGCCAACAGACACATGAAAAGATGCTCCACATCGCTAATCATCAGAGAAATGCAGATTAAAACCACAATGAGATATCACCTCACACCAGTGAGGATGGCCAACATCGAAAACACAAACAACAATAAATGTTGGCGAGGATGTGGAGAAAAGGGGACCCTCTTACACTGCTGGTGCGACTGCAAATTAGTTCAACCATTGTGGAAAGCAGTATGGAGGTTCCTCAAAAAACTCAAAATAGAAATACCATTTGACCCAGGAATTCCACTCCTAGGAATTTACCCTAAGAATGCAGCAGCCCAATTGGAAAAGGACAGATGCACCCCTATGTTTATTGCAGCACTATTTACAATAGCCAAGAAATGGAAGCAACCTAAGTGTCCATCAGTAGGTGAATGGATAAAGAAGATGTGGTACATATACACAATGGAATATTATTCAGCCATAAGAAGAAAACAAATCCTACCATTTGCAACAACATGGATGGAGCTAGAGGGTATTATGCTCAGTGAAATAAGCCAACCCGAAAAGACAAGTATCAAATGATTTCACTCATATGTGGAGTATAAGAACAAAGAAAAAATACTGAAGGAACAAAACAGCAGCAGACTCACAGAACCCACGAACGGACTAATAGTTACCAACGGGAAAGGGACTGGGGAAAATGGGGGGGAAGGGAGGGATAAGAGGAAAAAAGGGGCATTACGATTAGCAGATGTAATGTTGGAGGGGCGTGGGGAGGGCTGTACAACTCAGAGAAGACAAGTAGTGATTCTATAGCATCTCACTATGCTGATGGACAGTGAGTGTAATGGGGTTGGTGGGGGGGACCTGATGAAGGGGTAGTTTAATAACCATAATATTGCACATGTGATTGTAGATTAATGATAATAAAATAAATTATTTAAAAAAATAGTTAAATATAAGGTGATCTTATGACCTGGCAGTTTTACCCCTTTGTTATATACAGAAGAGAAATGAAAACATACATCTACACAAAAATTTGTACATGAATGTTCATAACAGCATTATTCCTTTATAACCTCAAAATGGAAAAAATCTACCGACTGATGAAAAGATAAATAAAAGATCACGTACACATATAAGTATTATTTGGCCATAAAAAGGAATGATATATTGATGCATGCTACAGAATGACTTGAAAACATTATGGTAAGTGAAAGATGCCAGATACAAGACCACATATTGTCTGAGTCTATTGAGGGGAAATGGAAAGCGACTGATAAAGAATATGGGGTTTCGGATAACGAAAATATTCAAAATTGGTCATCATCACAGTTGCACAACTTTGTGAATATACTGAAAACTATTGAAATGTACACTTTAAGTGTGTGAATTGTATGGTGTGTGAATTATATTTTAATGAAGCTGTCATAAATATAAAAATTAAGAGAAATTGACAAAAATACAGATTAAAAAAGTAATTTTAATGTAATTGTTTAATCATGTATGCACAGTAAATTATTTGTGGAACATTAAAAGTGTTCATATGTGTTCAGTAATACTGGGGTGGGGCCTGGCCTCCCACTGGTGTAGTCTCGAAGCCATGGTTCTAGTCCCAGATTGTGGTACAAACGTATACTGGACCCTGGGGAGATTCACTCCACCTCTCTGGGCCAGTTAATTCACCAGTAAAATAAGAAAAAAAAAGCCTATGTGATCCATAAGAATCTTCTGCTCTCACATCCCATGAGGATTTGAACTTTCCCTAGATGTGCTGGTCCTGGTGAGCTCTGTGACACTGTCTCAAACCCTGACATCTCTTCCATAGAGCCCCAGTTAGCATCAGGCTCCTGAAAGGTAACTGCAAGGAGAAAAGGACAGGGCGTATGTTCATTTCACTTGGTACATGCCACTGACAAGGAATATATTTGGTCTTCTATTTAAGGTATAGATATTTTTTTGGTATTATTAACCTACAATTACATGTGCAACATTATGGTTACTAAACTCCCTACTTCATCAGGTCCCCCCCACCTACCCCATTACAGTCACTGTCCATCAGCATAGTGAGATGCTATAGAATCACTACTTGTCTTCTCTGAGTGGTACAGCCCTCCCCATGCCCCCCCAACATTACATCTGCTAATCGTAATGCCCCTTTTTCCCCCTTGTCCCTCCCTTCCCACCCATCCTCCCCAGTCCCTTTCACTTTGTTAACTATTAGTGCATTCTTGGGTTCTGTGAGTCTGCTGCTGTTTTATTCTTTCAGTTTTTTTATTTGCTCCTATGCTCCACATATGAGTGAAATCTTTGATACTTGTCTTTTTCCGCTTGGCTTATTTCACTGAGCATAATACCCTCTAGCTCCATCCATGCTGTTGCAAATGGTAGGATTTGTTTTCTTCTTATGGCTGAATAATATTCCATTGTGTATATGTACCACATCTTCTTTATCCATTCATCTACTGATGGACACTTAGGTTGCTTCCATTTCTTGGCTATTGTAAATACCGCTGTGATAAACATAGGGGTGCATCTGTTTTTTTCACACTGGGCTACTGCATTCTTAGTGTAAATTCCTAGGAGTGGGATTCCTGGGTCGAATGGTATTTCTATTTTGAGTTTTTTGAGGAACCTCCATACTGCTTTCCACAATGGTTGAACTAATTTGCATTCCCCCCAGCAGTGTAGGAGGATTCCCCTTTCTCCACATCCTCGCCAATATTTGTTGTTGTTTTTGTTTTGGATGTTGGCCATCCTCACTGGTGTGAGGCAATATCTCATTGTGGTCTTAATTTGCATTTCTCTGATGATTAGCGATGTGGAGCATCTTTTCATGTGCCTGTTGGCCATCTGAATTTCTTCTTTGGAGAAGTGTCTATTCATGTCCTCTACCCATTTTTTGATTGGATTATCTGCTTTTTGTTTGTTGAGGTGCGTGAGTTCGTTATATATTTTGGATGTCAACCCCTTATCGGATATGTCATTTATAAATATATTCTCCCATACTGTCGGATGTCTTTTTGTTCTACTGATGGTGTCCTTTGCTGTACCGAAGCTTTTCAGCTTGATATAGTCCCACTTGTTCATTTTTGCTTTTGTTTCCCTTGCCCAGGGAGATATGTTCATGAAGAAGTCGTTCATGTTTATGTCCAAGAGATTTTGCCTATGTTTTTTCTAAGAGTTTTATGGTTTCATGACTTACATTCAGGTCTTTGATCTATTTTGAGTTTACTTTTGTTTATGGGGTTAGACAGTAGCCCAGTTTCATTCTCTTACATGTAGCTGTCCAGTGTTTCCAACACCAGCTGCTGAAGAGGCTGTCATCTCCCCATTGTATATCCAAGGCTTCTTTATTATATATTAATTGACCGTGTATGTTTGAGGTAATGTCTGGATTTTCTATTCTGTTCCACTGCTCTGTGGGTCTCTTCTTGTGCCAATACCAAATTGTCTTGATTACTGTAGCTTTGTAGTAGAGCTTGAAGTGGGGGAGCATTAATTCCCCCTGTTTTATTCTTCCTTCTCAGGATTGCTTTGGCTATTCGGGGTCTTTTGTGGTTCCATATGAATTTTAGAACTATTTGTTCTAGTTCATTGAAGAATGCTGTTCGTATTTTGATAGTGATTGCATTGAATCTGTAAATTGCTTCAGATAGTATAGCCATTTTGACAATATTTATTCTTCCTAGCTAAGAACATGGGATGAGTTTCCATTTGTTCGTGTCCTCTTTAATTTCTCTTAGGAGTGTCTTGTAGTTTTCAGGGTATAGGTCTTTCACTTCCTTTCTTAGGTTTATTCCTAGGAATTTTACACTTTTTGATGCAGTAGTGAATGGAATTGTTTTTCTGATTTCTCTTTCTGTTAGCTCATCGTTAGTGTATGGGAAAGCAACAGATTTCTGTGTCTTTATTTTGTATCCTGCAACTTTGCTGAATTCAGATATTAGTTCTAGTAGTTTTGGAATGGTGGCTTTAGGGTTTTTTGTGTACAGTATCATGTCATCTGCAAATAGTGACAATTTGACTTCTTTACCAATCTGGATATCTTGTATTTCTTTGTTTTGTCTGATTGCTGTGCTAGGACCTCCGGTACTATGTTGAATAACAGTGGGGAGAGTGGGCATCCCTGTCTTGTTCCCGATCTTAGATGAAAAGCTTTCAGCTTCTCTTTGTTAAGTATGATGTTGGCTGCGGGTTTGTCATATATGGCCTTTATTTTGTTGAGGTCCTTGCCCTCTATACCCATTTTGTTGAGATTTTTTATCATGAATGGATGCTGAATTTTGTCAAATGCTTTTCAGCATCTATGGAAATGATCATGTGTTTTTGTTCTTTTTATTGATGTGGTGGATGATATTGATGGATTTTTGAATGTTGTACCATTCTTGTATCCCTGAGATGAATCCCACTTGATCATGGTGTATGATCCTCTTGATGTATTTTTTAATTTGGTTTGCTAATATTTTGTTGAGTATTTTTGCATCTATGTTCATCAGGGTTATTGGTCTGTAAAAATCTTTTCTGTGAGGTCTTTGCCTGGTTTTGGTATTAGAGTGATGCTGGCTTCATAGAATGAGTTTGGAAGTATTCCCTCCTCTTCTATTTTTTGGAAAACTTTAAAGAAAATCGGTATTATTTCTTCTCTATATGTCTGGTAAATTCAGAGGTGAATCCATCTGGCCCAGGGGTTTTGTTCTTAGGTAGTTTTTGATTACCGATTCAATTTCGTAGCTGGTAATTAGTCTGTTTAGGTTTTCTGTTTCTTGCTTGGTCAGTCTTGGAAGGTTGTATTTTTCTAAGAAGTCCATTTCTTCTAGGTTTTCCAGCTTATGAGCATATAGATTTTCATATTATTCTCTTATAATTCTTTGTATATCTGTGGGGTCTGTCATGATTTTTCCTTTCTCATTTCTGATTCTGTTTATTTGTGTAGGTTCTCTTTTACTCTTAATAAGTCTGGCTAGGGGTTTATCTATTTTGTTAATTTTTTCAAAGAGCCAGCTCTTGGTTTTACTGATTTTTTCCATTGTTTTATTTTTCTCAATTTTATTTATTTCTTCTCTAATCTTTATTATGTCCCTCCTTCGGGGGACTTTCAGCCTCATTTGTTCTTCTTTTTCCAATTTCAATAATTGTGTCTTTAGACTCCTCATTTGGGATTGTTCTTCGTTCTTTAAATAGGCCTGGATTGCAATATACTTTCCTCTTAGAACTGCCTTTGCTGCGTCCCACAGAAGTTGCGGCTTTCTGTGTTTGCTGTCATTTGTCTCCATATATTGTTTGTTCTCTGTTTTAATTTGGTCGTTGATCCATTGATTATTCAGGAGTATGTTATTAAGTCCCATGTATTTGTGAGCCTTTTTTTTCTTTCTACAATTTATTTCTAGTTTTACACCTTTGTGATCTGAGACGTTGGTTGGTAGAATTTCAATATTTTTTAATTTACTGAGGTTCTTTTTGTGGCCTAGTATGTGGTCTATTCTGGAAAATTTTCCATGTACACTTGAGAAGAATGTGTATCCTGCTGCTTTTGGGTGCAGAGTTCTGTAGATGTCTGTTAGGTCCATCTGTTCTAGTGTGTTGTTCAGTGTCTCTGTGTCTTTACTTATTTTCTCTCTGGTTGATCTGTCCTTGGAGTGAGTCATGTGTTGAAGTCTCCTAGAATGTATGCATTGCTATTTCCTCCTTTAATTCTGTTAGAATTTATTTCACATATGTCAGTGCTCCTGAGTTGGGTGCATATATATTTATATTGGTTATATCCTCTTTTTGGAGTGACCCGTTTATCATTATGTAATGTCCTTCTTTATCTCTTGCTACTTTCTTCGTTTTGAAGTCTATTTTGTCTGAAAGAAGTACTGCAACACCTGTTTTCTCCTTGTTGTTTGCATGAATATCTTTTTCCATCCCTTCACCTTTAGTCTGTATATCTTTGGGTTTGAGGTGAGTCTCTTGTAAGCAGCATATAGATGGGTCTTGCTTTTTTATCCATTGTATTACTCTGTGTCTTTTGATTGGTGCATTTAGTCCATTTACATTTACGGTGATTATCGATAGATATGTACTTCCTGCCATTGCTATCTTTAGATTCATGGTTACCAAAAGTTCAAGGGTTGCTTCTTTACTATCTCACAGTCTAACTTAACCCTCTTGTTAAGCTATTATAAACACAGTCTGATGATTCTTTATTTCTCTCCCGTCTTATTCTTCCTCCTCTATTCTTTATATACTAGGTGTTTTATTCTGTACTCTTTTACATTTTCTTTGACTGTTTTGTGGTTAGTTGATTTTACTTTTTGCCTTTAGTTAATATTTGGATGGTCTGCTTTCTTTGCTATAGTTTTATTCTCTCTGGTGACATCTTTTTAGCCTTAGGAGTGCTTCCATCTAGAGTAGTCCCTTTAAGATATCCTGTAGAGGTGGTTTGTGGAGGCAATTTCTCTCAACTTTCACTTGTCTGGGAATTGTTTAATCCCTCCTTTAAATTTAAATGATAATCGTGCTGGATACAGTATCCTTGGTTCAAGGCCCTTCTGTTTCATTACGTTAAATATATGATGCCATTCTCATCTGGCCTGTAAGGTTTCTGTTGAGAGTCTGATGATAGTCTGATGGGTTTTCCTTTGTAGGTGATCTTTTTTCTCTCTCGCTGCCTTTAATACTCTGTCCTTGTCTTTGATCTTTGCCATTTTAATTATTATGTGTCTTGGTGTTGTCTTCCTTGGGTCCCTTGTGTTGGGAGGTCTGTGGGCTTCCGTTTTCTGAGCAACTATTTCCTTCCCCAACTTGGGGAAGTTTTCAGCAATTATTTGTTCAATTATACTTTCTATCCCTTTTTTCTCTCTTCTTCTTCTGGTACTCCTATAATGCAAATATTGTTTCCTTTGTATTGGTCTCACAGTTCTCTTAATATTCTTTCATTCCTAGAGATCCTTTTATCTCTCTCTGCCTTAGGTTCTCTGTATTCCTGTTCTCTGATTTCTATTCCATTAACAATCTCTTGCACCTCGTCCATTCTGCTCTTATGCCCGTCGATCGCTTGTCACATTTCTGCATTGTCTTTCCTCACTTCCTCCCTTAGCTCTTGCATATATCTGTGTAGATCCATCAGCATGGTTATGACTTTTATTCTGAATTCTTTTTCAGGAAGATTGTGTAAGTCTATCCCATCAGGCCCTCTCTCTGGAGTTGTCTGTGTGATCCTTGTCTGGACCATATATTCCTCTGTCTTTTCATGGTGATAGAAGTGGTCGCAGGCAGGTGCCACATGTGTCAGCTGGGAGAATACAGTCCCTTCCTGCTTGTTGTTCTCCTTGCCCTTCTCCGGGGCCTGAGCTGGTTTCCTGCACACCGGGAAGCAGTCTCTGGGATAATCCCCTGAGCTGCCTGTGTGCGGGGCCGCCTCAGACTAGCGTAGCACTGCGGGGCTTTGCAGTCTCGCCCAGTGCGTTCTGGTCCCCTTGGTGCCTTCCAGCCCTTGTTCTGGGTTCTGGGTTCTGGGGCCCTCCCTGCTTAGCTGCGCGCCTGCCAGGAGTAGTTTCCGTGAGGTTGTTGTGGGCGGGGCCACTCTTCCGCTATTCTGCAGCTCTGGCAGATCCCCAGACCCGTTGCGGCTCTGGCCAGGTGGGGGGGTGGGGGAAGGAGGCTGCTAATCTCTGTGGGTAGCCTCGGCTCGGCTGCTTTGCCCGGCCACCAGCCAGTTGGTCCGAAATTCCCCAAGACTCCCAGCCTGCTGAGCTGACTATACTGGGACAATTTTGTTCTGCTGTTGGGCCCTTGTCCCTTTAAGATTTTTTAAAAAGCGCCTGCTTTTCTTTTGTCCTGGGGAGCTGGCTGAGGGGACCCACTTGCAGTCTCCATCTCGGATGCCCTTCTGTTTCTCTAATCTCCGATACACCATGAGATGAGTGTCAGTGCTCTCGGTGCAGATCACCAGGGCTGGTTATTTGGCGGGCCTGTGCTTCCACTCCCTCCCCACTCTGATTCTTTTCATCCCCCCGGTGCACTGGGGTGGGGGAGTGCTCAGGTCCTGCCATGTCATGGCTTTGTATGTTACCCGCTTCTTGAGGCGCTGAGTTCTCGCAGATGTAGCTGTAGCCTGGCTGTTGTGCTGTATCTTCTGGTCTCTTAGGAATAGTTGTATTTGTTGTATTTTCACAAATATATATGGTTTGGGGAGATTTCCGCTGCCCTGCTCACACCACCATCTTCCCAGAAGTCCCTAAGGTATAGTTTTTGTATCTATATTCAAGAACTTTGAGTGTTATGAATACTTCTTTATTTAAATTTTCCTTTGTAGGGGTTCTGAGTGCTCTCAAAAAAATTTAAGCAACTCTGATCAGAGGTAGATCAAAGCAATGAGGGAATTTACTACTCTGCATTTAACTTTGACCAACTAGGTACAAATAGAGTGGAAAGGTAGAAATAGGAAAAAATGAAGTAGAATGTCATCCTTATGACATAATGGAATGGATGTGCTGTTTAGAATCAGATCTGGATTTGAATCTTCGTTCATCTATGTATGACCTTGGGCCTGCCAAGTAAGGCTTCAGCTGTAAAATGAAGATAATAGGCCTTACCTTATAGAGTTGTAAGAATTAAGATAATAACAGTAGCTGTTATTATTTCCAACTACTAAATGCAGGAACCATTTCAGAACTTCTAATTACTGCTCAAACACATAGGGCTGAGGAACTCCCTATGCAGCATGGAAAACTGCATCTTTGAGAATATCTGTGATGGCTAAAAATTTCATCTTCATTTTTTGGTGAAGTAGTCATCCCTTTACCTGCCACTTATCATCCTGGTTTTACTGTTCAAATTATTGTCATCCTCATAATACTAAATACTGTATCATATTCCACCCCTGGCACCAAATATTCTATTGGCTAAGTACTCCCCATTACCTCAATTTTGTCCTTATAGGACAGTTTCCAGATTCTTCACCATCCTGACGTCAGCTTAGTGACAGTCACTTTGATTTTCAGGTGGGATCACTAGAGTAAACGTGGTCTGATTAACTGAAAAAACATTGAGGCTGTTTCCTCTCTTGATAATGCTAATGGAGCCTGGAGTGTTATTAGTTTGTTTAGCAACCCATTCACATCCCTAGTTCCTGTTTCATGTGCATCCAGATGAAAACTCCAGAATTTCTCAAGGAGACTTTTTCAGTGTCCGATCCTTGGTCCTCTGAGTCCTATAGTTGTATATACATTTTTAAATTGTGTGTGTGTGTATATGTACATAGATATGCATATACATACACACACTGACTTTACCCCGTTTTCATATGAGGAAACAGGTTAACTAGCTTGTGCAAATATATATATATATATATATGTGTGTGTGTGTATACACACACACACACACACACACATTTGAATATGTATATGTGTATACATTTACTGAAAACTCACTATGAGCCATCACTGACTTTTCCCTCATTTTATCAGAGAACTTAAGTAGCTTGTACAAGTTTTCACAGCATGTGAGTGTCAGAGCTGGGGCCCAAGCTTGTACTCCTAACCACTGCTCCATACTGATTCCCAACATGGCAACAAACATGTACGCATACAAGTGGCACCACCTCTGCCAGAGTTGGGGAAGGCACCAAACTGCAGGTCTTAAATAGGTCACAGTCTCTTGGGCCCCATTGTCCTTATCTACATGGTGGGTTAGATGTTTCTCTAACCCTTATTGGGCTAGATGTTTCTCTCAGCCCCAGGATTCTTCATAAAGCCACCAAAACGCTAATCAAAGTGCAGAAGAGAAGTTAAACTTTTGATATTCTTTCCTAGGGATTCTGCTTATACTTGAGCTCACATGCAGAACCTCACATCCATCTTTACTGAATTTTGTCTTATCAGATTATGGGAGTGATAGAAGCTCCTGGAATTGGCATTTCCACACACGGCCTCATCATGGCCCTCCCTACTTGCAGCAGCATGTGCAGACTGATGCTCAGATCCTTTTGCCTTTCTTCCAAGTCACTGGTCACATGCAGCAGTTATATTGGCCTGTGGGTCCTTGAACAGCCAGTAGAAATGCTTGTTGGACATGGGGACAACTTTGCATACTGCTGTCTCCAGAACTGTTTTAAAGATGGGTCCCAAAATATTATTTTCTGCAAGAACCATCTATGGCACAAACATGAGCCATGACCACAGTCCCTGAGTCCGAGAGTGACCCTGAGCAAGTCCCTTAACTGTGGCCAGTAGGGTCAGCTTCAAGGAGACGCTGTGAGCTCTCAGGCAGGGGTGGGTGATGTTAAGGGGATGCTGAGAGGCTTGCTTACACCCCACTGCACCATCTTGTTCCCTGCAGGTTCAATTCCACAGAAGCTCTGCAGGTCACATCCCTTCTTTGGCAAGCTTCTCACTTTGGTTAAGATCACAAGCTTCACTTTTGGTAAGGAGAAAATGTTGGGTCTTTTATTAGTGGCATTCTTTCCTCTTACCCCTAAACCTAAGCAAGAACTTTGTCTTCTCTCAGGCAACACCCTCTGTCTGCAAGAAAAAGAATTCTTTTCATCACAAGGATATATCTTTACTGGTCATGCTCTGGAATGCAAACACAGACTAAGCTGGCAATATTCACTGGTAAAGAAAGTCTAGCGCTATTTTGGGAAATCTTGAAGAAAATATCTTTTTTTGGTGATGGAGATTTTTCTTTCTCACTGGCAGCAAGATAGGATGAATAGGACAATTATCTTTTCCTTAAGCAATTATAGAGTGATTGATACATCCCTTTTAAGAATGTGTACTGAGTATCTGCAAGAGGGAAAAGTACATACAATTTTCCAAACTTCCTGTTAATTTTCCCTTTTTGTTTAGAAATTATGCTTCCTTGTAGAAAAACATGTGTAATCAAGACTATAGAGAAGTGAATCCCACATGAGAGAAGAGCATTGTGAGCAGATATCATTTTTAATCCAGAATTCTACCCTGAAGAGAGAGACAGCAGTAAGTCAGGATTCCTTGGCCCTAGGAAAGGTGCCAGAGATACAGTCCATTCTGTTTTTTGGGGTTTTTTTTTTTTTGCTCCCAATGATAAGTAAGTCAAGCTAGCCCAGGGCATTTCATCAAATATAAAATCTCACATTCAGACAGAGGAAGTTATATATAATGTGTGGCTTTTATAGGACTTGTCTTTCATAGATGGTCAGAGAGGGAAACCCTTCATCTGCTAACTGTCTTTCAGAGTCCTGGCTTTCTACCACATTGCTATAAAAAGAATGAGAGTATGATCTGGCTCAGACAGGGATGGCATCTGTAATTTCGACAGATGCTAAAATAAACACCGAGAGTTTAAGTGCTTAAGCTGGGGTAACACAACACCCAGGTTAACTGCTGACTCGAAATCCAAAGTCCTTTCCATTTAGTCTCAAGGGCCAGGTTCCCTTCAGATGAAGAGCAGACCCAAGGCAGGGTTCCTGGCAGGGGCCTCCACTGGCCTCATATTTCCTCTCTAGCCTGGCCCTGGGGAAGGAGGTAAATGAGAAAGACATTTCTGCTAAACATGCCAACTTTGGACACAATATAAGCAGTAGGTTGTCTCTGCTTGGAGGAAAAATTGAGAAAGGACCCAAGCTTCCTTTGGGGCAGAATGTCTGTCTGGACAGCTGTGACCAGCCTGTGCTGAGAGCAATCTTCCATTTGCCAGAGTGCTGCTGTGAGCAGCCTGAGCATAAGTACAAAATGGATTCTGTTCCAACTTAGTGAACTATGGATACCAGCAGTCATTCTGGCTTTCCAGTTCTCTGTGGTTCATTTCTTCTGTGGATTGATCTGTCTTTCATCACTGGATTTCCCTGCAACTCTGTTAGGAAAGAAGGAACTCAGCTCGGTGTCACAGGGAAGTCAGGTAGAGTGAGATGAGAAACCAAAATCAAGAAAGCAAAGTACGTTTTACTGCCGTCTGTACAGAGTAACAGAGTGAGCCTGCTTACGTCCCAGCTGCTTGTTGTGAGGCTCCTTTTATCACATTTTGGCAGGGCAGAGAAGTCCTTGATTGACAGCTCTCAGTCCTCTAGGCTTGTTCTGATTGGTGAATGACATGGGTGGTGCCTGTGCTTCTGATGTTTCTTATCTGGGGACCCTGGACATTTCCTGAGTCACTCTTGGACCCTGTGGCTTCATCTGATTAATACTCTGAGTCATTTCTGGCTCTCTGGCTTTATCTGATTAACTCCCTGAGTCATTTTATGGGGGCCCCGCTCTCTTTTTCATCCCACTCATTTCTGTCTTTCTATCTAAAAACTCTGTCTCCCTTTTGGCCAGGTCAGTGGACCATTAGGAGAGGTCAGCTTGCAGGCTCCCATGCCTGCCCACCCCTTGTCCCTGACCCACCACATAGGCACCTTGCCCATTCCCAGCTCTGAACACAGCATGGGCATTCCCACCAGATGTGCTGTTTGATTAAGAGATCCTCAAATAAAGCATTTAGAAGCCTGCTTATGTAGAAGCCCTGGAGGGGTGCCATGGCAGCCGTGCATCTTCAGACACCTGGACCCACCTATCTGCTGCTGACAGTCAGCCTGGTAAGTCCATTTTCCTAGTGACAACAGAACTGAGAGAACAGCTTCATCAAGGGCTGTTTCAGTTAGGTGTTCCTAAACTGTTGCCATTTGTGCTCCAGATTTTCAGGAGCTCATTCTTACCTTGATCAAAGAACAATTTATTTCTTCTGCTTGACTTTAGTTTTTCTGATAAAGACAACCCTGGGGAGAGACTGAATATACAGACAATGGCCAGTCCTATATGACAATGGAACTCTGACCCACAACCTCATATCAACTAGTCCCAAAAGGGACTGATTTTTGGGCAGTGACTGCAACTTCCTTTTTTTCTTTATTCAGTCAACCACCCCCTAGCTCAGTGCAAACCACAAACAGTCAAATAAGCTCTCCAAACCAATCACATAGAATGCCACACTTCTAGTTTGCCTACCTCCAGCTTCCTCGTGTCAACAATCTCCACTTAGAGTATATCTGAAACTTCTATTTTTTCCACTGTAAAGTTTCCCCACTCCCTTACCTGCCTTTGAGTCTCTGCCAAACACAACTGATGGTGGCTGACTGATTGATTCCTTTGTCATAGCAAGCTCTGGCTAAATAGCCTCTGCCTATTCTCATTTGGGAAGGCTTTGTTTAGTTCTACACTGACAAGTCATAACAGCAATTCAGCCCCTGCCACCTCCCACCTTCAACTGCTCAAAGGGAAAACATCCTCAATAATGGAAAGGGAGTGATGTTATGGTGATGGTGTAACTTCAGGGGGAAAATATGTTCCCAGCCTGGGACAAATAACCTTTGAAGCTGAAATCCGTAAAAGGGAGAAATAAAATGAGAGAAACCCCTTTATTGCTTACAAGCAGTTTTCTACTTCTGCTTGCAGCCAGGCTGCAAAAGGTCCCCACCAAACCTCACCGGTTCAGATATGCTTTGATTCCCCCCACCCCGACCTCATAATCACCTATTGATATGGAGATAGACTACTTCTCTCTACCCCTTGGGAACATCTACTGATATGGAGATGCACAAGGCCAGGTGAGAGATTCTGGAAATAATTGCAATTTTACCCATAGCCCTCCAGAATCTTGCCTCACAGTCTACTCTCTCCCCATCTTCTGCAATGGCCCCTGTGCAAGAAAACTGGATCATTGTAACCAGACTAATAACATACAATGACAACAGCAATAAAATCATGATAATCCTCAAGCTGGAGGATTCAGTTAGGTTCAAAGTCCTATGCAGATTAAGTCCATAGCTCACCCATTTCACAGGTTTCCAGTACCTGAACAGGTAGGGAGTTCAGAGCAATAATCACATGGCAGCTGCAGCCAGGAGATGGTCCAGGCCACAGGGACTGTAGAAGAAAATTAACTTAAGGGTGATAAAATCAATGTTCTAATGATACCACCATAGGCAAATCTTGTCCATCAGGTAAAATGCATGCAAGAGAGGTGGTTCTGTGATAGGACAGTAGCAGGAATGGGATCTTGTCCTGGTCTAGTATACAAAACCTTCACCCTCCTCTTGAAAATGTAAGTCACAAATTAAATTCTATGAAATTTACTGAATGCCATGTGACAGATATGTGCTAGGAATTGGGCATTATAAAATAGGTAATTTATAAAAGTATGAAACAATAGCCCTGTCCTCCAGTAGTTTCCAGTTGGAGAGCAATTCTGCACCTCTCTTTATGCTTCTCTTTCTGCCCAACCCTGGTCTCCCTTTAAGGGGGAAGTTGTGCCTGTGGTTGGGTAGATCCCAGGGCAGTCATTGGACCATCTTTTACTGAAGGACCAGGTAGTTGGGCCTAAACTATCACCACCCATTTGTGCTGGCCTATCCACCTTCTTGTTTTACACCATGGCAAGACTTTGAGCCTAGTGATAGGCAAGCTATCTGTTGTTTCTGCTTTATGTGTCTACTCTGGTAAGTGGATTCAGTGCCCACCTGGGCCCTCCCTATTTCTTTCTGTCCCTTTGCCTCTCTCTCTGTCTTTCAGCACTGGAAGTGGCGGTAGGAAGAGCAAGAATCCCATTTTGACTTTGAGCCAGAGCTGCCTATTCCAACTTAATTTTCCTAGTGGGCTCTACTTTGTGGATTGTGGGTATTAGTTCATATTTAATTATGGCACTATATTCTTTTCTGCTATTGTTCTTTACACACAGATTCCTCAGCCTGAGCCCCCATGATGAGGAGGGGGGAGAAGCATGACACAGGCATTTCTGGGCCCCTATGCCTAATTCCACCAGAATTCCACCCAGAAATCCCACCACTCACAAATCATATATGATAAAAAAAAAAACTCCATAAGAGAACAAAAACATGGATTTTCATGGATGGAAAATTGGGGGATGAGGTGGAGGTGGTAAGGAAAGGTTCAGAAAGGATTGAAACTTTCAACAGCTGTAGCTGGAAGGCTATGGAGTGAGATGGCATCCTACGATGGGGTGGGTGAAACTGGAATATGTTCAAGGAATTGTGAGATCTCAGATTTGGTTGAAACATGTAGAAGAGAGTAGGGAGAAGAATTATAGACAGAAGAGCTGGCTAAAATATGGAGAGCTTTGACTACCAGGCTAAGGTTTTATGCATGACTCATTGGCAATGAGGAGTCGCTGAGGGTTGGGGCACAGGGATGTGTAGGTGGTCCCACATATACGATGATGGAGCTGGCTGTAAGCGCCAGGGAAGAGGGAAACAGAAGGCTGGTGGGCCAGTGAAGAGGCTCTTGAGCATAATGCCTAGCTAGACATGGTGGTCCATTGGGCGGGTAGTACAGCCCTGATTTCCTGCCCTCTGGAAATGACTGATGCAAACCCAGGGTGGAGTCATCTTTTTAGCTGCCACATCAAATTCTTGGTTGACATTGGGCCTGGACTTGACTGAGATAACCAGGTCTCTGAAATTCACAGAAATTTTTTCAGGTCTCCCCACACTCAAAATTTACAATGATTTGGAGAATGCCCTCTATAAAAACCTGGCCTTCATCCTTTTGAAAATTTTTGTTAGTGTTAACATTCCTAATTCCTAAGATAATTCTAAATCTTTACCCTTTTGTTTATTACTTTATCTCTTCTTCCCAGCTCTGTATTGTTGGAAAATGGCATGACCATGAAAGTTATGTTAAACTTGTTGACACGATAAGGATAAAGGCAGGCCCCTGGAGCTCTAACTAGCAGCCCTACTAATAGCATTAGAGCCATTGACCATCAGACTCCAGGAACATTGCTTTCTTAGAAGCAAATTCACTTACCAGCCTCATCATGCCCCTCAGCTTTGATCATTTCATTTCATAAAAACCTCACAGTGACATCAAAGACTGTTTATTCCCCTGGCCTCCAGACTTTCTAACATTAGCATGATGAGAAGTAGGTTCATGTGACAATATTGTTCCAATATTTCTGCAAAGGTTGCTCTTTCTTTTTTTATTTTAAAGATATTTTCATTTATTTTATACAAATACGGTAAGAAGGATTGTTGGATCATACAGTAGGTTTCTATAGTGGCTGCACCAATTTACATTTCCACCAACAGTGCACAAGGGTTCCCTTTTCTCCACAACCTCACCAATACTTATTATCTCTTGCCTTCTTGATGATAGTCTTTCTAACAAGTATGAAGTGTATCTCATTGTGATTTTGATTTGCATTTCCATGATGATTAATGATGTTGACCTTTTCATGTATCCGTTGGCTATTTATATGTCTTCTTTGGAAAACTATCTATTCAGTTTCTCTGCCTGTTTTTGTCATCAGATTGTTTAGTTTTTGTGGTATTGAGTTGTGTGAATTCTTTATATGTTTTGGTTTTACTCCTTATCAGATACATGATTTGCAAATATTTTATCCCATTCTATAAGTTGCTTTTTCATTTTGATGATGGAAACCATCAACTTTGCAGTGCAGAAGCTTTTTAGTTTGATGTGATCCCAGTTGTTTATTTCTTGTTTTTGTTGTCTTTGCTTTTGGAGTTAAATTCAAAAAATCATTTCCACGACTGATGGCAAGGAGCTTACAATGTTTGTTATGTTTTCTTCTAGGAGTTTTATGGTTTCAGGTCTTATGATCAAGTCGTTAATCCATTTTGAGTTGGTTTTTGTGTGTGGTGTGAGATGATGGCCAAATTACATTCTTTTGCATTTGGTTGTCCAGTTTCCAACACCATTTGTTGGAGAGACTGTCCTTTCTCCATTGTATATTCTTGGCTCCTTTGTTGTAAATTAACTGACCATATATGCAGAGATTTATTTCTGGGCCCTCTTACTGTGTTCCATTTACCTATGTGTCTGTTTCTATGACAATACCATACTATTTTGATTACTGTAGCTTTGTAATATAGTTTGAAACCAGGATGTTTCAACTATGATGCCTCCAGCTTATTCTTTCTTAAAAATGTTTTAACTACTCAGGATTTTTTTTTGTTCCATAAATATTTTAGGATTGTTTGTTTCTGTGAAAAATGCCATTGGAATTTTAATAGGGTTTGCACTGAATCTGTAGGTCACTTTCTTTGGGTAGTGTGCATATTTGAACAATATTAATTCTTCCACTCCATGAGCATGGAATATCTTTCCATTTATTTGTGTTTTCTTCAGTTTCTTTCATCAAGATCTTATGGTTTTCAGTGTACAGCTCTTTTATCTCCTTGGTTAAATCTAATCCTAGGTATTTTATTCTTTCTGATGCAATTATAAATAGGGTTATTTTCCTAATTCCTCTTTCTGATCATTATTAGTGTATAGAAATGTAACTGATTTTTGTATATGTATTTGGTATCCTGCAACTTTACTGAATTCATTTATTAGTTCTAACAGTTTTTGGTGGGATCTTTAGGGTTTTCTATATATAACATGTTAATTATATAGTATTTTAATATATTATCTCTATAATTTATTTAATATTTTTATTAAAGAAACTTTAAAACACACCCTGCAGAATTCTTAGATAGTCCCGTGATGTACACCCCCTGATGTTATAACCATGATTAAGTTTCATTATGTGGCAAGAGTGAAGGGATTTTGCAAAAGTAGTTAAGGTCTCTAATCAACTGACCTCAAGTTAATGAAAAGAGATATTTACATGAATGTACATGACCTCATGAGGTGAACTCTATAAAAGACACTCAAAGCAACAGAGACTCTCTCCTGCTGGCCATGAGGAAACGACACAGCCATGTTGTGAACTACCTAAGGAAAGTGGCTTCCAGTAGGAGATCAGACCTCAGTCCTACAACTGTAAGGAACTAAATTTCCAGCAACCTGAGTGAGCTTGAAAGCACATTCTTCCCAAGCTGAACCTCTAGATGGGAAAGTAGCCAAGCTGATACTTTCACTGTCACCTTGTGAGATACTGAACAGAGGTCCCAGCTAAGTACTTCTGGACTCCTAACTCATGGAAACTGTGAGAGCATATGTGTTGTTTTAGGCCACTAAGTTTGTGATAATTAATTATGCAGTAATAGAAACCAAGTACACACAAGCAGAACAGTACAGCGCAGTGTCATTCAGACTGTGGTCTGTGGGCCCATGGTGCTCATGATCTGTCTGTCTCTAATCTACAAGGAGTAAAGTACAGAAATAGAGGTAAACATTGAGAAACATTTGACATTGCCACAACCTCCAAGGGCATATCACTGGACTCATCTCAAGAAGCAGGATGTAGACAAGTTTGGATTTGTGGAACTTACATGATAAACTGTGTTTGGTGTGACCAGATACACATTACAACATGTACAATTTTAAATTTAGTTTAGTCACTGAAATCCAAACGTGTATATAATATGATAAATGTAAGCATTTATTTTTATAACTTGCTTTTTAAATCAAGCTTTAATTATTAGATAAATCAGGAAAATAACAATCCAATGATTTATTTTTAACCCTATGTTATTTTGACCCCATGTTTTAACAATCATAGCCTGATGTAGTCAGAAACTACCTAGTGATACAGAAAACAAACCCTTAGAACAAATAAAGTCAGTAGAGAATTTTTCATTGTAGTTTAAAGGATGCACAGATTTGTTAATATGGCAATTCTAGCATGTGTACAATTTGAATATGGGAATGTGAAGAACTATTTTTAACTTCATTGCCAATAAATGCAACTACCTTTGAAAAATTATAAAAGAATACACTGTCAACAGATGTGGTTTGAAGTTTGTTTTGTGTAGAAGAGTGTGTTCTAATAGCACAGCTGCAATGACAGGAGCATATTCTGAAGCAGTCACCTGGATTAAGGAGTTTGTGAATCAAGGCACTGCTTCCTTCACTGAGAAGTGTTACTATAAAAAAATTTGGGTGAACTAAATAATGTACTTAGTGGTTAATTAAAAATCTGTGAATTATATGAAGGCAAATGAATTAAATTACAAACCATGCTACTTTTATGTGATACGTGAAAATGGAGTGTAATGATTCTACTGCTGAGGTATAGTGCTTGTTGAGGGGACAATTTTGTCAGAATAAAATGCAGAACAAATTCATCATGTTTCTGTGAGATAAGGAATCCATTTGATCCAATGTTTAAAGATATGAATTGTACATCCAAATTTGTGATTTGTCTGTTGTGTTAGATATTTTTGGATGATCTTAAAACTTTGACATGAGGAAGAAATGCAACAAAAGATCAAAAGGCAGAAACAAAAGTTAGAATTTCTACTGATTTCCATGATGTCTCCTCAACAATCAGGACTGTAAATGGTAGCAGCATAGTACTACTGTAATGAATATTAATTTTATTTTCCACAAAGATAATGCACATGTAAGAGATCTATAGCTCTGGAATCTATTTTTTCAAAAGATATTGATAATTTAAATTAAACTACTACTTTACAGAAGACCTTGATGGCACTAGGTACTGATCAAGAACCTAGATTGAATTTTTTAAATACAGCATTATTACCCCTAGCCAGACTTATCAAGAAAAAAAGAGAGTCTACACACAAAAAGAATCAGAAATGAGAAAGGAAAAATCACGACGGACACCACAGAAATACAAAGAATTATGAGAGAATACTATGAAAATTATATGGTAACAAACTGGATAACCTAGAAGAAATGGACAACTTTCTAGAAAAACACAACCTTCCAAGGCTGACTCAGGAAGAAACAGAAAATCTGAATAGACCAATTACCAGCAAAGAAATGGAATTGGTAATCAAAAAACTGCCTAAGAACAAAATGCCTGTACCAGATGGTCTCACTGCCGAATTTCATCAAATATTTAGTGAAGAACTAATACCCATTCTCCTTAAAGTTTTCCAAAAAGTAGAAGAGGAGGTAATACTCCCAAACTCATTCTACGAGAACAACATCACTATAATACCAAGACCAGGCAAAGACTCCACAAAAAAAGAAAATTACAGACCAATATCCCTGATGAACGTAGATGCAAAAATACTCAACAAAATACTAGCAAACAGAATTTAAAAATACATCAAAAAGATCATCCATCATGATAACTGGGATTCATCCCAGGGATACAAGGATGGTACATTTGAAAATCCATCAACATCATCTACCACATCAACAAAAAGGACAAAAACCACATGATCATCTCCATAGATGCTGAAAAAGCATTCGACAAAGTTTAACATCCATTCATGATAAAAACTCTCAACCAAATGCTTATAGAGGGCAAGTACCTCAACATAATGAAGGCCATATATGACAAACCCACAGCCAACATTATACTTAACAGCGAGAAGCTGAAAGCGTTTCCTTTTAAGATCAGGAACAAGACAAGGATGCCCACTTTCCCCACTTTTATTCAAGATAGTTCTGGAGGTCCTAGCCATGGCAATCACACAACACAAACAAATACAAGGCATCCATATTGGCAAGGAGGAAGTCAAACTGTCCCTGTTTGCACATGACATGATATTGTACATAAAAAACCCTAAAGAATCCACTACAAAACTACGAGATCTAATATCTGAATTCAGCAAAGTTGCAGGATACAAAATTAATACACAGAAATTTGTTGCATTCCTATACCCTAATGGTGAACCAGCAGAAAGAGAAATCAGGAAAACAATTCCAATCACAATTGCATCAAAAAGAATAAAATACCTAGGAAGAAACCTAACACAGGAAATGAAAGACCTATACCTTGAAAACTACAAGACACTCTTAAGAGAAATTAAAGAGGACACTAACAAATGGAAATTCATCCCATGCTCTTGGCTAGGAAGAATTAATATTGTCAAAATAACCATCCTGCCTAAAGCAATCTACAGATTCAATGCATTCCTATCAAAATACCAACAGCATTCTTCAATGAACTAGGGCAAATAGTTCTGAAATTCACATGGAACCACAAAAGACCCCGAATAGCCAAAGCTATCCTGAGAAGGAGAAATAAAGCAGAGGGGATTATGCTCCCTGACTTCAAGCTCTACTACAAAGCGACAGTAACCAAGACAATTTGGTACAGCACAAGAACAGACCCATAGACCAGTGAAACAGAATAGAGAGCCTAGATATAAACCCAAACATATATGGTCAATTAATATATGATAAAAGAGCCATGGATATACAATGGGGAAATGACAGCCTCTTCAACAGTTGGTGTTGGCAAAACTGGACAGCTACATGTAAGAGAATGAAACTGGATTACTGTCTAACCCCATACACAAAATTAAACTCAAAATGAATCAAAGACCTGAATGTAGGTCATGAAACCATAAAACTCATAGAAAAAACAATAGGCAAAAATCTCATGGACATAAACATGAGCAACTTCTTCATGAACATATCTCCCCGGGCAAGGGAAACAAAAGCAAAAATGAACAAGTGGGACTATATCAAACTAAAAAGCTTCTGTACAGCAAAGGACACCATCAGTACAACAAAAAGACATCCTACAGTATGGGAGAATATATTCATAAATGATATATCCAATAAGGGGTTGACACCCAAAATATATAAAGAGCTCACACAACTCAACAAACAAAAAGCAGATAATCCAATTAAAAAATGGGCAGCGTAGCTGAACAGACACTTCTCCAAGGAAGAAATTCAGATAGCCAACAGGCACATGAAAAGATGCTCCACATCACTAATCATCAGAAAAATGCAAATTAAAAACACAATGAGATATCACCTGACACCAGTTAGGATGGCCGCCATCCAAAAGACAAATAACAACAAATGTTGGCAAGGATGTGGAGAAAAGGGAACCCTCCTACACTGCTGGTGGGAATGCAAATTAGTTCAACCATTGTGGAAAGCAGTATGGAGGTTCCTAAAAAAAACTCAAAATAGAAATACCATTTGACCCAGGAATCCTACTCCTAGGAATTGACCCTAAGAATGCAGCATCCCAATTTGAAAAAGACAGATGCACCCCTATGCTTATCACAGCACTATTTACAATAGCCAAGAAATGGAAGTAACCTAAGTGTCCATCAGTAGATGAATGGATAAAGAAGAGGTGGTACATATACACAATGGAATATTATTCAGCCGTAAGAAGAAAACAAATCCTACCATTTGCAACAACATGGATGGAGCTAGACGGGTATTATGGTCAGTGAAATAAGCCAGGCGAAGAAAGACACGTATCAAATGATTTCAGTCCTCTGTGGAGTATAAGAACAAAGCAAAAACTGAAGGAACAAAATAGCAGCAGACTCACAGAACCCAAGAATGGACTAACAGTTATCAAAGGGAAGGGGACTGGGGTGGATGGGTGGGAAGGGAGGGTAAGGGGGGAAAAGGGGCATTACGATTAGCAGGCATAATGTAGCGGGGGTGAGGGGCATGGGGAAGGCTGTACAACACAGAGAAGACAAATAGTGACTCTATAGCATCTTAACTATGCTGATAGACAGTGACTGTATTGGGGTATGTGGGGGGACTTGATAATAGGGGGTCTAGTAACCATAATGTTGTTCAAGTGATTGTACATTAACAATACCAAAATAAAATAAATAATAATAATAATAATAATAATTTTAACAACAGCAAAAAAGAAAATACAGCATTATTTGCTTCATTTGGATAGAAGTTAAAAGTAATATTCTGTGTTACTTTAAGCTCTCTTGCCCTTCCAATCAACACACCTCTGTAAGACTGATTTCTCTACTACAAGTGTCACGACTATGAAACAGAAAAGTTTAACTGGACATTGCCCCCTGCGAGTAATGTCGCCATTGATCCAAACTACAAACAGGCAAGAAGTAAGCTCATTTATCATATTAAAAACCTTAAATATTGACACACATTGTTTTTGTTCAAGCTGTGTGCAGAGGCTTTTGATATGGGGAATCACTATCTTATTCATAGCTCTCTGATGAGCTCTATTTATGGAATGGCACAAAGTTATGAGTGTAAAATAGCAATTCTTCCTATTCATCACTTACATACAAACATTCAATTAAAAACATGTATGATTTAAGAAATTCTTTTGTCTTTCCATATGATGCTTGTTCTGATTATATGTACTGAAATAATGTGTGTAGAAGCCAATGAAAATTTTTGATTTATGTCTTGTATGCCTGTTTTTTCATCATTTTATTTTTTTGGCAATTCACTTTAATTGTATTTTATAAAAGTATTGGTCTAAAATAAATTGGGAAGGAAAAAGAAAAAAGCAAACCAGCCCTCTCTCCCAGATAGATGATAAGCCACATAGGCATAAAATGTCAAGGGCCAACATCTGCCTCCACCTTTACCCAGCTTTTAACATAGAAAGCTCACCTCTTCTCCCACTTACTTTTTGCTGGAGTATTTTAAAGCAAATCCCAGATAACATATAATTTTACATACAGATGCTTCAGTATGTGTCTCTAAAGGTAATTAACTTAAAAACCGTAACCACAATACCATCACCTTCAACAAAATAAGTGATTCTTAATAGTATCTAATACCTGGTTTATATCCATTTTTCCCTGAGTATCTCAAAAAAATTTTTTTGTAGTTGGGGTGTTCAAATCAGGATGCAAATGAGGGCCATATACAGCATTTGGTTGCAGTGTCTCATATCTCCTTTGATCTAACATTTCCCTCTTCTTTTTAAACTATGTTCATTGAAGAAACTGAGTTATTTGAGTGGTACATTTTCCAATTCTGCATTTGACTTACTGCTTCCTGGGACTGTTAACCTGTTCCTCTATCCCTGATAGTTCCTTCTCCTGGACATTAGATCAAAGGTATGATTAAATTCAGATTTTTGTTTGTTTCGTTTTTTCCAAAATTACTTCCTAGCTGGTGCTGTGTGCTTCCTGTAGCATCACCTCAAAAGACATGTAAGTCTGGTTGCCCACTTTAGAGATGCTAACATTGACTGGTGGGTTTAGTTTTTCACCTTGATCCATTCATTATAATATCTTCCACTGACTTTTACTGAATAGTTAGCAGCCATTAATTATTAGTACCCAGATCTATTTTCACTGGAAATTTGCAAAATGGTGATTTTCTAATTATCTCATTGCTTCTTCATTTATTAGCTCAGCTTTCTATAGAAAGGAACACTCCTTCTTTATTTGGTTATCATGAAATATAGTCTATAGAGGAAAGCAGGGCAAATGCTCGACTCTTTCCCTTCTTTTATCAATTTTCAGAATAACAAATTTGTGCCTTAACAGGCTCCCAAGGTGGTCAATTAATTTTATTTTGTATTTTTGTTTTAGTATCAATATGAGCTCATAGATTTTAATATTTGATGTATTTCAAATCATTGTTTCACTATTCAAATAATCCCGACTTTGGACAATAGGAGTCCTTTCAAGTTGGCTCTTGCATTGTTTTTTGGGGGGTGGGGTCGTCACTCTAATAGTGATTTGAGAACCACTTGTTTTCAGGCATGAGAAGATGTGTGGGGTTCATCTTATACACTTTTGGCCCCAAACCTGGAATCAGCCATTTCTCTAAGGAATCCTAGTTCCTTTCAGTAGGAGTTGGCATTTGAGGCCATTCTGTGTTCTACATGTCTAATTTCTTAGAACCCCTTTTTCATAGACTGGAAGAACTCACCAGGGACTGAATATGTTGGAGTTTGGGGTTAAAGCCATTGCTTTGTTTTGAGAGTAGGTGTCATTGTCAGGAGCCCATGAGGAGAGAGAGAACTGGGTCTACTGACCCAGTGCCAGAAAATGACACTTGTACCACTTCCCAAACACATCTGACATCATTCATTCACTCACTCACTCATTCATTCAACAAATACTTAAAGAATGCCTATTATATCTCTTGCTTCAGGCCCCAAGATTATAGCAATGAACAGACAGTCTTGGTCCCCACTGTCATGGGAATGACATTCTAGGAAGGGGAAGAAGACAAGACACACATGTGGTGGGGTTGCTTTTCTTTACAGGGCAGTCTGACAAACACTGGGGTAGAGAAGTGACAAAGGATGCCGAGCAGAAGTTTGGGGGAAAAGTATTAGGACAGAGGGAACAACCAGTGCAAGAGCTCAGAGTCAGGAGCGAGCTCACTGTGACTCCTAACACTGACAAATTCTTTACTATACAAAGTTTCAACATTTCTTATCAGTTGTAAAATGCAGGCATACCTCCTTTTATTATGTTTTGCTTTACTTCACTTTGCAAATACTGCCTCTTTTTACAAATTGAAGGTTTGTGGCAACCCTGTGTCAATTAAGTCTATCGGTACCATTTTCCCAACAGCACTGGCTCGGTTTGTGTCTCTGTGTCACATTTCGGTAAGTCTTGCAATATTTCAAACTTTTTCATTATTATTACATTTGAATTGCTGCAATCTCATGATAAAGCTTTAATGGATCAGGGGTTGCTTCTTATGGATGAGCAAAGCAAGTGGCTTCTTGGGATGGAATGTACTCCTGGTGAGGATGCTGTGAGGATTGCTGAGATGACAACAAGGCACCTAGAATATCACATAAACTTAGTGGAGAAAGCAACAGCAGGGTTTGAGAGCACTGACTCCAATTTTGAAAGAAGTTCTATTAGGGGTAAAATGCTGTCAAACAGCAGCACATGCTAAGAGAAACATTCATGAAAGGAAGAGTCAATTCGTGTGTCAAACTTCACTGCTTACTTTAAGGAATTGCCACCGCCACCCCAGCCTTCAGCAGCCACTGCCCTGGTCAGTCACCAGCCAGCAACATTGAGGCAACACCCTCCACCAGCAAAAAGATTGCAACCCACTGAAAATTCAGCTGATTGTTAGCATTTTTTGTGATAAAACATTTTTTAACTAAGGTGTGTATGTTGTTGTTCTAGACATAATGTTATTGCACACTTAATAGATTATGGAATAGTGTAAGTGTAATTTTTATATTCACTAGGAAACCAAAATAATCATTTGACTCTATTGTGATACTCACTTTATTGCAGTGGTCTGGAACCAAACCCACAATATTTATGTGGTATGCCTGTATTTTTCTCACAGTAAATTTTAAAGTTTCCAGCTTGCCTTTCACTAATGGACTTTTATATGGTGACTTTTATGTTATCATGTCTCTCAAGATATACCATCTTCTCTCCTCTACCCTCAACACTTATACTCTTAAAAATAACTTTTCTAATTCCGGAAGTCATAAGTGTCTATTGCAGAGCACATGGAAAACACAAAAAAAAATATAGAACAAAATTAATTAAAACAAAACAGAAACCATCTGTTATACCCCCGCTCACAATTAACCTCTGTAATATGGCAGTGTCCTTCTATACTTTTACAAAAGTGCTGTCAGGCTATGAGTTCTGGATTCTGACTTCCAATGTCTAGATATGGTCTTCAGTGGCTGTAGAGATTTCTAGCTTTTATCTGCTCAGTTCTTCTTTGTCAGAGCAGGAGTTCCTTGCTGAGCTACAGCTTATACCCATTCACTCCAACTGTCCCTTTAGACCTAGGGAACACTCCGTGTGTGCTCTCTCTAGGGACAGCCACTCGGTCTTGCCATTTCCACATCACCAACTGGTTCTTGCTTCTTGGTCAGACAGAAATGTTACGGAGAGTTTGTCCTCACCTTTACCATTTCTCCTTCCTGCAAAGAAAGATCATGGCAGAGAGGTTGGGGGGAGGGGAAAGGAGGCAAGTAATATTTCAGGGTAATCAGGGAGCCAGAATTTAATCAAATCTTTTTAAAGGAAAATAATTTAGTGTAAAATGGAATTTTCATTTACAGGGCTTGGTTTCATCACCCAAAGATGTGTGTGGTATTATTACAGAGGACCTGTTCATTTAGTAAGTTTCATCACTAATTATCTAAACACTTGTATGTGTGAAATATCCTTAACAAATTTAGACACATTTGGGGAAAAAAGACCACCCAAATGAGAACAAACAAGTACTGGGTGTTAAGATTTTAGCAGAGGTTTCTTGGAGAAGCAATTCAACCCAAGACAAGTACGTTAATTAACAAAAATCATATTTTTGAGAGGCAGCATAGCATGGTGGTTAGGAGGGGGATTCTGGCACCAGAGTGCTGGCTTTGCCACTTCTTAGCCATAGGAAAGGCAGTAGATAACCTGTACCTTGTGTGTGCATCTGTAAAATGGTCATGCTACTACAAAATACCAGCCTAACTGGGGTTGTAAGGGGCTCCTGTGAGTCAGCACACATACGGCATGCAGCAGGGGCTTAACCCCTGGGGGTTCTGTTGACTGACCGCAGCTCTTCACGGGTATTAATCTTCTCAGTCTTCAAAACAACCCCGTTAAATCATCACCCCCATTTTAAGAGGGTTTAGCTGAGGCACAGACAGGTTAATAACTAGTCCAAGGTCACACACTGGAAAGTGGCGCCGTGGGATCCAAACCTAGGGGGTCCCAGCTCAGAGCCTCTACTCCACTCTAATGTCTGATATCATCACACACTGCTTACTCTCCCTAGCACTCCCTGTCAGACCCAAAGAGCCTATTTTGTTTGAATGAATTTTCTTCCCCATATCCTATACTCACATATGGATATAGATATGGGTCTAAGTTTAAAACGAGGCTTTCTCTGCCTCCTCATGCTCTGGGACTGTGGCCTCTGGTCCTGGGCTGCCATCACTCCTTCAAATGCACAGACCGTTGGCTCTCACAGGGAGTTCCCTGAGCCCTCCTGCCTTTGCTTATTGCAGGGAGCTGCCAGCAGGAGCTCAGCTACAAAATGTGTCTTTGTGCAGAGGGCTGTCCTCAGAGTTTTCAGGTCATATCTTGACCTTTGCCCCTTCTCTCTTGTTTTGTTCCTTTTTTAGAAAAACTCAGTGCTGGTTACTTCATGCTTTATTTGTGTCTCTAAGAGGTGGCCCCTTTCACAGAGTTCTCATCACAGGTCCCCACAAGCATAAGTCTGAGGACTGCACAGGGACAGAGAGGTGGTCAATGCTTGGCTGCAAAGGAGGAAGGGACATGGCTTGGCATCAGGTTCATTTTGGAGGAATTTACCTAGAGATTGCCTTGGGTTGGAACTTGAAATAAATAAAGAAGTGCCTAGCCTGCTTTTGTGACCTAACAAAGGGGGCAGACACATGGCAGGTCCGGGGGTCTGCTGCACGTGCCACAATAGAGTTCAGGGAAGGCTTCCTGGAGGAGGAGACCCTGAGCCTAGTCAGACTTGGGTTTGAACTGAAGCTTCATCACTTCCTAACTATGCAACATTATCCACCTCTCTGGCTTTCTTTCCTCACTGGCTAAATGGGGCTGTTTAGAAATGAACCATCACCGTAGAGGGCCCAGGAGGGCCGTCCTGTCAAGCACAGCGGGCTGTGCTCTTGTGGGTATCGTACCATCAATAACAGTGGCTCCTAACAGCAGTGCCCTCATCACATTATATCCAGAGGTTATATTAACTTCTAATAACAAATCTGAGCCTGTTTGAAAATACAGCTCTTTAAAAATACTATTCTAAATAGAGGAACAAGCTTCTTAAAAAGGTGTTACAAATGGATTTTGTCTCAGACCATTTCGTTGCCTCTCCTGCGTGGCTGCCTCTCACTTTCCTCTCTGCAAGTCTGCCTCAAGCCCCATAAATGCTTGGGTATTTGCAGAACCAGAATCAGACTTTCCATCGCCAATGCTGACTTTCTTCTTGAGCGATAGCAACAAGTATGTTTCCTCCACCATTAACACTTTGCTAGGCATGTGTCATTAGGACCACGGTGGAACATTCTTAGCTCCTGGGATCACATCCTAGTGAGGCTTCTTCTGTAATATTGCCTTGTTTCTCCACAGAGTGCAACTGAGCAAAGCCAGGTTACTGAGACAAATGGTATGAGCATGTCATTGCATTAAATGTATGTGTCTACTCTGGGCCTTTAATAATTTATACCTTAAAGAAGACAAGTAGCTGTCCAGTTAGCTAATTAAAAATACCAATCTCAGATGAGAAGTATGGTTCTTCTTAAAGTTTCCATTTGCTACCTTGACATTTTTTAAGAAGCAAATGTTTCTACTACCCCAGATATAAAGAAACAAAGTTACCCAGCCATGGGAAATCCACTTTGGAAAATTAGAATCCATGAGACACCCGACAATGACACAGTGGCACAGTCCCCAGTGCAGAGTTGGGTGATAAAGTGGAGTGTTGCAGAGAAAAGGCAGTGCTCATTAAGTAAGGGAATTTGAAACTTCTTGATTCTAATATCAACCTGTGGCCTACATGTTTCAGCCCAGTTTATCAAGGAGGGGACTTACTGGACATAAATACCAGGTGCCCCTCAATGAGGACAGAAAACTTCACTGCAGGGCAGTTTTCTGGCAAGGCGGGCCCAGAAGAAAGCTCGACAGGACTGCCAGTTACACAGGCTGTGGGGATGCAGGGACCTGCCTCTGCTCTCTCCCTAGACTCCTCTGAATGACAGCAAAGGACAGAAACAACAAGAAGGCATAAGCCCTCAAAGATAAAGAGACTAGGCCGAGAAACCACAGCAGAGACAAAGCAGCAAAAATTTGGAAAACAGATCTCTGAATGGGTATTGACCTAGCAAACCAGAGGAGGCTGAGAGCTGAGGAGGACAAGCAGAGAAGCAGCCGTGTGAGCCCGGGGCCTGGAAGGCCGGCAGCAGAGGCGTCAGTTAGGACCTGAGAAAGGAAAAATAGCCTGGTTGCTGAAACTCACAGCTAGGCCATGATATCCTCCGGCTGAACAGAAACAATTTCATAGAATACCTACATCAGATAAGGCGACTCTATGACATGACAGATGAGGATCACAAAACAAGACCATTACTTAACCATGCCTGAGTGTTGACACAAACAGGAACACTGCACAGACCTGAAGAATAGCCTGAGATCCCCTTTTCTGACTGACGCAAGTAACTGTTCTTTACTGATTATAGTGGTAGGCCTATTTCATTCCTCCTGGCTCCTAGATGAGATTCATTAAGTCATTGCAGGATTACTCCTCACTTCAGGATAGCACACAAGCTAGAGAAAATCTTCACTACCTTGAACCGTCCTCCAAATCACATAACTCAAGTCCAAATGGTATTCGAAGTCCTTCCTGACAGTCTGAGACATCCATGGTACTCCAAGATGCCTGTCTCTCTCATTGCAACAAGACCATAAATCCAGCTTTGTTTGACTACAGGTGTGCTCTTAGTAGTCTTGGATGGACATCAACAGGCCCCAGACTCCACCTTCCCACTCACCCCAGTTCAGGCAGCCAGGAGTGGCAGGGTGCCCTGGAGAAATTGGGCCCATGGGACCAAAGCTGGGGAAACAACAGGCCCTGCTGAGGAATGGGTGTATTTTCCAAAACAGGGACATTAAATGAGTGATGACATTACAGCCAGACTCCCAGCTGCCTCCCCTCCCCTCTACCCAGTTCTCAGAAAAGACAAAGCAAAGCAAAAACAAGAAGCAGAGACAATAGAAGAAATGAAGAGAATGTCTTCAGCTAGTGCATATTCTTCAGCAAATAAGAAAATGAGTTGAAAGGGAAATTAGACATTAAAAGAGATGTGAGAGCTTTATCAAACAGCAGCAAAGTATGGACCTTACTTGGATTCTGATTTAAACACACCATAAAAATAAAACCATTTATGAAACAATTGGGAAAAGATAAATATTGACTGCATATTTGATGATATGAGGGAATTATAAAAAACTTTTAGATGCGATCATTGTATTGTGGTTATGTTTTCATAAAGGTTACTTATCTTTTGGATGTATGTATAAGAATATTTATAGGTAAAATGCTTGGAATTCTGGAATTTGCTTCAAAATAATCCTTGGCAGGGGAGGGGAGAGGTAAGGATGGACCAGAACTGGTACAAATGCAATTGTCAAAGTTGGGTGGGAGGTATATAGAGGTTTATCATTCCATTAGCTCTACTTTTGCAGATGCTGGAAATTGTCTACAATAGAAAGTGAACAAAAACAAGAAAAAGAAATAGAAAACAAAACCAAAAAAAAAAACCACTTCTGAAATATAACTTCCTTTAATCTTGGAAAAATGCCTTAGCTTATCCAGACCTGCTCTAGATCCCAAGCCAAGAAGATGTCAGGGCAGTCCAATCTCACAGCAAGTAGACACAGAAAGAAAGCTTTAGAAGGTTCTTTGAAAATGGCATAAACCTTGTCAAGGGTGCTGAAGCAGGGAGGTAGGAGGACAGCTCCAAGCATCATCATACATAGCTCCCTCCTCCTCCCACTTCTTCTCTGCCCCCACCCTTCCATGAGCCCATGGTATCTACAGGCAAGGCCTCTTCCACATCCCAGGAGTCACCTCACTGGGCAGCTTGGCTAGGGGTTCTAGAGGGCAGAATGCAGGTGGAGCTGTGGGGTCAGACTTGGCCCCGGGTGGAGGCAGGGCCGTGGCATGCCTGTGATTTGAGGGAGGGGATGGAAACACTCTCCACTGATGGTGGCAGCTGGGAGGTGGGCATTGAAAACGTGAGGGTTTGTGGCACCTGAGTTGTTAACAGAATGAAGAGTGGGGAGGGAGGGAAGAAATCTCCATGGGAGGGACCAGGGGAGGTACCCCAAGGAGCAGAGATTTCAGCTGAGTCCTGAAGGATGAACTTCCTGAGGAGCATTTCAGATGAGAGCAGCACGCGCATAAACCACATTGGGAGAGGCCATGGTGAGGGCAGAGGAGTCACTGGGGCCTGAGAAGGCACATGAGCCCGGAGCAGGGAAAGGACCCAGCACAGGGCCTTCTAGGCCAGGGCAAAAAGCTGCTTCTTTAATTCAGAGCCTTATGGGAAGGACTTGGAATGTTTAAACCAGGGAATGATATCATTTGATCTACATTTTCAGAAAAATCATTCCGGCTACCTTGTAAAGAATAAATCACTGGGTGTAGAGGATAAAGAGGGTCGCTGGAGGCCAGTGGTCTGGACAAGAGGTGAGGTGGCTGCACAGGGGGGGTGAGTTGGGGGTGGTGAGAAATGACTGGATGTAAGTAACCACTGGAGAAG
Source organism: Smutsia gigantea (assembly GCA_032199065.1). Classification (NCBI taxonomy): domain Eukaryota; kingdom Metazoa; phylum Chordata; class Mammalia; order Pholidota; family Manidae; genus Smutsia; species Smutsia gigantea. Next base: position 119,732 of record JAVSCE010014840.1, read on the forward strand.
GGCTGACCAGTGTGGCAATAAATTGGAGAAATGTGGAAACTCAAGGATGGCCCCTGACTTCTGGCTGGGAGGATAGTGATGTTACTCCCAGAGATGAGGAAAATGGGAGAACAGGTTTGGAGAGGAATATCCTAAGTTCAAAGATGGATGAGTTTGAGAAGTTGCCTGGAGCCAGAGAGGTGAATGGTGAAGTAGTGGCAGGCAGTGTGGGTCCTGGAGGAGCAGATGGACATCACAGGAGCCCCGTGAGGTGGACACCTGGCAGGCTGGGAAGGGGATGCTGCTCCTGTCATCCAGGTGGGAGGCAGGAACCTCGGGATGTCCGCTTGGGACACCTGGGGGCCTCGTGGTGGGCCCGAGGTGGGAGGAGAGGATGGGGGAGAGGTGTTCTGGGGAAGTTCTCTAAAAGCCGAGAGAAGGGATAGAGTGTTCGGGCAGTAGGACAGCCCTCTTCTCAGGCCCACTCAGCCACACTCCTCTGCTGCTTTGGGCTCTCAGCAGGAACTGACGCACTGGCCAGACCAGCTCGGGAGTGCGGAGAGCTGCCCTTCTAGAAGGAGTCTGCCTGGCATTGTCCAGGGCTGACATACAAGACAGAAAGAAGGCCCATAGTTACTCCAGGTTGGACTACTTGTTATCAGTGGTGTGCTGGAACACGGTTAGCACCAGAATCTTTGGGAAAAAAAGCAGGGACTGGTTTGTAAATGCTTCCACCGGGGCCAATTCTAAAACACCAGCATAATCTTATTGAACACCATTATATAATCCTTCTACGATGGATGTGAATGACCTCAAGGACATACATATGTAATAAAACAATAATTATGAGTTTGGGGTATATTTACCTTCATTTTAAATAATTACTTGTACATTTACATAATTTAATTTTTAATAGCGACTGTTGAAAAACTGGGTTGCAGAATTCCTAAACAATAATCAGCTGTTGAGAGGTGGTGCGAGCCAGTTGGGCAGGCCATGGGATGATGCCAGGGGACAGGTTCTGGCTCTTGGACCAGGGAGTCCTTTCTGGCTGCTGTCCTGCAGGAGGCTGCAGCTTCCCCAGTATTGGGAGGCCTTGTTCTCGAAGGAAGCTATGGAGGCTAGAGACACAAGTGGCCAACTTCTATTGAGAGTTGAGGCCTGGGCCAGCTGGGCCAACCTGTAGATGAAAGCCTTTTCTGTATCAGATCCAGAAACTGTCTGAACCTTAACCAAAAAGAACAAAAAACTAATCTAAAACTTGCATTGGCAAGTGCCATTTGAGCTGGAATGGCTACAGTTAGACAATGTATCAGTGTAAAATTTAAAGTGAAAATTAAGCACATGCCACCCTATTAGTCAGCACAGTTAAGGCTGTGTTATTATGAAGTTCAGAAAAAGAGTTAAAGAATCCATTTAAATGCAAATGTGCCATAAAACTGACTAATAGCAATGCATCTCCCAAATGCTCTCAGCCCTTCTTTCAGCGGGCTCTGCTCATAATAGTGTTGTTACTTGTTCAATTCAGAATCTTAGCTCTGAGAAACTGTGCTGTTGGAGTGCAGCTGGTGTGATTACCTGGGGTGAGGAAGGCATGGGGGGGAATCTGGAGCTTCTCCTGGGAAGAACTGGCACATGTGCCCTGCGCCTTCTGCAGCTGGCCGAGCAGTACAGCGATGCCAGCTCAGCATCCAGCAGTCAGGGCTTTGGGCTGACGGTGCTCGGCCACCTGGAGTTGTCCTCTCTTGCCCCCTGGCTACAGTGCTCCAAAGGAGCTGAAATGCGCCTTGCTCACAGCCCAAGGCACAGCGTGGTGTCCTGAGGCAAGGACTGAGTGAGCCAGTCCTCCAAAGGAGGCAAACGCAGTGCCTGACTCACGGGATGTGACCTGCCATTTCTGGCCACTAAGCCTTCTGCCCTGTGCTGGAAGGAGGCAGGAGGTGGTCAGCCCTCGCTGGGCCCGTGTGACATGTCCTATGCAAGAAGCATTATTGCCCTGACGTGGTGGAGGCTGGGAGGAAGGGGCATGGGGCAGTGGGTGGCCACTGACATTAGGACTCTGTCAGAGGCAGACTGACCTCAACCTCAGTCTGTGTGTGGAGGGGACTGGGCACCCGGAGCCAGGGCAGAGCTTGGTGGTAGACCTAGCCTGGTGCTGCCAATTGCTTCTCAGAGGCAGGAGGGCCTCCATGACCACCAAGGCCTGGGTGCTGTCTGTGGAGCAGCCAGGGAGCCCAGTATGTGTCCAAGGGTCCATGGGCACCCTTGGGCCTATGCCCTCAACTAAGAGGAGGCTGTGTTCTTGAAAGCCCCCTGAACTCATGGGACAATCTAAGAGCCACCTGGTTCAAGGTGAACTCTGTCAGGGAAGTGGCAAAGCCCACCTCATCTCCATCACTGAGCTGTGGGTATTTCAGGGTGGGGCAGAGCCCAGCCCATGTGGACAGCAATAAAAATGTGTTGAGTTTTTGGAAACTTCTCTACAGGTATGTGGTATGTACAGGTTTTGAGATACTGCAATTTTTAATATAAAATTAGCATTTATGTAGCTCTTTTTACTTGTTTACTTGGAGTCATTCAGGATTTGGTCCGAAGGCCCTATGATAAGGTGGGCTGTTCTTCCCATGCCTTTTTTCACCCCTTCTTCAAAGGACTCCTTTCCCCAGAACTCACAAGCAGAGGTCCCACCTTGGGAAGAAGGAATGCAGGATTGTGAAAACCTCTAGTTCCCTTTCTCTTTCTCTGTTTTGGGTGCCCCATAGGGGTGGTCCCATTTTGGGTCTGGGATTGCTTTCTGCCTAGGGGAAGGGACGGGAGCCAGGGCCAGTGATGGGGCTGAAGGGGATGCTCAGGGTTTAGAGCAAACTGGTTCAGTGTGGGGCAGAGTCCATGCCTCTCATTTCTGGGGAACCCAGCCCAGTAGGGACAGCCTTCAGAGACCTGACTCCACAGAGAAGGGAGATCCCAGCCTCTGTGAGCAGGAGGGGAGTAGCGCTTAACAAGGATGCATGAGACACACTAGCCCTGAGGGACAGCTCACCATGTACCAGACACAACATATGTTGTGTGATCTTCCCACCAACTATCTCTGTTGCAAGACATGATCTTGAAAAGAGAAAATCCTCAGGAATGTGCTAAAAAACTACTCAAACTAATTAAAAAGGTCAGCAAAGTTGCAGAATACAAGATCAATATACTAAAAATATATCAATATACATACAATATGCAAGAAGTCATACTTGTATACACTTGCAATGAATGCTCTAAAAGTGAAATTAAGAGAATAATTTCATGTATAACCACATTAAAAAATAGGAATAAATCTAAATAAAGAAGTACAAGCCTTGAACACTGGAAACTATAAAATATTGAAAGAAATTAAAGAAGACCTAAATAAATGAAGAAAATCCATGTTCATGGATTGGAAGATTTTTTAAGATGCAACACTCTCTAATCAACCTACAGATTCACTACAATCCCTAATAAAATATCAAGTGCCTTCTGGCTGAAATTGATAACTATTAAAATTCACATGGAACTCAGAATAGCTAAAACAATCTTGAAAAAGAAGAACCAAGTGGGAGGACTCACATGTGCCCATTTCAGATTTACTACAAAGCTACTGTATCAAGAAAGTGTGCTGTGGTTGTTGTTGTTTTGGGTATCATTAATCTACAATTACATGAGCAACATTATGTTTACTAGACTCACCCAATCAAGTCCCCCCCACATACCCCATTACAGTCACTGTCCATCAGCGTAGTGAGATGATACAGAATCACTACTTGTCTTCTCTGTGTTGTACAGCCCTCCCCACGCCCCCCAACATATGTCAGCTAATTGTAATGTCCCCTTTTTTCTCCTTGCCCGTCCCTTACCAGCCACGCTTCCCATTCCCTTTCCCATTGGTAACTGTTAGTTCATTCTTGGGTTCTGTGAGTCCGCTGCTGTTTTGTTCCTTCAGTTTTTTTCTTTGTTCTTATACTCCACATATGAGTGAAATCATTTGATACTTGTCTTTCTCCGCCTCGCTTATTTCACTGAGCATAGTACCCTCTAGCTCCATCCATGTTGTTGCAAATGGTAGGATTTGTTTGCTTCTTATGGCTGAATAATATTCCATTGTGTATATGTACCACCTCTTCTTTTTTTTTTTTTAATCAACTCCAAGCTTAATTCTCAACAGTCTCCAATCTTTTGGAGCATAACGAACAAGCTCCAATACAGTGAACAAGCTCCCACACTGTGAACAATGCAAGGAACATAGTGAACAAGTTCTCACAAGGTGAACAATGCAAAGGCAGTCATATCAGAGAAACTAATTCAGTTACTATAATCAATCAAGTCAACTATGATTATTCACATGATTTTTATACTTAAATTATAAGTGAATCTCACATTTCCCCCTTTTTTGTTTTAATTGACGCAAATGCATATGCATATATTTGTGGAAGGTACCAGAGTAATGATTAGCTGGGCTCGGCCTGTGACATAGCTTGTCACAGGCAATGTCTCTCTCGTCTGGAGGGGTGAGGTTCTATGCCTCACCTCAGTTGGCCCCCACATTGCTCACCTGAGGTCCCTTGTGACTGTGCCTGTCTTAGGTTGTTCCTCCCTTGAGGAATCTTACCCGTCTCTGGCTAACCAGCCATCTCCTGGGACCAAACAGGGAGATAAAATACGAAAGAGAGGACAGCCAGCAGCTATAATTCTGGACAAAATCACAATATACATGATTATTTTCTTGCAGCAAATGCAGGTGGGGAATCAGTATATGATTTCACAAAGTTGTTTAAAAGGAATCACTTATTTCTTGAAGTTAATTCTTGAAAAGTAGCATATGCTTGTATTGGCTTTAAAAGACCAACAACTGCCTTCCGCACACATACTAGGAGAACAGGAATACAAATGCATAACAGTATTAGACCTACAATTATAGGCCATATCCAATGAAACAAAGAAAACCAATTTAACAATCCAGGCATTTGTGAAAACTTATCAATAACATGGTGAATGTTGTCTATTTGATCTTGAATAGTATGAGAAAAATCAGACAAATTAAAACAACACATCCCTGGAAATTGTTCACATCCCATATGTTCTTTTTTTTTTAATTACTTATTCTTTTCTTAGCTTCTCCTAAGTATTCTTTTTTTTTCATGATTTATTTTGGATCATTAATCTACAATTACATGTTCAGTATTATGATTATTAAACTACCCCCCACCAACCCCATTACAGTCACTGTCCATCAGCATAGTGAGATGCTGTAGAATCACTACTTGTCTTCTCTGAGTTGTACAGCCCTCCCCATGCCCCCCGAACATTACATCTGCTAATCATAATGCCCCTTTTTCTCTCTTATCCCTCCCTTCCCACCCATCTTCCCCAGTCCCTTTCCCTTTGGTAACTATTAGTCCATTCTTGGGTTCTGTGAGTCTGCGGCTGTTTTGTTAATTCAGTTTTTTTTCTTTGTTCTTATACTCCACATATGAGTGAAATCATTTGATACTTGTCTTTTTAGGCTTGGCTTATTTCACTGAGCATAATACCCTCTAGCTCCAACCATGTTGTTGCAAATGGTAGGATTTGTTTTCTTCTTATAGCTGAATACTATTCCATTGTGTATATGTACCACATCTTCGTTATCCATTCATCTACTGATGGACACTTAGGTTGCTTCCATGTCTTGGCTATTGTAAATAGTGCTGCGATAACATAGGGGTGCATATATCTTTTTCAAACTGGGCTGCAGCATTTTTAGGGTAAATTCCTAGGAGTGGAATTCCTGGGTCAAATGGTATTTCTATTATGAGTTTTTTGAGGACCCTCCATACTGCTTTCCACAATGGTTGAACTAGTTTACATTCCCATCAGCAGTGTAGGAGGGTTCCCCTTTCTCCACATCCTCCTCAACAGTTGTTGTTGTTTGTGTTTTGGATGTTGGCCATCCTTACTTGTGGGAGGTGATATCTCATTGTGGTTTTAATTTGCATTTCTCTGATGATTAGCGATGTGGAGCATCTTTTCATGTGCCTGTTGGCCATCTGAATTTCTTCTTTGCAGAAGTGTATGTTCAGCTCCTCTGCCCATTTTTTAATTGGATTATTTGCTTTTTGTTTGTTGAGGTGCATGAGTTCTTTATATATTTGGATGTCAACCCCTTATTGGATATGTCATTTATAAATATATTCTCCCATACTTCAGGATGCCTTTTTGTTCTATTGATGGTGTCCTTTGCTGTACAAAATCTTTTCAGCTTGATATAGTCCCACTTTTTTGTTTTTCCTTTTGTTTCCCTTGCCCAGGGACATATGTTCATGAAGAAGTTGTTCATGTTAATGTCCAAGAGATTTTTGCCTACATTTTTTTCTAAGAGTTTTATGGTTTCATGACTTACATTCAGGTCTTTGATCCATTTCAAGTTTACTTTTGTGTATGGGTTTAGACAACAATCCAGTTTCATTCTCTGACATGTAGCTGTCCAGTTCTGCCAACACCAGCTGTTGAAGAGGCTGTCATTTCCCCATTGTATATCCATGGCTCCTTTATCGTATATTAATTGACCATATATGTTAGGGTTAATATCTGGACTTTCTATTCTGTTGGACTGTTCTATGGGTCTGTTCTTGTGCCAGTACCAAATTGTCTTGATTACTGTGGCTTTGTAGTAGAGATTGAAGTTAGGAAACGAGATCCGCCCTGCTTTATTCTTCCTTCTCAGGATTGTTTTGGCTATTCAGGGTCTTTTTTGGTTCAATATGAATTTTAGAACTATTTGTTCCAGGTCACTGAAGAATGCTGTTGGTATTTTGATAGGGATTGCATTGAATCTGTAGATTGCTTTAGGCAGGATGGCCATTTTGACAATATTAATTCTTCCTAGCCTTGAGCATGGGATGAGTTTCCATTTGTTAGGGTCCTCTTTAATTTCTCTTAAGACTGTCTTTTAGTTTCCAGGGTATAGGTCTTTCACTTCCTTCGTTAGGTAGTCCTAGGTATTTTATTCTTTTTGATGCAGTTGTGAATGGAACCGGTTTCCTGATATCTCTCTCTGCTAGTTCATCATTAGTGTATAGGAAAGCAACAGATTTCTGTCTATTAATATTGTATCCTGCAAATTTGCTGAATTCAGAAATTAGTTCTAGTAGTTTTGGAGTGGATTCTTTAGGGTTTTTTATGTACAATATCATGTCATCTGCAAATAGTGACAGTTTGACTTCTTCTTTACCAATCTGGATGCCTTGTATTTCTTTGTTTTGTCTGATTGCCATGGCTAGGACCTCCAGTACTATGTTAAATAAAAGTGGGGAGAGTGGGCATCCTTGTCTTGTTCCCGATCTTAAAGGGAAAGCTTTCAGCTTCTTGCTGTTAAGTATGATGTAGCCTGTGGGTTTGTCATATATGGCCTTTATTATGTTGAGGTACTTGCCCTCTATACCCATTTTGTTGAAAGCTTTTATCATCAATGGATGGTGAATTTTGTAGAATCCTTTTTCAGCATCTATGGAGATGTTCATGTGGTTTTTGTCCTTCTTTTTGCTGATGTAGTGGATGATTGTTGATGGATTTTCGAATGTTGTACCATATTTGCATCCCTGGGATGAATCCCACTTGATCATGATGTATGATCCCCTTGATGTATTTTTGAATTTGGTTTGCTAATATTTTGTTGATTATTTTTGCATCTACGTTCATCAGGGATATTGGTCTGTAATTTCTTTTTTTTGTGGGGTCTTTGCCTGGCTTTGGTATTAGAGTAATGCTGGCTTCATAGAATGAGTTTGGAAGTATTCCCTCCTCTTCTATTTTTTGGAAAACTTTAAGGATATTGGGTATTATGTCTTCTCTATATGTCTGATAAAATTCAGCAGTGAATCCATCTGGCCTATGTTCTTGAGTATTTTTTGATTACCGATTCAATATCTTTGCTGGTAATTGGTCTGTTAGATTTTCTATTTCTTCCTTGGTCAGTCTTGGAAGGTTGTATTTTTCTAGGAAGTTTTCCATTTCTTGTTGGTTATCCAGTGTTAGCATATAGATTTTCATAGTATTCTCTAATAATTCTTTGTTTTTCTGTGGGGTCCATCATGATTTTTCCTTTCTCATTTATAATTCTGTTTATATGTGTAGATTCTCTTTTTCTCTTAATAAGTCTGGCTAGGGGTTTATCTATTTTGTTTATTTTCTCAAAGAACCAGCTCTTGGTTCCTTGATTTTTTCTATTGTTTTATTCTTTTCAATTTTATTTATTTATTCTCTGATCTTTATTATGTCACTCCTTCTGCTGACTTTGGGCCTCATTTGTTCTTCTTTTTCCAGTTTCAATAATTGTGACTTTAGAGTATTCATTTGGGATTGTTCTTCCTTCTTTAAATAGGCCTGAATTGCTATATACTTTTCTCCTTAGAACTGCCTTTACAGCATCCCACAAAAGTTGGGGCTTTGAGCTGCTGTTGTCATTTGAGTCCATATATTGCTTGATCTGTTTTAATTTGATCATTGATCCCATTGATTATTTAGGTGCATGTTGTTAAGCCTCCATGTGTTTGTGAGCCTTTTTGTTTTCTTTGTACAATTTATTTCTAGTTTTATATACTTTGGGATCTGAGAAGTTGGTTGGTAGAATTTCAATCTTCTTGAATTTACTGAGGCTCTTTTTGTGGACTAGTATGTGGTCTATTCTGGAAAATGTTCCATGTGCACTTGAGAAGAATGTGTATCCTGATGCTTTTGGGTGTACAGTTCTATAAGTGTCTGTTAGGTCCATCTGTTCTAGTGTGGTGTTCAGTGCCTCTGTGTGTCCTTACTTATTTTCTGTCTGGTTGATCTGTCCTTTGGAGTGAGTGGTGTGTTGATGTCTCCTTGAATGAATGTATTGCATTCTATTTCCTCCTTTAAATCTGTTAGTATTTGTTTCACATCTGTCGGTTCTCCTGTGTTGGTTGCATAGATATTTATAATGGTTATATCCTCTTGTTGAACTGCCCCCTTTATCATTATGTAATTTCCTTCTTTATATCTCTTGTTACTTTCTTTGTTTTGAAGTCTATTTTGTCTTATAAAATACTGCAACACCTGCTTTTTTCTCCCTACTGTTTGCATGAAATATCTTTTTCCACCCCTTCACTTTTAGTCTGTGCATGCCTTTGGGTTTGAAGTGAGTGTCATGTAGGCAGCATACAGATGGGTCTTGTTTTTTTATCCATTCAGTGACTCTGTGTCTTTTGATTGGTGCATTCAGACCATATACATTTAGTGTCATTATTGATAGGTATGTACCTATTGCCATTGCAGGCTTCAGAGTCGTGATTACCTAAGGTTCAAAGGTAAATTCCATACTAACTAAGAGTCTAACTTAACTCACTTAGTATGCTATTGCAAACACAATCTAAAGGTTCTTTTTTTTTCTTCCTTTTTCTTCATCCTTTATTCTTTATATATTAGGTTTCATATTCTGTATTCTATCTCTTGACTAACTTTGAGGATAGTTGAATTTGCATCTGCTTAGTAATTAACTGTTCTACTTTCTTTACTGTGGTTTTATTTTCTCTGGCGACATTGCATTGGTGGTTAGCAGAGGTTCGGGGGTAGCTTCTTTACTATCTAACCATCTAACTTAAGTCTCTTATTAAACTATTATAAACACAGTCTGATGATTCTTTATTTCCCTCCCTTATTATTCTTTCTCCTCCATTCTTTATATGTTAGGTGTTTTATTCTGTACTCTTCTGAGTTTCCTTTGACTGCTTTTGTGGATAGTTGATTTTATTTTCTACCTTTAGTTAGTATTTGGTTGTTCCGCTTTCTTTGCTGTGTTTTTATTTTCTCTGGTGACGTCTATTTAGCCTTAGGCGTGCTTCCATCTAGAACAGTCCCTTTAAAATACCCTGTAGAGGTTGTTTGTGGGTGGCAAATTTTCTCAACTTTTGCTTTCTGGGAATTGTTTAATCCCTCCTTCAAATTTAAATGATAATTGTGCTGGGTACAGTATTCTTCTTCAAGGCCCTTCTGTTTCATTGCATTACATATATCATGCCATTCTCTTCTGGTCTGTAAGGTTTCTGTTGAGGAGTCTGATGATATCCTGATGGGTTTTCCTTGGTAGGTGATCTTTTTTCTCTCTCTAGCTGCCTTTAATACCCTGTCCTGTCTTTGATCTTTGCCATTTTAATTATTTTATGTCTTGGTGTTATCTTCCTTGGGTCCCTTGTGTTGGGAGATCTGTGGGCTTCCATGGTCTGAGACACTATTTCCTTCCCCAACTTGGAGAAGTTTCTTCAAAGACACTTTCTATCCCTTTTTCTCTCTTCTTCTTCTTCTGGTACCCCTATAATGCGAATATTGTTCCATTTGGATTGGTCACACAATTCTTTTAGTATTCTTTCATTCCTAGAAATCCTTTTATCTCTCTCTGCCTCAGCTTCTCTGTATTTGTGTTCTCTGATTTGTATTCCATTAACAGTCTCTTGCACCTCATCCAATCTGCTCTTAAGACCTTCTATTGATTGTTTCAATTCTGTTATCTCCCTCCAGACTTCATCCCTTAGCTCTTTCATATTTCTCTGCAGGTCCATCAACATGGTTATGAATTTTATTTTGTATTGTTTTTCGGGAAGATTGGTTATATCTATCTCCCAGGCCCTCTCTCTGGGGCTGTCTGAGTGATTTTTGACAGGACCATATTCTTCTGCTTTTTCATGGCGATAGAAGTGGTCACAGGCAGGTGGCTCATGTGTCAGCTGGGAGAACAATGTCCTTTCCTGCTTGCTGGTTGCCTTGCCCTTCTCCACTGCCTGTGTCTGTTACCTGCACACCAGGAGCAGTCTCTGGGATAATCCCCTGAGCTGCTGTGGGCAGGGTGGCCCTTGGGATAGCCTGGAGCCCTGTGGGGTGTCGCAGCTGTGCTGGGTGTGTTCTCCTGTGAGAACGGTGCCTCTTTGTGCCTTCCAGACCTTGGCCTGGTTCTTCTGTCTGTGCCAGGCAGCTGCACACCGGTGGCAGCCTCTGGGTCTGCCCCGGTTAGCTGGGCGCTGGGAGAAGACTCTGTGTGATTGCTGTGGGCGGGGCTATTCCCCGGCGCTCCGCAGCTGTGGCAGGTCAGCTGGTTTGCTTGCAGAGCAAGCCAGGGGGAATGAATAGCAGGCTGCTTATTGCGTGAGGGGCTTCAGGGCTGGGTTACCCCCCAGGGTGTTAGGGCATCTGAAGTTCCTTAAGATTCCCAGCCTGCTGGGCTTAGTGTGCCAGAAGGATTTTGCCCAGATGATAATCCCTTGTCCCTTTAAGACTTAAAAAGCGCCACTTTTCTTTTGTCCCAGGGGAGCCGGGTGTGGGGACCCACTCGTAGTCCCTGCCTAGGATTTTTCTTTTCCGTTTCTCTAATATCCGGTACATCATGCAATGTGTCTCTGTGCTCCTGGTGCAGATTACTAGGGCTGGTTATTTAGCAGTCCTGTGCTTCCATTCCCTCCCCACTCTGATTCTCTTCCTCCTGCAGGTGAGCTGGGGTGGGCGAGTGCTCGGGTCCCACTGGGTCACGGCTTTGTATCTTACCCTTTTAGTGAGATGCTGAGTTCTAGCAGATGTAGATGTAGCCTGGCTGTTGTACTGTATCTTCCGGTCTCTCTTTTAGGTGTAGTTGTATTTGTTGTATTTTCAAAAATACATATGGTTTGGGGAGAATATTTCCACCGCCCTGCTCACACCGCCATCTTGAGCCCCTCCTCTTGTGTTGATTTAACAATAGGCCTATAGACCAGTGAAAAAGAACTGAAAGTCCAAAAATAAACTCATATTATAGTCAATTGATTTTCAACAAGTTGCCAAGACAATTTTAATTTTCTTTCACTTTAGTGTATTTTCTAATTTTCTTTAAGATTTCCTTTTTTTAAATGTGTTGTTTCTCAGTGGGACTATATCAAACTAAAAGCTTCTGTACAGCAAAGGACACCATCAGTAGAACAAAAAGACATCCTACAGTATGGGAGAATATATTCATAGGTGACATATCCAATAAGGGGTTGACATCCAAATTATATAAAGGGTTCAAGCACCTCAACAAACAAAAAGCAAATAAACCAATTAAAAAATAGGCAGAGGAGCTAAACAGACATTTCTCCAAAGAAGAAATTCAGATGGCCAACAGGCACATGAAAAGATGCTCCACATCACTAGTCATCAGAGAAATGCAAATTAAAACTACAATGAGATATCACCTCACTCCAGTTAGGATGGCTGCCATCCAAAAGACAAATAACAACAAATGTTGGTGAGGATGTGGAGAAAGGGGAACCCTCCTACACTGCTGGTGGGAATGTAAATTAGTACAACTATTGTGGAAAGCAGTATGGAGGTTCCTCAAAAAACTCATAATAGAAATACCATTTGACCCAGGAATTCCACTCCTAGGAATTTACCCTAAAAATGCTGCAGCCCAGTTTGAAAAAGACATATGCACCCCTATGTTTATCACAGCACTATTTACAATAGCCAAGAAATGGAAGCAACCTAAGTGTCCATCAGTAGATGAATGGATAAAGAAGATGTGGTATATATACACAATGGAATAGTATTCAGCCATAAGAAGAAAACAAATCCTTCCATTTACAACAACATGGATGGAGCTAGAGGGTATTATGCTCAGTGAAATAAGCCAGGCAGACAAAGTTACGTACCAAATGATTTCACTCATTTGTGGAGTATAAGAACAAAGAAAAAACTGAAGGAACAAAACAGCAGCAGACTCACAGAACCCATGAATGGACTAACAGTTACCAAAGGGAAAGGGACTGAGGAAGAGGGGTGGGATGGGAGGGATAAGGGCGAAAAAGGGCTATTACAATTAGCACACATAATGTAGCGGGTGTGGTGGTGGGGTGGGGACATACAGGGAAGGCAGTATAACACAGAGAAGACAAGTAGTGATTCTCTAACATCCTACTACGCTGATGGACAGTGACTGCAATGGGGTATGTGATGGGGCCTTGATAATAGGGGGAGTCTAGTAACCATAATGTTGCTCGTGTAATTGTATATTAATAATAGCAAAATAAAAAAATATGTTGTTTCTTTCCTAGTGTTTGGAGATTTTTCATTTATCCTCCTGTTACTGATTTCTAGTTTAATTCAATTATAGTCAGCATTGTTTGTATGATTTTAGTCCTTTTTTTGTTAAGGTTTGATTTATGACTCACAATATGGTCTCTTGGTAAATGTACCATGTAGACTTGAAAACGAATGTTTAGTTTTTGTGTGGAGTCTTCTATAAATATAAACAAATTAAAGTTAGTTGATAGTGTTGTTCACTTACATCTTTGTTAATTTTCTCTACTATTTCTGTATGTTACAAGGAGAGGAATGTTGCAGTTTCCAAGTACAGTTTTGGACATATCAACTCCTTTTTTGCTCTGATAATTTTTGCTTCTTATATTTTAAAGTTCTATTTCTAAGTGCTTATACATTTAGACCTGTTATGCCTTCTTTGTGAATTGATTCTTCTGTCATTATGTAATGCCTCTCTTTAACTCTGGTAATTTGCTTTGATATTAATATAGTCACACTTGCTTCATTTTGTTTAGGGTTTCCATGTTGTAGTTTTTATCATACTACTATTTCTTTTTAACCTATCTATGTATCATATCATAATATTTGAAGAGAGTTTCTTGTAGATAGTGTGCACTTTGGTCAATTTTTTTAAAAATCCATACTGCCAACCTGTATCTTTTAATTGGTGTGCTTACTTCCTTTATTAAGCAAATTAATAAGGTAATTATTGATATGTTTGGATCAAAGCCTCCCATTTTATTATTTGTTTTCTATTTCTTTCCTCTATTTTTCATTCCTGTTACCCTTTTCCTACCTTTGTTTGGATTACTTAAACTTTTCTTTTTAGTATTCAATTTTAAGTTATCTAGTGTACTTTTCACATTATCTCTTTAATTTTTTCTGTATTGAGAGAGACGATTCTCCTTGAGTTCTTGATCTCCTACATCTCTTACTGTGAGTGTCAAGATTGGAAGGCCTGCCCACTTTTTTACCCAGGCCATAGCTCAGCACGGGGCACGGGTTGTTGAAAGCACAGAGGATCGTAGGTTGGAAAGTGGTGGTCTGTATAGGGGAAGAAAAAAGCCCCTGGGCCCAGGCACCAGGCGCTAAAAGGAAGAAGTGCCCAAGTTCGTGTATAGACCCTGAAAGAAGGAAGAAAAGAAACTGACATTAAGTTTCCTTCCCATTGCTTCCACTGTCCTCCATGGTCAGCCTCCGCCGCGTCCTGGGCTCCCTGAGCTCCCAGCTAGGGCATACTATGTTAGGGACTCCTATCTCTGTAAGTCCCTGAATTGTGTGCATGTTACACTCCTTGGTCCATGTTCTCATGGAGAAAAAAGTTTCCTGAATTCAACTGGTGGAGTTTGGTGGTTTACAGAGGGGAAGGAAAGCCTCAGTGCCCTGTGGGTGGAGTCTCGCGGCCAGTTCACTGTGCTGCTGTGGTTTCCACTGCTGAATGGATATAAGAATCCATTTGTTCTGTTTCTGCACTTCGTCCGGTAAATGTCAGGCGGGTCTCTCCCATCCAGGATCGCTGCATGTGCAGAAGTGCTAGCGGTGTGAGTAGACTCAACCTATCCCCTAACCTCTCCACCCCAACCATCCCTGGTGGGTGGCAGAAACAATACAGAGATCAGCAAGAAAAAGAGAAACCGGTTTTTGTTAAAGATTTACGGCTGCCGGATATGCTGGGCATTTCCTAGTGTAACAGTGCCACCTGCCGGACAGGTCAACAAGTACTCTTTCTTTGTCGATTTGTGTGTTTTTTTTTTTTTTTGAGAAAGCTCTTGTTGAAACTGCATGCCTGACCCACGGATGCCTTGTGATTCTTTGTCCTGACATCTACTTTTTGGGGGGTGGTTAATCTCAGTGACTAACAAAATGGAAAGAGCCCAGTAGCCCTCTCTGTTCAAAAGGAAATGGCATATTCGAGAGCCAACTGGCCTGGCCCTACTAGCATCTCAGCTTTACATGAAAAAGTGACAGCAACCCCATTAAGGAAAACAATGCCTCAACCCCCAGGAGGGCAACATGTGTCCTAAAGCAAAGCCACTGACTCCTCAATTCACAGATTCCCCTAAATTCCTGGGCCTGGTGCATTGATGGTGTAGCTAAGTTGATAGAGCCTACAGCATTGCTGCCCTGCTCAGCCCTGTGTCCATAAAACAAAGTGACCTTGATTGTTTGCTTAGGAGGCAGAGCTCACCACAGTCCTAACCTTCCTGGCCAATACTTCTCTTGATGAAATTGGCTACCGTTTACTGATTCTGAGCTGCTACCAGTGGCCAGGCTGTCTGGCACGTTAAGGGGAAGACTCCGGCCTGACAGATTACAGACACCCTACTGTGGGGCAGCAAACTATGAAAACAAATTGCCACTGCTCTTGGGACAATTGTGATACTGATGTAGATGACCAGTAAGTATTCTCTGATGAGCAACTGGAATCAAACTGGAGCTCAAGCCTTCACTGTCCGTATCACAACCATCACCCAGATCCACCTGCAGACTTTCGGCTGCCTCGAGCCTAGGCAGGGCACTCTCTGGTCGGTAAGTGGAGGGGGCTGAGCATCTCCCTGCCAGGCCCAGAACTAAAGTTCTACACCATTATTTCAATGCCCAGTGCAGATAAGTTTAGAGCCCAAACAGCCTCAAAACTGGCTCTGGGTCACTAATTCCAAGTGGGGCCAGGACAGGGACCCTGGGACTGTTTGCTTTGAAGCACCTTGACCACTAGGGAGCCCCTGTGCTCCTCGGGGACCGCCCTGGGGAGGCCTAGTCTGTATTGGGAGGCCACCTCAGCCAGCTGCTTCATCATCCTGTTTTCCACACCCCAAGCTTCCTCACGTTATGGTCTTAGAACAAAGGAATCCACAGTAAAAAGGGGGTCTTTAAGCCCCCTGGCGGCACCCCAGCTGCCTGCCCTGCAAAGCACCCACCTGCAACAGGACCACCTGGGGCCCCACATTATAGGCCCCTCTTGGAAAGTTGCCCATGTGATAAAGACCCTTGCCCTGTGCCAACCAGCCCCAGCTAAAACTCCAAGGGGCCTGGGCATGGTCTCTGACTCCCCAGACACACTTGGGCACGTGGGGAGAAGCCCTCTCCTTCTCTCTCAGGATCAGAGACTTATTCACATCTCAGCAAGGCCCCAGAATGGGTCCCTCAACCTCCTGGAGTCTCAGGGTTCTTGCTTTGAAAAGAGGGGCTTGGCCTAGATAAGCCTGTCTGACCCATCCATGGGCATTTCCCCCACAGAGCTCACTATGCACAGAATCTGGCACCTTCATCTTTCATCCCTGGCTGCAGTCATGCTAGGTGGGAAAGACTCAGTGATACAAGAGAGACTTGCTTAAATGTGTCTAACATATAGTTTCTCAGACCTATGTGATTGGGATATCCATTTTCCACAGAACACCTTTTTTTTCATTAATCTATAATTACATGTGCAATATTATGGTTATTAAACTACCCACTTCATCAGGTACCTCCAACAAACCCATTACAGTCACTGTCCATCAGCGTAGTGAGATGCTATAAAATTACTACTTGCCTTCTCTGAGTTGTACAGCCACCCCACACCCCCCAAACATTACGTCTCCTAATCGTAATGCCCCTTTTTCCCCCTTCTCGCTCCATTCCTGCCCATCCTCCCCACTCCCTTTCCCTCTGGTAACTATTAGTCCATTCTTGGGTTCCATGAGTCTGCTGCTGTTTTTTTTTTCTTTCAGTTTTTTTCTTTGCTCTTATGCTCCTCATATGAGTGAAATCATTTGATACTTGTCTTTTTCCACTTGGCTTATTTCACTGAGCATACCCTCAAGCTCGGCCCATGCTGTTGCAAATGGTAGGATTTGTTTTCTTCTTATGGCTGAATAATATTCCATGTGTACATGTACCACCTCTTCTTTATCCATTCATCTACTGATGGATACTTAGGTTGCTTCCATTTCTCAGCTATTGTAAATAGTGCTGCAATAAACATAGGGGTACATATGTCTTTTTCAAACTGGGCTACTGCAGTCTTAGGGTATATTCCTAGGAGTGGGATTCCTGGGTCAAATGGTATTTCTATTTTGAGTTTTTTGAGGAACCTCCACACTGCTTTCCACAATGGTTGAACTAATTTGCATTCCCACTAGCAGTGTAGGAGGGTTCCCTTTTCTCCACATCCTCACCAACATTTGTTGTTGTTTGTGTTTTGGATGTTGGCCATCCTTACTGGTGTAAGGTGATATCTCCTTGTGGTTTTAATTTGCATTTCTCTGATGATTAGTGATGTGGAGCATCTTTTCATGTGTCTGTAGGCCATCTGAATTTCTTCTTTGGAGAAGTGTCTATTCATGTCCTCTGCCCATTTCTTAATTGGATTATTTGCTTTTTGTTTGTTGAGGTGTGTGAGTTCTTTATATATTTTGGATGTCAACCCCTTATCGGATATGTCATTTATGAATAAATTCTCCCATACTGTAGGATGTCTTTTTGTTCTATTGATGGTGTCCTTTGCTGTACAGAAGCTTTTCAGCTTGATATAGTGCCACTTGTTCATTTCTGCTTTTGTTTCCTTTGCCCAGGGAGATATGCTCATGAAGAAGTCGCTCGTGTTTATGTCCAAGAGATTTTTGCCTATGTTTTTTTCTAAGAGTTTTATGGTTTCATGACTTACATTCAGATCTTTGATCCATTTTGAGTTTACTTTTGTGTATGGGGTTAGACAGTTGTCCAGTTTCATTCTCTTACATGTAGCTGTCCAGTTTTTCCAACACCAGCTGCTGAAGAGGTTGCCATCTCCCCATTGTATACCCAAGGCTCCTTTATTATATATTAATTGACTGTATATGTTTGGGTTAATGTTTGGATTTTCTATTCTGTTTCACTGATCTGTGGGTCTGTTTTTGTGCCAATACCAAATTGTCTTGATTACTGTGGCTTTGTAGTAGAGCTTGAAGTCAGGGAGCGTAATTTCCCCTGTTTTATTCCTCCTTCTCAGGATTGCTTTGCCTATTCAGGGTCTTCTGTGGTTCCATATGAATTTTACAATTATTTGTTCCAGTTCATTCAAGAAAGCAGTTGGTATTTTGATAGGGATTGCATTGAATCTGTAGATTGCTTTAGGTAGTATAGCCATTTTGACAATATTTATTCTTCCTAGCCAAGAGCATGGGATGAATTTCCATTTGTTAGTGTCCATTTTAATTTCTGTTTGGAGTGTCTTGTAGTTTTCAGAGTATAGGTCTTTCACTTCCTTCGTTAGATTTATACCTAGGTATTTTATTCTTTTTCATGCAATTGTGAGTGGAATTGTTTTCCTGATTTCTCCGTCTGTTAGCTCATCGTTAGTGTATAGGAAAGCAACAGATTCCTGTGTGTTAATTTTGTATCCTGCAACTTTGCTGAATTCAGATATTAGTTCTAGTAGTTTTGGAGTGGAGTCTTTAGGGTTTTTTATGTACAATATCATGTCATCTGCAAATAGTGACAATTTGACTTCTTCTTTACCAGTCTGGATGCCTTGTATGTCTTTGTTTTGTCTGACTGCCATGGGTAGGACCTCCACTACTATGTTGAATAACAGTGCAGAGAGTGGGCTTCCCTGTCTTGTTCCCGATCTTAGATGAAAAGCTTTCAGCTTCTCGCTGTTAAGTATGATGTTAGCTGTGGGTTTGTCATACATGGCCTTTATGTTGCTGAGGTACTTGCCCTCTATACCCATTTTGTTGAGAGTTTTTATCATGAATGGATGTTGAATTTTGTCAAATGCTTTTTCAGCATCTATGGAGATACCACGTGGTTTTTGTTCTTTTTGTTGATGTGGTGGATGGTGTTGATGGATTTTCAAATGTTGTACCATCCTTGAAACCCTGAGATGAATCCCACTTGATCATGGCATATGATCCTCTTGATGTATTTTTTCGGTTTGCTAATATTTTTTTGAGTATTTTTGCATCTATGTTCATCAGGGTTATTGGTCTGTAGTTTTCTATTTTTGTGGTGTCCTTGCCCGGTTTTGGTATTAGAGTGATGCTGGCTTCATAGAATGAGTTTGGAAGTATTCCCTCCTCTTTTATTTTTTGAATAACTTTAAGGAGAATGGGTATTATTTCTTCTCTATAAGTCTGGTAGAAGTCAGAGGTGAATCCACCTGGCCCGGGGGTTTTGTTCTGGCGTAGTTTTTTGATTACCGATTCAATTTTGTTGCTGGTGATTGGTGTGTTTAGGTTTTCTGTTTCTTGCTTGGTCAGTCTTGGAAGGTTGTATTTTTCTAAGAAGTTGTCCATTTCTTCTAGGTTTTCCAGCTTGTTAGCATATAGATTCTCATAGTATTCTCTCATAATTCTTTGTATTTCTGTGGGGTCCGTCATGATTTTTCCTTTCCCAGTTCTGATTCTGTTTATGTGTGTAGATTCTCTTTTTCTCTTAATAAGTCTGGCTAGAGGTTTATCTATTTTGTTTATTTTTCAAAGAATCAGCTCTTGGTTTCATTGATTTTTTCTATTCTATTGTTCTTAATTTTATTTATTTCTTCTCTGATCTTTATTATGTCCCTCCTTCTGGTGACTTTAGGCCTCATTTTTCTTCTTTTTCCAATTTCAGTAATTGTGTCTTTAGACTATTCATTTGGGATTGTTCTTCCTTCTTTAAATAGGCCTGGATTGCAATATACTTTCCTCTTAGAACTGCCTTTGCTGCGTTCCACAGAAGTTGTGGCTTTGTGTTATTGTTGTCATTAGTTTCCATATATTGTTTGATCTCTGTTTTAGTTTGGTCATTGACCCATTGATTATTTAAGAGAATGTTGTTAAGTCTCCATGTATTTGCGAGCCTTTTTGTTTTCTTTGTACAGTTTATTTCTTGTTTTACACCTTTGTGATCTGAGAAGTTGGTTGGTAGAATTTCAATATTTTTGAATTTACTGAGGTTCTTTTAGTGGCCTAGTATGTGGTCTATTCTGGAAAATGTTCCATGTGCACTTGAGAAGAATGTGTATCCTGTTGCTTTGGGTGTAGAGTTCTGTAGATGTCTGTTAGGTCCATCTGTTCTAATATGTTGTTCAGTGCCTCTGTCTCCCTCCTTATTTTCTGTCTGGTTGATCTGTCCTTTGGAGTGAGTGGTGTGTTGAAGTCTCCTAAAATGAATGCATTGCTTTCTATTTCCTCCTTTAATTCTGTTAGTATTTGTTTCACATATGTTGGCGCTCCTGTGTTGGGTGCATATATATTTACAATGGTTATATCTTCTTGTTGGACTGACCCCTTTATCATTATGTAATGTCCTTCTTTATCTCTTGCTACTTTCTTCGCTTTGAATTCTATTTTGCCTGATACAAGTACTGCAACACCTGCTTTTTCTCCTTGTTGTTTGCATGAAATATCGTTTTCCATTCCTTCACCTTTAGTCTGTGTATGTCTTTGGGTTTGAAGTGAGTCTCTTGTAAGCAGCATATAGATGGGTCTTGCTTTTTTATCAATTCTATCACTCTTTGTCTTTTGATTGGTGCATTCAGTCCATTTACATTTAGGGTGATCATCGATAGATATGTACTTATTGCCATTGCTGGCTTTAGATTTGTGGTTACCAAAGGTTCAAGGGTAGCTTCTTTACTATCTATCAGTCTAACTTAAATTTCTTGTTAAGTTATTGTAAACACAGTCTGATGTTTCTTTATTTCTCTCCCTTCCTATTCTTCCTCCTCCATTCTTTATATACTAGGTGTTTAATTCTTTGCCTTTAGTTAGTATTTGGATGGTCTGCTTTCTTTGCCAAGATCTTATTTTCTCTGGTGACATTTTTTTAGCCTTAGTAATGCTTCCATCTAGAGCAGTCCCTTTAAGATATCCTGCAGAGGTGGTTTATGGGAGTCAAACTCCCCCAATTTTTGCTTGTCTGGGAATTGTTTAATCACTCCCTCAAATTTAAATGACAATCATGCTGGATACAATATTCTTGGTTAAAGTCCCTTCTGTTTCATTACGTTTATTATATCATGCCATTCTCTTCTGGCCTGTAAGGTTTCTGTTGAGAAGTCTGATGATAGTGATGGGTTTTCCTTTGTAGGTGATCTTTTTTCTCTCTCTTGCTGCCTTTAATACTCTGTCCTTATGTTTGATCTTTGCCATTTTAATTATTATGTGTCTTGGTGTTGTCTTCCTTGGGTCCCTTGTGTTGGGAGTTCTGTGGGCTTCCATGGTCTGAGAGACTATTTCCTTTCCCAGCTTGGGGAAATTTTCAGCAATTATTTCTTCAAAGACACTTTCTATCCCCTTTTCTCTCTTCTTCTTCTGGTAACCCTATAATGCGAATATTGTTCCGTTTGGATTGGTCACACAGTTCTCTTATTATTCTTTCATTCCTAGAGATCCTTTTATCTGTCTCTGCCTCAGGTTCTCTGTATTCCTGTTCTCTGATTTCTACTCCATTAACAGACTCTTGCATCTCGTCCAGTCTGCTTCTAAGCCCGTCGATCACTTGTCTCATTTCTGCATTGTCTTTCCTCACTTCCCTCACTTCCTCCCTTAGCTCCTGCGTATTTCTCTGTAGATCCATCAGTATGGTTATTCTGAATTTTTTTTCAGGAAGATTGTTCATGTCCATCCCATCAGTCTCCCTCTCTGGGGTTTTCTGGCTAAGCTTTGTTTGTACCATATTCCTCTGTCTTTTCATGGCTATAGAAGTGGTTGCTGGTAGGCACCACGTTTTTCAGCTGGGAGAACAAAGTCCCTTCCTGCTTGTTGTTGCTCTCTTTGCCCTTCTCCTGGGCCTGAGCCATTTTCCTGCACACCTGGAGGCAGTCTCTGGGATAATCCCCTGAATAGCCTGTGTGTGGGGTTGCACTCAGCCTAGGCTGTCAGGCTGCTGATCTCTGTGGGAAGCCTCAGCCCGGCTGCTTTGCCTGGCCACCAGCCAAGGGGTCTGAGATTCCCCAATACTCCCAGCCTGCTGGGCTGAGTGCGCTGGGATGATTTTGTTCCGCTGCTGGGCCCTTTTTTAAGACTTAAAAAAAAAAAGCCCACCAGGAGTAGATTCTGTGAGGATGCTGTGGGTGGCGCTGCTGTTCCACTATTCTGCAGCAGCGGCAGCTCCGCCTGTCCCTTCATGGCTCTGGCTGGGGAGGGAACGAATGGGAGGCTGCTGATCTCTGTGGGTCGCCTCAGCCCGGCTGCTTTGCCTGGCCGCCAGCCAAGGGGTCTGAAATTCCCCAAGACTCCCAGCCTGCTGGGCTGAGTGCGCTGGGACGATTTTGTTCCGCGGTTGGGCCCTTGTCTCTTTAAGACTTTTTTAAAAGCATGCGCTTTTCTTTTGTCCCGGGAGCTGGCTGAGAGGACCCGGTTGCGTTGTCCATCTCAGATCCTGCCCTTTTCTTTCTCTAATCTCCAATACACCACGCCATGTGTGTCTGTGCTTCTGGCGCAGATCACCAGGGCTGGTTATTTGGCGGGCCTGTGCTTCCACTCCCTCCCGGCTCTGAATCTTTTCCTCCCACCGGTGCGCTGGGGTGGGGGAGTGCTCGGGTCCCGCCGGGTCATGGCTTTGTATCTTTCCCGCTTCGTGAGGTGCTGAGTTCTCGCAGGTGTAGCTGTAGCCTGGCTGTTGTCGTGTATCTTCTGGTCTCTCCTTTAGGAATAGTTGTATTTTCATAAATATATATGGTTTTGGGAGGAGATTTCCGCCGCCCTGCTCACGCCGCCCTCTTCCCAGAAATCTACCACAGAACACCTTTTAAGAGTTCATGGAACCCAGACTGGGAAACTCCTCTATGACCTTTTTTCCATTTTAGCTTTCTATGTAGTAAGTGCTCAGAATATGTTTATGAAAAAAATGAATGCTTGAAGGGTTTATGCCCCTCCCCCTGCTCACCCTCTTGGCTTCTCCAGGTGCACTGTCCTTCCTGCCCATACCCCTCAGCACCCTAGCTCTGGCATCTCTGGCCCCAAGTGCATGCTACTGTGCAGTGCAGGTACAGGCTTTGCAGCCTGATCCATCATGGACTCTCCAGGAGCCTAGAGCAGATGCTCATTTCTAAGCCAAGGCTAAATCTCCTTTCCCGGGATAAAAGTCAAGTGAGGAGTCCAATTTCAATAAGAGCAAGGCATAGTGAATGCTGTCAGGACTAAAAACATTTCTTAAGCAACTACTGTGTGCAGGCACTGTGGACTTGCTTTTGGGCATGTTTCCTGCTCTGAGATGTTCTCATTGCTTTGGACGGGGTACATTATTTGATCCAGGAATGACACAGATGACATTGGCCTGTTTGCCCTGTTCTTGCTAACAGACTACCATTTCTTGTACTCATTCACACCTAGGGTCTCATTCCTCAGTGCCTCCGATCTCAGTCAGTGCAGAGGGGGATCTGGGCCAGGCTGAGAAAGGGCAAACACAATGGCACATGGTGGGGTTGAAGCTTGGGAGCAGAAGACTGCACCTCCTGGGGTCAGCCCCCAGCCATACCACACATCATGCCCAAGTCTTTCGCATTTTAGTCCTACTAAGTTGATATCTTCCAAAAAAGTTGGATTCTTTCAGCAGCCCTGACTCCTTACTCCCCACCACTAAAAATAAGTGGGAGGTATAGAAACACCATGCCTTAAGGTTTTAGAAGCAGTTCTAATAATTTTGTTTGATATTTGTTCTAAAGACCAGCAATGGCTGGCAGTGTCTGTTGGGCTTAGGTATCCCCTGGCAAATTCATTCCATTTAGAAACAAATTGCTTCACAGACTCTGATAAAATAAACTGCTTATTCTCTGTGGATTCAGAGGCATTCAGAGCTGTGTTACCATACAGCTGTAATTATCTTCAACTGTGGGAATCCAAGGTCCTTTTCAAGGTGATGCAGCTAAAGGGGCTGCCTAGGCCTCTCCCACTCATCAGGAAGGGTGATGGGGCTGGGGTTTCCAGGATTAATTAATAGCTTTGGATGTCACTGAGGGTGTGGTTCCCAGCAGGCTAGGCCATAGAGTAACCAGTTCAGTTGGTCCTTTCAGCTGGAGGTTCTCAAATGTAGGGGAAAATATGTCCTTTAAGGGAAAACTATTAATTGTGTAGATTCCACCCTTGGCAGTTACCTAATTCTGGCCTTTTATTGCCCAAGTGCTATTTTATAACTCTGTAAATTGTAGATGACTATTAGCAATGAAAAATGATTCTGGTCTATAGATGTGCAAATCAATTTTCTCTGCTAGAGGGACAACTCTCTCCCCCATGTGAAAAAGCCAGTTTGGGATCCATTTGTGTTTATTTTTCCTTTGAACTGATTATAACATCCTACAGGTTTCCTCATTAATAATGAGTTAGTTTCCTTTAACACAAACTTTAGCACTTAAAAGTCAACCCCAGAGGTTCTGATATATTAGGTCTGGGATGGGCCAGAGAATTCTATTTTTAACAAGTCCATGGGACGCTTGGAGAACTCTGCTTTAGTCTTCCTCAAGGGCATCATTGGGGGTGACAAGGGCTCAGTTGTGAGGGGAAGTTCTCCTGGATTTAATCCCCCTGGGACCTATAGGGTGCCTCCCAGAGACCAATGGAGAGGAGCCCAAGTGGAGAGAGGCTAAACCATGGAGCCAATGCTTTTCTCACAGTGCCTGCTACACCAGTTGGCCTGGGCTGTGTGCTTTCATCCATGTGCAACTGCCACTTGTGCCCTCAAAGCTGGTACGTTCAAAAGTGAATAGATGGTCCAAGAGAGGTGGGTGAGTTGGGTCCATTCCCTGGCCACCTCCCCTGGATACCCTTGCTTTTACTCAAGGCAGTGCCAGCCTCCATGCAGCCCTCCCTCAAGTAAGGTGGCACATCACGTATTGGGCTGGTCTCTAGGACCCGAGCAATCATCAACATGCTTGAAACAAATGAAAAAATGAAAACTCAACAAAAAGTCCCAGCAAAGAAATAGAAGATATGAACAATACCCAAATGGAAACTTTAGAATTAAAAAATTACAATAACTGAATATAAAACTCATTAGATGGGCTCAACAGTAGAACGAAGAGACAAAGAGAAAAAAAATCAATGAACTCAAAAATTTCATAACAGAAAGGTGTGCTCAGGTGGTTGTGGCCTTGCGCTTTGGCAGACCCTGATTGGGGCCCCATGGTTCCAAACTGTTGCTTTCTGCAAACTGGGTTCCACGGTTGTTTCCTAGGGACCTTAAGCTTCCTGGAGGTGCTATATTTGTGGCCAGAGCTTGTGCAGTTCACTCCTCTGTTACACCTTGGAGCGGATCTACACCTGCAGTCTTTGAGCCCAAGCCCTTTCCCTGAACTGGATGGGCCCCTGGATGATGGCCTGGCTGCCCTGTGACTGAATGGGAGTATGAGGTGTTGATAAGAATTGGGATTTGGTTGGTAGGTGGCCTGTGCCAGACTCTCTAAGCAGGAGTCTGGGACAAGGGGCCTCTGGTCCCTCGGGCACCCAGGTATTTCCCTGTCCAGAACACCCCAGCTGGCTCCAGTAGATCTGCTTCCTCTGGGAAGCATGGTCTTGGCCTTATTGTCTCTGGGCTGATTCCACCATTCTTGGAGCCTCCCTAATGTCCAGTGCATTCCAGCAGATCCTCCGTCCTTCCCCTAAGCCACATCGTGCACCCTGAGGGCTCCATCTGAGGGCTCCTGTTTACCTTCCTGGGACACCCATGCTCCAGGCCCTCAGGTGTCCTGTATGGTGTTCAGAAGAGAACATTTCTTGATGGAGGGGCCTGGGTGAAGGGGCCATTCTCCCATCACCAGGTGTTGGCAGTCGGGCTGCGGTGAGAGAGAGCAATGGGCAGAGGTTGTTCTTCAAGGGAAAGCCTGGAGTAGCATGCAGTGATGGTGCCCTGGGACAAATTTGGACACCTTACAGATGCTGCAAGGAACAACTTTCCCCGTGGATATATGTACTTGTTTTCCTTTGTATATGTGTGTGAGTCTAAGTTTTGAATGTGTTTAAGTATATATGTTTGCTTGTGTGGCTTTATTTTCTTTCCTTAAAACCTGTGTGAAGTGTACTAAAGTGACTAGTCCCCAGCACTTTCTGGATAGCAAGGCCTAAGGCACCCTAGGAGCAACTGTAGCTTCTGTATTCATTATATGCTTTGGGTTCCCAGACTAAGGGCTTCCCCCCATCTGCCCCTCCTTGGGACTAGCTTGTGCTGCTAACAAAGAAGTGATTGGCTGTGGTCCTGTGGTGGAAGGTGTCCAAGGCTGACAGCACCAGGTATTATCATGTGGGCTTCCATTCTGTTCCTCTGCCAGCCTGACAGGTATTATTTTCTGATTTGATAAAGTAAGTGTGCATTGGGGTTGCTGCAGCTTTTGACCTTGCCAGATGTAGGCCTGGAGCCCCAGAGCCTGTTCTGGTATCAGGAGTTTTGGCCTCGGGCATTCTGGCAGGTGATAGATTCCCAGTACTCAAAGTGAAGCTCTCTCCCTTGACTGAGCCTCAGTGGTCCCACCCTTGCACCTCTGTTGGTGAGAACCTGATTCCTCACTCCTTGCAGGGCTCCTTGGACAAGCTGAAATTGCAATATGACTCTGACTGTTGGGTTAGGGGTAGTTTGGAAGAGGATCTGGAGTGCTGTATAGGTGGCATGAGCCAGGCTCTACTGATGAATTTGTGTAAAGTTGCTGAACTGCTGGTTAGCCAGTCAGTTGGTCCTGTCCTGTACTTAGCTTCCTTGCTTTGAGATGCCAGGTCAAGAGGTCATCTTGTTAACACGGTTGTGGCAAAATTGACTCGAAGTGGTCTGTCAAGATTGAGCAGATGTGGGCCAAGGTGCGAGGACAGTGGAACCTGTTTAGAGGGGATAGAAGCCTGAATGGGCAAGTGGGCATCTAACACTGAGATTCATTATTCAAGACTGATGGAGGGGTAGGTCCTGAGGTTTATAGACAAATATTATTTTTATCAGTGTTTATATATAAACTATATAACCTTTAACATAAAACAGATTCTCTAAATTATACATCTATATAAAAATTAAACATGTAAACAGTAAAAACAAAGAATAGAAAAATTATCCAATCTGAACAACAGAGAACACAGGCTTAAAAAAAACCCAACAGAGCCTCAGACACCTGTGGGAATATAATAACAAATTGAATATTTGTGTTACCAGAACCTCAGAAAGAGATGAGAAAGGGTATGGGGCTGAAAATGTGTTCAAAGAAATAATGACTGAAAATATACCAAATCTGATAAAAGATAGCCTCAGATTCAAGAAGCTGAGCAGACCTCCAACAACATAAGCCCAAAGAGAGCCACACCAAGACATAAAAATTCTGCAAACTAAAGACCAAGAAAAAACTCTTGGTATCAATGAGAGAAAAATGACATCTTACCCATAATGGAATAACAATCCAAATTACAGCAGATTTTTCATCAGAAATCATAGAAGCCAGAAGTAGCACAGCATTTTTAAAGTACTAAAGGAAAAGGACTGTCAACACACAATTCTATGTCTCCTGAAAATATTCTTTAGTATGAAGGGTAAATCAAGACATTTTCAGATGGAGAAAAACTAAGACTATCTGTTGCTCTTAGAATTACTCTAAAGGAAGTTCTTAAAGCAGAAAGGAAATGATTAAAGAAGGAATCTTAACCTCTATTTTACATTATATACAAAAATTAAGTTAAAATGCTAAATTTAAGAGCTAAACTTATAAAACTATTAGAAGAAAACAGAGTAAAATGTTATGAGCTTAGATTTGGCAATGCCTTCCTAAATATGACACCAAAAGCACAAAAAACAAAGAAGAAATAGATAAATTGGATTTCACCAAAATTTTAAACTTTTTTACCTCAAAGAATACCATTAAGAAAGTGAAAAGACAGCCCATATAATGGGAAAAGATATTTTCAAATCATATATTTAATAAGAGTCTTGTATTTTAAAAATATAAAGAACTCTTACAATTCAATCATAATGTAAGTTAAAATGGGCAAAGAATCTGAATACACACTGCTCCAAAGAAGATATATCAATAGCCAATAATTAGATATAAAGAGGGCAAACATTAGTCATCAGAGAAATGCAAAGCAAAACCAATCACTAGGATGGCTATTATAAAGACAGACAATAACAAGTGTCGGTGGCAATGTGGAGAAACTGGAGTGCTTATACATTGCTGGAGGGAGTGTAGAATGGTGCAGCTGCTTTGGAAAACAGTTTGGCAGCTCCTCAGAAAGTTAAACATAGAGTTACCATATGGCCCAGCAATTTCACTCCTAGGTATATACCCAAGAAAAATAAAAGGATATGTCTGGCAAAGATTTGTACATAAGTGTTCATAGGAGTGTTATTTATAATACTCAGAAAGTAGAAATAACCCAAATAATCCATTAGCTAATGAAATGATAAATCATAGGTTGTATGGAATATTATTTGACAATAAAAAGGACTGAAGTATTTATATATGCTATAACATGGATGTACCTAGAAAATATTATTCTAAATGAGAGAAGCTGGTCAGAAAACACTACATACTGCTAGATTCCATTTATAGGAAATCTCCAGAACAGACAAATATACACATAAAGTAGATTAGTGGTTTCCTACAACTTGGGGAATGACTAAAGAATATGGAGTTTCTTTTTGGGGTAATGAAAATGTTCTAAAATTGACTGTGGTGATGGTTACATATTTCTTTGAATATATCAAAACTATTGAATTACATATTGAAATGAGTGAATTGTATGTATATGAATTATATTTCAATAAAGCTGCTAACAAAAAAATGGAACATAAGTAAGGAAGAAAGAAGAAAAACAATAAAATGTATGAGTAAATATTGTAGATTTTCCTTTTTCTCTTGAGTTTTCTAAATTGATAGTTGAAGTAAAAAATTACTACATTTTCTGATATGGTTCTCTTGATGTAAGTAGAAAAAATAGCTAAGACAATCATAATGTAAATGAGGAAGAGTGAAAGTAATGAAAGGAAGGTAAAGTTTTTAGGAAAATAAATCTTTCCTGGGCTTCTCAGTATACCTGTAAAAGTCTCAGATTCCAGAGACTCAAAAATTAATATTCAATAAAGACGTTTATTTTCACTTCCCCAGAAATATATTACTTCTCATTAGGATTAAATCTGCAGTCATTTGTTTCCCTAATAGTAGAGCTAATTGCTTCCATCCAATAGCCATGTTTTACTTCTCTAAGAGAAAAAAGTTACATTCCAGGATAGATATCTAGCTCAGAACATTATCTTCCTAGGTAATGACTTTTGAAATTTGAAATGGGATGAAGTCCAGGTGTCTAGCCTGAGGGTTTCAGCCCTGGCAAGTTCACTCTGGATTCTGTGAGACCAAAAAATGACAACGGAACACTGGGGATAAAAGTGTTTATACCCAGCTTTATTCTCATGGTGTCAAGTTAAGCGCTAGAATTCCATCTGCCTCAGAGTAAGTCTGCATGCAGCAAGCCAGTCTCTGCCTCTGGGCCACTCTGCCACCTTGCAGACCCAGAGTACTGGACAGAGCTCTTTACATAGAGTCAATAGTAACTTATTGCCCACATGTGTGCAAGCAGGCCAGGGTCAGGTGAGAATTCTGGCCATGAAACATCCATTTCCCCTACACTCCACTCCTCCAGCATTCATGCCTCACAGCCAGTGTGCTCTCAATCTTCCGTGATGGTCTCTGTGCAAGAAAGCTGGAACATTGTAACCAAATTCCACAATAGCAACAGAGGTTACAACAATATACAAATAATAATGAAAATTCTGATACAGATGATAACAGAAATTGTGATAAACCTCAAGCCTGAGGAGATAGATTGTCACCAAGTGGTCCAACTGCATTCAAACCAGTTCTACTCAGATGAATGCACAACTTACACTTTCTGTGCATACCCAGTTAGGAGCAGTTTTTGCTAGGGTGTGTGCCTGATCCACACAGACATTAGAGATTAACCTTAAGGATGATAAGACACATATTCTAATGACACCAACATAGGCAGATCTTGTGTATCAGGTAGGATGCATGGAAGAGAGTGGTTCTGTTATAGGACTGTGGCAGGAAGGGGATCCCATGCAGGTCTAGTATACCATACCTTTATCCCTCTCCCTGTGGGGGTTACTGAGGGACCTATATATAGTGCTACTGGAGATGCATGCACTGGCTCTAAAGATAAAACTCCCCAGTAAGAAGTTTCTACCTTCTGGCTGTTTAGGGTGCACTACTGTGAACTTTGGGGGCCACTCTGCCATTACTCCAGGAATACACAGGATGCCAGACTCCAGGACTTGCCCCCAAGGTGCCTGGAGGGCCAGCCATTCCTGGTCTATGTGTCAAAATGTCCAAGGCCACACCCACTGAATGGAGTCTGGGGTTTATTGCAGTTGGTGCTAGTAGGAAGATATTCTGGTGGCCAAACTCTGACTTCAACAATTCTTTGTTTGCAGTTGCAGTTGTATAGGGGAGGCATCAATGTGTGTTAGTATGTCTATGGGGCTCAATGACCCCTTCCAGAGCCTCTCATTCAAACCCCATAGCACTGTCCATAAGCAGACTGACCATCCCCATAGACTACTGGTGTCTGACTTCAGACCAGATTTTAACAAACCATTGTAACTCTCTATCATGCTTGCCCCAGTAGGATTATATGGTACATGAAACTTCCACTTTATCCCTAATTGTTGCACACATTCTTGTAGTGCATGTCCAGTAAAGCGGGTGTCTTGATCACTCTTAATTACCTGTGGTTGGCCACGGGCTCCAAAAAGACTCTTCACTGGTCTGAGCAACATGCAGAAAAAGCAACCGCAGGTCCAGTAGCTGTATCCACATAAGTCATGACATACTGATACCCTTCTGACATGGGCAGAGGTCCAATATAGTCTACCTGCCACCTGATAAGAGGTACTGTCCCCTTAGCTATTGTCCCAGGTTCCTGTGGCATTCAGTATAAGTCCCTTTTAGAGCACACAATGCACTCCTTCCAGGCTCTGCTTACTTCTTAAAAGGTCAAAGACAGGCCCCACGAACAGGCTATAGCCCACATTATCTTCTGCTCCACATGCAACAAATGTTGATGTAACCATTGGGCCATATCTGAGGCAGGCTTTCCTTCTAGCCAAGGTACCTGGGCCAACTCATCTGCTTCATTGTTTCCTGGGGATGCCAGTGGCAAATAACATATTGTAACCATTTTAGTCTGACCAGAGGCCTGTAAGTCTTGCCAAAGCTTTTGCCCCCTAAGGGGTTGTTATCCAACCATCCAGTTGACATGGTACCATGTCAGTAGCCACAGAGTCAAGCCTCGATACCCAACTGTCAGTGCAGACAACTATAGGGGAGGAATCCTGGCTGATCACAAGCTGCATTTCCCACAAATATGCCCTTGACTGCTGTTCCCCTCAGCATCTTCCATCTACATTACCTGAGTCTTAGGATGGAAAGTTACAGCCCTCCATTTTGGGGGCTGCCCACAGTTGGTGCCATCTTTCTACCATGCATCTTCAGGTACAGGGACTCTTTCAATAAGGGCTCTCTGTTACTGATGGCTCTAAAGCAAATTCTTCCTGCCTTTCACTGGTATGTTATACACCAGTGTGTGTTGGAGTTCTTCACTCAAGAGGCTAGTAGAGAGAGCATTATGCTGTTGTAGGTATGTGCCCTGCTTGGCCAGTGTAGGTGTCTGTGTCACGCTACTCTGTGGCTTTTGGGTCCAGTCTCATACCCACCCCGCAGTGGGGTAGGTGGTTATAACCTTTATTGGGGCCATTCCAGTGATGGGCTCCAAAGCCAGCAAGGCGCGGTGCACAACAGCCAATTACTTCTCTATTAAGGTGTACCATACCTCTGCTCTTTTCCAGAGTTGTGGCCAGAAACTAATACATTGGTGAGTCTGTTCAAGATACTGCCAGAGACCCCAGCCATAATCGTCTTCAGTCACATGAACATCCAGCTCACAGGGCCTTGATGGGTCTATCACACTCAAGGCCTGCATGGCCTTGACTGCCCGCTTTGCAGCAGTAAAAGCTAATGCACATGTGTCATCCCAGTCCCACCTGCTGCCCTTTCATGCCAAATGGTATAAGGGTTTCAGAATTTGTGCCAAGTCCATGATAAACACTCTCCAGTAGCCTAGAAGACACAAAAACTCCTGTAACAATGCCAAAGTTGAAGGGATAGGGAAGGCCTGGACTTTATCTATGACTGCTTCTGGGATAACTTTAGTCTTACCCAACCAGATGACCCCCAAGAATTTGACAAACCAGATCCATGAACCTTGGTGCTGTTCACAGCCCATCCTTTCTCCTGTAGATGTTGCAGCAATCTAGGTGCTGCACCCCCTAGATCTGGAAAAGAAGAATACATGAGCATGATATCATCAATATAATGGTACAGCTGCACCATTGGCAGTTTCTCCCATGCTGCCTAGGCCTGAGCTACAATTCTGTGACAGAGGGTGGGACTGTGGAGGTATCCCTGTGGAAGGACAGTGAAAGTCTATTGCCGTTCTTCCCACATGAAGGCAAACTTTTACTAACTTTTCTGTTATATGTCAATGGAAAAGAAGGCATTAGCAAGGCCGACAACCTAGTGTTATGTCTCTAATTCATGACTAAGGGTATCCATAAGGACTACTTCTACTACTATACAGGGGATGGCAGCATGCAGAGGGGATATGACTTTATTCAGTTCTCTGTAATCCACAGTCATATGCCAGGAGCCACCGAGCTCTTTTAATGGCCATGCCAGGAAATTAAAAGGGTATGGGTGGGATTTATAATACCCACCTTCTCCAGTTCCTAAAGAGTTTCTCCAGTTTCTTTATGCTCTACAGGCAATTTTTTTTTGCTTGGTATTATTCACTTACTGAGGCACAGGCAAAGCTATGGGCTGGTGCTTAGCATGTCCCCTCAAAACTGCCTTTACCACACATATCTTCAGTCTGAACTCACTTGGAGTGGTCTGCAACCATAAACCCTGCAGGATATCTATCCCAAAAAATGTATTCAAGGATGGGAGAAATATACACAGTATAATCATTTGGGGGTAGATGCCCTATTTCCAATGATATTCAGGCTTGTTTCACTCTGATAGCCTTACCCTCATATCCATTTATAACACAGGGGCTCCTGGGAAACCACTCAAGGTTGTCACAAGTCAGTGAGTATTCTGCTCCTGTGTCCATCAGTGCCAGGACATGTGCATTCACTGGGGACAATGAATTGATATTTCAACATGTGACCTCCATTCCCCTGCCCAGTCCCCAAGTCAGGTGCCTTGACTCTCCTCTTAGTCAAACCATATCACCCAATCATCTTCTTGAGTGGGTCCAGGCAGGGTCAGCTCACTCTCCAGTAGGAAGTCCTGCACGCACACAGGCTGGACTTGTGCCTTTGTCTCTAGCTTCCATTTCTTGGTCCTTGCTTTAGCCGACTGCTGAAACCACTGGTCCGGCTTTAATTGTTGCCACAGCTCCAGTAAGATTTTATTTGATTGTCCGTACAATTTCTCTCTGTCTGATCCTGCCTTTATCAAATCACCCGTTTCTGGGTCCTTGTGACCTTCACAGGGCCCTTTAAACTCTTCCTCTGAGTAGCTGGTTGCTTTTCCTTCTGTGCTTTCATTGTTTAAGCCTCTCCCAAGTCTGCTACCATACACGTAACCTCACTTATGGGTTGCCCTAACTGGGGGGCAAGAATGGCCACTAGGGGCCCAAAAAGGGATGGGAGAGCAGTTTGAAGTACTATATTCCTCATCCCTACAGTAAATGGCTCCTCATCCAGGCCATAATTCACTGGGATATAAATGGCATTTTTCATGCATAAGCTCTGTAACACCTGTTGGAGCTCAGCAAACACCTGTCATCTAGTGAGGGAAGATAGTAAATTACCCTGATTGGGCCATATAGTGAGAGGTGTGGCCATAAGCCAATCGAGGGGAGAGTGAATTTCTGGGTCTGGTGGGCATTTTACAGTCAGTACTGCAAGGCAGGATGAACTTTCAGGGAATCCAACTTTCCTATCCTTGATCCAAATAGAATGATCCCATCCACCACACAACCCAAAGATATAAAAGCCAAGCTGATATCAACTAGGAGGGCTTCTGCTGAAACTGGGAGACCAAATCTACCAGCTCAGCCTGGGTATAGGGGTGGAGCATACACTGCTCCACGACATGGGGAGGGGGCTGCACCTCTCCTGGAGGAACTCACAGTTGCTATGTCTTTATTTTCTTGACTACAACCTGCAGGGTTACAGTAGAGGAGGTATTTGCAACCACCATTCTCTGATGTATCCTCTACCACCTCTGGGGCTGATGGCAGCTTCCTTACCACTTCCTCAAGTATCTCCTCTGCTACATCCTTTACTCTTCCTACACTCATAGAAATGCTATCTCAGTCTTCAACAGAGATGGAATCTTATCACAAAATAATAACATGCAAAATCCATGTGTGCATTTCCTTTTGGAAGCAATATCTTTTCTTGTGCTTCCAACGTGGTTTTATAAAGTAATTCCAAATCTATTTATGTATTGAGAACATTATAGGTCCCTTATACTGGGAGAGAGGAGTACTCAAAAAGTATTCTGACCTTCAGAAAAGTCAGAGTCAGAGGAAAGAAAATATAGTATTAAAAACTGTATTTTATGAAAGACCTGTACTCTGAAAACTACAAGACACTCCTAAGAGAAATTAAAGAGGACACTAACAAATGGAAATGCATCCCATGCTCTTGGCTAGGAAGAATAAATATTGTCAAAATGGCTATATTACCCAAAGCAATCTACAGATTCAATGCAATCCCTGTCAAACTACCAACAGCTTTCTTCAATGAACTGGAACAAATAATTCTAAAATTCATATGGAACCACAAAAGACCCTGAATAGACAAAGCAATCCTGAGAAGGAGGAATAAAACAGGGGGAATTACGCTCGCTGACTTCAAGCTCTACTACAAAGCCACAGTAATCAAGACAATTTGGTATTGGCACAAAAACAGACCCACAGACCAGTAGAACAGAATAGAAAATCCAAACATTAAACCAAACATATACGGTCAATTCATATATGATAAAGGATCCTTGGATATACATTGGGGAGATGACAGCCTCTTCAGCAGCTGGTGTTGGAAAAACTGGACAGCTACATGTAAGAGAATGAAACTGGACTACTATATAACCCCATACACAAAGGTAAACTCAAGGTGGATCAAAGACCTGAATGTAAGTCATGAAACCATAAAACTCTTAGAAAAAAACACAGGGAAACATCTCTTGGACATAAACATGAGCAACTTCTTCATGAACATATCTCCCCGGGCAAGGGAAACAAAAGCAAAAATGAACAAGTGGGACTATATCAAGCTGAAAAGCTTCGGTACAGCAAAGGACACCATCAGTAGAACAAAAAGACATCCTACAGTATGGGAGAATATATTCATAAATAACATATCTGATAAAGGGTTGACATCCAATATATATAAAGAACTCACACACCTTAACAAACAAAAAGCAAATAATCCAATTAAAAAATGGGCAGAGGACATGAATAGACACTTCTCTAAAGAAGAAATTCAGATGGCCAACAGGCACATGAAAAGATGCTCCACATCGCTAATCATCAGAGAAATGCAGATTAAAACCACAATGAGATATCACCTCACACCAGTGAGGATGGCCAACATCCAAAACACAAACAAGAACAAATGTTGGCGAGGATGTGGAGAAAAGGGAACCCTCCTACACTGCTGGTGGGAATGCAAATTAGTTCAACCATTGTGGAAAGCAGTATGGAGGTTCCTCAAAAAACTCAAAATAGAAATACCGTTTGACCCAGAATTCCACTCCTAGGAATTTACCCTAAGAATGCAGCAGCCCAATTTGAAAACGACAGATGCACCCCTATGTTTACTGCAGCACTATTTACAATAGCCAAGACATGGAAGCAACCTAAGTGTCCATCAGTAGATGAATGGATAAAGAAGATGTGGTACATATACACAATGGAATATTATTCAGCCATAAGAAGAAAACAAATCCTACCATTTGCAACAACATAGATGGAGCTAGAGGGTATTATGCTCAGTGAAATAAGCCAAGCCGAAAAAGACAAGTATCAAATGATTTCACTCATATGTGGAGTATAAGAACAAAAAAAAAAATACTGAAGGAACAAAACAGCAGCAGACTCACAGAACCCAAGAACGGACTAATAGTTACCAAAGGGAAAGGGACTGGGGAAAATGGGTGGGAAGGGAGGGATAAGAGGGAAAAAGGGGCATTACGATTAGCAGACGTAATGTTGGGGGGGCATGGGGAGGGCTGTACAACTCAGAGAAGAAAAGTAGTGATTCTATAGCATCTCACTACGCTGATGGACAGTGAGTGTAATGGGGTTGGTGGGGGGGACCTGATGAAGGGGTAGTTTAATAACCATAATATTGCACATGTAATTGTAGATTAATGATACCAAAATAAATTATATTTAAAAAATGTATTTTAATTATACTGTGATATATAACTACATATATATATATCAAACTAAATATATTTCAATACCAAGCTATTTTTGGAGACAATAAGAAAAACAGGAAGGAGAGAGATCCTTGAAGGATGTTATCACAGAAGACTTCCTGGAGGAGATGGTACACATGACATCAAAGAATTAGTAAATTTTAATGCGGTGGTATATTCATTTGGCACTGAACTTTAAATTTTTTTATTTATTTTGGTATCATGAATGTACAATTACATGAGTAAAATTAGGGTTACTAGATTCCCCCTATTATCAAGTCCACACCACATATGACATTACAGTCACTGTCCATCAGCGAAGTAAGATGCTATGGAATCACTATTTGTCTTCTCTGTGTTATACTGGCTTCCCCGTGCCCCATCCCCTACATTATGTGTGCTAATTGTAATGCCCCTTATTCCCCCTTATCCTTCCCTTCCAACCCATCCTCCCCAGTACCTTCCCCTTTGGTAACTGTTAGTTCATTCTTGGGTTCTGTGAGTCTGCTGCTATTTTGTTCCTTCAGTTTTTGCTTTGTTCTTACACTCCACAGATGAGTGAAATCATTTGATACTTCTCTTTCTCTGCCTGGCTTATTTCACTGAGCATTATACCCTCTAGCTCCAACCATGTTGTTGCAAATGGTAGGATTTGTTTTCTTCTTATGGCTGAATAATATTCCATTGTGTATATGTACCACATCTTCTTTAGCCATTCATCTACTGATGGACACTTAGGTTGCTTCCATTTCTTGGCTAT
Source organism: Smutsia gigantea (assembly GCA_032199065.1). NCBI lineage: Eukaryota > Metazoa > Chordata > Mammalia > Pholidota > Manidae > Smutsia > Smutsia gigantea. The sequence continues at coordinate 156,952 of JAVSCE010014840.1, forward strand.
TGTAAAGTGCTGCAATAAACATAGGGGTGCATATGTCTTTCAAACTGGGCTGCTGCATTCTTAGGGTAAATTCCTAGGAATGGAATTCCTAGGTCAAATGGTATTTCTATTTTGAGATTTTTGAGGAACCTCCATACTGCTTTCCACGATGGTTGAACTAATTTACATTCCCACTAGCAGTGTAGGAGGGTTCACATTTCTCCACATCCTTATCAGCATTTGTTTTTCTTAGTCTTTTGGATGGTGGCCATCCTTACTTGTGTGAGGTGATATCTCATTGAGGTTTTAATTTGCATTTCCATGATGATTCGTGATATGGAGCATCTTTTATGTGTTTGTTGACCATCTGAATTTCTTCTTTGGAGAATTGTCTCTTCATATCCTCTGCCCATTTTTTAATCGGATTATGTGCTTTTTGGGTGTTGAGGCATGTGAGTTCTTTATATATTTTGGATGTTAACCCCTTGTCGGATATGTCATTTACAAATATATTGTTCCATACTGTAGGATGCCTTTTTGTTCTGTTGATGGTGTCCTTTGCCATACAGAAGCTTTTTAGTTTGATCTAGTTCCATGTGTTCATTTTTGCTTTTGTTTCCCTTGCTTGAGGAGATGCATTCAGGAAGAAGTGGCTCATGCTTATATTCAGGAGATTTTTACCTATGTTGTCTTCTAAGAGTTTTATGGTTTCATGACTTGCATTCCGGTCTTTGATCAATTTCGAGTTTACTTTTGTGTATGGGGTTAAACAATAATCCAGTTTCATTCTCTTGCATGTAGCTGTCCAGTTTTGCCAACACCAGCTGTTAATGAGGCTGTCATTTCCCCATTGTATGTCCATGGCTCCTATATCATATATTAATTGACCATATATGGTTGGGTTTATACCAGGGTTCTCTAGTCTGTTCCATTGGTCTATGGGGTCTGTTCTTGTGCCAGTACCAAGTTGTCTTAATTATTGTGGCTTTGTAGTAGAGCTTGAAGTTGGGGAGCATAAATCCCCCCTCTTTATTCTTACTTCCTAGGATTGCTTTGGCTATTCAGGGTCTTTTGTGGTTCCATATGAATTTTAGAATGATTTGCTCTAATTCGTTGAAGAATGCTGTTGATATTTTGATAGGAATTGCATTACATCTGTAGATTGCTTTAGGCAGGGTGGCCATTTTGACAATATTAATTCCTCCTGTCCATGAGCATGGGATGTGTTTCCATTTATTGGTATCTTCTTTAATTTCTCTCAAGAGTGTCTTGTAGTTTTCAGAGTACAGGTCTTTCACTTCCTTGGTTAGGTTTATTCCTAGGTATTTAATTCTTTTTGACGCAATTGTGAATGGAATTGTTTTCCTGATTTCCCTTTCTGCTAGTTCATCGTTAGTGTATAGGAATGCAACAGATTTCTGTGTATTAATTTTCTATCCTACAACTGATGAATTCAGATATTAGATTTAGTAGTTTTGGAGTGGATTCTTTAGGGCTTTTTATGTACAGTATCATGCCATCTGCAAACAGGGACAATTTGACTTCTTCCTTGCCAATCTGGATGCCTTTTATTTCTTTGTTTTGTCTGATTGCCGTGGCTAAGACCTCCGGTACTCTGTTGAATAAAAGTGGATAGAGTGGGAATCCTTGTCTTGTTCCCGATGTTAAAGGAAAAGCTTTCAGCTTCTCTCTGTTAAGTATAATGTTGGCTGTGGGTTTGTCATATATGGCCTCTATTATATTGAGGTACTTGCCCTGTGTACCCATTTTGTTGAGAGCTTTTATCACGAATGGATGTTGAATTTTGTCAAAAACTTTTTCAGCATCTACGGAGATGATCATGTGGTTTTTTTGTCCTTCTTTTTGTTGATGTGGTGGATGATGTTGATGGATTTTTGAATGTTGTACCATCCTTGCATCCCTGGAATAAATCCTACTTGATCATGATGGATGACCTTTTTGATGTATTTTTGAGTTTGGTTTGCTAATATTTTGTTGAGTATTTTTAAATCTATTTTCATCAGGGGTATTTGTCTGTAATTTTCTTTTTTTTGTGGTGTCTTTGCCTGGTTTTCGTATTAAAGTGATCCTGGCCTCATAGAATGAGTTTGGGAGTACTCCCTCTTCTACTTTTTGGAAAACTTTCAGGAGGATGGTATTAGGTTTTCACTAAATGTTTGATAAAATTCAGTGGTGAAGCCATCCGGTCCAGGAGTTTTGTTCTTAGGTAGGTTTTTGATTAACAAATTAGTTTTGTTGTTGGTAATTGGTATATTCAGATTTTCTGTTTCTTTCTGGGTCAGCCTTGGAACGTTGTATTTTTCTGGAAAGTTGTCCATTTATTTTAGGTTATCCAGATTGTTAGCATATAATTTTTCATAGTATTCTCTGATTATTCTTTGTATTTATGTGGTGTCCGTAGTGATTTTTCCTTTCTCACTTCTGATTCTCTTTATGTGTGTATACCCCCTTTTTTTCTTCATAAATCTCACTAGGGGTTTATCTATTTTGTTTATTTTCTCAAAGAACCAGCTCTTGCTTTCATTGATTCTATTGTTTTATTCTTCTCGAGTTTATTTATTTCTGCTCTTATCTTTAATATGTCCCTCCTTCTGCTAACTTTGGGACTCATTTGTTCTTCTTTTTCTAGTTTCATTGTGAGTTTAGACTGTTCATATGAGAGTGTTCTTTCCTGAAGTGGGCCTGTATTGCAATATACTTTCTTCCTAACATGGCCTTTTCTATGTCCAACAGATTTTGCAGTGTTGAATTATTGTTGTCATTTGTCTCCAGAAATATCTTAATCTCTGTTTTTATTTGGTCATCGATCCATTGGTTATTTAGGAGCATGTTGTGTAGCTTCCATGTGTTTGTGGGATTTTTTCATTTTCTTTGTGTAATTTATTTCTAGTTTCATACCTTTGTGGTCTGAGAAACTGGTTGGTACAATTCCAATCTTTTTAATTTACTGAGGCCCTTTTTGTGGCCTAGTATATGATCTATTCTTGAAAACGTTCCATGTGCACTTGAGAAGAATGTGTATTCTGCTGCTTTTGGGTGTATAGTTCTGTAGATGTCTGTTAGGTCCATCTGTTCTAATGTGTTGTTCAGTGCCTCTGTCTCCTTACTTATTTTCTGTCTGGTTGATCTGTCCTTCAGAGTGAGTGGAGTGTTGAAGTCTCCTAGAATGAATGCATTGCATTCGATTTCTCCTTTTATTTCTGTTAGTATTTGTTTCACATATGTAGGTGCTCCTGTGTTGGGTGCATAGATATTTATAATGGTTATGTCTTCATGTTGGATTGACCAGTTTATCATTATGTAATGTCCTTGTCTCTTGTGACTTTGTTTTGACGTCTATTTCTTCTGATACAAGTACTGTAACTGCTGCTTTTTTCTCCCTATTAGTTGCATGAAGTATCTTTTTCCATCCCTTCATTTTTAGTCTGTGCATATCTTTGGGTTTGAAGTGAGTCTCTTGTAGACAGCATATAGATGCGTCTTGTTTTTTTATCCATTCAGTGACTCTATGTTTTTGATGGGTGCATTCAGACCATTTACATTTTGGGTGATTATAGATAGGTATATACTTATTGCCATTGCTGGCTTTAGATTTGTAGTACCAAAGGTTCAAAGTTAACTTCCTTACTAAGAGTCTAACTTAACTCACTTAGTATGCTATTACAAACACAATCTAAACGTTTTTTTTCTTTTTTCCTCCTCTATTTTTTATATATTAGGTATCATATTCTGTACTCTTTGTCTATCCGTTGACTGACTGTGATGGTAGTTGATTTAATTTTGCATTTGCGTGTAATTAAGTGTTCTACTTTCTTTACTGTGGTTTTATTATCTCTGGTGACAGCTATTACACCTTAGGAACACTTCTATCTATAGCAGTCCCTCCAAAGTATACTGTAGAGATGGTTTGTGGCAGGTAAATTCCCTCCGTTTTTGCTTATCTGGAAACTGTTTAATCCCTCCTTCAAATTTAAATAATCTTGCCAGATAAAGTTTTCTTGGTTCAAGGCGTTTGTGCTTCATTGCATTAAATATATCATGCCACTTCCTTCTGGCCTGTAAGGTTTCTGAAAAGTCTGATGATAGCCTGATGGACTTTCCTTTGTGTGTGAGCTTATTCCTCTCTCTGGTGCTTTAAATAGTCTGTCCTTATCCTTGGTCTTTGCCATTTTAATTATTATATGTCTTGGTGTTGTCTTCCCTGACTCCCTTGTGTTGGGAGATCTGTGCATCTCTATGGCCTGAGAGACTGTCTCCTTCCCCAGATTGGGAGAATTTTCAGCAATTACCTGCTCAAAGTCACTTTCTATCCATTTTTCTCTCTGTTCATCTCCTGGTACGCCTATAATATGAATATTGTTCCGTTTGGATTGGTCACACAGTTCTCTCAGTATTCTTTCATTCTTAGAGATCCATTCTATCTGTGCCTTAGCTTATTTGTATTTTTCTCTAATTTCTATTTCACTTATCGTCTCCTCCACCGTATCTAATCTGCTTTTACAACCTTCCACTGTTTCATTTCTGATACTGTGTTCTATAATGATTGGGTCTCTGACTGGAATTCATTCCAGAATTCTTGAATACTTTTCTGCACCTCCATGAGCATATTTATGATTTTTATTTTGAAATCTCTTTCAGGAAGATTTATGACTTCAATTTCATTTGACTCTCTCGTATTTATAATTTTGCCGTGAACCAGATTTCTTTGATGTTTCATATTTGTATTTGGTGCCCTCTAGTGCCCAAAAGCTCTACTCTCTGGAGATGCTCAGTCCCTAGAGCAATGTTTGGGGTTGCAGGGGAGCGGTGTTGGTGCCTGGGGGGAGGAAAGAGCTGTTTCCTGCTTCCCGGCTGCCATGCCTGTCTCCACTGCCAGAACCAGTGGGTCAGGCACACAGGTGTAAGCCTCTCTGCTTTGCATTTGCAGCTGCTGTAGGCAGGGGCTTCTCTCTGGCTGGCCTAATGCCAGGGCAGGTTTTGCTATTTCGTGAGCCTGGTGAGGCTGTCCAGGAGGAAGGCGCAGCAGGCTGCGTATCATGGAAGGGGGTTTTGGTGCTGCGTAGCCAGCTTGGGGGCTGGAGCGCCTGAAATTTGTGAAAGTTCCCAACCTGCTGGGCAGAATGCACCCGGACAATTTTGTCTACGTGTCCTTTCTCCTGAGCAGTAAGCTCTCTGCAATCCTTGCCCCTTTGGCAGCCCTCTTGCTGTTAGGAAGTGTCTAAGACTGCCCGCCTTTGTTTTGTCCCAGAGCAGCCATATCGATCCGTTTTCCACAAGCAGCTGGAAGCTCAGTCTCTCCAGGTATTCTGCCCGTCTTAGCTTTCCAAGCCCCCTAATCACGAGAGCACCATGTAATGTAGGTTTGTGCGCCCAGAGCAGATCTCCAGAGCTAGATGTTCATGTTCTGCAGTCCCAGGCCTCCACTCCCTCCCCGCTCTGTTTCTCTTCCTCCCGCTGGTATGCTAGGGTGGGGGAATGCCTTGGGTCCCACCAGGCACCCCCTTTGTTACGTTACCCTGTTCCGTGAGGTTTATTCTTTTCTCCAGGTGTATGCAGTCTGGCGCAGCCCTCTTTCCTGTTGTTCTTTCAGGATTAGTTGTATTAACTATATTTTTGTATTATAGTTGGTTTTAGGAGGAAGCCTCTGTCTCACCTCTCATGCTGCCATCTTTAATCACAAAGTCGGATCTTCGTATGGTGAACTAACCTTGCATTCCTAGGATAAATCCCACTTCATGATGCTGTATAATTTAATACACTACTGGATTTGGTTTACTTAGTATTTTCTTAGAGCTAATTGAATCTATAATAATCAGAGATATGTCTTCCATGCGTCTTTTTTTTCTTTTTGTTATCTTTGGTTTTGGTGTCAAGGTAGTGCCAAGCCCACGGAATGAATTGAGGTATTCCTTCTTTTTTTCAGAAGAGTTCGTGAAGCTTTGGTGTTAATTCTTTAAATACTTAGATGTACTAGTTTGAATAGTGCTTCCCCAAAATTCATGTCTACTCAGAACCTCAAAATAGGACCTAATTTTGAAATAAGGTCTGTAGTTGTTTCTTGGGGCCGCCATAACAACATTCCACACATCAAGTGGCTTAAACAACAGAAATGTATCATTCTTGAGTTAAGGATAAGTCCAAAATCAAGGTGTTAGCAGGGTTGCTTCCTTCTGAGGCTGTGAGGGATAATCTGTTCCATGCCTCTCTCCTAGCTTCTAGTATCCCCACGCATTCCTTGGCTTGTGTCTTCTCCCTGTGTCATCTGACCATTATCCCTATGTTTTCTGTGCCCAAATTTCCCCTTTTTATAAGGATACTGGATTAGGGCCAACCTTAATGACATCATTCTAACATGATTACCTCTGCAAATACCCTATTTCCAAATAATGTCACATTTTAAGGTACTGAGGGTTAGGACTTTAACATGTCTTTCTTGGGTGGACATAATTAACCCATAACCCTGTCTTTAGAGATGTAGTTAGTTATGAGGAGATCTTAATGAATAGGGTAGGCCCTAAATCCAATATTACTAGTGTCCTTTTAAAAAAGAGACACAGATAAAAGAAAGAGACAAACAGAATGTGTAATGCCATGTGTAGACAGAAAGAAATTGGAGTGGAGCATCTACAAGGCAAGAATTGCCAGCAACCTGTGAGAAGGGAGGCATGAAACAAATATGAGAGCCTCCATCCTGTCTTCTCTCCTGCATCTCAAATGCATGTATTTGATCATCAATGCTGTTTTTCTCTGGTTCAGGTTTGAAATTTATTTATATTCATAATTATGTACTGATTCTTTTTATTGTGTCCAATTTGCAGTAAATCCCATTCAAGTTTTTAGTGTTTCTCAATTTTAGAAATCTTTTCTCATTTCTACCTCTCTTCTGAATTTCCTATTCTTATTAGAATCAGTATTTCTCTGTATTTCTCTTTAAAAACATGTACTTGTATTGATGAACTTTTTTGCTAACTTACCTAAGTCATCAGTGAGTGTGCTTTTATTGACAATTTTGTTTAACCAAAAGCCACTTTCTTTCTTTTTCATTGTATATTGGGCATTGTGATTAACATGTTGAGATTCTGTATTTTGTTCTCTTCCTCAGTAGGCTGTTCAGTTTTATTGAAGAAAGCAGTGAAATCATTGATGGATCAAGCTGATGTCGTAGACACTCGGCTAGGTCTGGTCTTTCCCCAGTTCTTCCCTTGGCCCTAGGAACATCCCCAAGCCCTTGAGACACGGTCTTTATATTGGGACCAAAGAAAGGCCGTATGTAGGAATGAAGTCTGATGTGTTTATCAAGCCCCTCCAAATTGAATTCCAAACTCTTTGGTCTTGTTACTGGGCAACCACTAAAATTTCTGCTCAGATCTGCCTTCCAGTTTTCTTCTCCTGGGCTTCTTGGGAGTTTCATCCTGTGCACACTTAGTTGACTCAGTCAAGGATCGTTCATATGCAAATTTGGCAGTTCCTGTATGACTCTTTCCTGTCTAGGGTTATTAATTATTGGCAGAGGTCTAGTCTGGCACAAGACAGTTGCACTTTGCCAGAAGTACTTTTTTTTTCCTATTAAGATTCATATTGGTGACTCATTTCCTCACTTTGATAGTGACTTCATAATTTAATTTGTGGGAGTACAGGAGCCTGGATTTATTTTTTTCTCTAAAAAAACATGTTATATTCTTATGGTTTCCAGCAAGTGCATTAAATATAGACTCATTTTATTTTCTTGATCTGCACACTTCATGGCTGTGGTTTTAAATCCTTGATCTATATGAAAGGCCAAGAAGCAATACATTTCTCCTTGGATGTGGTCTGCCTATTCAGTTTAACAGTATCTCTTAGATAAAAAGGGTTTATTTTTGGTGAAACTTACCATTTTTTTGTTATGGTTAATGTCTTTTGTGTTCTAAAATATCTGCCTATCCCAAGAGTCATGGAGGTATTGATTTCTTCTAGAATATGTTTTGCTCCTTCATACTTAGATCTGTAATCCATTTTGAAAAAAATCTGCATTTTGTGAAAGCACCAATGTTTAGTTTTTTCTTACACAGATACCCAGTTACAACAGCTCCAAATGAAAAAACTTTCCTTTCTGTATTGAATTGCTAGTTGTTTTGCTTAAAGGCCAATGACCATATATATGTATAGGTCTATTTCTGGACTCTATTCTGCCCATTAATCTACCTGTCCTAACTCTAGTACCACACTCTATTACTGTTAGCTTTATAGCAAGTCATGAAATTGAGTAGTGTAAGTCTTCCAACTCTTGTTTTCCTTCTTTGACATTATCTTGGCTATTCTGGGTCTGCTGCACTTCCATATATAGTTGCCAATTTCTACAAGAAAGCCTTCATAGGATTTTGATTTCACTTAATCTACAGATCAATTTGTGGGAAACTGAGAGCCTAACATTATTCAGTCTTTCAATTCGTGAATGTATTTATTGCAGTCTTCTATAGTTTCTCTCATCAGTATTTTCTAGTTTTCCAAGTATGTCTTGCACATCTCTTATTAATTTTCCTTCTAGCTACTTGACTTCTTTGCTATTACTATATACTTCAAAATTTAATTTTCAATTGTTTGTTGCTATTGTGGAGACAATGCAACTGATTTTTGCCTCATATCCTGCAAAATTACTAGTTCTGGTAGGTTTATTAAGTAAACACTTGGTAGTCTTTAAGAAATCAGAGAACAGGAGAAGTGTCATATAATTGGAGACATACTCTAATTTTCCAAGCAGTAAAAAGTGCTTTACCCTTTGTATACTTTCTCCCAGTTATCACCTCAGAAACACTACTGGTTTTCTTTTCCCTTTGAAGAACATGGAATTCTGGAGTTAAATTTGCTTTTGGTTTAGTTCTTGAAAGAGAGCGAGAGCACTAGAGCTTTACAGAGGAACCTCTGTTTTTCAGCTGAATGTAGAATAGGGAAACAAGGACGTGGCGTACATGCTGCCTTTCATATGCACACTGGTGATCAAAATACTATTTTTTCAAAATGCCATTTATAACAGAAAGACACATTACAATGGACTGGGATTAGAGTAAAGGTAAATAGATTTAGGAGACAAATTATTCTTAGTTGTCACATTTATGAATTATTCACTGGTCACATATCCCATCTTTCATACTTTGCTTTCTTTTTCATTGTTTCTTCCCAGTTTGCTTTACAACAGTGATTAGCATTCTGCCTAATCTACAAATAGCTATAATGAGCAGGGATCCATTTTAACGTCAAATAAAACCAATGTAAGGCACAGCTATTCAGGAATATTTTATATTTTCAAAGTATTTAGGAATTATTTAATTAGAAAAATAAAGGCAATGGGATTATCTATCAGGTTCTAAAAGTACCCATGAATTAAATCACTCACATCACTCTCTTAAAAAACAAAACAAAACGTTAAATCACATTTGCTTTTAAGCTTTCTTACAGTAAGAAATAAGACCAAGCTATACTAGAGTATAAAAACCTGACATTCTGATCATGAAAATAATTTATTGATGAGACATCTGGTTTATTCAAGCATTAGGCCTACTTAAGATTTAACACAGCCCATGGAGTAGGAGGAAAAAAAAAACCCATCCAGCACCTGCTTCATTTCAAATTCCCTGGGGACAAAATTTACACATTCTTTACTACAGTCTCACCCTAAAGCATCCACATGTGCTTGATATTATTAACTGGAATAGGATATGAGAAACCTTCTGTACACTCTATTTGGCAAGTATCATTAGTGATGCCACTTTCAGAAACATTCTTAGGCACAAGAAATAGCACTGCCTGCAGTGAGAGTCTTTGATAATCAAAAGAATATCATTAAATATAATCTTACAAATAGGAAGGAAAATATATGCATTTCTGCCAATGGATTGCTTTACATATTAGGAAAAAATGCCATGAGATTTTCTATGAGATTAAAACATTAATGCAATTGATACTCAAGTTTTAATTGTTATTTTGTGGTATTAAAAATCAAGAGAAAAAGAGGACTGATTTAGGGAAGAAATGCAGGACTAATAATATGAAATAGTAGCTGCACTTTTTTGGCAAACCCATTAAAAAATGCTAAATATTTTTAGTCAAATTTTATTCAAAAAAAAAGCAGCAGCTCAACATTACAATTCAAGGACCTAATTCAAATATGCACTTGACAATGAAGCACATCTGAATATGGAACGAAAAATGCTTTCCAAAAAACCATCAAATGCATTATTTCCAAATACCCAAATAATAAATCACTTCTGCAGGCCTTTTGTTGGATGGAATTATAAACAAAGAACTGAAGATTTATTGCTGTGGAAAGAAATCTGTAGCACAGTAGTATGAATCTTGGGTATTAAGCATAATCAGCTGAATCAATTAAGTTAAAAATCTAATAAAAAATTTGTGTGTGAAAGTCTCTAAGCCAGTTGACCCAAGAGCAACTGAGATATCTAACTTGTTCAATGAGACAAGACATTATTTTGAATCTCCACTTTTTGAAGGCAATTAAAAGTTACAGTTACAACAGCCCACAAACCAAATAAAAGGAATTGTAGAAAGCAATTAAAACTATGTTGTTTCTTTAAGCCCAATTTCAGCACCCCAAGGAAAAAGAAAGCATCCATGACTATCATAGATGAAAACAAATGAATGTCATTGGAATTAGTTATTTTTCCCCACTGAGGTATAAAATCTATATAGAAATTTGATACTTTAACAAATTGTACTTCTCATAGTTGTTTTAATTTCCTTTAAACCCTGTTTAATATAGATTTTTAATTGTAAAAATTTTTTCATGATTCTGAATCTAGTTTCAGTTCCTTTTCTATTTATTTTTATATCAATATTTAATATACTACCAGTTCTAATCAGAAAAAAATCTTGGAAATCTCTTCACTATGACAGCACATTCAGTAGAAATTACTGGTGTGCAAGCAAACCATAAAAGCTGCAGCTCTCTGGAAAGCACATTCTGTTATTTCATTGTCTGAATATTCTTTACAATGATTCTTGATGAAAGATTCTTTCAATCTTGTAAACATCAGTGTGCAGTCTTGCTACTATGTATTTTCATGTCCTTGGGCAGGAAGGCTGGTTCACAGCTAGTGAAAAGCAAGAGGAGTCTAAGTTTTAATGGCTGATAAACCTTACATCCTGCAGGAGGAAAGCACTTTTCCTTTTTTGCTACTTAAGAATGTGGCAGAAATGTATGCTGAGGTAGCCCAGTCAATCTTTTTTCTTCTGTAAATTTGGTCTCAGAATATTTCTGGAAGGGTGACATTTCGAAGAAGCCACTGCTGGGACCGGCTTCCATTGCAGTCTCTAATGCTGGGCACCTGACTGTCTTCTTCTGTGGCTTTATCCAGGCACTGATTACTGTTCACATGCTGCAGGGTTAATTTCTGAAAGTGACAGAAAAAAGGTCAAAGTGGAAAACCAAACCAAACTATCTCAACCATTATTTTTGGTGATTACTAATTCCTCTGTAGGAAAGGTTTTTTGTTTTTTGCAATATAAGTTTTTTAAAAGACAGTTGGAGGAAAGGTGTCTATGTAAGGATAGAGAAGGGAAGGAGAAAGGCACTGGGATATAGTGGGTCACACTGGATTTGCAGTTAGATGACCTAAATTCTAAGTCTCAATTCCCCATAAGCTCTGTATTGCTGAGAAATTTTTTTGTGTGTGTGCTTCAGTTTCCTTAAAAAAAAAAAATCAGATTAGTGGTTCCTAACTTAGGGTCCTCAATCTATTTTCAAAAAGCTATTTCAAAATTGCTTCATTTCACTGTGATAAGGCTGTTCAAATTAATTGTAATTCCAAATCTCAAATTCCTAGAAACGGAGGTCCTTTTGAAGACTTGAAATCATAAGAAGTCTTAAGATTTATACAGCAATGCTTAAATAAATGGCAGACACAGCTATATATATCTTCCTATCTACTTGTTTACATTTTAGAATTGATGCTATCATAGTGATTTTTAGGATAATTTCAAAAGGATGGGAGGATGAGAATTAACAGATACATACGAATGAATGTGGTTCTACTCCCTGGCCAGGTTAAGGACTCCAAAGCAGCTGTGTAAGAATCTACATTAACTGTTACCCTAGAGGTGTATATGACTATAAGGAAATGGGAAATATGTTCACATACGTTTCTCTTTTACTCAGAAATGGTTCTATTTTACTGTAATTCTTATATATGGAACACTTTATTTTCATAAGGCTCCTTTTGTACCTATTTGAACTTAAAACCTAATGATTGTATACAACTATTTTAACTTTCAGTCACTTATTATTCTGTGTTATGGTCAAAGCGGAAATGGGGGGAGGCATATGCAGATATCATGATTTACTATCAACACTGAATTTATAAGAATTAAAGTATCTAATACTTAACCTAAATGACTAAGAACAGAGCCTGGAAGAGAACATGGCTGTGGTTTTTATTTCTTACACAGATGCTGTAATAGTTACTTGTTGAGAGGATGGGCTTTGCAGTCAGACATTTCTGGGGGGAATTCCAGATTTGTCACATGTGAGACAAAAACAAAGCACAAAAAGAAGCTCTCAAACATTCCAAAGGCCCTGCAAAGCCTTCATTAGGTCCACTGTTGGTATTAAAAAACTAAACACAACAAAAAATTTAGTTGGGAAATTGGTCTTCCTCACCACAATTTCTAAAAATATGTATTTCACTTATTTAGGTTCATTAAAACAAACTTGTAACAAAGACATTGGTTATTTGCTCCATGCTGGGTATTTAACTGTTCAAAATTAAGGCAGAATCCTCAAAATTTCAGGAGCCTAACCTCTCTTTACGACACTTGAACTCTGGGGGAGAACTCCGCTCTAGGAAGAGTACTGGGGCTGTGACACTGGGGATTGTCACTGTACTCAGCAGGGGACCCAGTCAGCCCTGACTAGTCTCCACATGAAAAAGCTTGATTAAGACAACTGGGCAAACAAGTGACACATAACAAGTGTAACCTTTGAAGGGGAGGATAAAAACTGTATCATTGCGTAAAGTCTACCTGAAACCTAGAAAAAATAATTTGCTGCCTCTAATCTCTAGATTTAACTGGGTCAAAATCTCCATTTTGTTACAGAAAGGACAGCCACTAGTAGTCAAATCGAAAAAGCCTGGTGTCAAACTCTACGCTAATACAGAAGCAGGACTTAACGATAAAGAATATACAAATTTAAACAAAGGTAGTATGGTATTGTGCAAATAATCCTGGATTAAGAATCCTAGGTCTGTCTGAAACCCGATTTACCTGCTCTGTGACCTTGGATAATTAATTTCCATTCAATCTGGGCTTCAAAGTCTATAAATTTAAAACAGGTCCTGGATTTTATTTCTAGGGTTCACCTGAAACCTAAGATTTCATAGGTCTAGAATAGAGATTACTGATATAAATATTTTATTTTCCCACATTGCTGTATTTTTGACTAATGGAGGCAGGACAAGTGTGACAGGCCACCCTGGAGCTCCCATGCAGTCAGCTCAGGCCTGGGACCTGCAACACAGCTTCACTGTTCCTCTGCCCAGTCCTGCTTCTCCCTTTCTTTTCCACAGGTGTTGATCCAAAGGATTCTGCCAAATAAACAACCTGAAGACAAAACTGCATCTTAGGCTCTGCTTCTGGGAGAACCTAGCCTATGACAGTAACATTACGTATCAGGGAAAAAACCTTGTAAAGTGCTCCAGAACTTTTATAATTAACTTTCCATTCTTTTTTTTTTGGAATCATTAATATACAATTACATGACCAACACTATGGTTACTAGACTCTACCCATTATCAAGTCCCCACCACATGCTCCATTACAGTCACTGTCCATAAGCAGAGTAAGACGCTACAGAATCACTACTTGCCTTCTCTGTTATGCCGCCTTCCCCGTGCCCCACCCCACCTGCTACATTATGTATGCTAATCATAATGCCGCTTTATCTCCCTATCCCTCCCTTCCCGCCCATCCTCCCCAGTCCCTTTCCCTTTGGTTAACTGTTAGTCCATTCATGTGTTCTCTGAGTTTGCTGCTATTTTGTTCCTTCAGTTTTTCCTTTGTTCTTATACTCCACAGATGAGTGAAATCATTTGATACTGTCTTTCTCTGCCTGGCTTATTTCACGGAGCATAATACCCTCTAGTTCCATCCATGTTGCAAATGGTAGGATTTATTTTCTTCTTATGGCTGAATAATATTCCATTGTGTATATGTACCACACCTTCTTTATCCATTCATCTACTGATGGACACTTAGGTTGCTTCCATTTCTTGGCTATTGTAAATAGTGCTGTGATAAACATAGAGGTACATATGTCTTTTCCAAACTGGGCTGCTGCATTCTTAGGGAAAATTCCTAGGAATGGGATTACTGGGTCAAATGGCATTTCTATTTTTAGTTTTTTGAGGAACCTCCCATACTGCTTTCCACAATGGTTGAACTAATTTGCAGTCCCACCAGCAGTGTAGGAGGGTTCCCTTTTCTCCACATCCTCGCGAACATTTGTTGTTGTTTGTGTTTTGGATAGTGGCCATCCTAACTGGTGTGAGCTGTAACTCATTGTGGTTTTAATCTGCATTTTCTCTGATGATTAGTGACGTGGAGCATCTTTTCATGTACGTGTTGGCCATCTGAATTTCTTCTTTGGAGAAGTGTCTGTTCAGATCCTCTGCCCATTTTTAATGAGATTATATGCTTTTTGTTTGTTGAGGTGCATGAGATATTCATGTATTTTAGATGTCAACCCCTTATCAGATATGTCATTTATGAATTATTCTCCCATACTGTAGGATGCCTTTTTGTTTGACTGATGGTGTCTTTTGGTGTAGAGAAACTTTTCAGTCTGATATAGTCCGAGTTGTTCATTTTTGCTTTTGTTTCCCTTACCTGGGGAGATATGTTCATGAAGAAGTTGCTCGCGTTTATGTCCAAGAGTTTTGCCTATGTTTTCTTCTAAGCGTTTTATGGTTTCATGACTTACATTCAGGCCTTTGATCCATTTCGAGTTTACTTTTGAGTATGGAGTTAGGCAGTAATCCAGTTTCATTCTCTTACATGTAGCTGTCCAGTTTTGCCAACACCACCTGTTAAAGAGGCTGTCATTTCCCCATTATATATCCATGGCTCCTTTATCATATATTAACTGACAATACATGCATGGGTTAGTATCTGGACTCTCCATTTTGTTCCACTGGTCTGTGGGTCTGTTTTTGTGCCAGTACCAAATTGTCTTGATTACTGTGGCTTTGTGGCAGAGCTTGAAGTTGGAAAACGAGATCCCCCCTGCTTTATTCTTCCTTCTCAGGATTGCTTTGCCTATTCAGGGTCCTTGGTGGTTCCATATGAATTTTACAACTATTTGTTCCAGTTTGTTGAAGAATGCTGTTGGTATTTTGATAGAGATAGCACTGAATCTGTAGACTGCCTTAGGCAGGATAGCCATTTTGACAATATTAATTCTGCCTATCCAAGAGCATGGGGTGAATTTCCATTTTTTAGTGTCCTCTTTAATTTCTCTTAAGAGTGTCTTGTAGTTTTCAGGGTATACATCTTTCACTTCCTTGGTGACGTTTATTCCTAAGTATTTTATTCCTTTTGATGCAATTGTGAATGAAATTGTTTTCCTGATTTCTCTTTCTCCTAGTTCATCATTTGTGTATAGGAATGCAACAGATTTTTGTTATTAATTTTGTATCCTGCAACTTTGCTGAATTCAGATATTAGTTCTAGTAATTTTGGAGTGGATTCTTTAGGGTTTTTTATGTACAATATCATGTCATCTGCAAACAGGGACAGTTTAGCTTCTTCCTTACTGATCTGGATGCCTTGTATTTCTTTGTGTTGTCTGATTGCCGTGGCTAGGACCTCCAGTACTATGTTGAATAAAAGTGGGGAGAGTGGGCATTCTTATCGTGTTCCCAATCTTAGAGGAAAAGCTTTCAGCTTCTCACTGTTAAGTATGATGTTGGCTGTGGGTTTGTCATATATAACCTCTGTTATGTTGAGGTACTTGCCCTCTATACCCATTTTGTTGAGAATTTTTATCATGAATGGATATTGAATATTGTAGAATGCTTTTTTCAGCATCTATGGAGATGATCATGTGGCTTTTGTCCTTTTGTTGATGTGGTGGATGATGTTGATGGATTTTCAATTGTACCATCCTTGCATCTCTGAGATGAATCCCACTTGATTGTGGTGTAGGATCCTCTTGATGTATTTCTGAATTTGGTTTGCTCATATTTTGTTGAGTATTTTTGCATCTATGTTCATCAGGGATATTGGTCTGTAGTTTTCTATTTTTGTGGTGTCTTTGCCTGGTTTGGGCATTAGAGTGATGCTGGCTTTATAGAATGAGTATGGAAGTATTCCCTCGTCTTCTACTTTTTGGAAAACTTTAAGGAGAATGGGCATTATGTCTTCTCTAAATGTCTGATAAAATTCAGTGGTGAATCTATCTGGCCCAGGGATTTGTTCTTGGGTTGTTTTTTGATTACCAATTCAATTTCATTGCTAGTAATTGGTCTGTTTAGATTTTCTGTTTCTCGCTTGGTCAGTCTTGGGAGGTTGTATTTTTCTAGAAAGTTGTCCGTTTCTTCTAGGTTAGCATATAGATTTTAAAAGTATTCTCTGATAATTCTTTGTATTTCTGTAGTGTCCATCATGATTTTTCCTTTCTTATTTCTGATTCTATTTATGTGTGTAGATTCTTTTTCTCTTAATAAGTATGGCTATGGCGTTTATCTATTTTGTTTATTTTCTCAAAGAAGCAGCTCTTGGTTCCATTAATTTTTTCAAATTTTTTATTCTTCTCAATTTTATTTATTTCTTCTCTGATCTTTATTATGTCCCTCCTTCTGAAGCCTTTGGGCCTCATTTGTTCTTCTTTTTCCAGTTTCAATAATTGTGAATTTAGACTATTCATTTGGGATTGTTCTTCCTTCTTTAAATAGGCCTGGATTGCTATGTACTTTCCTCTTAGAACTGCCTTCGCTGTGTACCACAGAAGTTGGGGTATGATGCTGTTGTTTTCATTTGTCTCCATATATTGCGTGATCTCTGTTTTACTTTGGTCATTGATCCAATGATTATTTAGGAGCATGCTGTTAAGCCTCCAGATGTTTGTAAGCCTTTTTGTTTTCCTTGTACAATTTATTTCTAGTTTTATACCTTTGTGATCTGAGAAGGTTGTTGGTGAACTTTCAAACTTTTTGAATTTACTGAGGCTCTTTTTGTGACCTAGTATGTGCTCTATTTTGGAAAATGTTCCATGTGCACTTGAGAAGAATGTGTATCCTGCTGCTTTTGGGTGTAGAGTTCTGTAGATGTCTGTTAGGTCCATGTGTTCTAGTGCGTTGTTCAGTGCCTCTATGTCCTTACTTATTTTCTGTCTGGATGATCTGTCCTTTGGAGTGAGTGGTGTGTTGAAGTCTCCTAAAATGAATGCACTGCATTCTATTTCCTCCTTTAATTCTGTTAGTATTTGTTTCACATATGTAGGTGCTTCTGTGTTGGGTGCACAGACATTTATAATGATTATGTCTTCTTGCTGGACTGCCCCCTTTATCACTGTGTAATGTCCTTCTTTATCTCTTGTTACTTTCTTTGTTTTTAAGTGTATTTTCTCTGATACAAGTACTGTAACACCTGCTTTTTTCTCTTTTGTTTGCATGAAGTATCTTTTTCCATCCTTTCCCTTTTAGTCTGTGTATGCCTTTGAGGTTGAAGTGAGTCTCCTGTAGGCAGCATATAGATGGGTCTTGCTTTTTTATCCATTCTATTACTCTATGTCTTTTGATTGGTGCATTCAGTCCATTTACATTTAGGGTGATTATAGACAGATACGTAGTTATTGCCATTGCAGGCTTTGGATTCGTGGTTACCAAAGGTTCAAGAGTAGCTTCTTTACTATCTAACTGTCTAACTTACCTCACTTATTATGCTATTATAAACACAGTCTGATGACTCTTTATTTATCTCCCTTCTTATTCTTCCTCCTCCACTCTTTATGTATTAGGTGTTTTATTCTGTACTCTTCTGTGTTTCCCTTGACTGAGTTTGTGGATAGCTGTTTTTGTTTTGTATTTAGTATTTGGTTGGTCTACTTTCTTTACTGTGGTTTTATTTCTCTGGTGACATCTATTTAGCCTTAGGAGCACTTCCATCTGGAGCAGTCCTTTAAAATACACTGTAGAACTCAGAGAAGACAAGTAGTGATTCTATAGCATCTCAGTACACTGATGGACAGTGACTGTAATGGGGTTCGTGGGGGGGACCTGTTGAAGGGGTAGTTTAATAACCGTAATATTGCACATGTAACTGCAGATTAATGATACCAAAATAAATTATATTAAAAAAATACACTGTAGAGAAGGATTGTGGGAGGTAAACTCCCTCCACTTTTTCTTATCTTGAAATTGTTTAAGCCTTCCTTCAAATTTAAATGATAATCATGCTGGATACAGTATTCTTGGTTCGAGGCCCCTGTGTTTCATTGCATTGAATATATCATGTCATTCCCTTCTGGCCTGTAAGGTTTTTGCTGAGATGTCTGATGACAGACTGATGGGTTTTCCTTTGTAGTTGATCTTTTTTTTCTCTCTGGCTGCTTTTAATACTCTGTTCTTGTCTTTGATCTTTGCCATTTTAATTATTATATGTCTTGGTGTCGTCCTCCTTGGGTCCCTTGTGTTGGGAGATCTGTGGGCTTCCATGGTCTGAGAGACAATTTCCTTCCCCCAATTGGGGAAGTTTTCAGCATTATTTCTTCAAAGACACTTTCTGTCTTTTTCTCTCTCTTCTTCTTCTTCTGGTACACTTATAGTGCGAATATTGTTCCATTTGGACTGGTCACACAGTTCTCTTAATATTGTTTCGTTGGTAGAGATCCTTTTATCTCTCTCTGCCTCAGCTTCTCTGTATTCCTATTCTCTGATTTCTATTCCATTAACAATCTCTTCCACCATATCCAGTCTGCACTTAAATCTTTACAGTGTTTGTTTAATTTCTGTTATCTCCCTCTTGAATTCATCCTCTTAGCTCTTGCATATTTCTCTGTAGCTCCATAAGCATGCTTATGACTTTTATTTTGAATTCTTTTTTAGGAAGATTGTTGATTTCGGTCACACCAGGCCCTCTCTGTGGTGTTTAAGGGATTTTGGACTAAACAAGGTTATTCTGCCTTTTCATGGTGATGGGTGTGGTCGCTGGCAAGTGGTGCGTGTGTCAGCTGGGAGAACAAAGTCCCTTCCTGCTTTCTGGTTGCCTTGCTGGTCTCTGCTCCCTGTGCCGGTCAACCACACACATGAAGTGGCCTCTGGGTTAATCCCCTGAGCTGCCATGGTTGGGGAGGCCCTCTGGATGGCATAGGGCACTGGGGGTGGGGGTGGGCGTGGGGGGGGCGGGGCGGGGGGGAAGGTTGCAGGTGAGCGACATGTGTTCTGCTGTGAGAACGGCACCCTTGCGTGCTTCCTGAACTCTGCACTGTTCTCTGCTGCCTGTGCCAGGCAACCTCACACAGGGGGAAAGCAGCTTCTGGGTTAATCCCTAGCTGCCATGGGCCGGGCGGCCCTTGGGATGGCCTAGGGCACTTGTGGTGATTGCAGGCAAGCTGCATGTGTTTGCTGCGAGAACAGAGCCCCTACATGCTTCCTGGACTCTGCGCAGGTCTCCGCTGTCTGTGCCAGTCAATCGGGAGCAGGGGGCAGCTTCTTGGTCAATCACCTGAGCTGCCATGGGCGGGGTGTCCCTAGGGATGGCCTAGGGCACTGGCAGGGGTTGCAGGTAAGCAGTGCAAGTTCACAGTGAGAACAAAGCCCCTTTGTGCCTTCCGGACTCTGTGCCAGTCTCTGCTGTCTGTGCCAGTCAACTGTGGGCATGTGGCAGCCTATGGGTCTGGCCCAGTTATCTGTGTTCTGGGAGACGCTGTGGGTGGGGCTGCTCCCCAGCTGTTCCGCAGCAATGGTAAGTCAGCTGGTTTGCTTGCAGCGCTGGTGTGGGGAGTGAATGGGAGTGCTCGGGTCCCGCCAGGTCACGGCTTTGTATCTTACCCTTTTCCGTGAGATGTTGAGTTTTCGCAGATGTAAATGTAGCCTGGGTTGTGTACTGTATCTTCTAGTCACTCTTTTAGGAATAGTTGTATTTGCTGTATTTCAAAAACATGTATGGTTTTGGGAGGAGATTTCTGCCACCCTACTCGTGCCACCATCTTGAGAATCTCCAAGGGCAATTTTATATCTAACTTTACATTATTAACTGTAAAGTTAAGTTTGGTATTTACATTCTAAATACCTTAAACCAGCTGTAGCTCTTAAAATTTCTAATCAAACACTTTGTAATAATGGTTGTAGACTCTGTAGGTTATGCACAGGCTACAGAGAGCCATTAGGTGTTCCTCTTCTCTGGCCACAACAATCATAAAGACTAGAAAAACCAAAGACCTGCTTTCCAACCTCCTTTATAGCTGGAAAGTCACTATGGGATGAAGTTCTGGCCCATGATACATAGCAGAGACTGTTGAGGGGGATTCAGGAAAAGCTTTGGCTTTCCTGATAAAGAGCAATACACTGGGTAGTGCAACCTTCTCTCTTCCCTCCCTTGTGCCTTGAATTGGGATGTGATGGTGAGAGCTGTAGCAACCTCTATTGGCCAAAAGGAAAAACCAAGAAGATTGCAGGAATGTTATCCCTGATATCATTGTGCCATTGAATCTACAAAAGCCACTTACCTCCACTCCAGACTTAAGAAAAATAAACCATATTTGTTCCTGCTACTATAAATAGGTTTTATGATACAAAATGCACTGGCATTTTTCAATGAACATACATAAATTTTTTTAATATTCTGGTTGCCACACTGACTGTGTGGTGACACTGGCATTTACTATCTGGAGTCACAGATTCAACAGTGCATGTTGGTAACTATATGCAAAATGGCAGTAAGCATGCATCATAGAAAACCCTTAAACAGAATATTCAGGTCACAGTAACAGAGCTATTGCTATATTTAATAATATTTTTACAATAATTTGTGAAGGGAGTCCAGGATTTATAAAACATGTTCTTTGTCCTCTGGGATCTAACAATCTAATAGTGGAGAAAAGACTGGTAGATAAATAACTACAAAGAAGCACAGCATTACAGGGTTAGAGATGATTATAATAACGTTAGGACAGAGAGAGCTAATTTCTAGCTGGGATTCATGGACATGATGTCAAAGCTGGGCCCTCAAGAATGGGCTGGATTTGTCAGGCAGAGAGGACTGTATGATCTTAAATGCAAAGTGGAAAAGTACAGGGTATGTTCAGGGAATGGCAGGTTGATAATTAAAGTAGACAGGGTTTGTGTATGACACAGTACAGGGAGAAAAGACAGCCAAAGTTGTAACTTTGGACATCTCCGTTTAAAGGGAAGAGTGAGCCAAGCAGACAAAAGGAACAAAGAAAGCTTAGAGAAGAAACTAAACTGCCGGTTGCTGACTCATTGTCATACAACCCATGAGAAAAGTAGGACGGCATGCAGAAAGTAAAGTAGGAACTTTCTAATCTGAAGAAAAAACTTTCTTGTAAGCAGAGAAAAAGAACCAGGGAAGACATACTGAAGGTGCTGGTGTTGGTTCCAGAATCACAGAGCAAAAGTACACACTGGGAGCTAGCCAGGTACATGGTGAGAGACAGAAGCTTATTGGGGATGCTTGGATTGAACTAATATCTTTTAAGTACTTCTATGTAAACACAACATATACTGGGTGAGAGAAGGAGAAGCTCCACAGGAAAGCAAAGATAAAATATAAAAAGAGTTGTTATATAGGTCACTGAAAAGTCAGAGCCAGAGAATTTCATTAATTAAAGCTCACTTTTTACTTAAGTGCTTAATTCAGTAATTTAAAAAGCCTACTTCTCCATTTCTCCCACCTAGACTACAGAGCTTAAGGACCTAACAGTGGGAACAGTGGATGCCTAGTGATAATTAGGAAAGAGGGACTAGAGAAAAGATTAATTACTGGGGAGATTAAAACATGTTTATTTTACTTATATTATTTTTTCCATGAGAATTCATCCTTTTAGCTATAAAATATACAAATATATTCAATGGCACACACAATTTTATTCCTATATCCAACTGGGTAACTTACCACTGGGTCATACTCCCAAAGTTGGTTGCCTTTTAGGTGGTGGCATTTGAGCATTGTGACAGGGCCATTAAGTTTGGAGACATCCAAGCAAAGGTCATCTGTTCTAATTTCTTTGTTAGCAGTATAAGAGAAAACCTGAAAAACAAATATACACACATAAAAGCTTAACAGTACAAGAAATCAGCATTTTATATTCTCAATAATCTGGCAGGGAAAAAGAAGTATTTCAAGATACATGATTTTTGAACTTTATTAATGCAATGAAGAATAAACAGAACAAGAAAAAATGATCTGGAATTCTCTGAATACATAATATATTTATCAAGGATTGTCACCTGCTTGTCTAAAAATGGCAAAATAAATCTCACACACAGCAATGTAAATACAGTTCTCGTAAGAAGCCTTTTAGAAATGTTACATTTAAAAATAGTAATTATATTGAAGGCTCCCTTTTCCTAAAGGTCTTTATTATTTTCTCTTTAAAGGTAGGAAAATATTTCCTTAATGACATCACAAGATAAAAAGGACAGAGGATTAAAACAAATTAAAGCTTTACAAAAACACCCACCTGATTACCTCCCATACCATGACAGTTAAAAATTCCAACTTTTTCATTCTCTTTTCTAGCCATGTTGTCTAGACACTGATTTGTTTCCACATTTCTTATCTATAGGACAACAAATAATAAAAATATCAAGAGTTAGGTTAAGTAGACAGATACACATACAGATACACACAAACATTAAATAAACCTTAACTCTCCACTACCATAAAACCACCCAGAATTCCTGAGGTAAGGGCTTTAAGTTGGGGGACGGTGGGGGAATCACTGTCTGGCTATCTAAAATTCTGTGATCTAAAGACAGAGAACAGACTGGTGGTTGCCACAGAGGAGGTGGGCAGAGGATGGGTGAAGGGGGAAAACATTTGAGAATATTTGATATCTTGATCTGGATGATGGTTACT
Organism: Smutsia gigantea; assembly: GCA_032199065.1. NCBI lineage: Eukaryota > Metazoa > Chordata > Mammalia > Pholidota > Manidae > Smutsia > Smutsia gigantea. The sequence goes on from JAVSCE010014840.1 coordinate 180,040, forward strand.
GAGTGTATACACATATCAAAATTCAGCAAGCTGTGTACACTGAGATTTTATATGCACCTTAATTTAAAAAACATTAAAAAATAAAAATAATTGGAATTAAAAATAAGATTAAATTGTCTAGAAAGATGTGGTTATATACTTTTTGTGTTTCAGAGATAAATCTTTTAAATTGTCATTTCTATCATTTTCCAAGCTGTTCTTCTAGGATTTGTATTTAGTTCAATAAGCTCCACTTTGCTTAATAATTTAAGGCAATTTAACAACACCCTGTGAATCACCAAGATGAGGGACATTACTTTTGATAACCACTCTGATAACTAACTTCCTAGGAAACTCACAGTTGGTACTTTCTAATCAAAGAGTTTGGAGCTTGGCTTAACCATAAGTCTAAGCATAGAGTGATATAATTAGGAAGACTATTTTAAGCAATGCCCCTTAATGCTTTGTTTTCTCTGAACCATTGCAGTTTCAAAGTATATGGTAAATTGAAAGACATTTGAAAGTCCTAAATTATTCCCATGGATGATATCATTAGCAGGGATGCCAGAATGGAGATGTGTGACAAACTACATCTGTCTTAACATGTAGATAGAAAAAAATGTAACTAATTTTGTGTGACACAGTGGGTGTAAAGTTAAAACCACAAAGAGATCATTCACTTTTATAAATAAATGTATAGTATACATATTATTCCAGTGTTTTGATAAGGCAATTACAAGTACATATGCATTTTTTCTTATAAAGATACAAGGACATAGGTGTGAAAAATTATTCCTAGGCAGTCAGGAACAAAAAGTGGGACTTTTGCAAAAGAGAGACCGGGGTTTAATTCCAAATGACTCAAAACCTCTGAGATCAACTTCCTAATAGTAATTGGGAGATAATATTGGCTCTCCGCTGAGTTTATGTATGACAAAGCATCCATATATCTACTTCAGAGTCCAGCAGATAGTAAATATAGAAATAGTAACAATCTGCATTGCTATGTTATTGCTAGTTAGCTCCAGCAAGCAATTCCATCAAAACTTTAAATTCAGTTCATGCAAAACAGTATTTTCCAATCTTTTAATGCTAATGTTTCATCATCCGAGTATTTCAATATGCCCCTGCCACTCCATTGACCTTGAGAATCTAAAACAAACCTCATTTCTCTAAGAGTTCTCTTCCTGATATTCTTACTTTTATTAATAATCCCACAATTTGTCCAATCATTCAACATGGAAATCCCAGTGCCCTTTTTTCCCCCAAGTCCAACAAATCATGTTACAATCCAAGAATTATTTTATCATGTAATTCACATCATCTTTTTTATCCAAAGTTTTAACTCAGAAACCTATAATCTCAGAAGCAGATTTTACAAAACGTTGTATAAAATCTAATTATACATACAAATAAAAAATGAAAAATATAAGATATATATATATATATATATATATAAAACATCTTTCTGCACTTCAGTGGGTAATCAATACTCTATCATGGCTATACTGACAAAGAACTTAGTTCAAAATGTAAGAAGATGAGTCCCTATGTCATATATTTATATAAAACAATTCTTTCCTGATATTTTTGGAATAAACTACAAACTTCAGTACCTTTTCTCAAATTTTTTTCTTTCACATATAGATGTAGGGGTTGCTTAAGAAAGTAATAAATAGAAAAGATGGCGGAGTAAGGGGTGAGACACAGGCTTCCTTCTAAAACCGCATATAAATAATACAACTAATCCTGAAAAAGCAACACGAAAGAGGACTGCACCAGACTGCATACACCTGGAGAAAAGGGCAGACCTCGCAGAACAGGGTAACATACCAAAGCTGTGGCCCGACAGAACTCAAGGCATTCCCCCACCCCAGCTCACCGGCGGGAGGAAGAGAAACGGAACAGGGAGGGAGTGGAGGCCTGGGACTGCTGAATACCTAACTCCGGAGATCTACTCGGGGAGCACAAACCTACATTTCATGGTGTTTGCATGATACTCCGATTATTACGGGGTTGGAAAGCTAAGACAGGCAGAATTCCTGGGGAGACTGAGATTCCAGCTGCTTGTGGAAAGCAGGGATCAATATCGGGCTGCTCTGGGACAAAAGAAAGGCAGACAGTCTGAGAGACTTTCTAACAAGGAAGCCCTTAGCAAGGGGGCTGCTAAGGGGCAAGGACTGCACACAGCTTACTGCACAGGAGAGAGGAAAGGTAGACAAAATTGTCCAGGTGCACTCTGCACAGTGGGTTGAGACTTTGCCATATAGACTCTCATATTTAAGGAGGAAAAAGAAATCTTCCTCCTTAGACGATCTTCAGATGCTCCAGCTCCCTGGCTGGCTACACAGCTCCAAGGACCCCCTGCGGGATAGGCATCCCACTGCGACTTTCTCCCAGCCAGCCCCAACTTGCTCACAAACTGGCAAAAGGTACCCTGGCGTGACCCCAGCCAAAGGTAAGATCTGTCTGCAGCAACTACAAATGCAAAGTATAGAGGTTTATACCTATGTGCTCAGCCCGCTGGTTCAGGCAGTGGAGACAGGCATAGCAGCTGGGAAGCAGGAAACAGCTCTTTACTCCCCCAAGGCACCAGTACCACTACCCTGTGACCCCCAACATTGCTTCAAGGGCCTAGCAGCTCCAGGGAGTACAGCTTCTGGGCACTAGAGGACACCATATACAAATATGAAATGCCAAAGGAATCTGGTTCAGAGTAAAATTATTAATACCAGTCCTGAGAAAGATTTAAATGACATCAACCTCATGACTCCTGAAAGGGAGTTCAAAACAAAAATCATTAACATGCTCATGGAGGTACGGAAAGATATTCAAGAACTCAGGAATGTATTCCGGTCAGAGATCCAATCGCTGAAGATCACAATAGAGGGTATTACAAGCAGATTAGATACGGTGGAGTAGACGATAAATGAAATAGAAACTAGAGGAGAGGAATACAAAGAAGCTGAGGCACAGAGAGAAAAAACGATCTCTAAGAATGAAAGAATATTGAGAGAACTGTGTGACCAATCCAAACGGAACAATATTTGCATAACAGGGGTATCAGAAGAAGAAGAGAGAGAAAAAGGGATAGTAAGTGTCTTTGAAGAAATAATTGCTGAAAACTTCCCCAATCAGGGGAAGGAAATTGTCTCTCAGGCCATGGAGATGCACAGATCTCCCAAGACAAGGGACAAAAGGAAGACAACACCAAGACATATAGTAATTAAAATGGCAAAGATCAAGGAAAAGGACAGACTATTAAAAGCAGCCAGAGAGAGAAATAAGATCGCATACAAAGGAAAGCCCATCAGGCTATCATCAGACTTCTCAACAGAAACCTTACAGGTCAGAAGGCAGTGGCATGCTGTATTTAATGCAATGAAGTAGAAGGGCCTTGAATGAAGAATACTTTATCTGGCAAGATTATCATTTAAATTTGAAGGAGGGATTAAACAATTTCCAGACAAGCAAAAGCTGAGAGAATTTACTTCCCACAAATCATCTCTACAGCGTATTTTGGAGGGACAGCTATAGATGAAAGTGTTCCTAAGGTTTAACAGCTGTCACCAGAGGTAATAAAACCACAGTAAAGAAAGTAGAACAGTTAATCACTAACTAAAAGCAAAATTAAATTAACTATCCCCAAAGTCAATCAAGGGATAGACAAAGAGTACAGAATATGATACCTAATACATAAAGAATGGAGGAGTAAGAAAAAAGAAAAGAACCTTTACATTGTATATTTAATAGCATATTAAGTGAATAAGTTAGACTCTTAGATAGTAAGGAAGATAACAAGGAACCTTTGGTAACCATAAATCTAAAGCCTGCAATGCCAATAAGTACATACCTACCAATAATCACCCTAAATGTAAATGGACTGAATGCACCAATCAAAAGACAGAGAGTCACTGAATGGATAAAAAAACAAGACCCATCTATATGCTACCTACAGGAGACTCACTCTAAACCCAAAGACATACAGAGACTAAAAGTGAAGGTATGGAAAAAGATATTTCATGCGACAAATAGGGAGATAAAAACAGGAGTTGCAGTACTTGTATTAGACAAAATACACTTCAAAACAAAGAGAGTCACAAGAGACAAAGAAGGACATTACGTAATGATAAAAGCATCAATCCAACAAGAAGATATAACCATTATAAATATCTATGTGCCAAACACAGGACCACCTACATATGTAAAACAAATACTAAAAGAATTAAAAGGAGGAAGAGAATACAATGCATTCATTCAAGGAGACTTCAAAACTCCACTCACTCTGAAGGACACATCAACCAGGCAGAAAATAAGTAAGGAGACAGAGGCACCAAACAACTAAATAGAACAGATGAACCTAACAGACATCTACAGAACTCTATACCCAAAAGCAGCAGGACACACATTCTTCTCAAGTGCCCATGGAACATCTTCAAGAATAGATCGAACTAGGCCACAAAAAGAGCCTCAGTAGAGGAATAAAACAGGGGAAATTACACTACCTGACTTCAAGCTCTACTACAAAGCCACAGTAATCAAGACAATTTGGTATAGGCACAAAAACAGACCTACAGACCAGTGGAACAGAATAGAAAATCCAAACATTAACCCAAACATACACAGTCAATTAATATTCGATAAAGGAGCCTTGGATATACAATGGGGAGATGATAGCCTCTTCAGCAGCTGGTGTTGGAAAAACTGGACAGCTACATGTAAGAGAATGAAACTGGACTACTGTCTAGCCCCATACACAAAGGTAAACTCAAAATGGATCAAAGACCTGAATGTAAGTCATGAAACCATAAAACTCTTAGAAAAAAACATAGGCAAAAATCTCTTGGACATAAACATGAGCAACTTCTTCATGAACATATCTCCCCGGGCAAGGGAAACAAAAGCAAAAATGAACAAGTGGGACTATATCAAGCTGAAAAGCTTCTGTACAGCAAAGGACACCATCAGTAGAACAAAAAGACATCCTACAGTATGGGAGAATATATTCATAAAAAACGTATCTGATAAAGGGTTGACATCCAAAATATATAAAGAACTCATGCACCTTAACAAACAGAAAGCAAATAATCCAATTAAGAAATGGGCAGAGGACATGAATAGACACTTCTCCAAAGAAGAAATTCAGATGGCCAACAGGCACATGAAAAGATGCTCCACATCGCTAATCATCAGAGAAATGCAGATCAAAACCACAAGGAGATATCACCTCACACCAGTGAGGATGGCCAACATTCAAAACACAAACAACAACAAATGTTGGAGAGGATGTGGAGAAAAGGGAACCCTCCTACACTGCTGGTGGGACTGCAAATTAGTTCAACCATTGTGGAAAGCAGTATGGAGGTTCCTCAAAAAACTCAAAATAGAAATACCATTTGACCCAGGAATTCCACTCCTAGGAATTTACCCTAAGAATGCAGCAGCCCAATTGGAAAAGGACAGATGCACCCCTATGTTTATTGCACCACTATTTACAATAGCCAAGAAATGGAAGCAACCTAAGTGTCCATCAGTAGATGAATGGATAAAGAAGATGTGGTACATATACACAATGGAACATTATTCAGCCATAGGAAGAAAACAAATCCTACCATTTGCAACAACATGGATGTAGCTAGAGGGTACTATGATCAGTGAAATAAGCCAAGCCGAAAAAGACAAGTATCAAATGATTTCACTCATATGTGGAGTATAAGAACAAAGAAAAAAATACTGAAGGAACAAAACAGCAGCAGACTCACAGAACCCAAGAACGGACTAATAGTTACCAAAGGGAAAGGGACTGGGGAAAATGGGCGGGAAGGGAGGGATAAGAGGGAAAAAGGGGCATTACGATTAGCAGATGTAATGTTGGGGGGGCACGGGGAGGGCAGTACAACTCAGAGAAGACAAGTAGTGATTCTATAGCATCTCACTACGCTGATGGACAGTGAGTGTAATGGGGTTGGTGGGGGGGACCTGATGAAGGGGTAGTTTAATAACTGTAATATTGCACATGTAATTGTAGATTAATGATAATAAAATAAATTATATTAAAAAAAAGAGCCTCAGTAAATTCAAAAAGATTGAAATTTTACCAACCAGTTTCTCAGACCACAAAGGTATGAAACTAGAAATAAATTACGCAAAGAAAATGAAATATCCCACAAACACATGGAGGCTTCACAATATGCTCTTATAACCAATGGATTACTAACCAAATAAAACAGAGATCAAGCAATGTATGGAGACAAATAACAACAATAACTCAACACCGCAAATCTGTGGGACGCGGCAAAGGCCATGGTAAGAGGAAAGTATATTGCAATACAGGCCTACCTCAGAAAAGAAGAACAATCCCGTATGAGCAGTCTGAACTCACAATTAACAAAACTACAAAAAGAAGAACAAATGAAGCCCAAAGTCAGTAAAAGGAGGGACATAATAAAGATTAGAGGAGAAATAAATAAAATCAACAAGAATAAAACAATGGAAAGAATCAATGAAAGCAAGAGCTGGTTCTTTGACAAAATAAACAAAATAGATAAACCCCTAGCCAGACTTATCAAGAAAAAAAGAGAGTCTACTCACATAAACAGAATCAGAAATGAGAAAGGAAAAGTCACTACAGATACCACAGAAATACAAAGAATTATTAGTGAATACTATGAAAAATTATATGGTAACAAACTGGATAACCTAGAGGAAATGGAAAACCTTCTAGAAAAATACAACCTTCCAAGGCTGACCCAGAAAGGAAGGAAAATCTCAATAGACCAATTACTGGCAACGAAATTGAACTGGTAATCAAAAACCTACCTAAGAACAAAATGCCTGGACCAGATGGCTTCACCACTGAATTTTATCAAACATTTAGTGAAGACCTAATACCCATCCTCCTTAAAGCTTTCCAAAGAGTAGAAGAGAGAATACTTCCAAACTCATTCTATGAGACCAGCATCACTCTAACGCCGAAACCAGGCAAAGATACCACAAAAAAAGAAAATTATAGACCAACATCCCTGATGAACATAGACGCAAAAATACTCAACAAAATATTAGCAAACCGAATTCAAAAATACATCAAAAAGATCATAGATCATGATCAAGTAGGATTTATTCCAGGGACGCAAGGATGGTACAACATTCGAAAATCCATCTATATCATCCACCACATCAACAAAAGAAGGACAAAAACCACATCATCATCTCCATAGATTATCAAAAAGCATTTGACAAAATTCAACATCCATTCATGATAAAAACTCTCAACAAAATGGGTACAGAGGGCTAGTACCTCAGCATAATAAAGGCCATATATGACAAACACACAGCCAACATTATACTTAACAGTGAGAAGCTGAAGACTTTTCTTTTAAGATGGGGAACAAGACAAGGACGCCCACTCTCCCCACTTCTATTCAACATAGTACTGGAGGTCCGAGCCACAGCAATCAGACAACACAAAGAAATAAAAGGCATCCAGATTGGCAAGGGAGAGTTAAACTGTCCCTGTTTGCAGATGGCATGATATTGTGCATAAAAAACCCTAAACAATCCACTCCAAAACGATTAGATCTAATATCTGAATTCAGCAAGCTGTGGGATACAAAAGTAATACGCAGGATTGTGTGGCATTCCTATACACTAACAATGAACTAGCAGAGAGAGAAATCAAGAAAACAATTCCATTCACAGTTGCATCAAAAAGAATAAAATACCTAGGAATAAACCTAACCAAGGAAGTGAAAGACCTATACTCTGAAAACTATAAGACACTCATGAGAGAAATTACAGAAGATACCAATAAATGGAAACACATCCCGTGCTCATGGATACGAAAAATTAATATTGTCAAAATGGCCATCCTGCCTAAAGCAATCTACAGATTCAATGCAATTCCTATTAAAATACCAACAGCATTCTTCAACGAACTAGAGAAAATTGTTCTAAAATTCATATGGAACCACAAAAGACCCTGAATAGCCAAAGCAATCCTGAGAAGGAAGAATAAAGCTGCAGGGATTATGCTCCCCAACTTCAAGCTCTACTACAAAGCCACAGTAATCAAGACAATTTGGTACTGGCACAAGAACCGACCATAAACCAATGGAACCGACTAGAGAGCCCTGATATAAACCCAATAATATATGGTCAATTAATATATGATAAGGGAGCCATGGACATACAATGGGGAAATGACAGCCTCTTCAACAACTGGTGTTGGCCAAACTGGACAGCTACATGCAAGAGAATGAACCTGGATTATTGTTTAACCCCACATACAAAAGTAAACTCGAAATGGATCAAGGACCTGAATGTAAGTCATGAAGCCATAAAACTCTTAGAATACAACATAGGCAAAAATCTCCTGAACATAAGCATGAGCAACTTCTTCCTCAACCCATCTCCTCAAGCAAGGGAAACAAAAGCAAAAATGAATGCATGGGACTACATCCAACTAAAAAGTTTCTGTACGCCCTAGAACACCATCAACAGAACAGAAAGGCGTCCTACAGTATCGGAGAATATATTGGTCAATGACATATCCGACAAGGGGTTAACACCTAAAATATATAAGGAACTTACATGCCTCAACACCCAAAAAGCAAATAACCCGATTTAAAAATGGGCAGAGGATATACTGCCTAAAGCAATCTACAGATTCAACGCAATCCCTATCAAACTACTAACAGCTTTCTTCAATGAACTGGAACAAATAATTCTAAAATTCATATGGAACCACAAAAGACCCTGAATAGCCAAAGCAATCCTGAGAAGGAGAAATAAAACAGGGGGAATTACACTCCCTGACTTCAAGCTCTACTACAAAGCCACAGTAATCAAGACAATTTGGTATTGGCACAAAAACAGACCCACAGACCAGTGGAACAGAATAGAAAATCCAAACATTAACCCAACCATATACAGTCAGTTAATATTTGATAAAGGAGCCTTGGATATACAATGGGGAGATGACAGCCTCTTCAGCAGCTGGTGTTGGAAAAACTGGACAGCTACATGTAAGAGAATGAAACTGGATTACTGTCTAGCCCCATACACAAAGGTAAACTCAAAATGGATCAAAGACCTGAATGTAAGTCATGAAACCATAAAACTCGTAGAAAAAAATATAGGCAAACATCTCTTGGACATAAACATGAGCGACTTCTTCATGAACGTGTCTCCCCAGTCAAGGGAAACAAAAGCAAAAATGAACAAGTGGGACTATATCAAGCTGAAAAGCTTCTGTACAGCAAAGGACACCACCAGTAGAACAAAAAGAGATCCTACAGTATGGGAGAATATATTCATAAATGATGTATCCGATAAGGGGTTGACATCCAAAATATATAAAGAACTCACGCACCTTAACAAACAAAAAGCAAATAATCCAATTAAGAAATGGACAGAGGACATGAATAGACACTTCTCTAAAGAAGAAATTCAGATGGCCAACAGGCACATGAAAAGATGCTCCATATCACGAATCATCAAGGAAATGCAGATTAAAACCACAGTGAGATACCACCTCACACCAGAGAGGATGGCCAACATACAAAACACAAACAACAACAAATGTTGGCAAGGATGTGGAGAAAAGGGAACCCTCCTACACTGCTGGTGGGAATGTAAATTAGTTCAACCATTGTGGAAAGCAGTATGGAGGTTCCTCAAAAAACTCAAAATAGAAATACCATTTGAACCAGGAGTTCCACTCCTAGGAACTTACCCTAAGAATGCAGCAGCCCAGTTTGAAAAGGACAGATGCACCCCTATGTTTATTGCAGCACTATTTACAATAGCCAAGAAATGGAAGCGACCTAAGTGTCCATCAGTAGATGAATGGATAAAGAAGATGTGGTACATATACACAATGGAATATTATTCAGCCATAAGAAGAAAACAAATCCTACCATTTGCAACAACATGGATGGAGCTAGAGGGTATTATTCTCAGTGAAATAAGCCAAGCCGAAAAAGACAAGTATCAAATGATTTCACTCATATGTGGAGTATAAGAACAAAGAAAAAAACCAAAGGAACAAAACAGGAACAGACTCACAGAACCCAAGAACGGACTAATAGTTATCAAACGGAAAGGGACTGGGGAAGATGGGTGGGAAGGGAGGGATAAGGGGGAAAAAGGGGCCTTATGATTAGCAGATGTAATGTTGGGGGGGCATGGGGAGGGCTGTACAACTCAGAGAACACAGGTAGTGACTCTATAGCATCTCACTACGCTGATGGACAGTGACTGTAATGGGGTGGGTGGGGGGGACCTGATGAAGGGGGTAGTTTAATCACCATAATATTGCACATGTAATTTTAGATTAATGATACCAAAATCAACTATATAAAAATATATATATTAATAAATAAATAAAAATGGGCATAGGATATTAAGAGACAGCTCTCCAAAGAAGCAATTCAGACAGCCAACAGACACATGAAAAGATGCTGCACATCACTAATCAGGGAATTAAAACCAAAATGAGATATCACCTCACACCAGTAAGGATGGCCAGCATCCAAAAGACTAAGAACAACAAATGCTGGTGAGGATGCAGAGAAAGGGGAACCCTCCTACACTGCTGGTGGGAATGTAAGCTAGTTCAACCATTGTGGAAAGCAATATGGGGGTTCTTGAAAAAACTAAAAATAGAAAGACCGTTTGACCCAGGAATCCCACTCCTTGGAATTTACCCAAAGAATACAACTTCTCAGATTCAAAAAGACATGCACCCCTGTGTTTATTGCAGCACTTTCTACAATAACCAAGATAAGGAAGCAACATTAAGTGTCCATCAGTAGATGAATGGATAAAGAACAGGTGGTACATATACACAATGGAATACTATTCAGCCATAAGAAGGAAACAAATCCTGCCATTTGCAATAACATGGATGGAGCTGGAGGATATTATGCTCAGAGAAATAAGCCAGGCGGAGAAAGACAAGTGCCAAATGATTTCCCTCATTTGTGGAGTGTAACAACGAAGCAAAACTGAAGGAACAAAATAGCAGTGGACTCAGAGACTCCAAGGAACTAGTGGTTACCAAAGGGAGGGGTGTGGGAGGGCGGGTGGGGAGTGTGCGAGAAGGGGATTGAGGAGTATTATGTTTAGTACACATGGTGTGGGGGATCAAGGGGAAAACAGTGTAGCACAGAGAAGGAAAATAGTGAATCTGTGGCATCTTACTACACCCGAGGACAGTGACTGCATTGGGGTATGGGTGGGGACTTGAAAATATGGGTAAATGTAGTAACCACGTTGTTTTTTCATGTGAAACCTTCGTAAGAGTGTATATCAATAATATGTTAATAAAGAAACTCCCCCCCCAAAAAAAGAATTCTAGAAAAGAAGAAGAGTAGTACAACAAAAATCCATCTATATCCTGAGTACTTCCAACTTTAGTTCTCCAGCCCCAATCTCTTCTCCAAGCTCCACATTTTTTAAGGCAACTATCTACCCAATATCTTTACGAGAATCAAATTTAACATGTCCCAAACTGCAATGTTAAATGCCTTCTGCAGCTACAATGCCCCAGTTTTTCAGGCTAAAATCTTAATATAATCCTCACCAACACACCAGCTCTACTCTTGTTCTCCTATAGTTTTGCTCAACATAGCAGACAATCTGATCCTTTCCCAATGAAAGTGTGCTCATATCTCTCTGTGGCTTCCAGTCTTACTCAGAATAGGACCCAAAGTCTTTACCATGGCCTACAAGCTTGATGTGATTTGACCCCTCTGTATGTATTGATCTTATCTTTTACTACCCGGCCCAGTAGTAGTTGTTCATTCCATTCCAGGTAACTGGTACCTCTGGTGTTTCTGGAATGTGCCAAGTACACTCTTGTCTTTGGGCTTTTTTTGGTACTTGCTTTTTCCCTGTGCCCAAGATATTCTTTCCCCCAAAATTCATAAGGACTGCTCATCCATGTCCGTTAGATCTCTGCTCAAAAGTAAAAAATCTTACATGCAAAGCCTTTTCCAACTACCCTACATAAAACTGCCTGACTACTCCCACTCCCACCCAGCCATTCTCTGCTCTCTTTGCCCTTACCAACATCTTCCATTGCATATGTTTAACAATCTGTCTTCCTTAATAGACTGTCAAGATTCACAAGAGCAGAGACTTTATTTTATTCACTATTGAGTCCCTGTATTTAAAATAGTAGCTATCACATAGTAGGTTCTTAAATATTTGTTGAACAAATGAAAGGACCTATGGAGTGAGGCATTCATTTTTCTGAATATTGGGAGGTTCAGTCCTGGGATGGGGCCTGATTGTGGCCTCTCCACATGTATCATCATTTGCTATTGTAACTTGTATTTATTATTTTTAAGTTTGTCAATTATTTACAATTTATCTTTACTTTTAAGTTCTTTAAGCTTTGATTCACGCTAATTACCACCAGGACATTAGCTTTAGGAGTACATGGTTTCAACTAAATGGGTCAGTTTGTTAAAATAAGAAGTTTATGAAGACACTGATAACAAGAGTCCCATTGTGAAAGATCAGGGGGAGCATTCTTATTCTAATAGAATATAACATGATAAAAAATTAACAAGATTCCATATTATGAGAATGACTGTGTTAAGAAGAACTTTCCCCACACTTGAGGTTATGTACTTTCAATGTGAAGCTAATCCCTTGTTGGAAGTTTAACCTCTATTGTTTTGATAAATGAGAACATAATAACCACTTAAAAAAAAAAAGAATATGTGTGTGTGTGTATTTTTTTACCTCTCCCAAAGAGAAATAGTGACGTGGAATCTGGGAATCAGGATAAATATTCTCTAGGTACCAAGAGAAAGGTCTGCATTGTAGTTTGTGTCTTAGACCAAGTCTTGATGATATGTCTCCATAATCTACCTTTGTAACACCTGAAAGACATAATTGAAAAATATAATTGACTCTGAATTATTAATGTTCTAGTATGTACCACATTTCTATTTGCATATTGCATCTAATAAGCCAAAAGCAAATGGGAAGAGACCTTTCATTTTGGTTATATGTGACTACACAAGTAATATACTAGATGAATTCACTGCCCAAAATATAAAACAAGAAAACATATTAATATGTTTTATTTTTTGCAAAGAATTAAATTTATGTGAGAACGAAATACATGCTAATAATATTACACACAAATGTCAGTTACATGGGATTAGAAAACTTTATATGTTAAGAGAAAAACAAAAATCAAGATCCATTTTGCTCAAATTTTAAACAGAGCAATTATTTCCAATCAGGCTTCTGTCATACAGGTCACTGAATTGTACAATGACTTGAGAGTTTTGTGGTAATTGAAAAATGACCATGGAATGTCAGGGAAGTTTATAGCTGATGGAACAAGGATTCCCACAAAACTCTAAATAGCAGGGAAAAGTTCCTGGGGAGAAGTCCCTTAAGGCATGCACAATAGTTCTGCTCTGGCCTGGAGTTCTCAACATCTTCACATAAATGTTAACAATTGCACTTAGGTTAAAAAATATACAGAACATGGATAACACCTGGGCTAACAGTAATTTCTGCAGTACTGGCATGTAGACTTTATTGTTACTGTTAACAATATACCAGGTAGTCTGCTAAGACCTTTCTATAATGCATGTGATTTCATTTATTCTTACAACAATTTGTCTCTGCTCAAAGCTTCTTTTCTATCCCTTACTTCACCTCAGAATGCATTAGGATCAGGAAGAAAGATACAGTCTTGTATATCTAATGCAAAATAATGCCAACCTGGAGAAATTATATAAAAGAAATTCTTGAATTCATCCATCCACACTTCTGCAAGTCGTCTGTTATTTTTATTGATAATCTGCCCTGTGCCTCCAGGAAATGTGTAAGGTGTGGCTTTCCGAAACACATGTCCAACATGTGAGCAGGTAACAATCTCCAAAGTCCCCCCACACTGCCAAATCTGCAAACAGCAAAGAAGACCACATAAGAAACTGACAGTTGTTTAAAAAAAAAACTGTTCACCTCTATTGATTTTCATAGTTGGATTTCACAAAATCAAGAGCATACATATGGTGGAGTTCCTGCTATACAGCCACAAAGCCACGGCTTCCTAAAAAGCAAATCTTCCTATAATTTTTCGTTGTCATCAAACCAGAAGTTATGGTTACATTCAGAAAAGACAGGTTAAAGGCTATTACATAAAGATATGAGGTCTAGAGTAATGTTTTTCTAACTGCAGGCCATGACTCATAAAAGGATCATAAATTTAAATTTGATGAACTGCAACCAACACTTGCTAAGAAGGACATACTGTTTTGTACAATGTTTTAATTTACTGTGTTGTATATATGTAATATACCATGTATTTATCAATGTTGTTTGTTGTCAAAAAAACTTTGACCATGGTATCCCACCAGACTCCTATCTGTTCCATTTTCCCCAAACCTGTACAGTACAGCCTGCATTTAAACATAGCCTAGGAATGTAAATTGGGTCTCTCATGAGTTACTCAGTGGGACAGTGTCTTTGTGAGAATATGAAGAAAAAAGAGGTAAAAGATCATTACATATGCTTTAAACATCTTTAATAAAATTATCCTTCTGCTCACTTCAAAATATTTTCCATAAATTAAAAATCTACTATTTATAATTAAAACACATTTTGAAAAGTTTTGATTTTGTTAAATAATCAGTGTGTCTAACTTTTCTCAGGGTCACAAAGTGATACAATTAGATACAAGAATTTCCAAGATGACGTAGAGTCCAAATCTTTTTCGGGCAAAGTGGGCTACTAGGAACAAAGTGAGCTAGCTGGCTTAGACTGCAGTGCAGTTCAGGGTGGTTCACTATAAGCCGTGTGTCTAAAGTTGATTATTTTCAGAAATACACAATGTCATTCAAATAACAGGTTGATTTTAGTGAAAATGAAATGTGTAAGAATTTTATGTAAGGTTGACTGGGTTAAATTTAATTAGAGCAATTTAAAATTTCTTTTGCCTTTTTCTTTTTATTGAAAAAATATAAAGCTGATAAAGTAACCAGGTTTTATATAAGAACAATTTTCACATCAGAAGGACAAAGCGTATTACAGAAAACAGAATTATGTTTTTGCCAGTAAGTACCAAACTAGCATATGCAAACTACATATTATTTTTAGAGCTTGACTTACTTCCTTGAAAGTAACAGAAATTTTTAAAAAGTAGGAGATCTTGTATAAGTTTTATAGTTGGGCTATTAAGATAACTCAATTATTTGCTTAGTAATGGCACCAAAATTTTAATGCACTGAGGCTCTGAAGTCCAATGAAACTCATATTAATTTCAACATTTGTTTTTAATTTACAGAAATATGAATAATTAAAGCACATCTATATTTGAGGTTAAATAAAAGACTTTCAAAGGGAACTTACCCTAAAGGAAATTTCTAGGTTTTCTCCTCCCCAAATATCCATTCCAGCATCATAGGTTCCAATTTCCTGAAAGTAATCTCTATCTATTGAAAAAAGGCCTCCTGCCATTGTAGGTGTTCTGAAATTCAATCATAATACTACACCGTTAATTGTAACAATTTAAAATTTACAAGAAGTTTTTTTAAAGTAGTTTTATAACTGCCTATAACTACACAATAAATGCTTATTCTCACACTCAGAAACTTTCATAGGCTCCCAGAGGCTTTCTGTGTTTTATGCTATTACTTGGTCTTGGGATAGTACCTGCACCCTAGTCATGCTGACTGCTGGGCCTACTCTGCCACAGCTTAAGCCGGCACATCCTTCTCTGTCCAGTCCCAAAGACTCTTCCTGTCTTTGTCCCCAGGGCCAGACTGAGCTTCCAGCTCAAGCTCCTTACATTAAAGCTATTTCTTGTAATCCCCTCCATCTGACTGTATACCTACTCTACAGTTCCTAGCAACTAGAAATGCAGTTGACTAACTAGACTCATTAACCAACTAGACTCAGTTAGCAACTCTAAAATGCTAGGTTCCAAAGGGTGGAAAATATTGCAGAGACTTAAGATTAAACAGGATGAAGACAATAAGGCCCTTTCCTCATACCTCAGAATACACTTATCCTTTTGATATGATTTTCAAAGCTAGACAATCCCCTGTGAATGTCTGCCGAACTAATTACCTGACAGGAAGAGTCCGATCACCTTTCCTCCTATCCATTTCTCTTTGGGGAACAGGATACCAGCGAAAATTGAGCTTCCAGTTGAAGCCACCATAGGTCATATCAGAGCCTGCCATGTACTCAAAAGTATCATCACTTATCACATCAATAATAGGACATACCACTGTTTTCCTAAAAATGCAAAGCATATTAAAAAATCTTAAAACTTTCCCTTTTGAGGTCTAGCATAACACTTATATAAAAATGTTTACTAAGTATTTTAAAAGTAAAAATATATCTTATAACGTTAAAGACAATGATGAAAAATTTCCTGTTACATCTTACCAAGCTAGCATAATTATTTATATGTCATTGATAACCTTCCATATCTTTTTCATTGTTTTACATATTTGTCATATGTGAAAACACTTAAAATATTTCTAGTTTTCAAAAATAACACTTAATGACTACATATTTAATCATTTTAAGGTAATAGTGTTCTTAATAAATAACTCTTGGATGTTTGTGTTCGATATTTGTGTTCCTTATACTTTTTTGCTATTAAGCTACTGAGTGAACATGTTCATATGTACAATATTTCACTTTTGCTTTAAGACTAAACTTCCAGAACTGAGATCACCAAATTAAAGGAAGGAACCTTTTGTAGCATTATTCTTTACTACTTTCCAAAAATATTATGGTATTTTTTATTAACCTTAAATAACTCATACTTGGCCACAGCCCCTTCTAGGGAAAGGTGCCATGCTCACAGCTAGTCACATTTTATAGTACGTTATAGGTTCACCATCCTCATCCACCTTGTCTAAGAAATCTTCTCTACTCTAAAATCATAAAAAAAGATTCTCCTACATGGTTTCCAAAATATTATATTTTTGCTTTTCATATTCAAATATTTAATTCTATGGAATTGACTTTGAATATGATTTGCAATGAGTAATCCAACATCACTTACTTTCCAGCATTGTTTATTTCATGGTCGTTTTTTTCCTCTGCTGTAGTCATCAATTCCTGCTCTGGAATAACTCAAGTTCCCACATAAACCTAGGATGGTCTCTAGAATTATTCTGTTCACTAGTCTACTTGTGGATTCCTGTGTCAGCATGTCACTGCCACACTGCTGTGGCTTTAAAATAAGCCCTGCTGTCTGGTGAGACCCCCTATTCAGCATACCTCACCTTCAAGACTACTGGAGCTATGTTGTAGTTTGTTAAAAAATAATTATTTAAATAAAAATACAATTTATATACAATATTATATTGGTTTCATATGAACTTAGTGATTCATCAATTATTATTAAATGCTTATTTTTTAAACACATATTTCCTATATAAATGTTAGAATCAGCCAGATTCTCCAAAGAAAATCCTGTTGAGATTTCAATTGGAAATGCTCTGAATTTACAAGTTTCTGTGGGAAGAATTGATACTTTTGTATTGACTTTTCTATGCTTGAACATTATCCTTCTCTCGACTTAGATTATTACCCAGTGACTTTCAAGTGTTCTATTTTATGCATCTTGTTAAACATATTCCAAATTACAGCTTATGATTTTTATTGATATTATAAATGGTATAATTTCTTTCTACATTACATTTTATAACTATCCCTTGCTGGTGTGGAGAAGGCAACTGACTATTTCTATAGAGATCTTATGTTTGGGAACATTGTTAAATTCTTAATATTTCTCCTATTTTTGTATAAAGATTTTTTTCTTCATTAAGAAACACTTCATTTGGGAAAAAAGGATAGCGTGAGAGGTGAGACAGAGGCCTCCTCCTAAAACCACATATAATACGAAAATATAATTGAAACAACAAATCCTGAAAGGGCAACAGGAAAGAAGGCTGCATCAGACTGCATACACCTGGAGAAAAGAACAGACCTCACAGAACAGGGTAACGTACCAAAGCCATGATCTGGTGAGACCCAAGCCCTTCCTCCACCCCAGCTCACCAGCTGGAGGAAGGTAAACAAAGTGGGGAAAGAGTGGAGGACTAGGACTGTGGAACCCTAGCCCTGGAGATCTGCTCTGGGAGCACAAACCTACACTGCACAGTACTAGGGTGATTAGTGGGGTTGGAAAGCTAAGACAGGCAGAATACCTGGAGAGACTGAGATTCCAGCTGCTTGTGGAAAACAGGGATCCGTATCTGGCTGCTCAGGGACAAAAGAAAGGCAGGCAAGTCTGAGAGACTTCCTAACAGCGAGAGGGCTGCTAAACGGGCAAGGATTGCACAGAGCTTAGTGCTCAGGAGAAAGGACAGGTAGACAAAATTGTCCAGGCGCACTCAGCCCAGCATGTTGGGAACATTCAGGAGCTTCAGGCGCTTCATCTCCCTGGCTGGCTACAGAGTAGCTCTGAAGCCCCCCCACCGTGAGACACAGCCTGCTGCTCTTTCCTCCTGGCCTGCCAGAGGGAAGCCCCGCCTACGGGAGCTACTAACCCAAAGCACAGAGGCTTACACCTGTGTGTTCAGCCTACTGGTTCTGGCAGTGGAGACAGGCATAACAGCTGGAAAGCAGGTAACAGCTCTTCCCTCCCCCCCGGCACCAACACCACTCCCCTGAGACACCCAACATTGCTCCAGGAGCTGTCTGGGAACTAGAGGGCACCACATACAAATATGAAACGTCAAAGGAACTTGGTTCAAACCAAAATTGTACAAACACCAGAAAAAGAGTCAAATGAAACTGATCTCATCAGTCATACTGAAAGACATTTCAAAATAAAAATCATAAACATGCTCATGGAGGTACAGAAAAATATTCAAGAAATAAGGAACGATTTACAGTCGGAGATCAATCAATAAGGATTACAATGGAGGGTTTTAAAAGTAGACTACACACAGTGGAGGAGACAATAAATGAAATAGGAATTAGAGAAGAGGAATACAAAGAGGCTGAGGCACAGAGAGAAAAGGAACTCTAGGGAATTAAAGAATACTAAGAGAACTGTGTGACCAATCCAAATGGAATAATATTTCCATTAAAGGGGTACCTGAAGAAGAAGAGAGAGAAAAAGGGATGGAAGGTATCTTTGAAGAGATAATTGCTGAAAACTTCACCAATTTGGGGAGAGAAAGAGTCTCTCAAGACATGCAGGTGCACAGATCTCTCAACACAAGGGACCCAAGGAAGACAACACCAAGACATATAACAATTAAAATAACAAAGATCAAGGATAAGGACAGACTTTTAAAAGCAGCAAGAGAGAGAAAAAAGATCACATACAAAGGAAAATCCATCAGGCTATCATCAAACTTCTCAACTTACAGGCCAGAATGCAGTGGCATGATATATTTAATGCAATAAAGCAGAGGGCCTCAAACCAATAATACTATATCCAGCAAGATTATCATTTAAATTTGAAGGAGGGATTAAACAATTTCCACATAAGCAAAAGCTGAGACAATTTACCTCTCACAAATCATCTCTACAGTATATTTTGGAGGGACTGCTATAGACTGAAGTGTTCCAAAGGTTTAATAGCTGTCACCAGAGGTAATAAAACCACAGTAAAGAAACTAGAACAGTTAATTACTAAGCAAATGCAAAATTAAATCAACTACCAGAAAAGTCAGTCAAGGAACAGACAAAGAGTACAGAATATGATACCTAATATACAAAGACTGGAGGAGGAAGAAAAAGGATGAAAAAAAAAAGAACCTTTAGATTGTGTTTGCAATAGCATACTCAGTGAGTTAAGTTAGACTCTGAGATAGTAAGGAAGTTAACCATGAACCTTTGGTAACCATGAATCTAAAGCCTGCAATAGCAATAAGTATATACCTATTAATAATCACCCTAAATGTAAATGGACTGAATGCACCAATCAAAAGACAGAGTCACTGAATGGATAAAAATACAAGACCCATCTATATGCTGCCTACAAGAGACTCACTTTAAACCCAAAGACATACACAGACTAAAAGTGAAGGGATGGAAAAAGATATTTCATGCAACTAATAGAGAGAAAAAAGCAGAAGTTGCAGTACTTTTATCAGACAAAATAGACTTCAAAACAAAGACAGTCACAAGAGACAAAGAAGGACATTACATAATGATAAAAGGGTCAATCCAAGAAGAAGATATAACCATTACAAATATCCATGCGCCCAACATAGAAGCACCTACATATGTGAAACAAATAATAACAGAATTAAAAGGGGAAATAGAATGCAATGCATTCATTCTAGGAGGCTTCAACACTCCACTCACTCCAAAGGACAGATAAACCAGGCAGAAAATAAGCAAGGACACAGAGGCACTGAACAACACATTAAAACAGATGGACCTAACAGACATCTACAGAACTCTACATCCAAAAGCAGCAGAATACACATTCTCCTCAAGTGCACATAGAACATTTTCAAGAATAGATCATATACTAGGCCACAAAAAGAGCCTCAGTAAATTTTAAAAGATTGAAATTTTACCAACCAGTTTCTCAGACCACAAAGATATGAAACTAGAAATAAACTACACAAAGAAAATGAAAAATCCCACAAAAACATGGCGGCCTCATAACATGTTCCTAAATAACCAATGGATCAATGACCAAATAAAAACAGAGATCAAGCAATATATAGAGACAAATAACAACAATAATTCAACACCGCAAAATCTCTGGGACACAGCAAAGGCCGTGCTAAGAGGAAGTATATTGTGATACAGGCCTACCTCAGGAAAGAAGAACAATCCCTTATAAACAGTCTAAACACACAATTAACAAAACTAGAAAAAGAACAAATGAGGCCCAAAGTCAGTAGAAAAAGAGACATAGTAAATATTAGAGCAGAAATAAATAAAATGGAGAAGAATAAAACAATAGAAAGAATCAGTAAAAGCAAGAGCTGGTTCTTTGAGAAAATAAACAAAATAGATAAACCCCTGGCCAGACTTACCAAGAAAAAAAAGAGAGTCTACACACATAAACAGAATCAGAAATGAGAAAGGAAAAATGACTACGGACACCACAGAAATACAAAGAATTATGAGAGAATACTATGAAAAAATATATGCTAACAAACTGGATAACCTAGAAGAAATGGACAAGTTTCTAGAAAAATACAACCTTCCAAGGCTGAGTCAGAAAATAACAGAAAATCTGAACAGACCAATTACCAGCAATGAAATTGAAATGGTAATCAAAAAACTACCTAAGAACAAAATTCCTTTGACCAGATGGCTTCACCACTCGATTTTATCAAACATTTAGTGAAGACTTAATACCCATTCTCCTTAAAGTTTTTCAAAAAGTAGAAGAGGGAATACTTCCAAACTCATTCTATGAAGCCAGCATCACTCTAATACCAAAAACAGGCAAAGATACCACAAATATAGAAAATTATAGACCAACATCCCTGATGAACATAGATGCAAAAATACTCAACAAAATAGCAGCAAACCGAATTAAAAAATGTATCAAAAAGATCATCCACCACGATAAAGTAGCATTTATTCCAGGGATGCAAGTATGATACAGCATTCGAAAATCCATCAACATCACCCACATCAACAAAAAGAAGGACAAAAACCACATGATCATCTCCATAGATGCTGAAAAAGCATTTGACAAAATTCAACATCCATTCATGATAAAAACCCTCAACAAAATAGGTATAGAGAGCAAGTACCTCAACATAATAAAGACCATATATGACAAACCCACAGCCAACATCATAGTTAACAGCAAGAAGCTGAAAGCCTTTCCTTTAAGATCGGGAACAAGACAAGGATGCCCACTCTCTCCACTTTTATTCAACATAGTTCTGGAGGTCTTCACCATGGCAATCAGACAGCACAAAGAAATAAAAGGCACCCAGACTAGTAAAGAAGAAATTAAACTGTCAGATATTGTACATTAAAAACCCTAACCAATCCACTCCAAAAGTACTAGATCTAATATCTGAATTCAGTAAAGTTGCGGGATACAAAATTAATACGCAGAAATATGTGGCATTTCTATACAGTAACAATGAACTAGCAGAGAGAGAAATCAGGAAAACAATTCCATTCACAATTGCATCAAAAAGAATAAAATACCTAGGAATAAACCTAACCAAGGAAGTGAAAGATCTATACTCTGAAAACTACAAAACACTCATGAGAGAAATTAAAGAAGATACCAATAAATGGAAACACATCCTGTGCTCATGAATAGGAAGAATTAATATTGTCAATATGGCCATCCTGCCTAAAGCAATCTACAGGTTCAACGCAATCCCTATCAAAATACCAACAGCATTCTTCAACGAATTAGAGCAAACAGTTCTAAAATTCATACGGAACCACAAAAGACACCGAATAGCCAAAGCAATCCTGAGAAAGAAGAATAAAGCTGGGGGGATTGTGCTCCCCAACATCAAGCTCTACTACAATGCCACAGTAATCAAGTCTATTTGGTACTGGCACACGAACAGAACAATAGCCCAATGGAACACACTAGAGATCCCTGATATAAACCCAACCATATATGGTCAATTAAATATATGATAAAGGAGCTATGGACATATAATGGAAAAATGACAGCCACTTCAACAATGGGTTTTGGCCAAACTGGACAGCTACATTCAAGAGAATGAAACTGGATTATTGTTTAACCCCATACACAAAAGTAAACTCGAAATGAATCAAAGACCTGAATATAAGTCATGAAACCATAAAACTCTTAGAAGACAACATAGGCAAAAATATTCTGAATATAAACACGATCAACTTCTTCCTGAACGCATCTCCTTGAGCAAGGGAAACAAAAGCAAAAGTGAACACATGGGACTACATCAAACTAAAAAGCTTCTGTATGGCAAAGGACACCATCAACAGAAAAAAAAGCATCCTACAGTATGGGAGAATATATTTGGAAATGACATATCCGACAAGGGTTTAACATCGAAAATATATAAAGAACTTAAAACGCTTCAACACCCAAAAAGCAAATAACCCAATTAAAAAATGCACAGAGGATATGAGGAGAGAATTCTCCAAAGAAGAAATTCATATCGCAACCAGGCACATGAGGTAATGCTCCACATCACTAATTATCAGGGAAATGCAAATAAAAACCACAATGGGGTATCACCTCACACCAGTTAGAATGGCCAGTATGGAAAAGAGTAAGAACAACAAATGCTGGCAAGGATGTGGAGAAAGGGGAATCCTCCTACACTGCTGGTAGAAATGTAAGCTAGTTCAACAATTGTGTAAAGCAATATGGAGGTTCCTCAAAAAATAAAAATAGAAAGACCATTTAACCTGGGAATTCCACTCCTAGGAATTTACCCAAAGAACACAAGTTCTCAGATTCAAAAAGACATATGCACCCCTATGTTTATCACAGCACTATTTACAACAGCCACGATATGGAAGCAACCTAAGTATCCACCAGTAGAGGAATGGATAAAGAAGAGGTGGTACATATACACAGTGGAATACTATTCAGCCATAAGAAAGAAACAAATCCTACCATTTGCAACAACATGGATGGACCTGTAGGATATTATGCTCAGTGAAATAAGCCAGGTGGAGAAAGACAAGTGCCAAATGATTTCCCTCATTTGTGGAGTATAACAACAAAGCAAAAATTGAAGGAACAAAACAGCAGCCGACTCACAGACTCAAAGGGACTAATGTTACCAAAGGGAAGGGGTGTGGGAAGGCGGGTGGGTAGAGGGGGAGCAGGGGATTGAGGGGTATTATGTTTAGTACACATGGTATGGGGCGGTCATGGGGAAGACAGTGTAGCACAGAGAAGGCAAATAGTGAATCTCTGGCATCTTACTACACTGATAGACAGTGACTGCAATGGGGTATGGGCTCGGACTTGATAATGTGGGTGAATGTAGTAACCACGCTGTTTTTTCATGTGAAACCTTCATTAAGAATGTATATCAATAATACCTTAATAGATTTAAAAAACCCCACTGCATTTGCAGTTGACAGCACTTGAGTATTTTTTCCTTTCTAAATCTATACTCTTTATTTCTTGTATTAGTGCAAAACCTAAGGCTTCCTAAAAATACTGAATAGTAATTCAGGTAGTCTTTATCTTGCTCTGAATCTTTTAAAAAATATTTTCTGTATTTCTCCAGTAATATGACGTTTGTCTGCTAAGATTTCTTTTATGCTAGCCTTTCTTAGATTAGAAAATTTCCATTCTATAACAGTTCACTATTTCTAATCATAAATAGGTGTTTATTTTAATCATAAATGAATACTTTTTTCTTTATTGAAGTGACCCCAGATTTTTAATGATAGGGTTTTAATCTTAGTTTTATAAATGTTAATGGGGTATGCTACACAAATTTGTTTTTTAATATTAAATTAAACCAATTAGTCCTGATATATTCATTTATATCTATATATATATTATCCTGCTTCATCCCTCCCTGTTGGACTCAGCTTGATGGTATGTGAGATTTTCTGTATTAGTGTTCTTGAGCAGGTTTGAATAACTTTCCACATAATTCTTTCCTGGTGTTCATACTCAAGTTATATTAGTCTCATAAAAAGAACCGAACCAGTTCCCTCTTTTTCTGTATTTGTGTTTACAAGTTCTTAGAGGAGATTTGTTTCCCCTCTTCCACCGCATACCAAGGTTGAAACAAGCAAGCTTTCTTTGGTGTGGTAGGATTTCTCATTCCCACACCTCAGGACACATGTCCAGATGCAAGCTTTACACAGGTGTCTGCTAATCATCTTCCCATTTTAGCAGGCCTCCTGTCCTCCCATCTGTTTGTCTATCAAGGCAGAAGTTCAGTATCCTCTAAGTTCAGCAGCACCCTACAAGTCAAATTATGTACTTTGGATGCAGAATATCCTTGCTTTAGTGTTTGTACTGCTTACTCTTCTCACTTTTTCTTTGAGATCTGTAAAATTTCTTACATTGGTGCCAACTCAGTCATGTATTTAAAACTGTGTTTTGTATTTTATCAAGTACTTTAGCTTTTTCAGTTGGAAAAGTTATTCAGGATACCTAACCTACCATACAGCCCAAATTGGAAGTCACTGTGGTGGTTATTTCAGCCAATTCCCTTTTTTATTTCTTTCATCACCTCACACTGCTTTCTCTACATGGGTTCAGGCTCCTGTTTCATAAAGGTTGTATATTGTCTTTAAGCAAGCCAAAACTTCCTACATCAGTCTATTACTTATAGAGAACAAGTTTATAGCAATATTTCTTCCTTAGGCGATGTTCTCCTTCCTAAAGTTGCTGTATCTTTACATTGCCCCAATGTTGGTTTTCCCTATTTATTCATCTTTGATAGAGGAGAGATGTACGTCTGGTATCTGCTAACAAACAGAACACACACAGTGGCTTTAGCCATACTCCTCCAGTTGACTAGTAAAAGTTTACCTGCTAAAACCTAAACCCTAATGTTGACACAAACTCTAGCTCAAACAGCAATGACAAGCAGAAATTCAACTAATGTTAAGTCTAGCAGACTGAAGTTAGGTTCTCTCCTAATACACAATAACTAAGCCAGAGCCCAGCAGTAGGTAATTCTTTGAAAAATGTGCATTACAAAGGACTCCAACCATGGGCAAATGTTGTTTCCACTGCCTGCCCTTCCTGTATTATCCTGTATAAAAGATTATAGTGCTTTTCCATATACAATTAAGCATTTTGGGATGTAACATGTATCTCTCCACCCCCTTCTACTTTTTGCTGTGTACAAGCTGATTGCTATAGTCCCAGTAAGGATGGAGATGGAGAGGAGATGACCTGCCTGCCCCAGTGTTAGCCTTAGAATAAATAAAGGGATAGATTAAGGGTTTCATCCTACTTTCCTTGAGTTCACTGTCCATCTGTTTGTTCTTCTCCTATTTAGTGAACAGAACATACAGTGCTTCCTAATCTATCCTCATTAACAAGACAGTTTGCAAACATTATTTTGAGACTCTGGAATGTGGTCTTCTTCATGTTTACAGTGCCTTTCCTGGGTATTTTAAAGGAAATTTCAGGGGAAATTATTTTTGTATTTATTTTAAATACAGAATTTTGCAACTTACCATAGAGTTTAGGACAAACGCACTGATAACAAATTTACAGACTCCAGAAAATTACCTGTCATGTTTGATCCTGGCTAAGAGAGGCTCCAGCCATCCCACTGTACACTCACAGTGAGCATCTAAGAAGGTGATCACTTGTCCTTTAGACACAGCAGCTCCTTTTAATCTAGCTCTGATCAATCCAGAACGTTGTTCCATTCGAATTACATGAACCGGTACTTTTAATTTTTTCACATAACTCTCTAGAGGTCTTTTCAGAAAGTCTGAAAAATTAACAAAGCAAGACAAAAAAATAGCATGAAAACTGTGACCTGGAGCTACCCAGATGTAAAGCAATTTTGATATGCAAAATTCATTCTACACATTTGCACTTTTCAGTAAGGCTCCCTGACTCCCAAACTCATTTAGTTACAAGCAGCCATTTTATTTCCTGAGTATATCATACAGCTGCCTCTACCTTATTACAAGAGGAATCAGCAGAGAGAGTCTTTGGGCTCAGGCTCAGTCAAAGATAGACATATCACAACATTTCTCTAAGCAGCTCTGTCAGGCTCAATTCGTCTTTTTCTAATCATGGAACAGGAACAGAAAGAAAGTAGTTCAAGAGTATTAAATTCAGACCTCAACAGAAAAAAAGAACAGAATATGCAATAGCTATTACTGTTCTGAAAAGTGTGGGATATCTTCAAAGGCAGAAACTAGTCATGTTACTGAATACCACAGTTTTTTGACTATGTAGTTCTTTTATCAGGAGTCAGGGAGTGAGGTCAACCTCAGTAGAGAAATGGTGAACTGTAAAAACAAGAACCAAATAGAGATCCTTAAGACAAGTAGGTCTGAGTAAAAACGGTTTTAAGAGGGAAGGTTAATTGAAAGGGAAAAGAGAAAGGGAGAGGAAGTGGGTCTATGAAATCAATAGCTATCCTGGGGAGTTCAGATAGAGTTATGTTTCTAAGCAAGGATATCCTGCCTCCAAAATACATAATTCTGACTTTAAAAAGCAGAAAAGGCTCAGCTTCCTCAAAGCAATGAGAAGGAATTTTTCAAATCAGTGTAGTTCATGGAATTTATCCTAGAGAAGCTATTGTTGGTGACACATGGTCAAGTGTCTTTCCAACTAATATAATAGGTATGAGGAAAATCTCTCCAGGGAAGGAAAAACTTGAGATGGAATTACTAGGACTCCTAGGAATAGCTTTGTCCCAAGGACTCTAGTAATGGAAAGGTCCCACAGAGATCAGGAAGTATGTACTAAGAGGCTCTTTAAATACTAAACATGGGAATCCAAAAGGCTTCCTATAGAGTAGAGAAGGAAAGACATATAGGAGTGAAATGGTTCTTGCCTGTTTGACCTGGTAAGACCAGAGTGACTCAATGATGAAATTATCAGGGATATGAAAATTGTGAAAGAGAAAGGCCTATGTGTCCCATGATACCAGAACACCTACCATGTCCATTTCTGCTGATATATTTGGGCTAAAAAGAGGATCTGAAAATATGTGGAGTAGATCCTGATACCTAATCACTGCTGTGATTTTATCAACTAAATCTTAGGATGAAATAGATACAATTCGATTCTGAGTGAAAAGGTGAGGGTCCTGCCAATCAATACCAGAAAAGAGCAACACTCTGCATAGTAGCTATTATTTTGTGTCTGTTTAGCACAATGCTATGGGTAGGCTCTTTACATATCTTATATCACATAATCCTCACAATGACCCTATGAGATTGTTATTACACATATTTTAGACACGAAAATCCAAGGTTCAGAATGTTAAATGAACTGATTAAGGTGACACAGCTTATTAAAGTGTGGATCCAAGATTTAAACTCAAATCTGCCTGACTTCAAAGCCCATCTTTTTACCCACAGAAAGAAATGCTAGAAGGGAACTTACAAGAGAACAATTCAGGATTGTGGAATCACCTGATCTGACCCAAATTTAAGTTACTTTATGTTCAGAGTTTGATAAAATCTCATGTGAGATATATTCTAGTACTTTAGACCAAAGTTGTGTCACAAACAATGCGTTTCCCAATTAACTTTTCACAAAAATACTATACAGTTTAGAAGTGCTTCTTAAGAATCAAAGAAATCTAATCCCCAAGTCTCATGTCCCTGAGAGCTATAATACTCTGTCCTGCCTATAAGTAAAATGAAAAATGCATGATTCTCTGGTCCGGCAGCTCAGAAAAGTTGGTATTCCACAAGTTTTCTTGCCATCTTTGTGGCTTTCATGCAGCAAGGCTAAGAAACAGGTGTTTTCCTAAGAGTTGATGTAGAAAGAGACTCAGGGCTAAATTTGGAACTACTTATTCAAGCTCCATTTTACAAAATTGAAGCCATTGTGGGATGGGTGGGAGAAGGTTTAAGTGATTATGGTTAGAAGTTACTATGGTATCTAAAAAAGAGGGAGAATCTTGTTTACTAAAATATCTTTACAGTATCACCCTATAAATAGATCCCTAGGCATCTCCCATCAAGGATTGTGAGCTTGTCAAGAGTATGAATGTCAGGGAAAATTTCACTGCTTACAGCAACATCTGAGAAATCTAAGCCAGAAGAGCAGTAGAATGAGCATAGAATTTACAGTCTAATAAATCTGATTCTTAATCACTAAATATAAGGACCTCTATTTCCTTTTGTATAAATGAGAAAAAGACATCTCAGATTAAGAACATTATAACAGTTCTAACAGTTCTAAGTCTTAAAGATAACTTTCAGAGATAACAATTACATAATTTCTGACATAAAGTCGGGATTCATTCAGACTCTGTCTTCATTGTAAACCCTGTAACAATGAAGTTACACCAGATATGATGTATGCAGCAGTCACTCTGGTCTTACCAGGTCAAGCCCTGGGTTTATGCTAAGCCTCATCAATAAAACAGGGATAATTATAGCACCTACTTCATGCTCCTTTAATAAGTGGAGCTACTGACAATTCAGCAGGCTAACTGTGAAATCAAGTATTCTGAGGCAATGAGTAGACTATGCATGCTACACAACATAATTAGGAAGTTTGCACAGATAAGAAGTAAAAGCAAGGATTATTTGACTGGCAGATTACTGTTGGACTATCCACTACGTGATAGGCACTGTGGGCACTGAGGAGAGCAAACAGCCCTGATGGATTGGGGGTGTCTGTGTGTCTGTGTCTGTGTCTGTGTCTGTGTCTGTGTGTGTGTGTGTGTGTGTGTGTGTTAGGCACTGTGGACATTGAGGAGACAATGGTGAGCAAACAGCCCTGATGGAGAGTAGAGACTGTAGAGGGGTGTGTGCGTGTGTGTGTGTGTACACAGGCAATACATGAACAAATAAGTAGTTGAAACCCCTGATGCTCTAATGAGAGCTATGGAGGAATAGAGTGCTCCAAGGTGTGTTCAGAGGGACATGACCTGGTCTCGGAAGGTCAAGGGAGACCTCTCTAAATATAATTCGATTCTGAGTAAATACTGGAGTTGAACTGTGCAGGTGGGATGGGCAGGGAATGGTTCAAGATGTGACTAGAGATACAGGCAGAGGCCAGACATGCAAACCTCAGAGGAAAAGGTTTCAGAGAAGTGACATGATCACATGTACACATTTAAAAGCTTATTCTGCATGCAGTGAGTGAACAGATGGGACAAGGTGAGAGTGTGCATGGGAAGATTAGACTAGTAAGAATATTTCAGCATTCCAGGTGAGAAATGTTGGTGTCTTGGATGTATCTCATAAATAGGAAAAGCAGACTTAAAGAGTTATATAAAAATAAAGAGCCTGCTCTGGTTCTTCGGCCAAGAGTTACCACCTAAACAAGAGAATCAAAGAAAATTATAACCACAAAAACACAATATGGAGTGGTTCCCAAATGTCAGAAATAATGACCTAGACACCTAAGGCTTTCCAGGCAGGAAGACAAAGGAAACCCAGACCTCTGATCAGGGGCTCTAGGAGAGTACTCAGGGACCTTAGTGACCAAGAGCCCCAAGTGGACCAGTGAAGCAACCATTTGTCTACATGTTATCTCTTACAGATTTATACAGCTTGGGTGATTAAGATGGGCCTAAATGAAGAATGGAAAAAGATAATGATATGTGACTTTGTCACATTAGAGTTGTAGGCACATGTGTCTTTCTGATTAGGCCACATCCTACAAAAACTTACTTCCTCTCAGCCTTCTCAGGTCCTTAACAGAGTAACAGAAAAACCAAAGGAGGAAATAGAAAAATAACTCATTTTATCTAAAGAAAAATCTCTCTCCTTGAAGAATATTTAACTTAGCAAATATCAACATATTAAGCAAATCAAACACAAGTCACTTGCAGGATAGATGTTTCTATCTATTGGTACTTAAATGAACTCCAGCTTTGTTTCTTAAACAGGAATTAACTCCTAGCAAACAATCATCTACCTGAGGTTTATACTTCTATTCTCAATAGTAATTATTTAAATGTGATATTCTGAGTTTACAATAGCTCTCATTCATTTTGACATTTGTTACATTATATATCACACTATTATTGAAATGTTTTGTGTGGTTATAAACTGTTTCCTCAATTAAACTAAGAAGGTAAGCTATAAGGTACTTGAGGGGGTAAGACTATATCTTCATTTGTTAAACTGTTATTAACATGCAAATTACTCCCAATAATTAAGATATGAAGTGACTACATTTAATCATGGTTCAGTGTACATATTTAGTGTAGTCACAGGAAGGAGAAGGTATACTTGACTAAACCATCTTAGCAGCTGTAATAAAAGATTAGGCAAGAAAGCTGAAGATTAAAAAAAGAGGTTGAAATAATTGGTCATGGAATTTGAGGCTGGTCAAGGAAGGTAGTTCTGTAGTTCCTTCCAAAATTTCCTGATGTGAGCACAGGAATACTGGGGGAACACATGACAGAGATGATCCTAAACAGAAGTGCTATGGAAAAAAAAAGCCTGGGAAATGCTGGGTATCTCTGAGTTTAACAGAGGTTTCTTTACTGATGGACTAAGCAGAGCCTTTTCTACACTACCTTGTCATGTAAAATCTTCAAGTAGGATTCAGAATAAATAATGTCAGTCCAACGTACTCTTAATTCACATACCTTTCCCAAAAGAGTGTTTCATGAAATAGTTTGAGAGATTCTAAATTTATGAAAAATTCTGAGATTCTTGGAAGAATATTTGGGCAAAAATCACTATGGAGATTTATTATGAGATTAGAGCATATTATATATACATTTTTGTAAACTCCTTACTCTTTCTTCTATGCACTTAGCTAGAGATCATTCCTGAACTTCGAAATAGAGAAAATGGGAAAACCTAAGAAGAATCTGGAAAACTAAGACTCACGCAGCTAAACCTCCATTTTGCTGCCAGAGATACTTCCTACTATATGTGTAACTAAATTTCTTCATTCACAGCTCTCAATGGAATCATCTTTCTCCATTAACTCTGCAGCTTCCCACAGAGAAAACCCTAACAAAATTATGTGGGTTTTTTAATTGTTCTGCACAAATGTTTATATTATATGACATTATTTATTTTTAAAACAAGATTAAGATGTGACCCAAATAAAATACTAATTAAAGTAATATTTTAAGTTTCACAAGAGTATAACTTTTGCATATATGAGTCCAAATGCCATAAATATTTTTAGGATAAATTAGAAGTTTGTATAAAGGTACTAGGTTAAAATGATAGCGACTAGTTTTTTAAAACATTAATGATAAAAGGTGTAACATATTGGCATTAAAATTTTAAATTTACCTCTTTCACTGGCATCATCTACTAGAACAATTTCTTCTACCATGTGTCTTGGTGAGCGATTAATGACACTATGGACAGTTCGCAGAAGTGTGCTCCAAGCCTCATTGTGGAAAACAATCACCACACTTGTTGTAGGAAGATTATCTGGATACACCTTTGTTTTACACCTGGAGACAAAACAAATGTCTTTATAGAAAGTGACTGTTAAGACAGCATAATCAATGAACTTTGACTAGAAGGGGTAACAGAAGAATAAAAACAGTTTATTCTAGTGGTTACTTTTCATTTATTTAAGTTTTGGTTAATGTTGCATGTTTAATAAATAGTACCTATTTAAAGTTATATGTTTACATTATTAAAATTATTTTAAAGATGTCAACTATATTCTTAAAATTAGGCACCTCTTCCTAGTCAATGTTTTCTGTTGATTCATTTTAATAGAGAAGGTACTAAGGTTATATCATCCATCACAAACTGAATGTTTCTTGAGAATCCAATCACAAAAAAATCAGAACCACTGGAGTTTACAGTTTAATAATCTAAACAAAAATACACCTTTCACAAAGGAGAACTAATATTTATGGTGTATTTATTGTATACTAGGCACTTAAGCTTCCTAATAATTCTGTGAGGTACTTGGCAGCTGCCATTTCACAGATGAGAAGTGAGGACAGAGGGAGTGGCAGGGTCTGACGAGGGACTGCACAATATCCTGAGGCTGCCTTCTTCATAAGGAAATATCAACGTGCAACTTGTTTAGTAAAGACTATGTCTAGATTCATCAGAAAGACCAGACATACCCAAAATACACACACACGGCATATTAACTACGTTTCTGGCACTTTACTAGGCAACGTGGATCTCTTCTTTCAATCTTGTGTGTTAGATGTAATTTCTAGATAAATATTATAAGAGAACAGTAAGTGCAGTAAGTAACCAGGTATCGTGGATGCATTTTAGGACAGAAGCTCTCCTGAAGAGTGCATACGTATCTCTTTTGTGGGTTTCCCCAGTTTGTAACCAGTGCTCCAGACTTCTCTTTCTACCTATTTTCCTGCTCTCTTGCAAGTTCCTCAGACCTTGTGGTCTTTCCAGTCTCACCTGTTATTCCCTGTCAATGGTAGTGGAGAAAAGAAAGAAGGAGGAGAAATGAGAAAAATACCAATAAAACCCCTCTTCTGAAGCTGCTACACCAACTCTACTTACTGAAAGTGCCACTGTAGAATTGCTGGCTGACAGCTGGAAGAAAAGGAAAATGGAAGGAAAAAAAGAAGATAAGGTAAAGAGGCCAAAGAAGGAGACTTGGAAGGAGAGTTCACGATAGGGGCCCATCAGCACTGGGCCCTCCTCTCCCCAAGAAGAAACAAACAGCTTCCATTGTCCTTCTGCATTAAATCCCAATTCAGCCCCTTCTGTTTCTTTCCTATTCCCAAGCTCTCTTTCAAAGTGTGGGCTCCACTTCCCATTACTAGTACCTCTTCTCTAACTCAAGACCCATAGCCTCATTTCCATATCACAGTCCACTCTTCTCACCACTAGAAGACCACAACGAGGGCCTGCCAACCTGTCTATAAACTCCAAGCTCCCCACCTCTAAACTACAGAGGTGGCACCTCTAAGATTAGAAATACAAAAGACCAGATGAGCAGGCTATGGGAAAGATAATGTGTCCTTAGCATTCCAAATACATTTCTGAAAAAGTGTCCCATCAAAACTCTGTCATGTTATATATGATGGCCAGATTATATATAATGATATGTACGTACATATATATAATTGGAACTATGCTTCAGGTACATCATAGGTGAGGAAGCCAAGACACTTATGTTTTTATAGGAAGATGCAGTGAATGCCTGACTCACAGACTACTGGAACAGGACTTTGAAGTTAGGAATGGTCTTCATACAGGGAAAGGGGGTTCAGAAAGAGTTCCTAATATTATTTAACTGAACTGTATAAAGTCATATATGATCTCTTTTCCCAAATTAATCCTACTTATTATAGGAGAACTGGGGAGCAGAAAATAGCCAAGGTGACTACAAAGCTGCTAGCTTACCAAAACAAGAAAAAGAAAACTGAATGAGACAGGGAAGATGTTTAGGCAAAATGCACAGGCCAAACAGTATTGTTCGCATGTGCACACTGGGAGGTAGATAGGAAGAAGACAGAAGATTCTGAGACGGCGCATTCTGCAGAAGAGAAGTGATAAGCCAGATTTATTTCTTGGACAACATGTTAAAGAATTAAATCCTGAAACCATGTGAAAGGCAGTAAGACTATAGGAACACTAGAAATGAAAACTAAAACGGAAATCATTCACAACATGATGAAAGAATCAGAAAGCAAAGCAAATATTAGGATCCTGACAAAAAGGAAAATTATTTCTTAAATAAAACAGTTAATCATTCACAGAACATATCAAGTTCACAAATATTCTCTGAAAGCAAAACAGAAAATATAGAGAAAATATGGAGAAATCTTAACTGATCAGAACAGGTAAACACACTCCACCCACTTTATGCACGAAAACCACACCAGAGCACCTAACAAGAACAAAAGATCTTTTCAGCATTCTAGCTAAGCTGTTCCATGGAGAGACCACCAGTTCTTGTGGAGGTGGGAGGGAGGGATCTCTCTCAGGGTGAACGACACAAAGCTGAGGATGAGCAGGAAGACCACAGGCAGTGTTATGAAGCAGCTTTCTGTCACCCTGTCCTAACTGAGTCTTTCATCCTCAGGAATGAAAAGTAGCCAGTGTAAGGCTGCGCTACTTGAAAAAAAGTTACACACAGGTTTACAACAAGGTATGCATTAGGAAGAGTGGAAGAAGTAACTTTTATCGCAATACACATACAGAAAAGCTGACAAATCATAAGTATACAGCTGAATAAATTTCCACAAAGTGAATGCATCAAGCGGTCAGCACCTAGATGAAGACACCAGCTATTACCAATATCCCAAAGGCTTCCTTTGTGCCCCTTCCCAAGATAATCACTCTTCCAGACCTCTAGCATTACAGATTAGTTTTGCCCCTTTTGAACTTTACTTAAAAGGAGTAATACGAAGCAATGGTGTTCTCATACCCCTTTACAAGTTTAAAAATAACTGCAGACCCCAAGGTGTTTTCATTTATGGGGGTTATAGCTATTGATAATTACCATACTATAAACTAAAACAGAAAAGGTTTTAAATGTAACAATCTGAAAACACATATTACACTAACTAATGGAGAGATGATTAATCATTATATAATGAATCATATAGTGTGTCCATTATGCATTTATTGCCTTAGCTCCCTTCACTGCCTGCTCTGTGATGTAACTGACTCCTATAAGCATTTCTCCTTTGCAGCTGGCAAGACGCATACATATGCTTTGTCAATAGAGGGTGTTCGGGACCCTAAAGGAGAAAGAAACTTCCCTTCCTCATTCCAGTGTGCTTCCATGTGTTTTCTTCTGCATCCTACCATGTGGCTGCCAGTGGAGTGTGTGGTGGACACCCAGAGGCATTCACCCCAGCTGAGTTTCAGTACCTTTCCCACCCACAGGCAGATTCTCAGTGAGCCTCCCAGGAACCCCAGCAGTTGGTTCCCCGGATCTGGCTGCCTGAACCCTGGAAGGGTGGTTCCTGTTTGTTAGTTCTGGCTCTGATATCCTGCCTAAATGCACTTCAAAGTGTTTCCTGCTTGTTAGGCTTGCCTACCAGTCCCCACACCAGGGGTTACTGTGCACCAGGTTTGGACAGTGATAACTAGAGCAAGCTTCCCCACCAGCTAGCTAGTCAGCAGTAATCAGGTCTGAAACCCAGCCTTAGGGTGGGGGCTCCTGAGGTTTTTCCTTCCTTGGCACTCCCCACCCCAACCCTATGATATCCTTTATAATCATCTTTATCCCCTTATAGTTAATCCCATTAGAGTTAATAATTATTTATATTTAACTTTCTCTGTTCATATTA
The DNA here is from genome assembly GCA_032199065.1 of Smutsia gigantea. Lineage (NCBI taxonomy): Eukaryota > Metazoa > Chordata > Mammalia > Pholidota > Manidae > Smutsia > Smutsia gigantea. The sequence continues at coordinate 215,820 of JAVSCE010014840.1, forward strand.
TTGTGTGACTTCTGTCTCCTACCTGGACCTTGATCCATATGGCCTCTCAAACTCCATTAGTTGAAGAATACTAGTTGAAGAATAAAAGCAAAATGGGCAAATGATATCTTGATACTATTATGAAAAGTCTTTTGACCTTGAAGACTCCCTGAAAGGATCTCAAGGACCCCCAGAAGTCCCAGGACCACACTTTGAACTAGTTATATACAGCATAGTCTTTTGTGTCTGAATTCTTCCCTTCACCATTATGTTTATGTACCATCCATGTTGTATGTGCAAGTTTGTTTTTACTGCTGCAGAGTATTCCATTATATGAACATATATCATAATTTATTTTTCTATTCTACTTTTGATGGGCATGAGGGTACTTTCCAATATGGGTATTATGATAGTGCTGAGATAATCTGACTGTATGTGTCTTTGGTGACTATATTTATGCATTTCTCTATTGTTGGGCAATAGATACATATTGGCTCATATATATACACATATATAGGCTCAGCTTTTAAAAGATGCTGTGAAATGGTTTTCCAAAGAGAATGTGTAATAGTCAATACTCTCACCAGCAGTGTTACAGAATTCCAGTTGTTCAACATACTCACCAACACTTCGTATTATGTCATTTTTTTACTTTGGTGGGGGGAGTAATAATTTCTATAAGTTTTAAAAATGTATAGATTCCTATAACTACTACCACAATCAGGAAACAGAACAGTTCCAACTCCCCAAAGAACTCCCTTGCCATCCTTTAATAACCACACCCTCCCCCTATATTCAACTCCTAGCAACCAACATTTGTTCTCCATTGCTATAGTTTTGTCTTTTCACAAATGTCATATAAACGGAATTATACACTGTGCAGTCTTTGAGACTGGTTTCTTCACTAAGGATAAGGTCTCTGAGATTCATTCAAGTTATGTGTATCAAAAGTTTGTTATTTTTTATTGATGAAATAGCCCATTCCAATGTATAATGGTTTGTTTCTTCATTCACTTGTTTCCAGTTTTGGGGCATTATAAATAGGGTTGCTAAACATTTATATACAGTTTTTGTGTGAACATACTTTCATTTCTCTAAGGTAAATACTCAAACTTGCTGGGTTACATGGCAAGTATATTTTATAAGTGTAATTTTTAAACTGTCAAACTGTTTTCCAGAGAGACTATATCATTTTGCATTCTCACCAGAAATCTATGAGAGTTCAATTGTTCTTCATCTTCATCAACACTTGATATTGCCAGTATTTTTTATCGTAGCCACCTAAATAGACAGAGTGGTACGTCATTATGGTTCTGATTGGCATTCCCCAATGGCTAATGTCTTTTCATGTGCTCATGCTATCTATATAACATCTTGAGTGAAGTGTCAAATCTTTTGACATTTTATTGCATTCATTTTTTAAGAACTGGGTTTTATGTTTGAGAGTTCTTTATATAGTCTAGTTATAAGTTCTTTGTTGGAGATATGGTTTGAAAAATACTATTTTCTCCTAGTCTGTAGCTTGTCATTTCATTCTTGTAACTGTTTTCAGGAGAGTGAAAGTTTTAAAATTTGATGAAGTTTAACTTGCCAATATTTTCTTTTATGAAATTATGCTTTTGGTGTCACGTCTAAATACCTTGCCTAATGCTAGGTCCTGAATATTTTCCTAAAAGTTATACATTTTTAGATTTAGATCTATGATCCCTTTGAGTTAACTTTCATATAACACATGAGGTTTAGGTTGAGGTTCATGTTTATGCATAGGATGTCTTATTGTTCAACATTATTGGTTGAAAAGATAATCTTTTCTCTACTGATTGGCTTTTGCACCTTTGTCAAAAATCAAATAGCCACATTTGTGTGTTTCTGAACTTTGTATTCTGTTCCACTAATCTATGTATTGCTTCTTTGCCAATATCACACTGCCTCAATTATTGTAGCTTTATAGTAAGTCTTTAGATTGGGTACCGTATTTCCTCCAACTTTATCCTTCTAAAAATTATTTTAGCTATTCTATTTCCTTTGCCTTTCCAAATAAATGTTTAAATCCCTTGCTGGGATTTTGAATTGAATTGCATTAAATCTATACATTTATTGGGGGAAAATTGACATCTTTTATGTTGAGTGTTCCAACACAGGTAGGAAATGCAGCTTTAGTTTTCTCACTCTGCTGCAAAACTGTCATGCCTGTGTCTGTGTTCCAGGTCAAGCAGCAGCAGAGAAGAAAAGCATGGGAGAGTCTACCCATGCTCTGGAGACCAGAGGTCCTCGATGGTCAAAAAGAAGCTTCCCATCCCCCAGAGTTTTAGTTGCTTGCCTGGCCACTGCTCCCATGGCTATGCTGCCTTGGCAATATTATATCAGGGCTGTGACAGCAGAGAAGGGAAGAAGGGGAGGAAAAAAAGGAGCTTTTCTTCATCCTGAATCCTTCAGAGACGCCTTTCTCATTCTGCAGACCAGAAAGAGTGAGCTCTCTTTATGTACCCAGTGCATACTTCTGAGTTTTGGACTGCCTTCAAATACAGTGTTGAACACTAATGGAGAACAGACATCCCTTCTTTGTTTCTCATCTTAGGGGGAAAGCTATCAGTTTTGTAGTGTTAAGTATGATATGACAATAAAGGCACAATTCATAAAAGAAACAACTGATACATGTGACTTCATCACAATTAAAAATTTTTACACTTCAGAAGAACCACTAAGGAAATGAAAAGATAAGCCACAAAGTGGAAGAAAACATTTGGAAATCACACATCTGATAAAGGATTTGTAAGTGTTCAGAATATATAAAGAATTCTTACAACTCAGTAATAGGAAGACAATCCAGTTAAAAATGGACAAAAGATTTGAAGAGACATGTCATCCAAGTAAGAATGGCCAATAAAGTACATGAAAGGATTCCTAATATCATTAGTCCATAGGGAAATGCAAATTAAAAATCATTATATGAGATACCACTGCACACCCAGCAGAAGGGCTGTCATAAAAAAGACAGTGAAAAAGAAGTGTTGTTGGTGAGGAGATGGAGAAACTAGAACCTCATACATCGCTGGTGGGAATGTAAATTGTGCAGCCATTTTGTAAAACAGTCTGGCAGTTTATTAGACAAACACAGAGCCACCATATGACACAGCAATTAGGAATCTCCAAGAAAAATGAACACATAGATCCGCACAAACACTTGTACACAAGTGTTCTTAAGCAACATTATACACAGTAACTAGGAAATGGAAACACCCAAATGTTCATAACTGGCAACAAAATGTGGTATGGCCATACAACCGAATAACACTGGACATTAAAAAGAAACAAAGGACACACGCTACAACATGGATGGATTCCAGAATCATTATCCTCAGTGAAAGAACCCAGGCACAAAGGACTATGTATCATATTACTCCATTTATATGAAATGTCCAAAAAAGGCCAATCTATATAGATAAGAGTACATTAGTGATAACTTAATCCTGGGGCTTAGGATGAGAACAGAGAGTGACCTCAAATGTACACCAGAGATTTTTTGGGGGTAGTGGAAATTTTCTGAAAGTGGTGATGCTTGAATGGTACACTTTAAATGGGTGTATTTTCTAGTTTCAGGAAAGGTGGAGTAGGTGCTCTACACTCTGCCTCTCCCAGTGAGTGGAACTATAAATCCTGGACACAATACATGAAGCAGCTATTTGAGTAAATGGTAGCAGGCCAACTGGGGAAGGACACCAGAATTTGAAGTTTTATTCAACCAATGGTCAGTTTTCCATTTCTTTCCCCTCTGGCATTAGCCACCCTGTCATCAAAAGCAGCCCCAAAACTGAAAGTGTGCACTGGATGCACTAAGAAAGGACCAAGATAAGCTCTTTCTGGTCTGTGAAATGAGAAAGGAGTATCCTAAAGGCCAGAGAGTAGAGATAACTCTCTCACCCTTGTTTCCTTTCTCCCTCTTCCCGTTCCCTAGCAAGTTTGAGTTTTGAGAAGCACTAGAGGGTTTCCTGGAAGATGGGATGTCTATAGAGATCAGATTTACTTGAGCAACTTCAAGTTTTTAATTTGATCAAAGGGCATGTGCATTAAAGAGTAAATAACTGTCCAAAGATTGTTTTAAAAAAAAAACAGTTCCCTCATATCTTGCCAATGGGTTTTATTTAGCCCCCGGGCAAGTTCACTATGGATTCAATTCGACCAAAGAAATTGACAGCAGAACGTTCTTTGGGGTGAAAGGGTTTATTACCCGGCTTGTTCTCCTGGTGGTAGGTTGAGCACCAGCGTCTCTGACTCTGTCCAGAGCACTGGGACAAGCTCTCTATATAGCACAATAATAGCTTATTGCCTAAAGGTGCGGAAGCAGTAGCCTAGCAACAGGCCAGTTACACCATCAGGTGGTTTAAGTTCAGTGAGGATCCTGGCCATAGGAACCCCAACTTCCCCACACTCCACCCCTCCAGGATTCTCGCCTTACAATCTACACGCTTTCTATCTTCTGCAATGGTCCCTGTGCGAGAAAGCTGGAGCACTATAACCAGATTCCACAGTAGCAACAGAGGATAACAACAACTTAGAGATTAGAAAAAATTAAGATACAGGTAACAAAAATTATAATAATCCTCAAGCCAGAGGAGACTCCTAATAAAAATTATAATAATCCTCAAGCCAGAGGAAGTTCCCAATCCACAAAGACATTAGGGGCGATAAGACACATGTTTTAGATAATAAAAAATTAAGATACAGGTAACAAAACTTAAAATAATCCTCAAGCCAGAGGAGGTTCCTAATAACAAAAATTGTAATAATCCTCAAGCCAGAGGAAATTCCCAATCCACAGATGTTTAGGGGCGATAAGACATGTTTTAATGCCACCAACATAGGCAAATCTTGTTCATCAGGTAGGATGCATGCAAGAGAGTGGTCCTGTGATAGGACTGTAGCAGGAAGGGGGTCCCTTCCAGGTCTAGTATACCATACTTTTACTCTTTTCCCCATTGGGGTTACTGAAGGATCTATATATAGTGCTACTGGAGGTGCATGCACTGGCCATAATGATAAAATAAAACTCCCTGGTAAGATGCTCCTACCTTCTGGCCGTTCAAGATATACTACTGTGACCTTTGGCGGCCACTCTGCTGTTATTCCAGGAACACACAGAAGGCCAGCTTCCAGGCCTTGTCCCCAAGGTGCCAGGAGAGCCAGCCATCGTTGGTCCATGTGTCGAAAGGTCCAAGGCCATGTCCACTCAATGGAGTCTCTGGGATTCAGTGCAGTTGGTGCTGGCAGCAAGATGTTATTCTGGTGGACCAACCTCGGCTTCAGTGATTCATCCTTGGTTTGCACTTGCAGTTGTATAAGGGAGGCTGCCATATGTGTTAACATGTCTACAGGGCTCAGGGCTCCCTTTCTGGCTCTTTCATTCAAACGTCATAGGATGGTCCATAAGCAGACTGACCATCCCTGCAGACTATTGGTATCTGACTTTAGTCCGGATTTTAACAAGCTATTGTGCCTCTCTATCATGCCTGCTGCAGTAGAATTGCATGGCACATGAAACTTCCACTTGAGTCCCAGCTGTTGCACCCATTCTTGCAGTGTATGTCCAGTAAAATGGGTGCCCTGATCACTCTCAATTACCTGTGGTTGGCCTTCGGCAGCAAAGAGACGCTCCAGGCCTCTTTTGGTCGTCTGCTGGTCGCACAATGGGTAGGAAAAGCAACCAGAAGTCCAGTAGCTGTCTAATTTCCTTCCATCTGCTCCTGCCTGTATTAAATCAACCCACATCTGGGTCCTCATAACCTTCATGGGGCCCTGTAAATTCTTCTTGTGAGAAACAGGTCTTATTTCTTTCCGGATTCTCGTTGCTTCAGCCTTTCATAAGTCTGCTACTGTACGTGTCACCTCGCTTATGGGATGCCCTAAGTGAGGGGAAAGAATGGTCACTAGAGACCCAAAGAGGGATGTAGGAGCCATTTGAAGTACAATATTTCTCATCCCAGTAGTGAAAATCTCTTCATCTGGGCCATAATTCTCTGGACTATAGATGGCATTTCTCATGCCTAGCTCTCGTAGCACCTGTTGGAGTTCAGCATATGTCTGCCATCTAACAGGAGAGGATGGTAGATCACCTGGATTGGGCCACACAGCACGAATGCAGCCATAAGCCAATCGAGGAGAGAAGTGACTCCCTGGGGTCTGGTGTGCATTTTGTAATCGCCGCTCAAGGCAGGCTGCACTATATCAGGGAAGACAGCTTTCCCATCTCTGATCCCGAAAGAACAATTTCATCCACCCCTAAGTCCCACAGACACAGGAGCCAAGCTGATATTGACTCCGAGCGCTTCTGCCTAAACCGGGAGCCAAAATCCACCAGCTCAGCCTGAGTATAAGGGCGGACCATAGAGTGCTTCACAGCCTGGGAGGGGGCTGTTCCTCTCCTTGGGGAACTTTCAGCTGCTGGGTCTTTATTTTCTTTACAACCACTAGGCGTGCTTTCAATACAGGAGGCGCCAGTGCCTCCAGCATCACCCCTTTGTCTTTTTCCAGCTCCTCCATTTCTGGGGCTGATGGCACCCTTCTCTCCCTTCCCCCGAGTGCCTCCTCTGCTACAACCTTTACCTTTCCTACTGTACCTCGCAGCAATGCTACCTCAGCCTTCAGAAGGTCTTTTACCTTCAGCTCAATGCTTCGCAGCTGATATTCTTGTACCACCTCCGCCTGTGCTTCCCTCAGGAGTTCGTCTTTTTCCTTGATGGTGTCTTCCTCCTTCAGAACGCCTGGCAGCACTGCTGTCTCGTCTCCAATGGCACCTTGCTACCTGTGCTCTTGTATCAATGCCATCTCTTTCTTCAGGGAATCCACAAAAGTGTGCAGCTCGCGTTCTCATGCCACCTCCTCTCGCATCAATGCCATTTCTCTCCTCAAGGAATCCACAGAAGTTTGCAGCTCACATTCTTGTGCTGCCTCTTGCCTCAATGCCATTTCCCTCCTCAGGGAATCCACAGAAGTTTGCAGCTCACGTTCCAGTGCCGCCATTTCTTTGGTCTCTTCTGTAGACTTTTTTAATACTGTGAGAAGCAGCCAACCCATAGTCCCCACTGCCTCACAGGCACTCTGCTTCTCAAAGGATCTGCTTAATATACCAAGGGCCACCCCTACTGCCTCAGGTGTCACCTCCACTTGCCTCCAGTCCTGGGGTGGGGCCCAGTACTCTAGGAGGCAAGCCACCTCAGACCACATACCCATTGGGGGACGATCCACTGTTTCCCCATTCACAGGGGCAGCCTGCTGAAGCACCCCTCCCATAAGGGCAGCTTGTCTTTTTCCTTGGTCAACAATGAAACCTGTCAACTATGCCAATTGTCTTGCCAATGGGTTTCAGCCCCAGGCAAGTTCACTATGGATTCAATGCGACCAAAAAAATTGACAGCAGAATGGTCTTTGGAGTGAAAGGGTTTATTACCCCGCTTGTTCTCCTGGTAGTAGGTCGAGCACCAGTGTCTCTGCCTCCGCCCAGAGCACTGGGCCAAGCTCTCTATATAGCACAATAATAGCTTATTGCCTAAAGGTATGGAAGTGGTAGCCTATCAACAGGCCAGTTACATCATCAGGTGGTTTAAGTTCAGTGAGGATCCTCACCATAGGAACCCCAACTTCTCCACACCTCACCTCCCTGCCATTTCCCCCTTCCAATAAAGGAGCCATGTTCGATTCTTTTACCTATTTCTCCTGGCATTTACCTCCACAATTCTAAGTTCTACATCTGCAACTTTACTTAAGTTTTTAAATTTCTAGATATTATGTATTGACTTACTATAGAATATGAGGATTTATTTCACTCCTATCACCATCCTAACACATACACTTGCTAGTCTCTCCCATCTCCTGATGTAGTTATATTTTAGATGTGGTTACATCATTATTTGATGTTTATATTAGGACTGTGTAAAATGCTATTCATAGATGTAGATGACTCATACATTATGAATACTTTTCTTTGTCTGTAAAACACTGTCCTCCACTGAACCCTGCGGTATTTTCCCCTCTTTTTTCTTAGTTCTCTATGTATCCATCATGAATTCAAACCCAGACTCTCTATAAATTGTCTAAATAGTCTCAAGATGTTCAGAAGCACCAGCTTTTAATACCAATGAAATCTTCTCCAAGAAATCTCTCCTGGTTTTGGGTTGCTTGCCTCCATGCCTGCACCACTGTCATGTCATCCAGGTTTGCCCTTCACCACCCCCCTGGAGATTCTGCCTATGTCCCATGTCTTTCTCTTTAGTTTACTCCTTTGTTTTTGCAGAGAGCACAGAGGGAGAAAGGATGAGGGAAGATGGTCAGGTTTTTCAAGCTATGTCATCAGCACCATACTGAGCTGATGCTATAAAGGGATTGTTATAGCCTGGAGTGCAGCTGGAGGTGATTGAAAATCCCTGGTTTTTAAATAGTGAGTGAAAACACACGTGGTTTCATTTATGGCCTTATGTAACAATACTAATTAAAAGATGGCTATGTAACAAGGAGCCTTGTTGTAAGTGACTGAAAGGATTACTGAATAAACTCTGAAGCATGAAATTCACTACGAGATCTGAGAGTAGCTTGAGTGCCTGCCTGAGTGACTCAGCAGTGTTTCAGGAAATAGATTATTAAATTTGCTGAGAATAGTGCTCATCTCAGCAAGACTGGGCTTACCAAAGAATCAATGTACAGAAATACTGTTGCTCTATATTTGGGAAGTCCCACTCTACTAATCCTAACTCTCCCAGAGCCTAAAACGGCATGAAGTGTTTTATATGCATTACACCACTTTATGCTTACAATAACCCCTAGACAGAGGTATTATTCTCCCAGTGTGACAGAAGAGGAAACTGAGGCTTAGAGAAATGAAGTCACTTGGTTTCAAATCAAGGTGAATATACACATATAACCCAATCCTCCTCTCCATATCCCTTTAAGCTATGATTTTCAAAGCATTTTTTGTCACCCTGTCTTGCCAATGGGTTTCAGCCCCGGGCAAGTTCACTCTGGATTCAATGTGACCAAAGAAATTGACAGCAAAACGTTCTCGGAGTGAAAGGGTTATACCCAACTTTATTTCCAGGTGGCAGGTCAGTCACTAAAATCCTGTTCACTCAGAGCGAGTCTGCGTGCAGCAAGCCAGTCTCTGCCTCTGGGCCCCTCTGTCCGCACAGCTGTCTTCTAAGCCTCTGTCCTTAGCATTGCCACCACACCAGCTTCTGCTCTGCTCTCCTGCAGCCGTGCCACTGTGTCACACCCAGAGCACTGGGTGGAGCTCTTTTTATATAGAGTCAACAGCCATGTATTGCCCACAGGTGTGCAGTGAGCTAGTCAACCAGGACCAGGTGAGAATCCTGGCCACAGGAACTCTTTTTATCCACACACCCATTAAGTTTAGCTTGTCACTACAATTTACCAATGACAAGTCAATATTTCTTAAGATGTCTAACTACCTGCCTGGCAGTGTTTCATAGTGTTATGTAATTTCTCCTCCATGTACTATCATCTAGACAAGACCAATGAAGATCTAACCACAAGTGATGGCAGAGAATGGTTATTAAGATAACATGTTTTTGTCACTGACAAATTTCACTTGCATCACTGTGGATAAAATGAAGGTTCCTGTGGCCAGGATTCTCACCTGGCCCTGGTTGGCTGTCTCACTACACGTGTCAGCAATACGTTGTTATTGACTCTATATAGAGAGCTCTGCCCAGTACTCAGCGTGACACGGTGGCATGGCTGCAAGGCTGCAGGAGAGCAGAGGCTGGAGCAGTGACAGTGCCAAGGACAGAGACTGGGACGGCCGTGTGAGTAGAGAGGCCCAGAGGTAGAGACCAGAATGCTGCGTGCAGACTCGCTCTGAGTGAACAGGATCTTAGTGATTGACCTGCCACCATGGAAATAAAGTTGGGTATAATCCTTTCACCCCAAGAAAGTTCTACTGTCATTTCTTTGGTAACACTGAATTCACTATGGAACTTGTGAACTTGCCAGGGGTTGAAACCCATTGGCAAGACAGTCACTGTGGATAAAATGAAAGTTCCTGTGCTCAGGATTCTCACCTGGCACTGGTTGACTAGCTCACTGCACATGTGTGGGCAATACATTGCTATTGACTCTATATAAGGAGCTCTGCCCAGTGCTCTGGGCAACACGGCTGCAAGGCTGCAGGAGAGCAGAGCAGAGGCTGGAGTGGTTGCAGCACCGAGGACAGAGGCCCAGAGGACAGCTGTGCATGACAACAGTGCAGGCAAAGAGGCCCAGAGGATGGCTGTGCAGGACGACTGTGCAGGCAAATAGGCCCAGAGGACGGCTGTGTGGGATGACTGTGCTAACAGAGAGGCTCAGAGGACAGCTGTGTGGACAGAGAAGCCGCCCCGAGGTAGAGCCTGGCTTGCTGCATGCAGACTTGCTCTGGATTTTAGTGATTGACCTGCCACCATGGAAATAAAGTTGGGTATAACTCTTTCACCCCAAGAACGTTTTACTGTCATTTCTTTGGTCACACTGAATCCATAGCAAACTTGCTGGTGGTGAAACCCATTGGCAAGACAGCCACCTATTAACCATATGTCTTGCCAATGGGTTTCAGCCCCACAGAAGTTCACTACGGATTCAGTGAGACCGAAAAATAACAGTGGAATGTTCTTGGGATGAAAGGGTTTATACCCAATTTTATTCCCACAGTGGCAGGTCAATCACTAAAATCCCATCTATCTCAGAGCAAGTTTGCACGCAGCAAGCTGGTCTCCGCCTCTGGGCCTCTCTGCCCCTGCAGCCGTCTCAGTCTCTGTCCTCGGCGCTGCCACCACTCCAGCCTCTGCTCTCCTGAAGCTTTGCAGCAGCCCGGAGCACTGGACAGAGCTCTTTATGTAGCGTTAATAACGTATTGCCCACACCTGTGTAGTGAGCAAGTGGACCAGAGGCAGGTGAGAATCCTGGCCATAGGAACCTTCACTTTCTCCCCACCATACTTTGCATACATCATTTTATCTCCCTTAGTCTGAGTTTCTGCTTCTGTAAAGTGAGCATACTACCACTATATTGCTCATCTGCTTAAATATGATAATGTCTACAATGCCTGGTACATGATAAGCACTCAAATGGTATTATTATTGAATTTTAAACATCTAAAACCCCCTTCCTTATGATCACACATTACATGAGTCATTATTTGATTGTTACTACCATTTAACTCTTGACACTGGAACAATGTTATTCTTTCCTCCAGTTTCCTTCAGGAAGCATGTCTTGGAGATCCTCCAAAGCAGTAAAAGTTCTTGGCAGACACAGGATGACTGGACATTGCCAGCTATACCACCAGTTAAGCCCATGATTTAGAACAAGCAAGACTTTTCTGGATTTGGAGATGGGAGTGACAGCTGTCCTCTATAGGCGCTGTCCACATTACTTATCCTTCCTCCTTTGGGAACTGTCTGAAAAGCACCTGCAGGCCAGCTATGTACAGCTTAATGCAGGAATAAATATTAATCTGATATTCTCACTTAACATTCATTCTCAATACATTCAGAAGCCAGACTACTAAAAAAGGATGGAAAAGCATGCTTGCAGTGGCCTTTTCCTGAGAATTGCACTGGAACCTAGAGCTCATACACTAAACTGAGGGCTTCTCTACATCCTAGGTGCCAGAAAGTCTTCAAAGCACCACAAAGCCTTGCATCAACCCGTTATTTTCCTTACTGTACAGATAAGGATCCTGAGATGCAGAAAGGTCAAGTAACTTGTCCAAAGCTACATAGCCAGTAAATGGCAGAACCAGAGCTGGACTTTGCCACTATCAAGATAATAATGAGAAATCCATCTAGATACAATTAAAAACAGGACAAAGGGAGAAAAGGTAAGAGTACAGATTGAGATGCTCTAGTACGTACATACAAGTAATTCCAGAACAACAGACTGGAGGAACAGTGACATAGCAATCTGAGGTGACAGACAGAAATGTCCTATAACAGAAGAATACGAATACTCAGTTCAAAAGTACACTACGTGCACTGAGCACTAAAGATAAATCCACATCTTGATCATGACAATGTGCCCAGGTCTTAGTACTAAAGGAATTAAAACAAAATGTGCAGCTTCCAAACTGAGAGAAAAACAATACTAAAAGTTTAATCAATTAAAATTGTATCAATTAACAAGGCAGAAAAGGAGGGAAAAAAATGAAGGAAAAAAGACGGTAAACAGGATTTATTAGATTGAACTTTATGAAACATTTTCATAAGTCAAATGGTTGAATATCCATTTCATATGGTTCAACCTCAAAGGAGTCCAAATATATCAATAGTTACAATAAATGCATATATATCAAACTCACCTATTAAAAACAAAGATTATTAGAGTGAATTAAAAATATAAAATACAGCCATTTAGTAGAGATAAACCTAAAAATCATACAAATGGCTAAAAGTAAAGAAACAGAAAAAAAAAGACAACCAAGAAAATGTTAAACAGACTAAAAGTAGTATAAATATCAAAACCAGGGGAAAATAAGTTAATAAAGAGACTGAACTCTGGGTTAAAAAAAACTACCATGAATTGTCTTAAATGCACCCATGATGCAGCCTTGAAAAATAAACTTACAGAGTTGGTTAGCAAAACTGTCAAATTCACAGTCAATGTGGGAGGTTTTTTTTAATATAACTTAATCAGAATCTAGTAGAGCATTCATAGAACAGAAAAAAGCAGAAGTAGCCAGCAACCATACTGTTATTTTCAACTGCAGAAGAAACTTTTGTAAACTGAACAGCTTCTCAGTCAATAAGAGGTTTCGATACATTTCAAATAGATCAGGTTCATATACAGATCATGTTCTCTGACCATAAAGAAATTAATCTAGAAATTAATAAAAATTAGCAAATAAAAAAAATGTACACAGAAATTTTTAATGTATTTCTAAGTTATCCTTGGTTAAACAGAAATCAAATGGAAATTACAAACTACTTATAACGAGTAAGGATGAAAGTACTACACATAAAACGAGCAGAATGCACTGCAGTGATTCAAAGATGTAAATTTTGAGTCTTTAGTGAGTATTACCAGAAAACAAAAATATTTTTTAAATTACTAGGTTAAGCATTTAATGTGGTTAAAAAACAGACTAAACACAAAATAGAAGAAAAGATAATTACACAGAAAACAAATTTTGAAAAACTGGATAAGCAAAGGGAAAAACTACTCTTTAAAAAATTGAAAATTACAAACCACTAGCAATATTGCTTAAGGAAAAAAGAGAAAAGAAACAAACAATATTAGGAATGAGAATACATACATAACTATAGACCTAGTGAAAATGTTTTAAAACCATAAGATACTAACGATACTGGTATGAACAAATAAAAAAACACACAGGCCTTTGCATGGGCCTTTCAGGTCATTTTGAATTATCTAAATTCTAATTACTATTTGGCTAACTAAAGCTCTTGACCTTTAAATCTTTCCACTGTTGCTCTTTGGAATTCATGGTTTTGTCATCAGTAAAATCCCCTGTATTCACAACTCCTCTGAATATTGCCTTCATTTTCTAGTACTAATTAAAATATTGCCAAGAATACTACTTCCTGAGTAGTCTTTCATGAGGAAGCTGGTTATCTTCCATATTCCATCACTGAGTCTCAAGGTGAGAGTAGATTAATCTTTCTTGTTCCTCATTGCTGAGTCAAGACTATTGCTTTCCCCTCTTCCCTAGGAAGCCTCAAATCCTTTAAGGAAGGTTCTACCAGATGCTGTCACCCATCGTTGTTAAAGTCATCACTCATCTTCCCTATCAATTTCATCACTCCCCTCGCCTTCACACTCTCCATCACTTTAGGACCATGCAATCAATGTTTCAACACTCTGGCAACTCAGATCTTCGCTCGGCTCTCCTCTCCTCCAATGAAACTGTGCTCCACCATATCTCACCCACTCACTCTCATGCTATTCCCTGAGATGATGTCATTACTGATGACCCTCCATTTTAAGAACCCCTATCTCTGGTCACCATTCACCACCCACTCCTTGACCCCATCTTGGCTTGTTCCCACTGAGTTACTCTCATAATCACAGATTTTTAGTTTCTTTCATTGGCTTCCACTTCAAATCCTTCTGTCTTTTTACTCTCTGTTACCCTCTTCATGTTTTCCAGTTCCACTATTCTGCTTGGATCCATGGCTCTTTATTATAATCATCACATTGTATTTCCTATTCTCCTATCTCACTCACCAGGTAACACTCCAATCCTAGCTAAATCCAACTTTCTGCTGATTTTGCACCTGCACTTCAGCTACTGAATATGGCCAAAGACAACATATGAACATGCTGGTCTCATTTTCAATTTGCAACCACAAACCTCAAGGAGGCTCTCAGCACAGTCCAGTATTCTTACTACATTTCCTAGTCAACTCTTCAAACTGTTTCACATCTTCACAGGTTTTCAATATCTCTCCCACCCTCCTCATTTGTAAGTGTTAGCCTTGCTTCCAATTTCACTGAAAAAATAAAAGCTGTCAGATAAGAACTGGCATACACTCATCAACACATTTACTATCTTGTAGGAATCTGTGATCATAAACATTGTGCTTTTCCCCCACTACACAATGCCTGAATTACCTGTTTCTGTCTGAAACCTTCTGACCTACCAACTTCAATACTCCCCTCTCGAATTTGCCCTCTGGGATCATTCCCATCAACATACAAACATGCTGACTATATAACATCTTAAGAAAGAAAAGAAAGATTGCATGATCTCCCCAGTTAACACCCCCATCTCTCTCTCCCTTTGCCAACACCTCAAAAGCACTGCCACATTGTTTCCTCTCCCACTTTGTTTTTCCCACACTTTCTTCAAGCTGATTTTATTTAAAGTACGACAGTATACAAAACATAAATTTATAGCTGAATGAACTATCACAGAGCAAATGCCCATGTAACCACAACTTAGGTGAAGAAACAGAACGCTGCCAAACCTCCCAAGTCTACCTTGCACAACCGTTACCTTTTCTTTCCTCCCCAAAGGTGACCAATCACTATACCCCAACACTTAACATTATCGTTTTGTTTTGCCTGTTTTTGATCTTCCCAGAAACAACAATAGTCTGTATATAACCTTGTGCGACACTTTTGCTTAGTGTAATAGGTGAGATTCATTCACCTTGTGGCATGTAACTTTTGTTCATTTCCATTGCTGTAAAGTATTGCATTGTATGAATATACCACATTTCACCATTGATAAAAAACACTCATAGACTGTTTTCAATTTGGAGGCCTATACAAACGGTACTGCTACACTGTTGTCTTTGCATCCTGATGCATATGTGCATTTCTGTTAGATATACCTAGAAGTGGATCTGCTGTATCAAGTATATTAATGTTCATTTTAGTAGATACTGAATTTTTCAATGTGAGTGTAACAATTTACACTCCAACCAGCAGTGTTTGAGAGTATGAAGTAGTACTTCATTGTGGTTTTGTGTTTTTTACTAATAAGGTTGAGCATCTTGTCATGTTTACTGGTCATTAGGATAATTTTTCTGTCATGTTCAAGTCTCTTACCCACTTTTCTATTGGACTGTCCATCTTTTTCTTATTGATGTGCAGGAGTTCTTCATATATTCTGTATCTGAGCAGGTTCCTGGTGTTGAGTGTCATAAATCTCTTCTGATGACTTGTCTTTTCAATGTATTTTTATTTTCACTTTTTTTTTAATGAACAAGAAGTCCTTAATGTAGTCCAATTTATCAAACTTTTCCTGCATTTTTGGTGCTCGTGTCCTGTTTAAGAAATCTTTCCCTACCTCAAGATCTTAAAAATATTGTACATATCTTCTAGAAGATTTACTGCTTTGTCTTCAAATTTATATCTGTAATACATATGCAACTGATATTTCTATGTGGCAAGAAATACAGGTACAATTTCAGTTTTGTTTTTAAATTATCAGGCTGACCCAGAACTGTTAACTTTTTTCTTCTGAAGATCATCCTTCTACTACTATGCAGTGCCACCTTTGTCTGAAACCAAGTGTTCAGTATATGGAACTAATAAACTCTCTATTTTGTTTCACTGATCTGTTTGTCCATCCTTGTTGAATACCACACTCTCTTAATTACTATAGTTTTCTGAGAAATCTTGGTAAATGTTATTGCAAATCCCCCAAACTTACACTTCTACAAAAATGTCTGGTTCTTCTAGGTACTGTGCATTTTAATTACATTTGAGAATCAATCTGTCAAGTAACACACACATACACAAATGTGGTGGGAATGCACTAAGTCTGTAAGTCAGTTTGGAGAAACCAACATTTTTATAATATTAAATTGTCCACCCATAAACATGGAGCATTCCTCCATCTATCTAGATCTTTAATTTCACTCCATCACATTTTAGAATTTTGTGAAGAGAGCTTCCCATATTTGATATTTTCTGATTATATTGTGCTTAAAAAAAATTTTTTTTTCTAACTTCTGTTAGAAAAGTGACATAGAAATACAGTTCATTTTCCTTGTAAGTATTGACTTTAAAACCATCAGCCTGGCTAAACACTGACTGGTTCTAATTCTTTATCTGTAATTCTTTTGGATTTTCATTATACACAATCATGTCAACTGCAAATAACAAATTTTAAATCTTTCTTTATAATCTTTAAACTATTATTTCTCTTGCTTGCCTCCTTACTCTGGCTAAGACCTCCAGTATGACACCAAATAGAAGCAGTGATAATGGGCACCTATGCCATGTTCCAGATCTCAAAGAGAGCTTTCAAAATTACTGTTAAATATGGGTATTTGCTGTAAGGCTTTGTTTTGTTTTTGGAAGATACCCTTTACCAGATTAAGAAGGTTCCCTTTTTTCCTAGTTTCCTAAGGGTTTTTATGACAACCAATGACAAATTTTCATCAAATCTTTTACTGAAATGGCATAGTTTATCTCCTTTCTTCCTGTTAATATAGTGACTTTACATGATGATTTTCAAATAGGAAATCAACCTTGCATGGCTGGAATAAACCAGTTTGGTTTCAATGTATTATTAGCTTTACTACTGCTGGATTTAGCTGACTAACATTTTATTTAGAATTCTGCATCTATGTTTATCAAGGTTGGCCTGTAATATTTCTTTCTTGTAATGTCCTTGTCATATATTTTTTTGATTTTCATATCAAGATCATGCTGACCTCATGAAACAAGTTATGTTCTTTATTTTTCTAGTATCTAAACAATTTTAAGTTGGCGTTAATTTTTCCTTATATGTTTGTACAATTCGCTGGCAATGAAATCTATGCTTGAAAATTTGTGATAATGTGTGTTTGTATGTAAAAGTTTTAAATCATTGTTATAGTACTTTATATTTTGTTTTTTATGTGTCAGTTTTACTAAATGATATTTTTCTAGGAATTAGTAGTTCCACCTAAATTTTTAAGTAAGTTGGGATAATATTTATAGCATCCACTTAAAATCTTTTAAATGTCTGCATGATGTGTAGTGATGTCCTCTTCTTCATTCCTGATATGTGTTATGTAGGAAAATGATTTTTTTTTATTTTGTTGACTTTTTCAAATAGCCTGTGGCTTTGTTGACCCCCTATACTCTGTCTGTTTAATTTTATTAATATCTGATCTTTGTGATATATTATCTTTTAAGGTCTGGATCTACAGCGATGTCACTTTTTTCATAACCTTATATGGATTATTTATCACTATTATTTTCTTGATTGGTCGATTTTATTAGTTTTTTCAATGAACTAACTTTTTGGCTTTGCTAAGTTTCCACTTTTTCCATTTGTTTTGAGTTTAATTTGCTGTTTTTTACCCTAATTTCTTAACATAGTTCATTTATTTTCTATCTCCTTTTAAAAAATCATATGCATCTATAATATTTTCATCTAAGTATGAAATTAGCTGCGTCTCACAAATTCTGATACACAGTATTTGTATTGTCAATTAGGATAAAATATTTTCTTCTTCAATGCACTTCATGTTTTTTGCCCTCAAGTCTACTTTACTTGATGGTACTGCAGATCAGGTATGCTTTGTTCTATTCTTTACCTTAAATGTTCTTATAGCCTTATTTTTTTGATATTTGTCTCTTATAACAGTGCATAATTGTTATTTTTTCTTATCTAATCTAACAATCTTAGTCTTTTAAGCAAAACCTTTAATTCATTTAATTACTGATATATTTGAGTTTAAATCTACCATCTTACACAATTAGAAATATTTGTCTTTTTCTCTCTTTTCTCTCCTTCTGACTTTATATATTTTAAATTCCACTTTCCTTACTCTACTAATATTCACCTTCTTTGGTGGTTACCTTAATGACTGCATCATGCATCCTTGATTTATTAAAGTCTCATACTAATTGGTATTTTTACTGCTTTTTGAGAATGCAAAAAAAGAAAAAGAAAAAGCTTACAAATGCTTAACTCCACTTATCTCCCACCCAAAGAATATTTGCTCTATATTTTAATTTTATAGATATTATTGTTTCACATAGTTGACATTAATTTATCTACATATTCACTACTTCTATTGCTCTACCTTCATTTCTATATTTGATCATTCCAGTGGGATTATTTTCTTTCTGCCTAGAGAACACCTTTTAGTGTTTTTTTAGTACAGGTAATGGATTATCTCAGTTTTTGATTTTTGAAGGATGCTTTTGCTGAGTAGAATTTTAAGCTTTTAGTTATCTCAGCTTTTAAAAGATATCATGTTATTATCTTTTGACTTCCTCATATTTTTTTCTCTTGAGACATCATCAGCTGTCAAACTTTGATATCAGCTGTTGCATCTTTGAAGGTAATCTCTTTCCCTCCTCTGGTTGTTTTTACAATTCTTTTTTCTAGCTTTGACCTGCAATAGCTTTGTTATGATATGCCCAGGTATAACAAGGCAGGTATTCTGCTTAAGGTTCATCAAACTTACTGATTCTGTACCTTAATGTCTTTCATCAGTTTTGGAAATTCTTAACCGTTATACTTCTAAATACTGCTACTACTCTATTCTCTCACTTTAGACTATAATTTGTCAACAACTTTAGACTTCTTATTGTATATCCTGTATCTCTTACTATCTGTTTCTTATTTTCCTACCAACTCTCCAGGCTTCATTCTGGATATTTACTTCTGATCTGAAATTCAGTTCACTAATTTGCTTTACCTATGTCTAATCTAATCCTACCCATTAGGTTTTTAAGTTTTATTATTGTATTTTCCTATTTCTAGAATTTCCATTTGGTTATTTTCTAATAGATTCCAGTTCTCTGCTGAAATTCTCAATCTTGTTTTTAATCCCTTGAAAACATTGATAATACACATAATCATTTTAAAGTCTATTTGATAATTCCATTATTTAGAATGTTTCTGGGTCTATTTCTATTGTTCATTGTTTTGTTTCCTTCATGTTGCCTTGGTTCCTCATGTGTCTGTTATTTTATGAGTGTAATTCAGATATTATGTATGAAATACCATTAAAAATTTTGAGGACTAAGAACTTCCTTCAGAGACAATTTACATTTGATTTTAGGGGGATCCAGAGGTACTAGTAAACCGTAATCATCTTAATTCAATTTTCACAGATTGAGATAGTTTGAAGTTGGGCTTTAGTCTCTGCAAGAACTAATGTACTTCAATTTCATCATTATTTCTAGGAGCCTACAACTAAAGCATGCAGGAAGGAGTTATCAGACCCTTCTCCCAATGCGCACATACGCACACACACAATAGGCTCTGGACTCCGACTTTTATGCTCTAGCCCCAAAAGGCTATAAAAAGCACTATTTAGTTTCTCAGTATACACCTTGCGGAATCAGCAGATGCCTCTAGGTAAAAAGTGGCCTCCAAATTCCAGGCTCACTTCTCTGGGTTTTCATCTTCTATCATATTTTTTCACTGCCTTCTAAGCTTCTTCATATGAAGCAACTGGGCCTCTTATATTCCTGGTAGGAGTGTAAACTAGTACAATCCTCTTGCAAAAGTGTTTGGCAGCATGTGCTAACACTATATAAATGTATACCCTAGTCCTTTTCATCAGTACATACAAAATAGAAGCGAGAGCTAAGTCCTCCAAAAGACATGCACAAGAATGTCGTAACAGTTATATTCCTAATAGTCAAAAAGTGGAAACAACGCAAATGTCCATCATTGTGTAAATAAATCACAGTAAATTCACTTAACATATATATCTTGATTTGGATGATGGTTAGGTATTAAATGTAAAAATTAATATGTACAGTTCTGATTACTGTATTAAGTTAAACTTAAAAGAATCTTTTTTTAAAAGTTGATTATAGAAATGTTTTGGTAATAATGAACCTTAAAATTCTCTACTAATCTATTAAGGTAAACAAGTTTTTTCTAAAGCCCAAAGTACATAGTCCTAATGATCAATACTAATTTGAGATATTATTTTTATTAGCATCTGATTATTTTTTAAGTGGGTTAAGTAGTAACTCAGCAATTTAACATTCCTTTAAGAACAGTCAACACTAACGTGCAATTTATTGGGAATTCAGAACATTCTTTCATTCCAATTAAATACTATCAGGACCACACTCGGTACTTACCCCTCTAACCTGACATCTGGTAAAGATCTGTTCAGTGCAATCACCTCACTTGCCATTAAATTGAACTGATTGATTTTAAACATCTCTTTCATCTTATCTTGATCCTCTTTAGGAATGACGACTGGTTTCCCCATTTCTCCAGGACCTTCATGAGGCTTTTGTACTGGCTCTAGAACTAAGAAGAGGAAACTAATATTAATTTTATAAGCAATTGGTTCATGTTTCTGTTTAATAACATTTGAGTTTAAATTGTGTTGTCAACAACGAGAGCCATTTCTGAGCTCATCCTCTCCCAGTCTGTAACATCTCCTAGGGGCTACCCTGTCCTCCACTTCCATACCAACATTCTGCCTCAACTCTGCACCATTTACCACACTCTGCACCATTTACCTGAATCACTGCAAAGCCTTGGTGGCTATACATCTCAACAACATTACCACTTAATCTCTTTAAAGCATAACCTTCACTGTGTTATCCCAAGGGTCTCTTAGAGTCTAATATCTCTGATACGGAATTTAACCTAATTTCCAAACCAACAATCTGCTAGACCCTCCACACTCACCCCCAGTACTTTCATCCTTTGGTCAAATAGCAACTCACTACTCTCCTCCATTTGCATCTCGTGTTTTCCTGCTTTGCTGCACTTGCTCACAAAGGTCCCCTCCCTTGGCTTCTCCCTTTCCACTCCTATTTGTCTTTCAAGGCTCAGCTAAAGTGGCTTCTCTTGCCTGCAGCTTTTCTGAATCCCTCTCTAGTAATCATTTAGTACTCCTGACTACCACATCATTTCATCTGGGGCTCATACCTCTAATTAATTGCTATCTCTTATTATATTATTGTTAAACTGTCCTTATGGTCCCCCCCCCTCTATATTATGATCTCCTTTTAGCTGTGGTTTGATTCATTTGTGCACATTCTGTGAGTTTAGCAGTGTCTTACAGCAGTTTTATAACTATACGCTAAATTGGTATGTGAGTAGAAATGCTATTCAAAATAAATCAAAATGAAATCATAGAAATGAAAATAACAGATATTATAATAAGCATTATGCAAGATAGGGCATCATGAAAGATAATTCTAATCAAAAGTAATGTTATCTCTTGGTAACAATAAAAGAGCAATATTCCAGATCAGCAATTCCCAAATCTTATTCCTTATTATGCTTTTGAGATGTTAAAAAGTGTTCCAAAAAAACAGGTTTCAAGATGTATTAAATTTGGAAAAAGGTGTTCTCAACTTCTCATCTAAAGAGGGTAGAGAATGGAGTGAGGTTAAGGATATCTGCTTTGTACATTGTTTATTTTTAAGGCTGAAATTTATGTTCTTTCGTTGTTTATTTTTTAGGCATCTCCTCCAGAAAGTCTCTGCAGAAACACAAAGACATCAAGGCAGTACATGTGTGTTTCTCTTTCAGGATTTAGTTGCCCAAGAATAGCACAAAACTAGTTGGTAAAGCTGACCTGCAGGATGATTGTTTCACATGGTGTTCCTACCACTACCAGAGCTGTAGAATATGAAATTATTCTCTGTCTAGGATATAAAGACCTATTTTAGACAACCATCAATTAAACAGTGATGTGTAATTTTCCCCTATTCTCAGAATAAACTGTGATTTTAGGAGGGACAATCAAATAATAGTAAATAACTTTAAAACTATAGGAAGCTCATGTAATACAGCTCTAAAGAACAAATCCTGCCTAATGTCTGCCAAGTAACTAAGGTCTTTAAATATAAGGATTGATAGCATTTAAACAAAGTTCTCAACAAGTATAATAAAAACTTTAAGTAGACATGCATAATGTCCATATAAGCTATTAAATCTTTAAAAATCATAAATTATAAAATCCTTAGAGTCAATTCTACTTACTTACTTTCTCTGAAAATAAAGATCAATCAACAGATTTGGGCACTGGGATGTTAAGGGATCAACAGAAAGCAGCACAGTCCTGGAGGTGACAATTACTTTTGTGCCTGGCAGAGTTACCATGAACAGTAGGTGGGAGACATCTAGTGGCCCTAATTATAAATATCTTTTGGCTATCTGTGCCCTACTTTAGTATAAGATGATGTTTTAAAGGAAAAGTTAAAATGTCAACATTTTCGTGCTACTGAGTTTTAAAAATAAGAGCATTGAGTTATACAGAATGCCATCTATAACATAATTTTGCTGGGGGTATGGGGGAGGGGTCCTAAATTTGCAAGCCTCTGAACCTACCTACCAATTCACGGGAAATGGGCCAGAAGGACATGATTGAAGGGATACAAACCTCAACTATGGGAAGCTGGAAAAGAGAAAAACCCAATTTCCCCTTCTTCAGCAACAACCAAAAAGAGAGGTAGGGGGAGGACAAAAAGAAAGAGGTATCCTACCATTTGCAACAGGATGGATGGAGTTGGAGGATATTATCTCTGAAATAAGCCAGGTGGAGAAAGACACGTGCCAAATGATTTCCCTCATTTGTGGAGTATGACAACAAAGCAAAACTGAAGGAACAAAATAGCAGCAGACTCAGAGGCTCCAAGAAGCAACTAGTGGTGACCAAAGGGGAGGGGTGTGGGAGGGTGGGTGGGGAGGGTGGGAGAAGGGGATTGAGGGGTGTTTTGTTTAGTATACATGGTGTGGGGGATCAAGGGGAAAACAGTGTAGCACAGAGAAGGCAAATAATGAATCTATGGCATCTTACTACACCCGAGGACAGTGACTTCATTGGGGTATAGGTGAGGACTTGACAATATGGGTAAATGTAGTAACCACAGTTTTTTCATGTGAAACCTTCATAAGAGTGTATATCAATAATACCTTAATAAATAATAATAATAATAAATAAAAATAAATTTAAAAAATCAGTCAAGGGGATGACAGAACAGCATAGGGAATATACTAAATTAAAAAAAAAAAGAAAGAGGTATCCATGTATCCATGCCACAATACTAGCCTTGAATTGATAACTGTTGAAACAAGATGATAAATATATAGGAATTTAATTTTCTATTTTCATTATTTTTGCTTATGTTTGAAATTTTTCCATGGAAATTGGGGAAACATGAAGGAGGGCTCATGAAATTATTACTATAAGAACTACTAAGTATTAAAGATGGCAGCGTGAGAGGTGAGACAGAGGCTTTCTCCTAAAACCTCATATTATACGAAAATAAAGCTACTACAACTAATCTTGAAAGAACAACAGGAAAGAGGACCTCAACAAACTGCATACACCTGGAGACAAGAGCAGCCCTCACAGAAAACGGTAACGTACTAAAGCTGTGGTCCTGCAGGATCCAAGCCTTTCCCCCATCCCAGCTCACCAGCAGAAGGAACAGGAACGGAGCAGGGAGGGAGTGGAGATGTGGGACGGCTGAATACCTAACTCTGGAGATCTGCTTTGGGAGCACAAACCTACATTTCATGGTGCTTGCATGATACTCTTGTAATTAGGGGGTTGGAAAGCTAAGACAGGCAGAATTCTTGGAAACACTAAGATTCCAGCTGCTTGTGAAAGCAGGGATCCATACCTAGCTGCTCGGGGACAAAAGAAAAGTTGGCAGTCTGAGAGACTTCCTAACAAAGAAGCCCTTACCAAGAGGGCTGCTAAAGGAGCAAGGATTGCACAGAGCTTACTGCTCAGGAGAGAGGACAGGCAGACCAAATTGTCTGGGTGCACTCTGCCCAGCAGGTTGGGAGCTTTCACGATCTTCAGGTGCTCCAGCTCCCTGGCTGCCTACACAGCTCCAAGAACCTCTTCTGTGACAGGCAGACTAGTGCGCCTTTCTTCTGGCCAGCCCCACCGGGCTTGCAAACCGGGAAATCCTTCCGTGGTGTTAGGCCAGCCAGAGGGAAGATCTGTCTACAGCCAACTAAAAATGCAAAGCACAGAGGCTTGTACCTGTGTGCTCAGCCCACTGGTTCAGGCAGTGGAGACAGGCATAGCAGCCAGGAACCAGGAAACAACCCTTTCCTCCCCAGAGGCACCAAAACCACTCCCCTACAATCCCCGCATTATAGGGGTACCAGAAGAAGAAGAGAGAGAAAGGGGGATAAAAAGTGTCTCTGAGGAGGTGATTGCTGAAAACTTCCCCAATCTGGGGAAGGAGATAGTCCCTCAGGCCATGGAGGTGCACAGATCTCCCAACACAAGGGACCCAAGGAAGACAACAGCAAGACATATAGTAATTAAAATGGCAAAGATCAAGGATAAGGACAGACTATTAAAAGCAGCCTGAGAAAGAAATAAGATCACATACAAAGGAAAACCCATCAGGCTACCATCAGACTTCTCAGCAGAAACCTTACAGGCCAGAAAGGAGTGGCATGATGTATTTAATGCAATGAAGCAGAAGGGCCTTGAACCAAGATTACTTTATCCAGCAAGATTATCATTTAAATTTGAAGGAGGGATTAAACAATTCGAATATAAACAACAGCTGAGAGAATTTGCCTCCCACAAACCATCTCTACATTGTATTTTGGAGGGACTGCTACAGATGGAAGTGTTCCTACGGTTTAATACCTGTCACCAGAGGTAATAAAACCACAGTAAAGAAAATAGAACAGCTAACTAATAAGCAAATGCAAAATTAAATTAACTATTCCCAAAGTCAATCAAGGGATAGACAAACAGTACAGAATATGATACCTAATATATAAAGAATGGAGTAGAAAGAAAAAGGAGGAAGGAAACAAACAAGCAAAAAAAGAACCTTTATATTGTGTTTGTAATAGCATATTAAGTTAGTTGTTAGACTTTTAGATACTAGGGAAGTTAACCTTGAACATTTGGTAACCACGAATCTGAAGCCTGCAATGCCAATAAGAACATACCTATCCATAATCACTCTAAATGTAAATGGACTGAATGCACCAGTCAAAAGACATAGAGTCACTGAATGGATAAAAAAACAAGACCCATCTATATGCTGCCCTCAAGAGACTCACTTTAAACCCAAGGACATACACAGACTAAAAGTGAGGGGATGAAAAAAGATGCTTCATGCAAACAGGAGAAAAAAGCAGGTGCTGCAGTACCTGTATCAGACAAAATAGACTTCAAAACGAAGAAAGTAGCAAGATATAAAGGACATTACATAATGATAAAGGGGTCAGTCCCACAAGGAGATATAACCATTATAAATATATATGCACCCAACACAGGAGTGCCAGCATATGTGAAACAAATACTAACAGAATTAAACGAGGAAATAGACAGCAATGCATACATTTTAGGAGACTTCAACACACCACTCACTCCAAAAGACAGATCAACCAGACAGAGAATAAGTGAAGACACAGAGGCACTGAACAACACACTAGAACAGGTGGACCTAACAGACATCTACAGAACTATACATCCAAAAGCAGCAGCATACACATTCTTCTCAAGTGCACATGGAACATTTTCCAGAATAGACCACATACTAGGCCACAAAAGAACCTCAGTAATTTCAAAAATATTGAAATCCTACCAAACAACTTCTCAGATCACAAGGGGATAAAACTAGAAATAAATTTGAGAAAGAAATCAAAAAGGCTCACAAATACATGGAGACTGAACAACATTCTCATAATTCATCAATGGCTTAATGACCAAATCAAAACAGAAATCAAAGAATATATGGAGACTAATGACAACAACAACACAAAGGCACAACTTCTGTGGGACACAGCAAAGGCAGTTCTAAGAGGAAAGTATATTGCAATCCAGGCCTATTTAAAGAAGGAAGAACATTTCCAAATGAATAGTCTAAAGACACAATTACTGAAATTGGAAAAAGAAGAACAAATGAGGACCAAAGTCACCAGAAGGAGGGACATAATAAAGATCAGAGAAGAAATAAACAAAATTGAGAAGAATAAAGCAATAGAAAAAAATCAATAAAACCAAGAGCTGGTTCTTTGGAAAAGTAAACAAAACAGATAAACCCCTAGCCAGACTTATTAAGAGAAACAGAGAATCTACACACATAAACAGAATCAGAAATGAGAAAGAAAAATCATGACGGACCCCACAGAAATACAAAGAATTATGAGAGAATACTATGAGAATCCATATGCTAACAAGCTAGAAAACCTAGAAGAAATGGACAACTTCTTAGAAAAATACAACCTGCTAAGAATGACCAAGCAAGAAACAGAAAACCTAAACAGACCAATCACCAGCAGGGCCTTCCGGGAAGATGGCGGCGTGAGCAGGGCGGCAGAAATCTCCTCCCAACACCATATTTATCTAGGAAAATACAGCAAATATATCTATTCCTAAAAGAGAGACCAGAATACACAGGGAAGTGCACAGCATACAGCTACACCCGAAAGGACTCGGCACCCCAAGAGGCAGGTAAGATACGGAGTCGCAACCCCGCGGGACCTGAGCACCCCCCCCCACCCCAGCGCACCGGCGGGAGGAGAGGATTCAGAGCCCAGAAGGAGTAGAAGTACACCCCGCAAAGTAGCCAGCCCCGGTGATCTGCGCGAGTAGCGCTGACCCACACCGCGCAGTGTACCGGAGATTGGAGAGACAGAGGGGCAGGATCTGAGCGGGGAACGCGCCAGGGTGCTTGCAGCCAGCTCCCGGGAAGGAAAAAAAAAAAGGCGCACACTTTCTTCAGCAGTCTTAAAGAGACAGAAGCCCAGTGGAGGAGCCAGATCGCCCCGGCACACTCAGCCAGGCAGGCTGGGAGTCCTGGGGATTTTCTGACACCTTAGCTGGCGACGGGGGAAGCATGGCCGTACTTACACTTCTCACTGAGATCAACAGCCTCCTATTCGTTCCCACCCCGGCCAGAGTGATAAAGGGCCCTGCGGAGCGGCACGGCCACGGCGGCGGAACAGTGGGGCAACAGCGCCACCTACAGCATTCCCACAGAATCTACTACCAGTGGGCGTTTTTGTTTTGTTTTGTTTTTTGCTTTCTTTTTTATTTTTTCTTTTCTTTCTTTATTTTCTTTCTTTTTTTCTCTCTTTTTAAAGTCTTAAAGAGCCCAGCTGACATATGTGGCAACTACCAGCGACCACTTCTATAGCCATGAAAAGACAGAGGAATATGGTTCAGACCAAAATCAACCAGACAAACCCAGAGAGGGAGACTGATGGGATGGAAATGCACAGTCTTCCTGAAAAAGAATTCAGAATAAAAGTCATAACCATGCTGATGGACCTACAGAGAAATGTGCAAGAGCTGAGGGAGGAAGTCAGGGAAGTGAGGAAAGACAATGCAGAAATCAGACAAGCGTTCGACGGGCTTAAAAGCAGACTGGATGAGATGCAAGAGACTGTTAATGGAATAGAAATCAGAGAACAGGAATACAGAGAAGCTGAGGCAGTGAGAGATAAAAGGATTTCTAGGAATGAAAGCATATTAAGAGAACTGTGTGACCAATCCAAACGAAACAATATTCGCATTATACGAGTACTAGATAGAAGAGAGAAAAAGGGATAGAAAGTCTTTGAAGAAATAATTGCTGAAAAATTTCCCTCGCTGGGGAAGGAAATAGTCTCGCACTTGACGGAAGCCTACAGATCTCCCAACACAAGGGACCCAAAGAAGACAACACCAAGACACACAATAATTAAGATGGCAAAGATCAAAGACAAGGACAGCGTATTAAAGGCAGCTAGAGAGAGAAAAAAGATCACCTATAAAGGAAAACCCATCACACTATCACCAGACTTCTCAACAGAAACCTTACAGGCCAGAAGAGAATGGCATGATATATTTAACGTAATGAAACAGAAGGGCCTTGAACCACAAATATTGTATCCAGCACGATTATCATTTAAATATGATGGAGGGATTAAACAATCTCCAGACAAACAACAGTTGAGAGACAGGATATCTTAAATGGACTGCTCTAGATGGAAGCACTACTAAGGCTAAAAAGATGTCACCAGAGAAAATAAAATCATAGCAAAGAAAGCAGACCATCCAAATACTAACTAAAGGCAAACAATAAAACACCTAGTATATAAAGAATGGAGGAGGAAGAATAAGAAGGGAGAGAAATAAAGAGACATCAGGCAGTGTTTACAATTACTTAAGAAAGTTAAGTTAGATTGTTAGATAGTAAAGAAGCAACCCTTGAACCCCTGGTAACCACAAATCTAAAGCCAGCAATGGCAATAAGTACATATCTATCTATTGATTATTATCACCCTAAATGTAAATGGACTGAATGCACCAATCAAAAGACACAAAGTAACACAATGGATAAAAAAGCAAGACCCATCTATATGCTGCACACAAGAGACTAACCTCAAATCCAAATATATACACAGACTAAAAGTGAAGGGATGGAAAAAGATATTTCATGTAAACAACAAGGAGAAAAAAGCAGGTGTTGCAGTACTTGTATTAGAAAAAATAGACTTCAAAACGAAGAAAGTAGCAAGAGATAAAGAAGGACATTACATAATGATAAAGGGGTCAGTCCAACAAGAATATATAACCATTATAAATATATATGTACCCAACACAGGAGCGCCAGCATATGTGAAACAAATACTAACAGAATTAAACAAGGAAACAGACAGCAATGCATTCATTTTAGGAGACTTCAAAACACCACTCACTCCAAAAGACAGATCAACCAGACAGAGAATAAGTGAAGACACAGAGGGACTGAACAACACACTAGAACAGATGGACCTAACAGACATCTACAGAACTACACACCCAAAAGCAACAGGATACACATTCTTCTCAAGTGCACATGGAACATTTTCCAGAATAGACCACATACTAGGCCACAAAAAGAACCTCAGTAATTTCAAAAATTTTGAAATCCTGCCAACCAACTTCTCAGATCACAAAGGGATAAAACTAGAAATAAATTTTAGAAAAAAATCAAAAAGGCTCACAAATACTTGGAGACTTAACAACACTCTCCTAATTAATCAATGGGTTAACAACCAAATCAAAACAGAAATCAAAGAATATATGGAGACTAATGACAACACAAAGCCACAACTTCCGTGGGACACAGCAAAGGCAGTTCTAAGACGAAAGTATATTGCAATCCAGGCCTATTTAAATAAGAAACAACATTTCCAAATGAATAGCCTAAAGACACAATTACTGAAATTGGAAAAAGAAGAACAAATGAGGCCCAAAGTCACCACAAGGGGGGGTATAACAAAGATTAGAGAAGAAATAAATAAAATTGAGAAGAATAAAACAATAGAAAAAACCAATGAAACCAAGAGCTGGTTCTTTGAAAAAATAAACAAAATAGATAAACCCCTAGCCAGACTCATTAAGAGAAAAAGAGAATCTACACATATAAACAGAATCAGAAATGAGAAAGGAAAAATCACGACGGAGCCCACAGAAATACAAAGAATTATAAGAGAATATTATGAGAATCTATATGCGAACAAGCTGGAAAAACCTAGAAGAAATGGACAACTTCTTAGAAAAATACAACCTTCCAAGACTGACCAAGCAAGAAACAGGAAAACTAAACAGACCAATCACCAGCAACAAAACTGAATCGGTAATCAAAAAACTACCCAAGAACAAAACTCTGGGCTGGATGGATTCACCTATGAATTCTACCAGACATATAGAGAAGAAATAATACCCATTCTCCTTAAGGTTTTCGAAAAATTAGAAGGGAAGGGAATACTTCCAAGCTCATTCTATGAAGCCAGCATCACTCTAATACCAAAACCAGGCAAAGACCTCACCAAAAAAGAAAATTACAGACCAATATCCCTGTTGAACATAGATGCAAAAATACTCAACAAAATATTAGCAAACCGAATTCAAAAATACATCAAGAGGACCATACACCATGATCAAGTGGGATTCATCCCACTGATACAAGGATGGTACAACATTTGAAAATCCATCAACATCATCCACCACATCAACAAAAAGAAGAACAAAAACCACATGATCATCTCCATAGATGCTGAAAAAGCACTTGACAAAATTCAGCATCCATTCCTGATTAAAACTCTCAACAAAATGGGTATAGACAGCAAGTACCTCAACATCATAAAGGCCATATATGACAAACCCACAGCTAACATCATACTTAACAGTGAGATGCTGAAAGCTTTTCATCTAAGATCAGGAACAAGACAGGGATGCCCACTCTCTCCACTGTTATTTAACATAGTACTGGAGGTCCTAGCCACGGTAATCAGACAAAACAAAGACATACAAGGCATCCAGACTCGTAAAGAAGAAGTCAAATTGTCACTATTTGCAGATGACATGATACTGTACATAAAAAACCCTGAAGAATCCATTCCAAAACTACTAAAACAAATATCTGAATTCAGCAAAGTTGCAGGATACAAAATTAACACACAGGAATCTTTTGCTTTCCTATACACTAATGATGAACTAACAGAAAGAGAAATCAGGAAAACAATTCCATTCACAATTGCATCAAAAAGAATAAAATACCTAAGGAATAAACCTAACGAAGGAAGCGAAAGACCTGTACTCTGAAAAGTACAAGACACCCCTAAGAGAAATTAAAGAAGACACTAACAAATGGAAATGCATCCCATGCTCTTGGCTAGGAAGAATAAATATTGTCAAAATGGCTATACTACCTAAAGCAATCTACAGATTCAACGCAATCCCTATCAAACTACCAACAGCTTTCTTCAATGAACTCAAACAATTCTAAAATTCATATGGAACCACAAAAGACCCCGAATAGCCAAAGAAATCCCGAGAAGGAGGAATAAAACGGGGAATTACACTCCCTGACTTCAAGCTGTACGACAAAGCCACAGTAATCGAGACAATTTGGTATTAGCACAAAAACAGACCCACAGACCAGTGGAACAGAGGAGAAAATCCAACATTAACCCAAACACATACAGTCAATTAATATTTGATAAAGGAGCCTTGGATATACAATGGGGAGATGACAGCCTCTTCAGCAGCTATGTTGGAAAAACTGGACAGCTACATGTAAGAGAATGAAACTGGACTACTGTCTAGCCCCATACACAAAGGTAAACTCAAGGTGGATCAAAAACCTGAATGTAAGTCATGAAACCATAAAACTCTTAGAAAAAAACATAGGCAAAAATCTCTTAGACATAAACATGAGCGACTTCTTCATGAACATATCTCCTCGCATAAGGGAAACAAAAGCAAAAATGAACAAGTGGGACTATATCAAGCTGAAAAGCTTCTTTACAGCAAAGGACACCATCACTAGAACAAAAAGAGATCCTACAGTATGGGAGAATATATTCATAAATGACATATCCGATAAGGGGTTGTCATCCAAAATATATAAAGAACTCATGCACCTCAACAAGCAGAAAGCAAATAATCCAATTAAGAAATGGGCACAGGACATGAATAGACACTTCTTCAAAGAAGAAATTCAGACGGCCAACAGGCCCATGAAAAGATGCTCCACACCACTAATCATCAGAGATATGCAAATTAAAACCACAATGAGATATCACCTCACACCAGTAAGGATGGCCAACATCCGAAACACAAACAACAACAAATGTTGGCAAAGATGTAGAGAAAGGGGAACCCTCCTGCACTGCTGGTGGGACTGCAAATTAGTTCAACCATTGTGGAAAGCAGTATGGTGGTTCCTCAAAAAACTCAAAATAGAAATACCATTTGACCCAGGAATTCCACTCCTAGGAATTTACCCTAGGAGTGCAGCAGCCAAGTTTGAAAAAGACAGATCCACCCCTATGTTTATCGCAGCACTATTTACAATAGCCAAGAAATGGAAGCAACCTAAGTGTCCATCAGTAGATGAATGGATAAAGAAACTGTGGTACATATACACAATGGAATATTATTCAGCCATAAGAAGAAAACAAATCCTACCATTTGCAACAACATCGATGGAGCAAGAGGGTATTATGCTCAGTGAAATAAGCCAAGACAAAAAAGACAAGTATCAAATGATTTCACTCATATGTGGAGTATAAGAACAAAGAAACAAACTGAAGGAACAAAACAGCAGCAGAGTCACCGAATCCAAAAACGGAGAAATAGTTACCAAAGGGAAAGGGACTGGGGAAGATGGGTGGGAAGGGAGGGATAAGAGGGAAAAAGGGGCATTATGATTACCAGATGTAATGTTGGGGGGGCATGGGGCGGGCTGTACAACTCAGAGAAGACAAGTAGTGATTCTATAGCATCTCACTACGCTGACGGACAGTGACTATAATGGGGTTGGTGGGGGGACCTGATGAAGGGGGTGGTTTAATAATCATAATACTGCACATGTAATTATAGATTAATGATACCAAAATAAATCATAAAAAAAAGAACTACTAAGTACACTTGATTGCTTAAGCCACAAGAGATTATATGAACCAGAAATTAAAATCTTACCCATCATATGAAATAAAACCCTTACCATGAGTTCTTAAAGAACCAGGCAAAACTGTGTAATATATACAATCCTGCTGCTGCAATATTTTGCTAATTTGAGGGCCTGATACTTATTAAGAATCTGAATATCTAGTATAGTGCCCACATTATATATTTTAATCTATTGGTACACAAGAGATTTCACAGACATGTTTAAAATTGCCATTAACAAGTTATATGGATACTGCATGGCTTACAGAATCCACCACAGGACTCTCACTCAGAGATTATAATATCCTGAAGAGGTAAACTGACTAGAAAACTAGTTTTCTTCGGCAAACAAGATAAAATGCATGTGGATAATGAACATATTTTTACTACCAAGGCACTTGCAGTATTAAAAGTAACTAATAATAAAGATGGTAGGGCGGAGAAAAAGATGGCGGTATAGGAAGGCAATGGTGGTAACCTCCTCCCTAGTACACATAAAATAAAAGAAGATAAGACCACACAGAAAAAGGTAAAGTGGCAGAGCCACAACTGAGCAGGACCCAACCCACCCCAAACCCCAGCCCACAGGTGGGAGAGCATAGGAGCCCAGGAATGCTGCACACCTGGCCCTGGACATCTGCTCCAGAAGCAGAAGTCCACTTTACATTGGGTTCTGGTATTTAGCAGGGCTGGACACCAGGGACAGCTTGCAAATTCTGGGAGGTTGAGATTCCAGCCACTTGTGGAGGACAGGCATGCTCTGCTGGGCCTGAGACCCAAAGCAGAGGCAGCAGTTTGAAACACTTGCCAGCAGTGTGTGTATTTGGCGGGGGGAAGGGTTGAGTGGAGCTCTCTCCTCAGAAGAAAGGGCAGGTGGTTTTGCCGAAGAAAACTCCCTAACCTCTCTTAGACCAGACGTCAGAAACTCTCAAGAGCCCAGATGCTCCATCCTCCTCACTGGCAATGCAGCCCAGAGGCTCCTACCTCCACATACTGTCAGTGAGCAAACCCACTTCGTCCAGCAGCAGCATCAGATTTGCTGCCTTGCAGGCAGAGGGAGACTCTCAGCTTTCACACCATGTTTCAGCCCAACCAGGGAGATGTCCTGCAGCACCCATCCCCAAGAACTCCTTCCTCCCAGCGGGTGTCTGCCTGATGCAGCACGTCCCACCCTGTCCCAAAAAAGCAGCACATTGGCCCACCTATTCCATTAACCCTGAAGCTACGCCATTGCGTAAGGCAGGCTTCTGGTCAGATCACAAACGCAGCTGATGCAAAAATGCTGGCGCTACAGACAGACAAAAAAGTGGTCCTACCCATTGCACACAAACAGCTGGGGCTCCCACAAAGTAGAACCAGGCACCAGAGAGTAAAGAGTCTTGGGTTTCTGGGCACCACAGGTAGCGTCCTTTATACAGATGTTACTCTACTGGCCAGAAAGCACAGCAGAGCCATTTAATATAAAGGAAGAAACACAGAAATCCTGACAAAATGAGAAGGCAGAGAAGTATGTTCCAAACAAAACTACAGGACAAGACATCAGAAAGAGGGCTAAATGAAATGGAGATTACTAATCATCTTAATAAGGATTTCAAAGTAAAAGTCATCAACATGCTCACTGATTTACAGAAAAGTATTCAAGATCACAGGGAGGACTTCAACAAAGAGAAAGGAGCTGAAGAAAGAGGCACTCGGAGCTGAAGAATACAGCAACTGAAATAAAACATACAATGTAGGGAATGAATAGAGTACTGCAAATAGAGACAGACAATGAGATGGAAATAAGAGAAGAGGAACACAACAAAGCTGAGGAACACGGAGGAAAAATATCTGTAGGAATAAAAGAATGATAAGAGAGCTCTGTGACCAATCCAAATGAAACAGTACTCTCATAAAAGGGATACCAGAAGAAGAGAGTCAAAGGGATAGAAAGTATCTTTAAGGAAATAATTGCTGAAAAGTTCTCCAGTCTGGAGAAGGAAATAGACACTCAGGTCATGGAAGCAGAGAGAGACCCTAACAAAAAGAACCCCAGGAAGACAACACCAAGACATAATAATTAAACTGAAAAGGATTAAGGATAAGGAGAGAGTAATGAAAGTAGCTAGAGGAAAAAGATACTTATAAAGAAAACCCCCATTAAGCTATCAGCAGACTTCTTAGCAGAAACTTTACAGGCCACCAGGCAGGGGCATGAAATATTTAATGTACTGAAACAAAAGGATCTCCAACCAAGAATCCTTTAACCAGCAAGATTATTTTTAAATTTGAAGCAGGGATTAAACATTTCCAGATGAACAAAAGTTGAAGGAATTCACCACCACTAAGCCAGCCTTACAGGCTATTTAAAAGGGACTGCTGTAGATGGAAATGTTCCTAAGGCTAAATAGCTTTCACCAGTGAAAAAAAAAAACACAGTAAAGGTAGTAGATATATTAATTCCCAAGCAAGTACAAAAATAAAACAAAAGCAAGATCAACTATATACAAAATCAGTCAAGGGATACACAGAAGTGTAGGTTATGACATCTAATACATAAATTATGGAGGAAGAAACAGAAGGAGAAAAAAGTACCTTTAGGTGGTGTTTGAAATAGAAAAATCAGCAACTTAATATAGACTGTTTATATATAGTCAGGAAGCTATCCTTCAACCTTTGGTAAGCACAAAACTGAAGCCTACAATAGATGCACAAAAAAATTTAAAGGAAAATCAAATCACAACATTAAAGAAAACCATCAAATAACAAAAGAAGAATATAAGAGAGGAAGAAAGAAGCAGACAGGAGCTATAAAAAAAACAATTAATAAAATGGCAATAAGTACATATCTATCAATAATTGCCCTTAAATGTAAATGGACTGAATGCACCAATCAAAAGACAAAGAGTGGCAGAATGGATAAAGAAACATGATGTATCTACACAATGCCTAAAAGAGACTCATTTGAGACTCAAAGACATATACAGACTAGTGAAAGGATGGAAAAAGATTATTTCATCAAATAAAAGGAAGAAAAAAGCAGGAGCAGCAGTACTTTTATCAGATAAAATAGATTTCAAAACAATGAAAGTAACAAGAGACAAAGAAGAACATTACATAGTGATAAATAGATCAACAAGAGAATATAACCATTGTAAATATCTATGCACCCAACATAAGAGCACCTAAATATGTAAAGCAAATACTAACAGAATTAAAGGGGGAAATAGATTACACCTTCATTTTAGGAGACATTAACACACCACTCAAATCAATGGAAAGATCAACCAAAGAGAAGCTAAAAAAGAAAACAGAGTCACTGAACAATGCAGTAGATCAGATATCTACAGAACATTCTACCCAAAAGCAGCAGGATACACATTTTTTCAGGTACATAAGGAAGTTCTCCAGAATAGATCACACACTAGGCCACAAAAAGAGCCTCAATAAATTCAAAAAGATTGAAATTGTTATCAAGCAACTGGTCAGATCATAATAGTATAAAACTAGAAATAAATTACACAAAGAAAAAAAAAAGCTCACAAACACCTGGAGGCTAAACAACATGCTCCGAAATAATCAATGGATCAATGAACAAATTAAAACAGAAATCAAGCAATACATGGAGACAAATGAAAACAAAAATTCAGCAGTCCAAAATTTGTGGGATGCTGCAAAAGCAGTTGTAAGAGTGAAGTACACAGCAATATAGGCTTACCTCAAGAAACAAGAACAAACCCAAATAAACAGTCTAAACTCACAGTTAAAGAAACTAGAAAAAGAACATATGAAGCCCAAAGTTAGTAGAAGGAGAGACATAATAAAGATCAGCACAGAAATAAATAAAATAGAGAAGAATAAAACAATGGAAGAAAAATTAGTGAAACCTGGAGCTGCTGCTTTGAGAAAATAAACAAAACAGATAAACCATTAGCCAGACTTATCAAGAAAAAAAGAGGGAGTACACAGATAAACAAAATGAGAAATGAAGAATATAATCAGAATGGATACCAAAGAAATACAAAAAAGTATTAGTGAATACTATGAAAAATTATATGCCAATAAATAGGACAACCTAGACGAAATGGACAACTTCCTAGAAAAATACAACCCTCCAATAATGACCCAGGAAGAAACAGAAAATCTGAAGAGACCAATTACCAGCAATGAAATTGAACAGGTAATCAAAAAACTCTGCAAAAACAAAATGCCAGTTCCAGATGGTTTCATGGCTAAAGTCTACCAAAAATTTTAAGAAGAGCTAATCCCCATCTCCTCTTAACATATTCCAAAGAGCAGAAGAGGAGGGAATACTTCCAAACTATGAGGCCAGCATCACTCTAGTACCAAAACCAGAGAAAGACACCACATGAAAAGAAAATTATAGACCAATATCCCTGATGAACATAGATGCACAAATCCTCAACAAAATACTAGCAAACTGAATTCAAAAACATCAAAAAGATCATCTATCATGACCAAGTGGGATTTATTCTAGGGATGCAAGGATGGTACAATATTTGTAAATCAATCAGTGTGACACACCACATTAACAAAAAGAGGGATAAAAACCACATAGTCATCTCAAGATGCGGAAACAGCATTTGGCAAAATTTAACATCCATTCATTACAAAAACTCTCAACAAAATGGATTTAGAGGTTATGCACCTCAACATAACAAAGGCCATATTTGACAAGCCCACAGCCAACATCATACTTAGTAGCAAAAAGCTTATAGCCTTTCCTCTAAGATAGGAACAAGACAAGGATGTCCACTCTCACCACTTTTATTCAACATAGTACTAGAGGTCCTAACCACGGCAATCAGACAAAACAAAGAGATAAAAGGCATCCAAATTGGTAAGGAAGAGGATAAACTCTCACTATTTGCAGATGACATGATATTACACATAGAAAACCCTAAAGACTCCACCAAAAAACTACTAGAATAACTGAATTGAGCAAGGTTGCAGGATACAGAATAAATACACAGAAATCTGATGCATTCCTATATACTAACAACAAACTAGAAGAAAGAGAAATCAGGAAAACAATTCCATTCACAACTGCATCAAAAAGAATAAAATACCTAGGAATAAACTTAACTAAGAGGTGAAAGACCTATACCCTGTAAACTACAAGACACTCATAAGACAAATTAAAGAAGACACCAAAAAAATGGAAGTCTATCCTGTGCTCATGGATAGAAAGAATTAATATTGTCAAAATGGTCATCCTGCCTAGAGCAATCTACAAATTCAATGCAATCCCTAGCAAAATACCAACAGCATTCTTCAACAAACTGGAACAAATAGTTCTAAAATTCATACGGAACCACAAAAGACCCTGAATAGTCAAAGCAATCCTGAAGAAGAACAAAGCTGGGGGATCATGCTCCCTGACTTCAAGCTCTACCAGAAAGCTACTGTAATCAAAATAATTTGGTACTGGCACAAGAACAGACCCATACATCAATGGAACACAATAGAAAGTCCAGATATAAACCCACATATATATGGTCAATTAATATATGATAAAGGAGCTATGAATATACAATGGGGGAAAGACAGCCTCTTCATCTGGAAACTGTTGGGAAAATGGAACAGCTACATTTAACAGGCTGAAACTGGATTATTGTCTAACTCCATACACAAAAGTAAACTTGAAATGGATCAAAGACATGAATGTAAGTCATGAAGCCATAAAACTCTTAGAAGAAAACATAGGCAAAAATCTCCTGAATATAGGCATGGGCATTTTTTTCCTGGACACATCTCCTCAGGCAAGGGAAACAAAATAAAAAATGAACAAGTGGGACTACATCAAACTAAAAAGCTTCTGCATAGCAAAGGACACCATTAGCAGGCATCCTACAGTATGGGAGAATATATTCATAAATGACTCATCAGATAAGGTGTTAATATCCAAAAAATATAAAGAACTCATACACCTCCACACCTAAAAAGCAAATAACCCAATTAAAAAATGGGTGGAGGACATAAGAGACATTTCTCCAACAATACAAATGGATACACAAGCACATGAAAAGATGCTCCACAATGCTAATCATCAGGGAACTACAAATCAAAACCACAATGAGATATTTCCTCATACCAGTTAGAATGGCCACTATCCAGAAGACAAGAAACAACAAATGCTGGGAAAGGATGCAGAGACATGGGAATCATCCTACACAGTTGGTGGAATGTAATTTGTTAAACTACTGTGGAAAGCAGTGTGGATGTTCCTCAAAAAACTAAAAAAACTAAGAACAGAAATACCATTTGATCCAGGAATTCCACTTCTAGGAATTTACTCAAAGAAAACAAAATCCCTGCTGTGAAAAGATATAAGCAACCCTATGTTTATTGCAGCACTATTTACAATAGCCAAGATATGGAAGCAATCTAAGTGTCCATTAAAAATGAATGGATAAAGAAGATGTGGTACATATACACAGTGGAATATTATTCAGCCATAAAAAGAAAAGAGATCCTGCCATTTGCACCAACATGGATGGATCTAGAGGGTATTATGCTCAGTGAAATAAGCCACGTGGAGAAAGAAATATCATATGACTTCACTTATTTGAAGAATATAAAAACAAAGCAAAACAAAAGGAACAAAACAGCAGCAGACTTACAGACACTGATAAGTGACTAATGGTTACCAAGGAGGAAGGGGAAGGGGAGGGGAATAAAGGGGCACAATAATTCTTAATCACAATATAAGTTGGTCACAAGGACAGTAGTACAGCATAGAGAACATAGTTGATGACTCTGTAACATCTTACTACACTGATAGATAGTAACTGCACTAGAGGGGGTGAGGATTTAATAATATGGGTAACTGTTGAACCACTATGTTGTACATGTGAAACCAATATAGGACTGTGTATTAATGATACTTCAATTTTTAAAAATCGTAAACATTAACTTCCCACATACTCTGCTTACCAGTCTTTTATGTAAATTCAAAGTGAATTCAGTGAAATTTTTGTTAGAAAGTAACTGAAATGGGGTTTGGACATCATCATTCTGTAACTGAAAAAAAAAATTTCTTGGCAGAAAACTTTACATGCAGTTGAGGTCTAAGAATCAAATCAACTTTGACAGGAGAGTGACTAGTAATGTGAGAACAAACATACTTCAGGTAAACATCATTTAAAAGACAATGCATTAAGTGCCATAAATTAGAAAATTTAACTTCCAGGAAAACTACAGGTTCACTCTGAATGCCAAAAAAGATTAACATACACAAACCCCACATGACATTAACTTTGAATGTACTTAAATAAATCTTACAAATATCTAATTTGTACTTTTCTCATGGAAGTAGAGAAAGAGGTATAAAGTTATGATACCCTTTTCAGTAAAATTTTCTAATAAAAGACTAATGTCATTTCTCTCAAATGATTTTATTACAGAATTATCATCTTTACTGTTTTATGCATTATATTTTAGCTATTGCAAAATATTTCCACATTTTAACATTTCTGAAATTGGAATGAAGCTTACAGTAACTGGAATGTTTTTGCTTTTTTAGTGGTAGATAAAATAAATTTTATTAACAAAGATATGTAAGATATGATGAAATACAGCAAATTACCTGATTTTTTTAACATCAAAATTTTATATATAACGAAATACACTGATAAGTCTGATGCCTCAACATCCTTGTCAGTTTCAACCTTCTTTCTGATTTTATCTTCAATTTATTTGTAATGTGTTCAGCATATAAATCTCTGAACATGGAAGAAATTTGTAAGTTTCTGAAAGCCTATATACTAATAATATATTTTTAAGTTTTTAATCACCAGAAATTTCTATAATCTATGTTCTCAAAAGTTTCCAGTTGAAATAACTCTAGTATAAACAGATGAAAACTTGAATCATCAACATTTTAATGACCTGAGAATCAAGTACAGTACTAGCATAAAGGATCAAATCCTACTTGAAATTGCATCTGTACTATAAACATTCAAATCCATAAATTGAATGAATGAGCTAATTCTGGAAAGCAGAAGAGTGGCAAAACATATTCTCAAGACATCACCCACACTGACTGTTTTTTTCAAGAGGCGCCCAATCTAATTCTCTAGCAACAGAAAATCTGCTATTCTCAGAACGAGAGAAAGAACTGCCCAGGTAAACAAAACAAAACCAACCCCCTCTGTAATCACCAAAGACCAGCCCACTGTTACCTGAAGCAAGTAACAAGTAAATCCTAGAAAACTGTTAAGTACATCAATGATAATCTTATGAGACGCCTCCAGCATTATCATAAGGATAATCTATTCATTCTACTTAAAAAAAAATAGAACATCTTAATTCACAATGTAAAGAACAGAATTTGGCAAGTTTCACCAAGTTGGCACCGTAGAGCACTTCAAAGAATGTCCAGAAATGTGATTCTGATAATACTGAAACAATTACTCTAGAGTGTCATATCTGCTAATTGGTTTTTTGCTTTTGGATTTTGTTTTGGCTTACGAAATGCCATAGAAAATGAGACTCTGGAGACCTTAAGTGTTCTTTTAAAAAGAGACCTACATTCTTCTAGGTTGCTGAGTGTACTTGCTAATTCTACTAGGAAGGTCCACATCCTTGGTGACATTACCTACCCACCCTTCTCCCAAACAACTTTAGTAAAAGACCTCTTCAGAGGCACCACAGCAATTCCTCACCAGCTCTCTGTTGAGAATCTTAGCATCTTCGGGGGTTTTGAGGCTACTTAGAACCTCTAAGCTTCCTCTGCACTGAAACTTCTTATCAAGCAGATTTTTCAAACTACATTTTCTTAGCATCAACTGTCCCCCTTCTTCAAATCATTTTTCCTCCAGACTTAAATCTGGCTCTCCTCAAGAGCCTGCTAACCTCACAACCTTGTTCTGGAGAACTGTTCACTCTCCTTTTCTCAAGGAGGTAATGATGTTATCAAATAGCTCCATCTTGTTACTTCTAGATCATTTCTTCTTTACTTTGTAATCTTGTACTTCGTATAAAAGCTACTCCTTTTCTTTGATGCTCATGCCACAATGGTTTTCAAAACTTTATTAACCTTACAATCCTCTTCAAGTATAACCCTTGTCTTCTGGTTTTGATCCCACACTGCCCCACCTGCTGCCAATCTGCTCTTTCAAGTATTACTTCTTCCCCTTTAATTTTACACCTCTCCTTCAACATACATAGAAAATACATACATACACAAAAAACCAACTCTGGCTCCATTCCTTTGACTACCGTACTACCCCTCTTCCTTTGTGTTGACTTCCTAAAAGAGTAAGCTACACATCTCTACCACTTCCCAAGTACATCAAATCTGCTGGCACTGAAATGGTGCATGTCAGGTTCACAAATATATCAGAAACATCACATCTTCATCTCAGGTAAAATCTTTGAACAGATAAACTCAGTTTTCATGACCATGCTCCCTTGGCTTTTCCCTCTACCTCTGACCTCCTGAGAAGCCTCTCTTCCTTCACTGAGCCTCCATTATGCTAACTCTTGGTCTGTTTCTTTCTACCTCTGCACACACACTGGGTGCAGTCTCATGTACAGGCAAGGTTTAGATTATTGCCTATGTCCTCCACCTCCACCACTCTAACTGCAGAACATCTCTACCGGCACCTCAAAATTAAATATTCCAAACCCACCTTAACCACCCACTTCTCATCAAAGCTGCCACCTCCAGGGGTCCATATTAATTCATCCAAACAGGGAGACCTAAGAGGATCTTAGACCTTTTTTCTCTTACTACCTATATCCAAAGGCTCCCCACATTATATAAATCCCATTATTTACATACTTTTGATAAATTTTATTTCCTCTCCACCTCCAATCATTTTAGTGTAGGTCCCAAGCACGTCTCCAAATGTTCTCAAGAAGAAAGAAACAGACTGGTTGTATAATCTCATCTATAAAAACTACAGTAAGTAGGCACAATTATCAATAACAATAAATATTTTTTATTATAAATTTTAGGTGACCAGATACATTCATTATAAAAATACAGAATATTTATGTGGCTACAAACCCAAATAAAACTTATGCTAAGACAGTAATCACTGTATGTCTAGAATTACTATATAGCCAAATAGTCTAACTCATCAGGAGAGTTCAGAGCCCCAAACAGCTGAATTACTGACTCACAATGCAACTCATTTTCATTATGTTT
Organism: Smutsia gigantea; assembly: GCA_032199065.1. Classification (NCBI taxonomy): domain Eukaryota; kingdom Metazoa; phylum Chordata; class Mammalia; order Pholidota; family Manidae; genus Smutsia; species Smutsia gigantea. The sequence continues at coordinate 258,816 of JAVSCE010014840.1, forward strand.
AACAAAATAAAAGGCAGCATTTGTTTGTTGGCCTGAACACAAGGAGTTTAAGACTCAATTTTTCAGGTGTCCTCTGCCAAAAAATGCCAGTACTTCCATCTATCCGTTTCCCTTCTTTTCCATTTTAGATACTGCAGTGTTACTGCAGCCTGTATCCTATAGCCTAATTTTTACAAGAGCCCTCCTTAAAAGTGCTGACTAGATCTACAACATTAACAAAAGAACACTTCAGATCATATCTAGGATGACTTCTTCCCTTAAAACTGAGATGGTGAGACAGGAGAAATCTCTTTTGATACTTGATAATGCAGTTCTAATGCTCCACTCCGAATTTAAGGCATTAGACCCATCTTTTGTACAATTTTGATAGTCCCAACTATGAGATTCCCCACATTAACTTGCAGAAAACGAACTACATTTAACAAAAATTGAATTTATACTGACTTTAATATTTTAACTGTTGGTAGAACCCACTGAAGAATTGTTGGTAATACAATCATCATATATAGGAAACCAGGGATTATTATTAATCTAAAAAAGTTAAAATTTCATAGAATCCAAATTAATTAAGTGAAAAACCAGTGACACTTATTAAACAGGTGTATTATTATAAAATGTTACTCACCATCCCCCGCAGGAAGTCCTCTCTCTTTTTTTTCATCACATTTGTTGCATTCACTGAAGTAAAGCAGCAGGAACATATCCAAGAGTACCCAAATCAAGGAGGTGGCAAGGACCACCTTGCAATATGCAAATTTTCTCATGGCACTTTAAGTCAAATGCAAAATTTAAAAATATATATACAGATTTCAAAGATCATGAAAATTATTCCAATCCAGTTTCATCAGAAATCACATTCATAACCTATAGAGAAAAAAGAAAAAAGGACTAACTTAGAAAATGAACTGGAAGACTCAATATGCATGAGACTTTATTATAAAGATTATGTTTTTAAATCAAACTTAGAGAAATACTTGTAAAATACATAAAAATTAATAGTATCAAGAATATACAAGTAACTCCACAAATCAATGTACAACAACCCAATAGAAAAGTTAGTAAAGGATGTAAACAAGCACTTCAAAGAAAGGAAACATAATAGCTAATAACCACGTGGAAAATGCTCACTTCACTTTAATTAGGAAAATGGAAATTAAAACAACAGTGAGCTACTATTTCATATCCATCAAACAAATGGGGCATAACTGCCCTTCTATACAATTACTAGGCTAAAGCAGAAGCTAAGCTGTTAACTGTTGTAGGAATTTAAGAAACCAGTGACTTCCAGTCCATTTCAACCACTCACATCCAGTTCTCAGGGCCCAAGGATTAACATGAATTCTCCTAGCAGCTGTCTACAGCAGCTTACTGGGCTAATTCTCGTCCCTTTGTCCTACTGAATCCCATTCTAAAAATGCTACAATTACCAGCCATTCAGAAACAGACTCATGGAAAGCACAATGGAAAAGAAAGGGGTATCATAAAATCTGAGACATAGTCCTGGCTTTGAAAATAATTTTATAGACTTCCCTGATTTTTATTTTCTATTTCCCACCACCCACCTTCCTTGCTCTCATGCCCCCAATCTGTTAAAATACCGTAAGAAATAACTGGAGGAACTGTCACCAAATTTGGGGATACATTTGGGATACTCTACTAGAAACATTTCTGGCACATAAGGAGTTCATTTTGGGGAGCTATCAAGCAGTCTGAGGGACCTCAGAGGGTTAGAGTCATCCCGCTGAGCAGCTGACACAAAGGCTCAGAGGCTTATGTCACTGCTGATCACAAGACAAGCCAAGTACATTCAGGTGAGGTGGATGGAGGAAACACACACTTTGCACATGTGTCCCACAATAAAAGCCAAGAGAGCAGATGCTCTGAAGGACTGGGCTTATGAGCAACAGAGCAGCTTCTCACAAGGTCAACTTCATGTAGCAAGTACCATGACAGACAGCAGAGATTATCTAACATAACAATTCAGGGCAGGCCCTAAGAGCTTATCTCTGAAAAAGATATAATAGCTTGCCTACTTTATAAGGTTGTCAGACTACAACCTGAAAAGCATCCCAAAATATTCAAAGTGATACTTGTAAATGTAAAGTATTCTTTCTGTTCACCTCTCTGGGTGATCTGTTGATCTGTTGCCTATAGTCCTCCTTTCATCAAACCAACACTCCCTGGCTGCAGTAACAACAGGGACACTACTATCACATGCTTGCCTCAGAATCATACTAATTCAGTATCTGACACAGTGTCACTTGCAGGGAGCAACTAGAGGTAACTATGCTAACTGGGGTGAGGGGAGGGCCAAAAGTATCATACTGCAGTGCCATGGAACAATAGTTCTCTCCAGAGAAACTAGATGTGTACAGATTTATATTTTGAGCTACTTCACATGAAAAGCTACCTCTCTTGGGCACTGGCAAAGTAAACCGTCTGACCGCTAGTACATCATCTGAGATGGAAAAGTAACTTTAGGTTCTCTAAAATCTGCTGATATATGTTTTTTAATATTTACAGCCCAGATTATTTAAATGTCAATCTTTATAACTTTGTATCTATTCGTATATAATTTATCCAAGGCAGCAAAATTAGAATCTAAAATTGAGGATGAAATGCAGTGGGTGTGTCTATTTGGGAGGACAGGGGTATAGAGGAAACAGGAGGTATAGGAAGAAAGGGAAACAGGAAGGGCAAAAATCTTTGAGATCCTATGTTAGGCAAAGATTCCTCAGAACAATAAAATACACAAACCATAAAAAAGAGATTGATAAATAGGGCTTCATAATGAAAATACGCTCTTCAAAAAACAGTTAATAAAAAACAAGTCAGAGAGACTTGCAAGATGGCAGCATGAGAAGTGAGACAGAGAGCTCCTCCGAAAACTACAAATTGTACAAAAATATAGTTAATTAATACAACTAACCTAAAAAGGAAGAAGGCTGAACCAGACTGCAAACAGACCTCACGAACAGAGCAGACCTCACGAAACAGGGTAAAGTAGGAGAGCCTTAAGCTGGCGGGACCCAAGCCCTTCCCCCACCCCAGCTCACCAGCAGGAGGAAAAGAAACGGAGTGGGAAAGGGGGTGGAAGACTGGGAATGCTGAACACCTAGCCCTGAAGATCTGCTTTGTGAGCAGAATCCTATAGTGTGTGGTGCTCTGGATGTTGCGGAGCTCGGACAGGCAGGGTGCTTGAGAAATTGACATTCCGGTCGTTTGTGGAGGACAGGATCCACACCCGGCCGCTCTGTGTCAGAGGAAGGGCAGGCAGTCTGAGAGGCTTCCTAGCAGCCACAGGGATGCTGAAGGGGCGGAGTTTGCACGGAGCTTGCTGTGCGGGGGAAGAGGGAGCTGGACAAGGTTGCCTGGGCGTGCTCTGCCCAGCTGGTTGGGAACTTTGGGGAGCTTCAGGTGCTCCATCCCCCTGGCTGCCTACTCAGCTCCAAGGGCCCCCACTGTGACACACAGCCTGCCAAACCTTCCTACTGGCCTGCAGGAACCTGCTCGCAAAACAGCAGTCACTGCGCAGTTGTCAGGCCAGCCAGAGGGAGGCCCCACCTACTACAGCTAGAAACGTATAGCACAGAGGTTTACACGTGTGTGCTTGTCCCACTGCCTCTGACACTGGAGACAGGCACCACAGACAGGAATCAGGAAACAGATCTATCCTCCCCCCAGACACCAGCTCCACTCCCCTATGACCCAAACCTCACTCTAGGCACTGAGCAGCTCAAGAGACTGGAGTTTCTGCACACTAGTGGGCACCACACAGAAATATGAAATGACAAAAGAACATGGTTCAGACCAAAATCTCACAAACCCCAGAAACAGGGCCAAATTAAACTGAATTCACCAATCTTCCTGAGAGTTCAAAATAAAAATTATAAACATGCTTATGGAGGTACAGAAAAGTATTCAAGAACTAAGGAACAAATTTAAGTTGGAGATTCAATCACTAAGAAATTCCATATCTGAAATGCAACATACAATGGAGGGATTTAAAAGCAGATTAGATGTAGTAGAGGCGACAGTAAATGGAATAGAAATTAGAGAAGAGGAATACAAAGAAGCTGAGGCACAGAAAGAAAAAATGATCTCTAAGAATGAAAGAATATTGAGAGAACTGTGTGAACAATCCAAACGGAACAATATTTGCATTATAGGGGTACCAGAAGAAGAAGAGAGAAAAAAGGATAGAAAGTGTCATTGAGGAGGTAATTGCTGAAAACTTCCCCAATCTGGGGAAGGAGATAGTCTCTCAAGCCATGGAGGTGCACAGATCTCCCAACACAAGGGACCCAAGGAAGACAACATCAAGACATATAATAATTAAAATGAGAAAGATCAAGGAGAAGGACAGACTATTAAAAGCAGCCAGAGAGAGAAATAAGATCACACACAAAGGAAAACCCATCAGGCTATCATCAGACTTCTCAACAGAAACCTTACAGGCCAGAAAGGAGTGGCATGACATATTTAATGCAATGAAGCAGAAGGGCCATGAACCAAGAATACATTACCCGGCAAGGTTAGCATTTAATTTTGAAGGAGGGATTAAACAATTTACATAAAAGCAAAAGCTAAGAGAATTTACCTCCCACAAACCACCTCTACAGTGCATTTTGGAGGGACTCCTCCTATACATGGAAGTATTCCTAACGCTAAAAAGATGTCACCCAGGGGAAGACAAAGAGTACAGAATATGATTCATAACATACAAACAATGGAGGAGGAAAAAAAAAGAGAACCTTTATGTTGTGTTTGTAATAATATACGAAGTAAGTTAAATTACACTGTTAGATAGTAAGGGAATTGCCCTTGAACCTTTGGTAATAACGAATCTAAAGCATGCAATGGCAATAAGTACATATCTATCGATAATCACCCTAAATGTAAATGGTCTAAATGCACCAATCAAAAGACATAGAGTCACTGAATGGATAAAAAAACAAGACGCATCTATATGCTGCCTACAAGAAACTCACTTCAAACCCAAAGATATACACAGACTGAAAGTGAAGGGATGGAAAAAGATATTTCATGCAACTAATAGGGAGAAAAAAGCAGAGGTGGCAGTACATCTATCAGATAAAATAGACTTCAAAACAAAGAAAGTCACAAGAGACAAAGAAGGACATTACAAAATGATAAAAGGGTCAGTCCAACAAGAGGATATAACTATTATAAATATCTATGCACCCAAAACAGGATCACCTACATAGGTGAAACAAATACTAACAGAATGAAAAGGGGAAATAGAATGCAATGCATTCAATTTAGGAGACTTCAACACACCACTCACTCCAAAGGACAGAACAACCAGACAGAAAATAAGTAAAGAGACACAGGCACTGAACAACATATTAGAACAGATGGACCTAACGGACATCTACAGAACACTCCATCCAAAAGCAACAGGATACACATTCTTATCAAGTGCACATGGAACATTTTCAAGAATTGATCACATATTAGGCCACAAAAAGAACCTCAGTAAATACAAAAAGACTGAAATTGTACCAACCAGCTTCTCAGATCACAAAGATATGAAACTAGAAATAAATTACAAAAAGAAAACGAAAAAGCTCACAAACACATGGAGGCTTAATAACATGCTCCCAAATATTCAATGGATCAATGACCAAATAAAAACAAAGATTAAACTATTTCTGGAGACAAATGACAACAGTAATTCAGCACCACAAAATATGTGACATGTACAGAGGCCATGCTAAGAGAGTAATATATTGCAATACAGGCCTACGTCAGAAAAGAAGAACAATCCCAAATCAACAACAGCCTAAACTCACAATCAACGAAACTAGAAAAGGAAGAACAAATGAGGCCTATGGTCAGTAGAAGGAGGGATATAATAAAGACTAAAGTAGAAATATATAAAATTGAAAAGAATAAAACAATAGAAAGAAACAATGAAAGCAGGAGCTGGTTCTTTGAGAAAGTAAACAAAATAGATAAACCCCTAGCCAGACTTATCAAGAAAAATAGAGAGTCTACACACATAAACAGAATCAGAAATGAGAAAGGAAAAATCACTACAGGCACTACAGAAATACAAAGAATTATGAGAGATACTATGAAAAATTATATGGTAACAAACTGGATAACCTAGAAGAAATGGACAACTTTCTAGAAAAATACAACCTTCCAAGGCTGATCCAGGAAGAAACAGAAAATCTGAATAGACCAATTACCAGCAAAGAAATTGAATTGGTAATCAAAAAACTACCAAAGAACAAAACTCCTGCACCAGATGGTTTCACTGCTGAATTTTATCAAACATTAAGTGAAGACCTAATGCCCATCCTCATTAAAGTTTTCCAAAAAGTAGAAGAGGAGGGAATACTCCAACTCATTCTACTACACCAACATCACTCTAATACCAAAACCAGGCAAGGAAACCACAAAAAAAAGAAAATTATAGACCAATATCCCTGATGGACATAGATGCAAAAATACTCAACAAAATTATTAGCAAACCGAATTCAAAAATACATCAAAAAGATCATCCATCATGATCAAGTGGGATTCATCCCAGGGATGCAAGGATGGTACAACATTCAAAAATCCATCAACATCATCCACTACATCAACAAAAAGAACGACAAAAACCACATGATCATCTCCATAGATGCTGAAAAAGCATTCGACAAAATTCAACATCCATTCATGATAAAAACTCTCAACAAAATGGGTATAAAGGGCAAGTACCTCAAGATCATAAAGGCCATATATGACAAACCCATGGCTATCATTATACTTAACAGCAAGAAGCTGAAAGCTTTACCTTTTAAGATCAGGAACAAGACAAGGATGCCCACTCTCCCCACTTCTATTCAACATAGTACTGGAGGTCCTAGCCACAACAATCAGACAACACAAAGAAATAAAAGGCATCCAGATCGGCAAGGAAGAACTTAAACTGTCCCTGTTTGCAGATGACATGATACTGTACATAAAAAAACCCTAAAGAATCCACTGCAAAACTACCAGATCTAATATCTGAATTCAGCCAAGTTGCGGGATACAAAATTAATATGAACTAGCAGCAAGAGAAATCAGGAAAACAATTAAATTCACAATCACATCCAAACGAATAAAATACCTAGGAATAAACCTAACCAAGGAAATTAAAGACCTATACCCTGAAAACTAAAAGACACTCTTAAGAGAAATTAAAGAGGTGACTAATAAATGGAAATTCATCCCATGCTCTTGGCTAGAAAGAATTAATATTGTCAAAATGGCCATCCTGCCTAAAACAATCTACAGATTCAATGCAATCCCTATCAAAACACTAACAGCATTCTTCAATGAACTAGAGCAAATAGTTCTAAAATTCATATGGAACCACAAAAGACCCTGAATAGCCAAAGCAATCCTGAGAAGGAAGAATAAAGCAGGGGGAATTACGCTCCCTGACTTCAAGCTCTACTACAAAGCTACAGTAATCAAAACAATTTGGTACTGGCACAAGAATAGACCCATAGAGCAGTGGAACTGAATAGAGAGCCCAGATATAAACCCAAGCATATTTGGTCAATTAATATATGACAAAGGAACCATGTATATACAATGGGGAAATGACAGCCTCTTCAACAGCTGGTGTTGGCAAAACTGGACAGCTACGTGTAAGAAAATCAAACTGGATTACTGTCTATCCCATACAAAAAGAGTAAACTTAAAATGGTTCAAAGACCTGAATGTAAGTCATGAAACCATAAAACTCTTAGAAAAAAATAAAGGCAAAAATCTCTTGGACATAAACACGAGCAACTTCTTCATGAACGTATCTCCCCAGGCAAGGGAAACAAAAGCAAAAATGAACAAGTGGAACTATATCAAACTAAAAAGCTTCTGTACAGCAAAGGATACCATCAGTAGAACAAAAAGACATCCTACAGTATGGGAGAATATATTCATAAGTGACATATCGAATAAGGAGATAACATTCAAATTATATAAAGAGCTCACACTCCTCAACAAGCAAAAAGCAAATAAGCCAATTAAAAAATGGGCAGAGGATCTGAACAGACACTTCTCCAAAGAAGAAATTCAGATGGCCAACAGGCACATGAAAAGATGCTCCACATCACATCACTCCTCATCAGAGAAATGCAAAATAAAACCACAATGAGCTATCACTTCACACCAGTTAGGATGGCCAACACCAAAAAGACAAACAACTAATGTTGGCAAGGATGTGGAGAAAGGGGAACCCTCTTAAACTGCTGGTGGGAATGTAAATTAGTACAACCATTGTTGAAAGCAGTATGGAGGTTCCTCAAAAAACTAAAAATAGAAATACCATTTGACCCAGGAATTCCACTCCTAGGAATTTACCCTAAGAATGCAGCAGCCAAGTTTGAAAAAGACAGATGCACCCCTATGTTTATCGCAGCACTATTTACAATAGCCAAGAAATGGAAGAAACCTAAGTGTCCATCAGTAGATGAATGGATAAAGAAGATGTGGTATATATACACAATGGAATATTTTTCAGCCATAAGAAGAAAACAAATCCTACCATTTGCAACAACATGGATGGAGCTAGAGGGTATTATGCTCAGTGAAATAAGCCCGATGGAGAAAGACACGTATCAAATGATTTCACTTATATGTGAAGTATAAGAACAAAGAAAAAACTGAAGGAACAAAACAGCAGTAGACTCACAGAACCCAAGAATGGACTAAGAGTTACCAAAGGGAAAGGGACTGGGGAATAGGGGTGGGAAGGGAGCAATAAGGGGGAAAAAGGACTATTACAATTAGCACACATTATGTAGTGGGGGTGAGGGTTGGGTTGGGGGATACGGGGAAGGCAGTATAACACACAGAGAAGACACGTAGTGTGTCTATAACATCCTACTACGCTGATGGACAGCGACTGCAATAGGGTATATGGTGGGGACTTGATAATAGGTGGAGTCTAGTAACCATAATGTTGCTCATGTAATTGTATATTAATAATAGCAAAAAAAAAGTCAGATTGAGAGAAAATGTTTACAAATTACGTATTTGATAAGTGACTTGTATCCAGCATAATAACTCAAGACACAATTTAAGAAATCCCATTCTAATAAAAATGGGCAAACACCAAAAAAGTGATACAGATGGCAAATAAGCACACAAAAAGATGTTCAACATCACTAGCTATTAGGCAACTGCAAATTAAGCTCACAATGAGACACCGCCATGCACCAATGCAAATGGCCATGGGGAAACAGAAAAACACCAAGTGCTGCAGCTGGAACTCTAACACAGGGCCAGTTGGAACGCAGAATGGTACAGCCCCTCTGGAAAACAGTTTGGCAGTTTCTTCCCACAAGAATCTGCAATCCATTCCTATTTACTTAAGAGAAAGGAAAACATATGTCTAAACAAAGAACTGTATGTAAATCTTTAAAGGATCTTAATCATCAAAATCTGGAAACAATCCAAGTATCTATCACATGGTGAATGGATAAACAAATTGTGGTACACCGGCAGTGAAACACTACCCAGCAATCCTGCAATAAAAAAGAACAAATTCTTGGAATACATGCAATAATATGGATGAATCTCAAAAGCATTATAAGCTAAGTGAAAGTGAGACAGGGACCATGGGCTTAGACAGAAGAGGGTGAGTGCCTCTGGAAAAAGCAAGGCAGGATATCTGCAGTCAGAGCAATGGAACTACATGCAAGGAAATCCCCTACCAAAACTCTGTGTTAAACATTAAGCTCTAGGGTCATTCTTCAAGGAAATCGTTAATATTCCCCTGATAAAGAAGAGTAGCACACGTTTTTATTATGCTAATCATTTGTAATCATGTGTAAGATTCACTTTAACATGCTAAAAGGCCCAGGCCTATGTGCTATCTTTCCTCCTTCAGATCTGCTGAGGAGATTTTGCAAACTGGGCAACTAATTTAGCATGCAGACCCAGCTGTAAAAAACATAGGAAAAGGCAAGAAGGATTCCACCTTAAAGATAAGATTGCATTTTAACACCCAGGAACTTTAAGAAGTAAGATTATTAACTTACTCTTTAGCAAACAGACACTACCTCAGCCCACCTTGGGGGCTGGGCAGGCAGCCTTTTGATATGCTCCTAGACCAAGACACCAGTATCCTTGGGAGAAATCAGAGCAGTAAATTTCTTGTGTTAAGTTAATTTTTAATATTCAGGGACCACTTAACAAGCTCATACCCCTAAGCCTTTTATTCGGTTTCCAAAAATCCTCAACTGCCTATAAAACCCCTAGACAATGCACCACTACTACGGGCTCTCTTGTCCCCTCCTGGCATGAGCCAGGAGTTCTGTCTGTTCTCTCACTGTATCTCTCAATAAAAATCTCCCTAGCTCTCCTACCTTGGGTGTTTGCTAAGTTCATTCTTTGACTCCGCAAACAAGAACCCCGGAATTAAAAGTAGTCAAAAGGCTGCATACTATGTACTGTATGATTTCATATACCCTGGCAAAGACAAAACTACGGGGATGGAAATCAGATCAGTGGTTGCAGGGGCTCTAGGAAAGTGGGGGACTGTCCTAGAGGCCTAAAGAAACTTGAGATAATGAAAATATTCCATAACTTGCCTGTGGTGGTGTCCAACGTTATAAAACTACACCTAAATGGATTAATTTTAATAAATTCAACTTTAGTAACTTTAAAAATAAATATGAGAGAGGGTGAGACAGGGACCATGGGCTTAGACAGAAGAGGGTGAAGGCCTCTGGAAAAAGCAAGGCAGGATATTTACAGTCAGAGCAATGGAATTACATGCAAAGAAACCCCCTACCAACACTCTGTGTTAAATATTAAGCTCTAGAGTCATTCTTCAATAAGATCAGTTAATATTCCCCAGATAAAGAAGAGTAGCACGTGTTTTTATTATGCTAATCATTTGTAATCATGTGTAAGATTCACTTTAGCATGCTAAAAGGCCAGGCCTATGTGCTGTCTTTCCTCCTTCAGATCTGATGAAGTGATTTGCAAACTGGGCAACTAATTTAGCATGCAGACCCAGCTGTAAACAACATAGTAAAAGGCAGGAAGGATTCCACCTTAAAGATAAGATTGCATTTTAACACCCAGGATGTTAAGAAACTTACTCTTTAGCAAACAATACCTCAGCCCACCTTGGGGGCTGGGCAGGCAGCCTTGTTTGATATGCTCCCAGACCAAGACACTGGTATCTCACGGAGAAATCATCAGAGCAGGAAGTTGCTTGTGTTAAGTTAATTCTAAATATTCAGGCACCACTTAACAAGTCCACACCCCTAAGCCCTTTATCAGGTTCCCAAAAATCCTCAACTGCCTATAAAACCTCTAGACAACGCACCACTACGGGCTCTCTTGTCCCCTCCTGGCACAAGCCAGGAGCCCTGTCCTCTCACTGTATCTCTCAATAAAAGCCTCTCCCTGGCTCTTCTACCTTGGGTGTTTGCGAAATTCATTCTTCAACTCGGCAAACAAGAACCCCGGCATCAAGGGGATACTTCAAAGAAATAATGGTGATTTTAGGAGAAAAATCATTGTATGTATTTCCTAAAATGAAACAACCAGAATTTATCTTGGAAGTCACTAACAGCTCAAAGTTTTTGTCCCAACCACAATAGAGTAAAACCTTCCATTTGAAATGCATTTAACTACTTCATTTTAAAAGTTACAAAATCAAAATTAATGTCAAAGTATAGTGATCAATTCTAATGTCAAAGTATAGTGATCAATTCTATCAGCAAACTTCTGACACTACACTACATGTAATACACCAAATTTTTCCAAAGATTGATCAGCATTTTCTAGGGCTAAGTAACTATTTTCTCCTACCCTTCATACTTCCAAGCAAGTCTCTCCAGAAATTTCACACCTAAAAGGGAAGCTGCAGCTTAATACTACATTTAGGGAAAAAAAAGGAAGCTTCCTTCTCTGGGAAGAGCTTCAGACTTCTGGGTATATATTATGGTGCCTCTCTCTCCTTGATCACTACCTTTTCATCATACTGACCAGGCAGAGGTATGAGATATGAGACCCCTCAATAATTCTATTCATTAAACTTGTAGCTGGAATTTCTGCCAGAAAAACTAAAAGATTTTTTTAAATGATACTTATCTTCTTTTTAAATCTTCTAATGTAAGTATGGAAAGCCTAGACTATTTTATTTACTAATTATACATTCCATTTGCTCTATTTCTTAATCAGAACTACAATCTAACATATTAATTCACTTATTCATTCATTCAACACATAAACTCAGTAAATGTAGGAAATGTGTCAAATCCAAGAAATACAAAAGTGAACAAAATATATACTCCCTGTGCTTATGAAGTTTAGAACTGGCTTCAGGCAAATCAGACATTAGTCAGTCACATAAACATGAAATTGAAGGGATGTACACAGCACTATAAACATCTAAAAGAGAGAGCTCTGACTCTGTCAAAAGGCTTCCCTGAAGAAGACATGATTTGAGGGGCAAATAAGCATTTAGGCAGCAAGTAGCAAAGACTCTATAGCAGGAAGGAGCCCAACACTGAAAGGTCAGTGGATCAAAAACAAAGAAAAGGAAACTGTGACATGTGATAAAGCTGGAGCTTGATAAAGGTAAGCAGATTCAAGAGGTATTCAGGGAAAAACTCAATGGGATTTAAGAATGAATTAGATGTGGGCAAAGAGGAGGAAATCCTGGCTTATACAACTGAATGCAGAGTGGTACCAATCACAGAAACAAGGACCAAGAAAAAAAGACCAGTTTTTGGAAGGAAGGAGAAGCAAGATGGGGAGAAACAGAAGTCTGACTTTGAACGTGTTGAATATGAAGTACCTCTGATATCCTCAAGTAGAGAAGTAACTACAGCTGAGGATAAAAGTTTGGGGCTCAGCAGACAGGTCTATAGTAAAGATAAATAGAAGCCCCTGTTCTCATGCAACTTTGTGGGAGCAGGGAGTTTAAAAAAAATCAATACATGAAATAATTTTTGTGGAGTATAATTTCCCTCCTAGAGTATGGGCTGGACTTACTTCTAACCAATAGGATCCTATTGTAATGTGGAAGTAATAGTGTGTGATTTCAAGGCTGGTGATAAAACACACTTTTCCCAAGCTCTCTCTCAGATCGAACACTCTGGGAAAAGCCAGCACCGATGTCAGAAGCATTCCTATACAGAGGTCCACATAGTGAGAAACTGAAGCCTCCTGCCAACAACCATCACTATCTTGCCAGGAATGGAAGTGAACCCCTTTGGAAGCAGCCCTGGTCAAGCCTTCAGATAATGGCAGCTGACCTCGACTGCAACATCCTGAAAGATCCTGAGTCAATACCACCCTGCTAAGCTGCTCCTGCATTCCTGACCCAAAGAAAATGTAAGATAATAGAAATTGTTTAAAGCCATTAACTTTTAAGGTAATCTGTTACTCATCAAAAGAGAACTTCAACAACAAACTAGGACTAGAAAGAAAATTCTTTAACCTATAGTAAATACATTTAATGATGGAACTTCTGATGCATTTCTGTAACGTTATAAATAAGACCTGAGTTTTCATCCTTACTTCAATTTGACAGTGTACTGGAGGTCTACGCAGTAAGACAAAAAAAGGAATAAGGATCAGGATAAACAGACAAAATTATTATCTGCATATAACATGACTTCTACATAGAAACTAAAAGAAGTCAATAAATAAACCATTAGAGCTAACTCATGCCATCATCAAGGTTGCTGAATACAAGATGAACATAAAACATTAATCATGCTCCTGTATTGTAATAATAACTAATTAGAATATGTAAAAGAAAAACAAATCACATTCAAAATAGCTATAAAACCCTAAGGTATTTGGAAATAAACTTAACAAAATATGTGCAAGACATAGAGAATATTTTGGAGCTTTATCAAAGGATATAGAACACCTGACAAAAGGATGATATACCACATTAAGGGAAGAACAACCACCACCACCACAGCCTCTTCCCAATATTAATCTATAAATTTAATATAATTCTAATCAAAACACAAATAAAGCTTTTGGGGACTGGATTAATTATAAAGCAGAAGTATATAAAAGCATATCATACCCAAATACAAACCCATACATGTGTGGGCTGGAAAGGTGTTACTCAAATCAGAGCAGAAAACTAGTACAATGACAAATCGCTTTCCCTACGGTAAAAAGTAAATTTAGATCCTTCATTTTACCAATAATAAAAGTAAATTTGTGCATAGATAATAACTGAATTCAATGCTGTCAAAACAAAGGAGCAGCTATACCTACTGGCTAAGGTACATATGACTCTAATCTCTTAGGTTTCAATTTTATAATTTCCTCAGCCTATGAATTGTTTAGGCCAACATTTCTGCCACTGTCTTTGAGATAGCAAGTGATTACTAATTAAAATTTAACACTGAGAAGGCTCATTCACTAGTCAAACATATAATCAATTTTTAGGTATTAGCATTGTCTCATTCTACCTGAATATTTAACAAAAATTGGTAAAAAAAACAGCCCAAAATTCCTGCACAAAATAAAGTCCATATTCCATATAAACTTGGAAATTCTCTAATTGCTCCCAGGTGTTACCCCAAGTATTAAAGGTTTGGGGAGCAAGGTTCTCATTTGGGAGTAGCCATGGTATAGGCTCCAGTAAAATGTATTAACTGAAATGTTTCTATTTAGGGCATTCAGTGTTTGGTATCTTGAGTGGAACATCAGTTTCCAAGGTGATAAACTGACTTAATGTCTAACAATATCTTTTTTTTAATATAATTTATTTTATTATCATTAATTTACAATTACATGTGCAATATTACGATTATTAAACTACCCCTTCATCAGGTCCCCCCCACAAGCCCCATTACAGTCACTGTCCATCAGCGTAGTGAGATGCTATAGAATCACTACTTGTCTTCTCTGAGTTGTACTGCCCTCCCCGTGCCCCCCCAACATTACATCTGCTAATCGTAATGCCCCTTTTTCCCTCTTATCCCTCCCTTCCCGCCCATTTTCCCCAGTCCCTTTCCCTTTGGTAACTATTAGTCCGTTCTTGGGTTCTGTGAGTCTGCTGCTGTTTTGTTCCTTCAGTATTTTTTCCTTTGTTCTTATACTCCACATATGAGTGAAATCATTTGATACTTGTCTTTTTCGGCTTGGCTTATTTCACTGAGCATAATACCCTCTAGCTCCATCCATGTTGTTGCAAATGGTAGGATTTGTTTTCTTCTTATGGCTGAATAATATTCCATTGTGTATATGTACCACATCTTCTTTATCCATTCATCTACTGATGGACACTTAGGTTGCTTCCATTTCTTGGCTATTGTAAATAGTGCTGCAATAAACATAGGGGTGCATCTGTCTTTTTCAAATTGGGCTGCTGCATTCTTAGGGTAAATTCCTAGGAGTGGAATTCCTGGGTCAAATGGTATTTCTATTTTGAGTTTTTTGAGGAACCTCCATACTGCTTTCCACAATGGTTGAACTAATTTGCAGTCCCACCAGCAGTGTAGGAGGGTTCCCTTTTCTCCACATCCTCGCCAACATTTGTTGTTGTTTGTGTTTTGGATGTTGGCCATCCTCACTGGTGTGAGGTGATATCTCATTGTGGTTTTAATCTGCATTTCTCTGATGATTAGCGATGTGGAGCATCTTTTCATGTGCCTGTTGGCCATCTGAATTTCTTCTTTGGAGAAGTGTCTATTCATGTCCTCTGCCCATTTCTTAATTGGATTATTTGCTTTCTGTTTGTTAAGGTGCATGAGTTCTTTATATTTGGATGTCAACCCTTTATCAGATATGTTTTTTTATGAATATATTCTCCCATACTGTAGGATGTCTTTTTGTTCTACTGATGGTGTCCTTTGCTGTACAGAAGCTTTTCAGCTTGATATAGTCCCACTTGTTCATTTTTGCTTTTGTTTCCCTTGCCCGGGGAGATATGTTCATGAAGAAGTTGCTCATGTTTATGTCCAAGAGATTTTTGCCTATGTTTTTTTCTAAGAGTTTTATGGTTTCATGACTTACATTCAGGTCTTTGATCCACCTTGAGTTTACCTTTGTGTATGGGGCTAGACAGTAGTCCAGTTTCATTCTCTTACATGTAGCTGTCCAGTTTTTCCAACACCAGCTGCTGAAGAGGCTGTCATCTCCCCATTGTATATCCAAGGCTCCTTTATCAAATATTAATTGACTGTATATGTTTGGGTTAATGTTTGGATTTTCTATTCTGTTCCACTGGTCTGTGGGTCTGTTTTTGTGCCAATACCAAATTGTCTTGATTACTGTGGCTTTGTAGTAGAGCTTGAAGTCAGGGAGTGTAATTCCCCCTGTTTTATTCCTCCTTCTCAGGATTGCTTTGGCTATTCGGGGTCTTTTGTGGTTCCATATGAATTTTAGAATTATTTGTTCCAGTTCATTGAAGAAAGCTGTTGGTAGTTTGATAGGGATTGCATTGAATCTGTAGATTGCTTTAGGTAGTATAGCCATTTTGACAATATTTATTCTTCCTAGCCAAGAGCATGGGATGCATTTCCATTTGTTAGTGTCCTCTTTAATTTCTCTTAGGAGTGTCTTGTAGTTTTCAGAGTACAGGTCTTTCACTTCCTTCGTTAGGTTTATTCCTAGGTATTTTATTCTTTTTGATGCAATTGTGAATGGAATTGTTTTTCTGATTTCTCTTTCTGTTAGTTCATCATTAGTGTATAGGAAAGCAACAGATTTCTGTGTGTTAATTTTGTATCCTGCAACTTTGCTGAATTCAGATATTAGTTCTAGTAGTTTTGGAATGGAATCTTTAGGGTTTTTTATGTACAGTATCATGTCATCTGCAAATAGTGACAATTTGACTTCTTCTTTACCAATCTGGATGCCTTGTATGTCTTTGTTTTGTCTGATTGCTGTGGCTAGGACCTCCAGTACTATGTTGAATAACAGTGGAGAGAGTGGGCATCCCTGTCTTGTTCCCGATCTTAGATGAAAAGCTTTCAGCGTCTCGCCGTTAAGTATGATGTTAGCTGTGGGTTTGTCATATATAGCCTTTATGATGTTGAGGTACTTGCCCTCTATACCCATTTTGTTGAGAGTTTTAATCAGGAATGGATGCTGAATTTTGTCAAATGCTTTTTCAGCATCTATGGAGATGATCATGTGGTTTTTGTTCTTCTTTTGTTGATGTGATGGATGATGTTGATGGATTTTCGAATGTTGTACCATCCTTGCATCCCTGGGATGAATCCCACTTGATCATGGTGTATGATCCTCTTGATGTATTTTTGAATTCGGTTTGCTAATATTTTGTTGAGTATTTTTGCATCTATGTTCAACAGGGATATTGGTCTGTAATATTCTTTTTTGGTGAGGTCTTTGCCCGGTTTTGGTATTAGAGTGATGCTGGCTTCATAGAATGAGTTTGGAAGTATTCCCTCCTCTTCTATTTTTTGGAAAACTTTAAGGAGAATGGTGTTATTTCTTCTCTATATGTCTGGTAGAATTCAGAGGTGAATCCATCAGGCCCGGGGTTTTGTTCTTGGGTAGTTTTTTGATTACCAATTCGATTTCGTCACTGGTGATTGGTCTGTTTAGTTTTTCTGTTTCTTGCTTGGTCAGTCTTGGAAGGTTGTATTTTTCTAAGAAGTTGTCCATTTCTTCTAGGTTTTCCAGCTTGTTAGCATATAGATTCTCATAATATTCTCTTACGATTCTTTGTATTTCTGTGGGGTCCGCCGTCATTTTTCCTTTCTCATTTCTGATTGTGTTTATGTGTGTAGATTCTCTGTTTCTCTTAATGAGTCTGGCTAGGGGTTTATCTATTTTGTTTATTTTTTCAAAGAACCAGCTCTTGGTTTTATTGATTTTTTCTATTGTTTTATTCTTCTCAATTTTATTTATTTCTTCTCTAATCTTTGTTATACCCCCCCTTGTGGTGACTTTGGGCCTCATTTGTTCTTCTTTTTCCAATTTCAGTAATTGTGTCTTTAGACTATTCATTTGGGAATGTTCTTCTTTCTTTAAATAGGCCTGGATTGCAATATACTTTCCTCTTAGAACTGCCTTTGCTGTGTCCCACAGAAGTTGTGGCTTTGTGTTGTTGTTGTCATTAGTCTCCATATATTCTTTGATTTCTGTTTTGATTTGGTCGTTAACCCATTGATTATCTCTAACAATATCTTTAAAAGTTAATATTTCCTCTAATTATAAAATAATATATGCTCAATTCAAAGAACAAGGCAAACGCATAAAAACAGATGCTATACAAACAAGGCCACCTACAAACCCTCACCCCAGTTAAACATTATTACCAATGGGTTAAGTGTCCTCCCAGTCATTCAGGATACACAGTTGGTTTGTTTCTGCTTTTTTGTTCTCAAAACATTGTTACTACAAGACCCATACCTGAGAGTCCTCACTAAATAAATTCCATGATCAAATAAGTTAGGGAAATGTTATATACTCTACTTGCCCTGGGAGAGTCACACTGTATGTTATCACACTAAAGGTTCTGTGAAGTTCTACAATAAAGAAATTATTTAACTTTGTTAACTCAGAGCTTCTTATTTCAAGCATGGAACTTTCCCCATCTACTTTGTCTTTCTGTTTTTTCATAACACAAAGCAGGTTTCAAATGGCAATAAAAACAGTAAAGATTGGTTTCAAATCCTGGAATCAAGCAACTTTTAAACTATAGGTTATTTTCTTTCTACAGAATTATTTCTGTGAATCTGCAAATTCCGTAAGAAATAGATCCCATATAGCTTCTCACAAGGAAGACGTTCATAAAGTGAGAGTTACTTTTTTAGTATCTTGATTTTTAAGTTATTTCTTAAGTAACTTATAGAACATAACTTATGGAACATATTCCTGTATTATTCTTTAACATTAACATATACCTGTATTTTCTAAGTTAAGAATATCATATTCTAAATATATCAACATTAAAAGAATGCAGTCAGTAAATGCAACATTATTTCATATAGGATACTGTGAGGAAAGAGTTAACATAGTTGTTCTGTTTTGTTTTACTCAGTCCTTGCTAACTAATCTCTGGGGGATGCATGGAGTCATGGCAATGACCCCTGGGCAAACTCTGAGAACTAAACTCTGGGAATGTTCACAGTCAGAAGCAGTGGGTCAGGATGTACCAGGCTGTCAGCATTGTTTAAAAGTAATCATCAAGATTTATGATGTGCACCTGGTATCTGGTATCTGTAAGTTTCAGTTACCAGGCTGGCCCCATGGCAGGAATGCCACTATGTGACCAGCTTCCTATAAGAACTCTGGATTCAGTTAACTGTATAACACTCATGTGCTTACCTGACCAGACATCTTGTACATTTCTCTATCATTCCCAGCTAGAGAGAAAGTCTGTCCATGTGATCCTTGCAGAGGAAAGACATGGAAGTCTGTGCCCGATCTCCCTAGCATGCACCCGTACACATATCTTTTTCCTACTGTACCTGCACTGTATCCTTTGACATAACAAACTTTACCCATGAGCACAGCATTATGTTGAGTTGTATGAGTCCTTCCAGCAAATCGAACTAGTGGGCAATCATGGGACCCCTAAAGCAAACACCATGAAACAATCTGATTTGCCAATATCTACTTCTCACATTATTTTTCAGAAGCTAAATGATCATAATCACAAACTCCTTAAATCATATAAATTTAAGTGTATAGGATAAAAGTTAACGTAACAAGCCTGAGAATGCTATCCTTAGAAAGGCTTGTTTGCAAGGTTGGCACTTGGCTAGCATCTGAGAACTTGAATGATAAACACTTCCCTACACTGATATAAAACTCACCTTACATGACATGTGTGCCTCAAAATTATGCAGAGACCTGTTTTCTTTCTGGAAGCCTGAAATGTTGGTACATACTAGGCAGAGGCACCTCCACGTGTTCCCATAAAAACACTGGCACTAAGTCTGAGGAATTTCCTTGGGTTGACAGCATTTCATATGTGTTGTCACAGTTCATTGTTGAAAGGACTGAACAAATCCTATGTGACTTCCCTGGGAGAGGACTGTTAGAAGCCTGTGCTTGGTTTCCTCCAGACTTCATTCCATGCACTTTTCCCTTTGCTAATATTGCTTGTATCCCTAAGCTGTAATAAATCTCAGTCATTATTATGACTGTATACTCAATCCTGTGAGTCCTCCTAACCAATCATGAAACCTTGGGGTGGTCTTGGGAATCCCCAACAAAATCAGCATATTAAAAGAGAAATGAGTGTCTATCAGACCATCTGCTAAAATTCAAATTTGGGTTCAAATTTCAATTCCAACATTTATTAGTTATGTGATCCTAGCAATGTTACTTTATTTGCATAAACCTGGGCCTCTTTATTCCTCCAAATGAGAAAACACACCCACCTTATAGTCAGTCCCATTACACAAAGTTAAATGAGGTAATGCACAACACATTCATATACCATAGTACACACTCAGTATATATTAAATAGAGGCACTTTCTAGATGAAACAAAAAATCAGGAGCCTTTTATATTTGTACTGATGTAACGAGAATTCAAAAGGCCATTTGGAGTACAGCAAATATGGGCTTAGAGATAAACTTTAACCCTGTATATTCAACACTAACTCTATGAGTGATTTCCAGTACACACGACAGGACTGTTGGGTGAGCTCAAGTATATAATAAGTATCTTTCTATACAATATAGTATTTTATACACACACACACATATACGTAAATAATAAGTTTCTACTTCTAAACCTGGTCTTCATTTAGTCTTCAAACTGACCTCCCTAATGAGAAGTAAATGTACTAATTAATTAGTACTGGGGCTCTGCTTGATGGCTACATTTGTCAAGTTAATAAACTGGGACTTTAGTACAAGACATTCTCTTATGTGTATATGAGGCATAAAGTGCAACCAATATAAGTCTGAAACCCATCAAGCTGGAAGAGAAAACCCCAATGTAAAGAGAAGTGAAACCCTGAAGTCATTCACTTACAGCCACCAACTTACCCCAAAGTGGTTTTTCAAGTGAATTCATATCCCAAATCCACGTCCCACATCTCCTGTTGAAAAATAAATGTCCTGAAATCAGTTTATAACAGAATAACTCTATCCTCCCCCTTACCTCGGACAACCTGCTCCACTGGACTGGATACCAGCCGTCACCTGCAGGCAAGGACCATGCCTTATTCAGCTACTTCATTAATGCTGAGCACAATACCTGGCACACAATAGGTGCTCAGTTAATGCCAACTGCATGAACAAGTGAGACAATAAAGTATTACTGTGATCTAACACCATGCTCAGGGGAAACACTATTTAAGTATCTTTCTTCCTCTTAGAAATCTAGGATATTAACTTTCCAGGTTGGAATGCCAGACACATGGATAACACCTATGGCAGATACTGTGTGTTCCTTATCCGACCCCCATGTTCCACATTTTTCACTGCATCAGACCCCCAACTGAATTCAAGTCATGACTCTCTGCTAGACTACTAGACTACCTGTTCTTGATCAGTCCAAGCCAACCATGGCTGGTCTATTTCCACTGCCAGTGCAAGCTACCAAATCTCAACCAATAGGACCTGAGAGGAAATCTGTGGGGAAGCATTCAGGGAAAGCTTGCTCCCTCACAGAGATGCTGAAGTCTCGAGAAGCTATACTTTGCTGCCTCTGGATATTGTTTGTATAGCATAAAGTGCTGCAGCCATCTTGAAGTCATGAGGAAGGCCCCACATCATCATGCTCAGGATGACAAAGCGCAAGCATGGGAAGTATATGGGACCCTGATGATGTCATGGTGCCACCGGATAGACCAACCCCAAAATCTCCTATGGCTAGACTTTTTGTTATCTGAAATGATAAAGCCCTCCTTGTTTAACTTGGTATTCTACTATTACAGTCAAAAACATCATAAACACCATCCTGCGACCTTACTGATTTAAATAAACATGTATTCTGTAAAGAAAAAAAAGAGATGTGAACCAGTGGAGTATCCAAATTAAGGATCTACTTTCACAGGAGATTGCATACAAGAAGAATTTCAATATGAACTTAATAGCTACAATATAGAACTTTGGGTATAACATGCCCTTTTTAGACACAGCATTTAATCTCACACAGAATCACATATCCCTAGTTCACTAAAACTCTAATAAACAAATATGTGCAAGACACTGCATTAAGTACATAAATATAAAAAAGGCTCAGTACCTCAATGAGATTGCAGTTTAGGGGAAGAGAGAAAAAGGCAAGTTTGTGTGGCACTTTAAAACTTCCAAAGTGCTTTTATATCTTTGTGACAGGTGCCAAGTTATAAGACATTATAGTACAATAAGGACAGAAATTGGTAGGGAAGAATGACTGAGGAATTGGCTTGAGTTAAGGAAAGGCAAAAGGATATTTCAAGTGGACAAAACAGTGTGAACTTAAACAGGGAGCAAGAAAATGTAGGGGATGTCTAGGGGACAGGAAACAGAAAAATTGGGAGATAAGGTTGAAGGGGTATGTTCAGAATAGGGGAAATCTTGACTGTCACCCTAAGTAGCTTGAAGAGCAATGGTTAAGGAAAGCTTTCCCATGTTTTTACTTTTACAAATGCCAAATCTTAAAACAGAACACTACAGTTTCAAAAAATGTACATCTTTCCTCCCATCCATGAACTCAGACACTAGGAAATACACTGTCACTGTCAACAATGAACGACTCTAGGGATCCTGGGGGGAAGTTTCAGGGAAGTAAAGATCCAGCAGGAACCTCCTTTCAGGCCAGGGGCCTATGCCATTTTCTGTCCATGGAGTCCTCAAAGTCTCCAAGCTTTTGTTCTGCAGTTTTGCCAAAACACCAACAGTAGCCCTGAGTTCTATAATGCTGCCTCTTCCCCTCAAATTATCACTCTATCTTCTTTCCTTTACCACCTTCTGCATATGCAGTTTTTATTCTCTGTTTCTAATTTCTCTGGCTTCACATCAATGAAATTTTTTGTTGATCAAGTCACTCTGATGTCCCTCCTACCAAGACCAGTCTCTTTCTCAGACTCATTCTACTTGATGTCTCAGCCTCTTCAATTACTTTTGGAATAGGCAGGCTATAAATAAAATCTATCTTCTTCTTTTCTTGGCTCCCAGGGTCATTCCTAGTTTTCTGACATTTTTTATCATTCTTCACAGTCTCTTTTACTGGCTCATCCCACTGTGCCCTGGATCTGTCCTCATGACACTCTACACACCCCCTCTGGAAAATTCACTAACTGTAAAGCTTCAACCACCGTGTACCAATGGCTACCATATCTGTATCTTCTTCGGGACTCTGGTTAAACTGCAACCTCCTCCAGCATGGGAATTATGTTTTTCATACTTACACCCTTAAAAATCTTATGAAATGTCTGACAACAGCAGAAACTCACATACAAAATACCATCTCCACCCCAACGTTATTCTTTATCCTTCTCTAGTGCTTTACTTTCCATTCTAGCGTCAAACACTAATTTACACCATAATATATATTAGTTTATTAACTATATTGTAAACTTTATGAGGGAAAAGACTTTTTTAATGCTTTTACTATACCACCTGGAATAGTACCTGGCACATGGCAGAAGAGTTCAGTGATTATTTTTGAGGAAAGCAATGTCATGTAAGAATGAATAAAGGTAATTGAACCTAAAGAATTAGAAGGTTGTGTTTAGATAAAGGATAGACATATTTGATTAATTTCAGACTTTTCAAAATCAAATATTATTGAAAAGTAAAAAGGAAACAACCAGTTAAGTAAAAACACAATGTATAACTTAAAAACCAACGCTGAAGAATGGAGTAAGAATATCAGTCAATTCCAAATAAAATGGGAAAGAGTTTAAAATTATTTAAAAAAACAAAAATAGAGGGGTTCAAGTTGGTGGTGGGAGTTGGGCGGTGGAAATCTCCTCAAAAAACCATATATATTTTTGAAAATACAACAAATACAACTGCTTGTAAAAGAGACACCAGAAGTTACAGTACAACAGCCAGGCTACATCTACATATGCGAGAACTAAGCATCCCACAAAAAGGGTAAGATCCAAAGCCTAGACCTGGCGGGACCTGAGCACTCCCCCCAAGCCAGCTCACCAGCAGGGGGAAAAGAATCAGAGTGGGGAGGGAGTGGAAGCACAGGACTGATAAATAATCAGCCCTAGTAATGGGCACCAGGAGCACAGACACATATTGCATGGTACACTGGATATCAGAGAAATGCAAAAGTAAAATTGAAGATGGAGACTGTGAGCAGGTCCCCACAGCCGGCTCCCCTTGGACAAAAGAAAATCGGGAGCTTTCTAAAAGTCTTAAAGGGACAAGGGTTTAACACCTGGACAAAATCGTACCGGCACACTCAGCCCAGCAGGCTGGGAATCTTAAGAAACTTCAGACGCCCTAATCCCCTAGGGGGTAACACAACCCTGACCCTCATGGCAATGAGCAGTGTGCCATTCATTCCCCTCTGGCTGGTGCTGCAAGCAAACCAGATGGACCGCCACAGCTGTAGAGCAGCCAGAAAACAGCTCCGCCCACAGCAACCACACAGTCTTCTCCCAGACGGCAGCTAACTGGGACGGACTCAGAGGCTGCCACCGGTGCGCAGCTGCCCACCACAGGCAGCGGAAACCAGAGCAAGGCCCGGAAGACACAAAGTGGCACCGTTCTCACAGGAGAACACACTCGGCGTGTCTGCAACCACCCGCAGTGCCCTATGCTTTACTAAGGGGCACCCCACCCATGGCAGCTCAGGAGATTATCCCAGAGACTGTTCCCTGTGTGCGGGTAACCGACACAAGCAGCGGAGAAGGGCAAGGCGACCAGCAAGCAGGAAGAGACTGTGTCCTTCCACTAGGCATACGCATTACCAGCCTGCGACCACTTCTATCGCCAGGAAAGGGAGAAGAATCTGATCCAGTCAAAAAATCACTCAGACAACGCCAGAGAGAGGACCTGGGGAGATAGATATAACCAACCTTCCTGAAAAATAATTCAAACTAAAAGTCATAACCTTGCTGATGGCCCTACAGAGAAATATGAAAGAGCTAAGGGATGAATACCGGGGGGAGATAACAGAAATGAAACAATCGATTGAAGGTCTTAAGAACAGACTGGAAGAGGTACAAGATATTGTTAATGGAATAAAAATCAGAGAACAGGAATACAAAGAAGCTGAGGCAGAGAGAGATAAAAGGAACTCTAGGAATGCAAGAATACTTAGAGAACTCTGTGACCAATCCAAACGGAACAATATTCACATTATAGGGGTACTAGAAGAAGAGAGAAAAAAATATTGAAAGTGTCTTTGAAGAAATAATTGCTGAAAACTTCCCCACACTGGGGAGGGAAATAGTTTCTCAGACCATGGAAGCCCACAGACCTCCCAACACAAGGGACCCAAGGAGGACAACACCAAGACATATAATAATTAAAATGGCAAAAATCAAAGGGAAGGACAGAATATTAAAGGCAACCAGAAAGAGAAAAGAGAAACCTTACAGGCCAGAAGAGAATGGCATGAAATATTTAATGTAATGAAACAGAAGGGCCTTCAACCAAGAATACTGTATCCAGCACAATTATCCTTTAAATTTGAAGGAGAGAGTAAACAATTTCCAGGAAAGCACAAGTTCAGGGAATTTGCCTCCCACAAACAGCCACTACAGGATATTTAAAGGGACTGCTCTAGATGGAAGGACTCCTAAGGCTAAATAGATGTCACAAGAGAAAATAAAATCACAGCAAAGAGAGCAGACCAACCAAATACTAACTAAAGGCAAAAAATAAAGTCAACTATCCACAAAAGCAAAGTAAACACAAAAGAGTACAGAATAAAATACCTAACATATAAAGAAGGGAAGAGAAAGAATAAGAAGGGAGACAAATAAAGAATCATCAAACTGTGTTTATAATAGCTTAATAAGAGAGTTAAGTTTGACAGTTAGATAGTAAAGAAGCTACCCTTGAACTTTGGTAACCAGGAATCCAAAGTCTGCAATGGCAATAACTACATATCTTTTGATAATCACCCTAAATGAAAATGGACTGAATGCAGCAATCAAAAGACAGAGTAACAGAATGGACAAAAAAGAAAGACCTATCCATATGCTGCTTACAAGGGACCCAACTCAAACCCAAAGACATACACAAACTAAATGTGAAGGGATGGAAAAAGATGTTTCATGCAAACAATAGGGAGAAAAAAGCAGGTGTTGCAGTACTTGTATCAGACAAAATAGACTTCAAAACAAAGAAATTCACAAGTGATAAAGAAGGACATTACATAATGATAAACGGGGCAGTCCAACAAGAGGATATAACCATTACAAATATATATGCACCCAATACAGGAGAACCGACATATATGAAACAAATACTAACAGATTTAAAGGAGAAAATAAAAAGCAATGCATTCATTTTAGGAGACTTCAACACACCACTCACTTCAAAGGGACAGATCAACCAGACAGAAAATAAGTAAGTACACAGAGGCACTGAACATACTAGAACAGATTGACCTAACAGACATCTACAGAAATCTAAACCCAAAAGCAGCAGGATACACATTCTTCTCAAGTGCACATGGAACATTTTCCAGAATAGACCACATACTAGGTCACAAAAAGAGCCTCAGTAAATTCAAAAAGATTGAAATTCTACCAACCAACTTCTCAGATCACAAAGGTATAAAACTAGAAACAAATTGTACAATAAAAACAAAAAGGCTCACAAACACATCGAGACTTAACATGGTCCTAAATAATCAATGGATCAATGACCAAATTAAAACAGAGATCAAGCAATATATGGAGACAAATGACAACAACAGCACAATGCCCCAACTTCTATGGAACACAGAGAAGGCAGTTCTAAGAGGAAAGCAATCCAGGCCTATTTAAAGAAGGAAGATCAATCCCAAATGAATACTCTAAAGTCACAATTATTGAAACAAGAAAAAGAACAAATGAGGCCCAAAGTCAGCAGAAGGAGGGACATAATAAAGGTCAGTGAGGAAAAATAAAATTGAGAAGAATAACACAACAGAAAAAAATCAATGAAACCAAAAGTTGGTTGTTTGACAAAGTTTAAAATATATATAAACGCCTAGCCAGACTTATTAAGAGAAAAAAGGAATCTACACAGATAAACAGAATGAGAAATGAGAAAGGAAAAATCATGATGGATACCACAGACATACAAAGATTTATTAGAGAAAAATATGAAAATCCACATGCTAACAAACATGATAACCTAGAAGAAATGTACAACTTCCTAGAAATACACAACCTTCCAAGACTGACCAAGGAAGAAACAGAAAATCTAAACAGACCAATTACCAGCAACGAAATTGAATCGGTAATCAAAAAACTACAAAAGAACAAAACCCCCAGGTGAGATTAATTCACTGCTAAATTTTATTTGACATATAGAGAAGACATAATACCCATTCTCCTTAAAGTCTTCCAAAAAATAGAAGAGGAGAGAATACTCCCAAACTCATTCTATGAAGCAAGCATCACTCTAATACCAAAACCAGGCAAAGACACCACAAAAAAGAAAATTACAGACCAATATCCCTGATAAACATAGATGCAAAAATACTCAACAAAATATTAGCAAACCGAATTCAAAAATACATCAAGAGGATCATACACCATGATCAAGTGGGATTCATCTCAGGGATGCAAGGATGGTACAACACTCGAAAATCCATCAACATCATCCACATCAACAAAAAGAACAACAAAAACCACATGATCATCTCCATAGATGCTGAAAAAGCATTCAACAAAATACAACAAGCATTCATAATAAAAACTCTCAACAAAATGAGGATAGAGGGCAAGTACCTCAACATCATAAAGGCCATATATGACAAACCCAAAGCCAACATCATACTAACACCGAGAAACTGAAAGCTCTTCACCTAATATCGGAAAAAAGACAGGAATGCCCACTCTCCCCACTGTTATTCAACATAGTACTGGAGGTCCTAGCCATGGCAATCAGACAAAACAAAGAAATACAAGGCATCCAGATTGGTAAATAAGTAGTCAAACTGTCACTATTTGCAGATTACATGATATTGTACATAAAAAGCCCTAAAGATTCCACTCCAAAACTACAAGAACTAATATGTGTATTCAGCAAAGTCACAGGATACAACATTAACACACAGAAATCTGTTGCTTTCCTATACACTAATGATGAACTAGCAGAAAGAGAAATCAGGAAAACAATTCCATTCACAATTGCATCAAAAAGAATAAAATACCTAGGAATAAACCTATCCAAGGAAGTGAAAGACTTATACTCTGAAAACTACAAGACACTCCTAAGAGAAATTAAAAGGGACACTAACAAATGGAAATTCATCCCATGCTCTTGGCTAGGAAGAATAAATATTGTCAAAGTGGCTATACTACGTAAAGCAATCTAGAGATTCAACGCAATCTCTATCAAAATATCAACAGCATTCTTCAATGCACTGTCACAAATAGTTCTAAAATTCATATGGAACCACAAAAGACCCTGAATAGCCAAAGCAATCCTGAGAAGGAAGAATAAAGCAGGGTGATCTTGCTTCCCAACTTCAAGCTCTACTACAAAGCCACAGTAATCAAGGCAATTTGTTACTGGCACAAGAACAGACCCACAGAGCACTCGAACAGAATAGAGAGCCCAGATATTAACCCAAACATATATGGTCAATTAATATACGATAAAGGAGACATGGATATACAATGGGGAAATGACAACCTCTTTAACAGCTGGTGTTGGCAAAACTTGACAGCTACAGAGAATGAAACTGGATCATTGTCTAACCCCATACACAAATGTAAATTCGAAATGGTTCAAAGACCTGAATGTAAGTCATGAAACCATAAAACTCTTAGAAAAAAACATAGGCAAAAATCTCTTGGACATTAACATGAGCAACTTCTTCATGAACATATCTCCCCAGGCAAGGGAAACAAAAGCAAAAAGGAACAAGTGGGACTACATCAAGCTGAAAAGCTCTGTACACCATCAGTAGAACAAAAAGACATTCTACAGTATGGGAGAATATACTCTTTAATGACATATCCGATAAAGGGTTGACATCCAAAATATATAAAGAGTATAAAGAGCTCACGCACCTCAACAAACAAAAAGCAAATAATCCAATTAAAAAATGGACAGAGGAACAGACACATGAAAAGATGCACCACATCACTAATCATCAGGGAAATGCAAATTAAAACCACACTGAGGTATCACCTCACGCCAGTAAGGATGGCCAGCATCGAAAAGACTAAGAACAACAAATGCTGGCGAGGATTCAGAGAAAGGGGAACCCTCCTACACTGCTGGTGGGAATGTAAATTAGTTCAACCATTGTGGAAAGCAATATGGAGGTTCCTCAAAAAACTCAAAATAGGAAGACCATTTGATCCAGGAATCCCACTCCTTGGAATTTACCCAAAGAATACAACT
Source organism: Smutsia gigantea (assembly GCA_032199065.1). Lineage (NCBI taxonomy): Eukaryota > Metazoa > Chordata > Mammalia > Pholidota > Manidae > Smutsia > Smutsia gigantea. Next base: position 288,275 of record JAVSCE010014840.1, read on the forward strand.
TCTCAGATTCAAAAGGACATATGCATCCCTATGTTTATTGCAGCACTATTTACAATAGCCAAGATATGGAAGCAACTTAAGTGTCCATCAGCAGATGAATGGATAAAGAAGTGGTACATAATACACAATGGAATACTATTCAGCCATAAGAAAGAAGAAATCCTACCATTTGCAACAGCATGGATGGAGCTAGAGGATATTATGCTCAGTGAAATAAGCCAGGTGGAGAAAGACAAGTGCCAAATGATTTCCCTCCTTTGTGGAGTATAACAATGCAGCATAACTGAAGGAACAAAATAGCAGCAGACTCAGAGACTCCAAGAAGGAACTAGTGGTTACCAAAGGGGAGGGGTGTGGGAGGGCAGGTTGGGAGTGTGGGGGGAGATTGTGGGGTATTATTTTCAGTACACATGGTGTGGGGGGATCATGGGGGAAACAGTGTAGCACAGAGAAGGCAAATAGTGAATCTGTGGCATCTTACAACACTGATGGACAGTGACTGCATTGACGTATGGGTGGGGACTTGATAATATGGGTAAATGCAGTACCCACATTGTTTTTTTCATGTGAAACCCATAAGAGTGTGTATCAATAATACCTTAATAAAAAAAAACTGAAGGAACAAAATAGCAGCAGACTCAGAGACTCCAAGAAGGAACTACTCGTTACCAAAGGGGAGGGTTGTAGGAAGGTGGGTGGGGAGGGAGGGAGAAGGGGATTAAGGGGTATTATGTTTAGTACAAATGGTGTGAGGGATCACAGGGAAATCAGTGTAGCACAGAGAAAGCAAATAGTAAATCTGTGGCATCTTACTACACTGAAGGACAGTAACTGCATTGGGGTATCAGTGGGGACTTGATAATATGGGTAAATGTAGTAACCACATTGGTTTTTCATGCAAAACCTTCATAAGAGTGTATATCAATAATACCTTAGTAAAATTTTTTTTTTAATGGGCAGAAGATCTGAACACACACTTCTCCAAAGAAATTCAGGTAACCAACAGGTACATGAAAAGATGCTCCACATCGCTAATCATCAGAGAAATGTAAATTAAAACCACAATGAGATATCACCTCACACCAGTTAGGATGGCCAACATCAAAAAGACAAACAACACCTAATGTTGGCGAGGATGTGCAGAAAAGGGAACCCTCCTACACTGCTGGTGGGACTGCAAATTAGTTCAACCATTGTGGAAAGCACTATGGAGGTTCCTCAAAAAACTCAAAATAGAAATACCATTTGACCCAGGAATTCCACTCCTAGGAATTTCCCCTACGAATGCAGCAGCCCAATTTGAAAAAGACAGATGCACCCCTATGTTTATTGCAGCACTATTTACAATAGCCAAGAAATGGAAGCAACCTAAGTGTCCATCAGTAGATGAATGGATAAAGAAGATGTGGTACATATACACAATGGAATATTATTCAGCCATAAGAAGAAAACAAATCCTACCATTTGCAACAACATGGATGGAGCTAGAGGGTATTATGCTCAGTGAAATAAGTCAAGCTGAAAAAGACAAATACCAAATGATTTCACTCATATGTGGAGTATAAGAACTAAGGAAAAAAAAAACTGAAGGAACAAAACAGCAGACTCACAGAACCCAAGAACGGACTAATAGTTACCAAAGGGAAAGGGACTGGGGAGGACGAAGGGAGGGACAAGGGGGAAAAAGGAGCATTACGATTAGCAGATGTAATGTTAGGGGGACACGGGGAGGGCTGTACAACTCAGAGAAGACAAGTACTAACTCTATAGCATCTCACTATGCTGATGGACAGTGACTGTAATGGGTTTGGTGGGGCAGACCTGATGAAGGGAGTAGTGTAATCACCATAATATTGCTCATTTAATTGTAGATTAATGATATCAAAATAAACTTTAAAAAAATGGGCAGAGGATCTGAATCCACACTTCTCCAAAGAAATTCAGGTAGCCAACAGGTACATGAAAAGATGCTCCACATCGCTAATCGTCAGAAAAATGTAAATTAAAACCACAATGAGATATCACCTCACACCAGTTAGGATGGCCAACAGCAAAAAGACAAACAACACCTAATGTTGGGGAGGATGTGGAGAAAGGGGAACCCTCCTTCACTGCTGGTGGGAATGTAAATTAGTTCAACCATTGTGGAAAGCACTATGGAGGTTCCTCAAAAAACTAAAAATAGAAATACCATTTGACCCAGGAATTCCTCTCCTAGGAATTTACCCTAAGAATGCAGCAGCCCAGTTTGAAAAAGACATGCACCCCTATGTTCATCGCAGCACTATTTACAATAGCCGAGAAATGGAAGCAACCTAAGTGTCCATCAGTAGATGAATGGATAAAGAAGAGGTGGTACATATTCACAATGGAATATTATTCAGCCGTAACAAGAAAACAAATCCTACCATTTGCAACATGGATGGAGCTAGAGGATATTATGCTCAGTGAAATAAGCCAGGTGTAAAAAGGCAAGTATCAAACGATTTCACTAATATGTGGAGTATAAGAACAAAGAAAAAAAAACTGAAGGAACAAAACAGCAGCAGACTCACAGAACCCAAGAATGGACTAACAGTTACCAAAGAGAAAGGGACTGGGGAGGGTGGGTGAAAATGGAGGGATAAGGGGATTATGGGCAGTATGATTAGCACACACAATGTAGGGGGTCATGGGGAAGGAAGTACAGCACAGAGAAGACAAATAGTGAGTCTACAGCATCTTACTACGCTGATGGACAGTGACTGTATTTGGGTATGTGGTGGGGACTTGATAATGGGGGAAATCTAGTAACCACAATGTTGCTCAGGTAATTGTAAATTAATGATACGAAAATAAAAAAATTGTTTTAATAGAATAAAATAAAAGCTGCAGAGGAATTTGTGACACTGGTAGGTGTTTTTGTCCAGTATTTAGCAAGCTACAATGAATTTAGTGATTTAAACATGACACAAAAAGACACTGAAGGATCTTATGAACTGAGCTAAATAAAAGAAAGTATCACTCAAGATTTCAGCATGTGTATATTTCAAGCCTTACTACTTGTCTCATTAGCCATACGCACTGCAAGGCCAGATTTTTAAAAACGTAGAGTTCCTAAGCAAAAAAGACTATCCTTTCTTTTAATAGGGACATGAGGAGAATGAAAGCACAGCAATAGTAACAGCATATTTACTATGTCCAAAGCACTTTCAGGGGTGCTACATAACATAATCCTCCCAAAAATTCAGTGAGCTAGGTAGTATTATGATCATCACTAGGTAAGAATAGTAACATTTTCAAGAGCTAGGTAATCTGACCGAAGTTATACAGACTTTCTCAAAGCCAGAATTCAACATTAATCAAGACTCAATAACCATGGTAAAACCCAAAAATCTGTACCCTTTATTGCCCAACTCTGGAACTGAGATAAATGGAATCATAATGTATTCATGTTACCTTTTTAATCCAACATTACATTTTTAAGATTAATAGTTCATTAACTTTTGTTAACAGTTCACCAATTTTCTTTGGTGTCATAAAGCAGGGGTAGGCAAAATATTTTTATAAAGAGAATTTTATGGGAACACAACTATACTTATTCCATTTGCTTATATATGGTTTTGGCTGCTTTTGCAGTGTAACACCAAAGTTAAATAACTGCAACAGAGACTCTATGACCTGCAAGCCTAAAATATTTACTATCTGGCCCTTTACAGAACGTTTGCCGACCTCTGCCATACAATATTGCAGTGGTATCCATGATATGGTCCAAGCTTTATAATTTTGTCAATGAAGTTTTAATTTGCTTATCTGTTGACAAATATTTAGTGGCTATTCATTTTTCTTCTACAAAATGGCTTTTCCTTATCACCCATTTTTTCTTTGATGTATAGTTGATATGCAATCTTATATTAGTTTCAAGTATACAACACAGTGGTTCAACAGTTACCCACATTAGTAAATCCTACACGAACTATTACAATTAAATCCTCACCTGCACTAGTGAGGTAACTGTCAACATAGGAAGATGTTACAGAATCATTGGCTATATTCTCCATGCTGTACTACCCTCCCTATGACCAACTTACATTATGACTGAGAACTTTTGTGCCCCTTTATCCCACTCCTCTACCCCACCCATACACCCGAACCCCTTCCACATGGTAACTGCTAGTCACTTCTGTCTGTAAGTCTACTGTTTCTTTTTCCATTCTGTTTTGCTTTATTTTTATATTCCACAAATAAGTGAAATCATATAGTACTAGTCTTTCTCCACCTGGCTTATTTCACTGAGCATAATACCCTTTAGGTCCATCCAAATGGCAGGATCTTTTTTGTCACAAATGGCAGGATCTTTTTTTTATGACTGAATAATATTTGACTGTGTATACATGTGTGTACACATTTTCTTTATCCATTTCCTTCTATGGACACTTAGGCTGCTCCCATATCTTGGCTAATGCAGTAAACATAAGGGTGCATATATCTTTTAGAAATCAAGGATTTTGTTTTCTTCAGGTAAATTTCTCTAAGTGGAATTACTGGGTCAGAAGGTATTTCTATTTTTAGTTTTTTTGAGGAACCTTCATACTGCATTCCATAGCAGTTGTTACCACTTTAAATTCCCACCAATAGTGTGGGAGGGCTCCCATTCCTCCACATTCTCACCAACACTTGTTATTTTTTGTCTTTTGGATAGCAGCCATTCTAACTGGTGTGAGGTGATATCTCATTATGGTTTTGATTTGCATTACCCTGATGATTAGTGATGTGCAGCATCTTTTCATGTGCCTGTTGGCCATCTGTATTTCTTCTTCAGAGAAATGTCTGTTCAGGTCCTCTGCCCATTTTATAATCAGGTTACTTGTTTTTATGGTGTTGAGGTGTAGTATGTTAACCCCTTATCAGATGAATCTTTATATTCTCCCATACTGTGGCATGCCTTGTTCTGCTGATGATGTTCTTTGCTGTACAAAAGCTTTTTAGTTTAATGTAGTCCCACTTGTTCATTTTTTATTTTCCCTTGCCCGAGTACATGTATTCAGGAAAAAACTGCTCATGCTTACGTTCAAGAGATTTTAGCCTGTATTTTCTTCTAAGAGTTTTATGGTATCACATCTTTCATTCAGGTCTTTGATTCATTTCGAGTTACTTTTGTGTATGGAGTTAGGACAGTAATCCAGTTTCATTCTCTTGCATGTAGCTGTCCAGTTATCCCAATACCCGTTCCTGAAGAGGCTGTCTTTTCCCCATTGTATGTATATTCATGGCTCCTTTATCGTACATTAAGCCAGGGAACTTAATACTTCCAGCTTTGTTTTTCTTTCTGAGGATGGCTTTGGCTATCCAGGGTCTTTTGTGGTTCCATATCAATTTTAGAACTATTTGATCTAGTCCACAGAAAAATGCTGTTGGTATTTTGGTAGGGACTGCACTGAATCTGTAAATTGCTTTGGGCAGGATGGTCATTTTGACAATATTAATTCTTCCTATCCATGAGCACAGGATAGATTTCCATTTATTTGTGTCTTCTTTAATTTCTTTCTTCAGTGTCTTACAGTTTTCAGAGTACAGGTCTTTCATCTCCTTGATTAGGTCTCTTTGTAGGTATTTATGATGTAAATGTACATGGAATTGTTTTCCTGATTTCTTTCAGCTAATTTGTAGTTAGTATATAGGCACACAAGATTTTTATGTATTAATTTTGTACCCTGCAACTTTGCCGAATCCAGTTTATTAATTCTAAAAGCTTTTTGATGGAATCTTTAGGGTTTTCTATGTATAATATCATGTTATCTGCAAATAGTGACAGTTTAACTTCTTCCTTACCAATTTGGATCTGTCTTGTCTAAATGCCATGGCTAGGACCTCCAATACTATGTTGAATAAAAGTGGTGAGAGTGGACACCCTTGTCTTGTTCCCGATCTTAAAGGAAAAGCTTTTAGCTTTTCACCATTAAGTACTGTATTAGCTATGGGTTTGTCATATACAGCCTTTATTACACACCCTCTATGTCCATTTGGTTCAGAGTTTTTATCACGAATGGATGTTGAATTTTGTTAAATGCTTTTCAGCATCTATTGAGATGATCATTTGGTTTTTATCCTTCTTTTGTTTATGTGGTGTATGATGTTCATTGATTTATGAATGTTATGCCATCCTTACATCACTGGAATAAATCCTACTTGGTTCTGATAGATGATCTTTTTGATGTTTTTGAATTCAGTTTGTTAGTATTTTATTGAGGATTTGTATATCTCTGTTCATCGGGGATAATGGTCTGTAATTTTCTTTTCTTGTGGTGTCTTTGTCTGGTTTTGGTATTAGAGTGATGCTGGCCTCATAGAATGAGTTTGGAAGTATTCCCTCCTCTTCTACTTTCTGGAAAACTTTAAGGAGGATGGGTATTAGCTCTTTTTTAAGTTTGGTAGAATTCAGCCATGAAGCCATTAGGACCTGGCATTTTGTTTTGAGGGAGTTTTTTGATTACGAATTTGATACCATTGCTGGTAACTGGTCTGTTCAGATTTTGTTTCTTCCTGGGTCAGACTGGAGCGTTCTATTTTTCTAGGAATTTGTTCATTTCCTCTAGGTTGTCCGATTTATTGACATATAATTTTCCATAAAATTCTCTAATAATTCATTGTACTATTGTGGTATCTGCTGTGACTATTCCTTTTTCCTTTCTGATACTGTTAGCTGTGTACTCTCTCCTTTTTCTTGATAAGTCAGGTAAGGGTTTATCTATTTTGTTTATTTTTCCAAAGAACCAGCTCCTGGCTTCATTGATTTTTTTCTATTGTTTTATTCTCTATTTTTATTTATTTCTGCTCTGATCTTTATTATGTCCCTCATTCTACAAACTTTGGGGTTCATTTGCTCTTTTTCTAGTTTCTTTAACTGTGATTTTAGACTGCTTATTTGAGATTTTTCTCATTTCCTGTGGTAAGCCTGTATTGCTATGTAATTTCCTCTTAGAACTGCTTTCACAGTGTTCCACAGACTTTGGGCTGTTGAACTTTTGTTTTCATTTGTCTCCATGTATTGCTTAATTTGTTTTAATTTGATCACTGATCCATTGATTATTTCAAAGTGTGTTGTTTAGCCTCCATGTGTTTGTAGGCTTTTTTGTTTTCTTTGTGTAATTTATTCCTAGTTTCATACCATTATGATCTGAGAAGCTGCTCGATACAATTTCAATCTTTTTTAATTTATTGATGCTCTTTTGTGGCCTAGTACCTGATCTATTCTGGAGAACACTCCATGTACACTGGAGAAGGATGTGTATCCTGCTGTTTTTGGGTGAAGTGTTCTATAGATATCCATTAAGTCCAGTTGAAAATGTATTGTTCAGTGCCTCTGTTCCTTTATTTAGTTTCTGTCTGGTTGATCTATTGATGTGAGTGGCTGTTAAACTCTCCTAAAATTGTTGCAGTCTATTTCTCCCTTAATTCTGTTAATATTTGTTTTACATATTTATGTACTCTTATGTTGGGTACATAGAATATTTATAATGGTTATATCCTCTTGTTGCACTGACCCCTTTATCATTATGTAATACCCTTCTTTGTCTCTTGTTAACTTTCTTTGTTTTGAAATCTATCTTGTCTAATATAAGTACTGCTAATCCTGCTTTTTTCTGTGTATTATTTGCATGAAATATCTTTTTCTATCCCTTCACTTTTAGTCTATGTATGTCTTTGGGTCTGAAATGAGTCTCTTGTAGGCAGGATATAGATGCGTCTAGTTTCTTTATCCATTCTGCCACTCTCTGTCTTTTGATTGGTGCATTCAGTCCGTTTACATTTCAGGTGTTTATTGCTAGATACATACTTATTGCGATTTTAATAACTGTCTTATGTTTTATAGCTCCTCTGTGTTCCTTTTTTCCTCTTGTTATTTGACGGTTTAATGTTGGGATTGGCTTTCTCTTTATTTTTGTCTATCTATTGCTGGCTTTAGCTTTGTGGTTACCAAAGGTTCAAGGATAACTTCCTGACTATGTAACAGTCTATCTTAAGTTGCTGATTACTCTAATTCAAACACCACCTAAAGGTACTTTTTCTTCCTTATTCTTCCTCCTCCTCCACACTTTATGTATTAGATGTCATAATCTGCACTTTTGTGTATACTTGATTTTGCTTCAGTTTTAGTTTTGTACTTGCTTCAGAATTAATTCACCTACTACATTTACTGTGGGTTTATTTTCACTGGTGAAAACTATCTAGCCTTAGGAACATTCCCATCTACAGCAGTCCCTTTAAAATATCCTGTAAGGCTGGTTTAAAGGTTATAAATTCCTTGAGCCTTCGTTTATCTGAAAATTATTTAATCTCTGTTTCAAATGTGACTGATAATCTTGCTGTGTAGAAGATTCTTGGTCGACAGTCCTTATGTTTCAATACATTAAATATTTCATGCCACTACTTTCTGGCCTGTAAAGTTTCTGCTGAGAAGTATGGTGATAGCCTGATGGGGTTTCCCTTATAAGTAATCTTTTTTCTCTCTCTGGCTGCTTTCAATATTGTCTCCTTATCCTTAATCTTTTCCATTTTAATTATTATATGTATTGGTATTGTCTTCCTGGGTTTCTTTTGTTAGGGACACTCTGTGCTTCCATGACCTGAGTGTCTATTTCCTTCCCCAAACAGGGGAAGTTTTCAACAATTATTTCTTCAAAGAGACTATCCCTTTGTCTCTCTCTTTCTGGTACCCCTATTATGAGAATACTGTTTCATTTGGATTGGTCACACAGCTCTTTTATCATTCTTTCATTCCTAGAAATTCTTTTTTCTCTCTGTTCCTCACTTTGTTGTGTTCCTGTTCTCTAATTTCCAGATCATTGATTGTCTCCTCTACTTGCAGCAATCCATTACTCATTCCCTCCATTGTATATTTCATTTCAGTTACTGTATCCTTCAGCTCCAAGTGGCTCCTTTTCAGCTCTTCTCTTTGTTGAAGTCTTCCCTGAGATCTTCAATGCTTTTCTGCAGATCAGTGAGCATATTTATGATTGTTATTTTGAAATTTTTATCAAGAAGTTTGGTAATCTCCATTCCATTTAGCCCTCTTTATGGTGTCTTGTCCTATAGTCCTGTTTGGAACATAGTCCTCTGCCTTCTCATTTTATCAGGGTTTCTATGTTTCTTCCTTTATATTAGATGAATTTGCTATTCTTCCTGGACTAGAGAGTAATGGCTTTATGAAGATGGCATCCTGTGGCCCAGAAGGTCAAGGCTCTTTCCTCTCCAGTGCCTGGTTCTCCTTTGCTGTAAAGCCCTAGTTGCTATTGATGAGCAATGGGCAGTGCCACCTTTCAGGTTGTCTGCTGGCAGTGGTATATCTTACTTGGTTGCTGCTTGCAGTTTGCCTCAGCCACCCTTTGTGATCAGAGCAGTGGCTTCTGCTGGGCTCACTGTGGGTAGGACCATCCTCTGTCTGCCCCGCAGAAATGGCGGGCCTGCAGGGTTAACAGGGTGGGCTGGGTGGTCGCAGGGCTCTGGGGCGGAGTGTGCAGCCCTGGGAATTGCTTGGGTGCCCCCAGTAGTGTTGAGGCATGTAGCACTGGGACTGGCCACCTATGGGGAGGAAGGAGCTCTTAGAGTTGGCTCCTGCAGGCGCCTCTCCAATTGGGCTGAGAGGGTTGAAAAGGCTAGAAAGGCCTCCCTCTGCCTGCCAGGCAGCAAAGTCTGACGCTGCTGGGCTAAGTGGGCTGGCGTGTTGGTGGTGCACAGGGAAGCATCTCACAGTTGAGCTGCCAGTGAGGGGGATGGAGCATCTGGGGGTCCCGCCAAGGGAGAGCTGGGAGGGTATGTCCAACTACCCTTTCTCCTGCACAGAGAGCTCCATGAAAGCCTCATGCTCTGGCAACACACCCAGCTGCTGGCAAATCTTTCACACTGTGTTGGGTCTCAGTGGGAATAACAGAGTGCATCTGTCCTCCACAGGCAGCTGGTGTCTCAGCCTCCCAGAGTGTTCCAACTACCCCTGGTGTCCAGTCCCACTACCAGAATCCAATGCAATGTGAATTCATTCCCAAAGCATATCTCCAGGGCAGATGTGCAAAGCTCCTGGGTGCCTATCCCCTCCCTCCAATCCTCTTCCTACTGCCTGTGGATTGGAATGGGAGAAGAGCTTCGGTCCTGCTCAGCTGCAACTCTGCCACTTTACCCTTTTCTATGTGGGCTTCTCTTCTTCACCAGGTGTAGGTGGTCTGTTCTGCAGTCTTCAGGTCATATTCAGGGTTAGTTGTATTTGCTGTAGTTGCTTCCTTGGTGTTTGTGTGTAGAGGGAGGTTTCCATTATGCCTTCCTACTCCACTATCTTTTTCTCCCAACAGCCAATTTATCTTTTTCACATTGATATATATATGTTTATTGACATATATGTGTGTACATTATGATTAAAAAATCTTTTATCAATTATGTTAGAAATATTTCCTATTTGTGTACTTTGACTATTTTCTATACTTTTGTTGTTAACAAGAAGCAAAAGATCTTAATTTTAATATACCCATGTTAGTTAACCTTTTCATTCAACAATTGTGCTTTTGGTATCTAGTTTAAAAAGCCTGAGTTCATAAAATACTCTAATTTATTCTGAAGGCTTAAGTTTTGTCTTTTGCAATTAAGTTTTTAATCCATCTGGAATTTTTTTAGTATGGTGTGAGGTAAGAAACTTTTTTTCTGATGTGTGTAAATAATAAGCTCAACACCATTTACAAAGTATTCTATTTCCTTATTTGATTTGCAACACTAGCTCTGTTATACATCAAACTACCATGTATGTGCAGCTCTGTTTTCACCTCAATTTTCTTCCATAATCTATTTGTCTATCCTTGTCCTAGTACTACACTATCTCAATTAAAGTTTTACATAAGTCTTAAATGTGATAGGACAAGCAATTTTCAGAAATATCTTTGCTATTTTTGGCCCTTTGCTTTTAAAAGTAAGTTTTAGAACTAACTTGTTACGTTCCACAAAAATGAGCAAAACCATATCCTGCAGGGTTTTCATGTGAGTAGCAATGAATTTACATATTAACAATAGGTTAATTGATATATTTACAAGAGACAGTCTTTCTCCTGATTAACATGGCATGTCCACATTTCATGTCTTCTAATACATTTTTTAACTTTCTATATAAAGATCTTGCCACCTCTTTTTACATATATTCCTAGATAGCTTTTTCTTTTGACTATTATAAAATACACTTTTCACTTTTTTTATTGTGAGCTATGAGGTTAGAATAATGGAACTGATTTTACTATATTGATCTTACATTCAGTAACTTTGCTAGCTATTATAAATACTAAGAATTATCTCTGGATGTCAATTTTCTATGAAAATATTCAGATCGACTCAAAGAATGACCATTTTATTCACTCCTTATAAAGCCTTCTAACTTTTCTTGCCATATTAACTTACTAGCAGCTATAGTGCTGGAGAGATGAGGTAACAAGGGACATCCTTATACTGTTGTTGATTTTTAAAGAATTTTTTAATGATTCTCTATCAAGTATGGTATTAGCTGTAGGTTTCTTGTAGATGGCTTTTGTTAGGTTAAGGAATTTGTCTCCTTATCCTTAGTCTGATACAAATTTGTATCCTAAAAGAGTGCTTAATTTTAATAAATGCTTCTTCTGTATCTTTTCAGATGATTTGGTTTTTGTTTTGTTTTGTTTTTGGCTTTAACCTGTTTCATTAGGATAATTACATTATCAGATTTTCTAATGCAGACCCAAGCTTGTCTTCTTGGAATAAACCCTTTTTCCAGTATGTAGTATTTCCTGTATACATAGCTGAATTCAGCTTGCCTAATTGTTTTTGATAGCCTCTTGCTTCTCAGCCATATTTTTATACTCTGACGGTGTCAAACATTTCCTTTTATATTGTGTAGCTGACATCCAAATTGAATGCAGTGTCTGAAAGCCTGATTATATGGTTACCTAGTTCTGCTGATGAACTCATTGTGACTCAGATGATGTGTGTTGTATTTTTTAAATTCTGAGCCTATATTCCTAGAAAATTAACCTGTGTCAATTCTCTGAGGTCTGTGTTCCTGTATTTCTCCAGAGAGGTTTGCTTCTGAGTCCTAACAACCTTAAACTACTTTTCACTAAATTCTTGGCTTGGATTTTTCAGGCAACTGGCAATTCAGGTATTATGAGCTCTAAACCCAAAATCCAGTGAGAGTAGGCTTGCAGTTATAATTTCTCAGGGAAGACCATTTTACCTCTCCAGTGAAAGACAAGCTGAGACAGGCAATGCTCCTTACCTACTCCTACTCTTCACCTCACACCTTATTTCTCCCCCCTCCCCACACACACCCTGCACTGTGGGACAGGTTTTTCATTTCTTTTTCTAGTGTACCCCCTGCCACCTTTCAGGGAGTTTCAGTTTTATACAAAGGTCTCTGGATCTTACTTCTCACCTAAGCTTGATCTCTAGGCTCTGTCTAGTACCCCCCCAGGACTGCAAAATCCAAAGCTCTAAGCTTCCAGGGACCTACAGGCACCTCCAGCACAGCAGCCAGTATCACCATTAGCTTACTCCCTGGATTCAAGATTTCTTGTATTTGACATCTGAGGACCTTCCTTACTTGCTTGTCAGCTCAACTATATATTTAACCTATATTCTGAATATCTGGATCAGTATTTTTAATGTTTCATAAGGAGAGACTTCAAAAAAAATCTCTAATCTTCCACACTGCTAAACACTGATGCCTCTAAACATTTTGAACAACCTGCTAGCTGAGTATATTTCCCCAGGACAAATGTACCTCTACCTCTAAAAGATAAAGGGAAAATAATTCATTCAATTAACAAATATCTGTGAAACACTCTTCTACGCACTTGAAATGTATCAGTAAACTAAACAAAGATTAATAGATTCAAAGATGTGTGGGAGGATAGGTGCCAACAAAAACGTCAGTAAATCGAATTATATAATAGAAAGTAGTAAGAGCAATGGAAAGAAAGAAATGATAGTTAAAAGGAATTGGGGGGGTTGGCAAGAAGCTGTGATCGTAAACAAGGGAGCTATCAATTTGTCTACAACATACCACCATTAATTTTTATTAAACATAAAATTTTAAGAAGCTATGAGTATTTTCCTCTTCTCTTTATGTGAAGTAGGATGATGAGCAGCCTACAGATAGTTTAAATACTACAACTCCATCCACTTCAAAGAAATACAGGCACACTTTAACATTAAATTTGGAGATACTGCTCAAAAGTTATGATGCTACCTATTCAAAAATTAAAATAAAATCAACATAAATGAAATTATAAAATAAACTTATGAAGGAATACAAGTAGGTACTTAAATATTTACTGAAAGAATGGCTAAATGAAAATTATTTTCATAGTTCTAAAGATATTTAGAATTTAATTGGTATTATTACCACTAGCCCCAATTTCAGTATGTTCTTCTGAAAGTTAAACCTAATCCAGAAGGAAACTCGTCCAATTATATACTTCATTCTAACTTATGGTGATGTACCCTATTTATAATTCTCTAAAACAGGTTTTTCTCTGTTCATAATTATCATGTATGAGGTTGAGTTATTAAATTGCACCTTAAAATACTTAACTCCAAAACCAAAATAGTACTTTTCAGCCTTGTAATTATTTTCTTTGCTTTTCTCTGTATCCCTCAACTTATCCTCCTCTCTCTTAAAAGGTACCTTATATCCTATACAAACACTGTGTTATAATTATGTACAAGAGATCTCTTTTTGGTACAGGTAATAAGTAATGATGGTAATGAATTAATGTTCTATCATGGCCACTATGTTTGTCTCCCAAGTGAAAACTCCCGGAGGACTGGACCTACCAAACTTACAGACAAAACAGACTTGCAAAAAAATAGAAGCTTTACAGGAAATTTGTGATCTTTTCTTTTTTTTTTAAGTTTTTTATTAACATATTATTGATATACACTCTTATGAAGGTTTCACATGAAAAAACAATGTGGTTACTACATTTAACCATATTATCAAGTCCCCACCCATACCTCAATGCAGTCACTGCACATCAGTGTAGTAAGATGCCAAAGATTCACTATTTGCCTTCTCTGTGCTACACTGTTTTTTCCCAGTGAACCCTCACACCATGTGTACAAACCATAATAACCCTCAATCTCCTTCTCCCTCTCTCCCCATCCGCCCTCCCACACCCCTCCCCTTTGGTAACCACTAGTTCCTTCCTGGAGTCTCTGAGTCTGTTGCTATTTTGTTCCTTCAGTTTTGCTTCATTGTTATGCCCCACAAATGAGGGAAATCATTTGGCACTTGTCTTTCTGCGCCTGGCTTATTTCACTGAGCATAATATCCTCCAGCTCCATCCATGTTGCTGCAAATGATAGGATGTTTCTTTCTTATGGATGATTAGTATTCCATTGTGTATATGTACCATATCTTCTTTATCCATTCATCTACTGATGGAAACTTAGGTTACTTCCATATCTTGGCTATTGTAAAATATGCTGCTATGCCTGACTCCACTGCCTAAACCAGTGGGCCAAGCACACAAGTATAAGCCTCTATGCATTGCGATTGTAGCTGCTGTAGACAGATATTCCCTCTGGCTGGCCTAATGCCAGGGTAGGGTTTGCCAGTTTGCAAGACAGGTGGGGCTGGCCGGGAGAAAGGCGCAGTAGGCTGTGTAGCACAGAGGGGGTCTGTGGAGCTGTGTAGCCAGCCAGGGAGCTGGAGCACCTGAAGATCGTGAAAGCTCCCAACCTGCTGAGCAGAGTGCACTCGGACAATTTTGTCTACCTATCCTCTCTCCTGAGCAGTAAGCTCCATGCAATCCTTGCCCCTTTAGCAACCCTCTTGCTAAGGGCGTTCTTGTTAGGAAGTCTCTCAGACTGCCCTCCTTTCTTTTGTCCCAGAGAAGCAGGATATGGATCCCTGCTTTCCACAGGCGGCTGGAATCTCAGTCTCTCCAGGAACTCTGCCTGTCTTAGCTTTCCAACCCCGTAATCATGACAGTATCATGCAAGCACCATGAAATATAGGTTTGTGCTCCCAGAGCAGATCTCCGGAATCGGGTATTCAGCAGTCCTAGACCTCCACTCCCTCCCTGCCCCGTTTCTCTTCCTCCCTCCAGTGAGCTGGGGTAGAGGAAGGGCTTGGCTCCCGCCGGGCCCCAGCTTTGGTACGTTACCTTGTTCTGTAAGGTCTAATCTTTTCTCCAGGTGTATGCAGTCTGGCACAGTCCCCTTTCCTGTTGCTCTTTCAGGAGTAGTTGTATTAGTTATATTTTCATATTATATGTGGTTTTAAGAAGAAGTCTCATGTCTGGGAAGATGGTGGCATGAGCAGGGTGGTGGAAATCTCCTCCCAAAACCATATATATTTATGAAAATACAACAAATACAACTATTCCTAAAAGAGAGACCAGAAGATACAGGACAACACCCAGGCTACAGCTACACCTAGGAGGACTCAGCGCGTCATGAAGCGGGTAAGATACAAAGCCGCGACCCAGCGGGACCCGAGCACTCCCCAACCCCAGTGCACCGGCGGGAGGAAAAGATTCAGAGCAGGGAGGGAGTGGAAGCATGGGCCGGCCAAATAGCCAGCTCTGGTGATCTCAGCCGGGAGCTCTGACGCACATCCCGCAGTGTATTGGAGACTGGAGAGACAGAGGTGCAGAATCCAAGACGGCAGGTCCCCTCACCGGCTCCGCGGGACAAAAGAAAAGCGCGCGCTTATTCTAAAAGTCTTAAAGAGACAAGGGCCCAACAGTGGAACAAAATTGGCCCAGTGCACTCACCCCAGCAGGCGAGGAGTCCTGGGGAATTTTGGACGCGTTGGCCAGTGGCAAAGCAAACCAGCCACGACGAGGCTACCACAGAGATCAGCAGCCTCCATTCGTTCCCTCCCCCGCCAAAGCCACAAAGGGCCTGGCAGAGATGCCGCGGCTGTGGAATAGTGGAGGAGCAGCGCCACCTACAGCATTCTCACAGAATCTACTCCCGGAGGGCTTTTTTTTTTCTTTTTCTTTTTAAAAGTCTTAAAGAACCCAGCTGACGAACGTGACACCAACCAGTAACCACTTTCTATCGCCATGAAAAGACAGAGGAATATGGTACTAAGAAAGCATAACCAGACAACCCCAGAGAGGGAGACTGATGGGATGGACATGCACAATCTTCCTGAAAAAGAATTCAGAATAAAAGTCATAACCATACTGATGGATTTACAGAGAAACACGCAAGAGCTAAGGGAGGAAGTGAGGGAAGTGAGGAAAGACAATGCAGAAATGAGACAAGCCATCGATGGGCTTAGCAGCAGACTGGATGAGATGCAAAAGACTGTTAAAGGAACAGAAACCAGAGAACAGGAATACAGAGAACCTGAGGCAGAGAGAGATAAAAGGAACTCTATGAATGAAAGAATACTAAGAGAACTGCGGGACCAATCCAAATGAAACAATATTCGCATTATAGGAGTACCAGAGGAAGAAGAGAGAGAAAAAGGGATAGAAAGTGTCTTTGAAGACATAATTGCTAAAAACTTCCCCAAGCTGGGGAAGGACATAGTCTCGCAGTCCATGGAAGCCCACAGATCTCCCAACACAAGGGACCCAAGGAAGACAACACCAAGACACATAATAATTAAAATGGCAAAGATCAAAGATAAGGACAGAGTCTTAAAGGCAGCTAGAGAGAGAAAAAAGATCACCTACTAAGGAAAACCCATCAGACCATCATCAGACTTCTCAACAGAAACCTTACAGGCCAGAAAAGAATGGCATAACATATTTAACGTAATGAAATAGAAGGGCCTCAAACCAAGAATATTGTACCCAGCATGATTATCATTTAAATTTGAGGAAGGGATTAAACAATTCCCAGACAAGGGAAAGCTGAGGGTATTTGCCTCCCATAAACCACCTCTACAGGATGTCTTAAAGGGACTACTCTAGATGGAAGCACTCCTAAGGCTAAAAAGAGGTCACCAAAGAAAATATAATCATAGCAAAGAAAGCAGAGCATCCAAATACTAACTAAAAGCAAAGAATAAAACACTTAGTATATAAAGAATGGAGGAGGAAGAATAAGAAGGGAGAGAAATAAAGAATCATCAGACTGTGTTTAAAATAACTTAACAAGAAAGTTAAGTTAGACTGTTAGATAGTAAAGAGGCTACCCTTGAGCCTTTGGTAACCACGAATCTAAAGCCAGTATTGGCATTAAGTACATATCTATCGATAATTACCCCAAATGTAAATGGAATGAATGCACCAATCAAAAGACACAGAGTAATAGAATGGTAGAAAAAGCAGGACCCATCTATATGATGCTTACAGGAGACTCACCTAAAACCCAAAGTTACATACAGACTAAAGGTGAAGGGATGGAAAAAGATATTTCATGCAAACGACAAGGAGAAAAAAGCAGGTATTGGAGTACTTGTATCAGACAAAATAGACTTCAAAATGAAGAAAGTAGCAAGAGATAAAGAAGGACATTACATAATGATAAAGGGTTAAGTCCAACAAGAGAATATAACCATTTCAAACATACATGGACCCAACACAGGAGCCCCGACATATGTGAAACAAATACTAACAGAACTGAAGGAGGAAATAGACAGCAATGCATTCATTTTAGGAGACTTCAACACACCACTCACTCCAAAGGAGATAAACCCCTAACCAGACTTATTAAGAGAAAAAGAGAACCTACACACATAAACAGAATCAGAAATGAGAAAGAAAAAATCACGACGGACTTCACAGATATACAAAGATTTATAAGAGAATACTATGAGAATCTACATGCTAACAAGCTGGAAAACCTAGAAGAAATGGACAACTTCTTAGAAAAATACAACCTTCCAAGACTGACCAAGCAAGAAACAGAAAAACTAAACAGACCAGTCACCAGCAACGAACTTGAATCAGTAATCAAAAAACTACACAAGAACAAAACCCCCGGGCCAGATGGATTCACCTCTGAATTCTACCAGACATATAGAGAACAGATAACGCCCATTCTCCTTAAGTTTTCCAAAAAATAGAAGAGCAAATACTTCCAAACTCATTCTATGAAGTCAGCATCACTCTAATATCAAAACCTGGCAAAGAACTCACCAAAAAATAAAATTACAGACCAGTACGTACCCCTTGATGAACATAGATGCAAAAATATTCAACAAAATATTAGCAAACCGAATTCAAAAATACATCAAGAGGATCATACACCATGATCAAGTGGGATTCATCTCAGGGATAAAGGATGGTACAACATTCGAAAATCCATCAACATCACCCACCATATCAACAAAAAGAAGGACAAAAACCACATGATCATCTCCATAGATGCTGAAAAAGCATTTGAAAAAATTCAACATCCATTCATGATAAAAACTCTCAACAAAATAGGTATGGAGGGCAAGTACCTCACCATCATAAAGGCCATATATGACAAACCCACAGCTAACATCATACTTAACAGCAAGAAGCTGAAAGCTTTTCATCTAAGAGCGGGAACAAGACAGGGATACCCACTCTCCCCACTGTTATTCAACACAGTACTGGAGGTCCTAGATACAGCAATCAGACAAAACAAAGAAATACAAGGCATCCAGATTGGTAAAGAAGAAGTCAAACTGTCACTATTTGCAGATGACATGATACTGTACATAAAAAACCCTAAAGACTCCATTCCAAAACTACTAGAAGCAATATCTGAATTCAGCAAAATTGCAGGATACAAAATTAACATACAGGAATCTGTTGCTTTCCTATACACTAACGATGAGCTAACAGAAAGAGAAATCAGGAAAACAATTCCATTCACAATTGCATCAAAAAGAATAAAATACCTAGGAATAAACCTAACAAAGGAAGTGAAAGACCTATATACTCTGAAAACTACAAGACACTCCTAAGAGAAATTAAAAAGGACACTAACAAATGGAAATTCATCCCATGCTCTTGGCTAGGAAGAATAAATATTGTCAAAATGGCTATACTACGTAAAGCAATCTAGAGATTCAACGCAATCCCTATCAAAATACCAACAGCTTTCTTCAATGAACTGGAACAAATAATTCTAAAATTCATATGGAACCACAAAAGAGCCCGAATAGCCAAAGCAATCCTGAGAAGGAGGAATAAAACAAGGGAATTACGCTCCCTGACTTCAAGCTCTACTACAAAGCTTCAGTAATTAAGACAATTTGGTATTGGCAAGCTGAAAAGCTTCTGTACAGCAAAGAACACCATCAGTAGAACAAAAAGACATCCTACAATATGGGAGAATATATTCATTAATGACATATCCGATAAGGGGTTGACATCCAAAATATATAAACAGACCTACAGACCAGTGGAACAGAGTAGAAAACCCAAACATTAACCCAAACATATACAGTCAATTAATAGATAATAAATGAGCCTTGGATATACAATGGGGAGATGACAGCCTCTTCAGCAGCTGATGTTGGCAAAACTGAACAGCTACATGTAAGAGAATGAAACAGGACTACTGTTTAACCCATACACAAAAGTCAACTCAAAATGGATCAAAGACCTGAATGTAAGTCATGAAACCATAAAACTCTTAGAAAAAAACATAGACAAAAATCTCTAGGACATAAACATGAGCGGCTTCTTCATGAACATATCTTCCTGGGCAAGGGAAACAAAAGCAAAAATGAACAAGTGGGACTATATCAAGCTGAAAAGCTTCTGTACAGCAAAGGACACCATCAGTAGAACAAAAAGACATCCTACAATATGGGAGAATATATTCATTAATGACATATCTGATAAGGGGTTGACATCCAAAATATATAAAGAACTCACGCACCTCAACAAGCAAAAAGCAAATAATCCAAGTAAGAAATGGGCAGAGGACATGAATAGACACTTCTCTAAAGAAGAAATTCAGACGGCCAACAGGCACATGAAAAGATGCTCCACAACACTAATCATCAGAGATATGCAAATTAAAACCACAATGAGGTATCACCTCACACCAGTAAGGATGGCCAACATCCAAAACACAAACAACAACAAATGTTGGCAAAGATGTAGAGAAAGGGGAACCCTCCTACACTGCTGGTGCGAATGCAAATTAGTTCAACCATTGTGGAAAGCAGTATGGCAGTTCCTCAAAAAACTCAAAATAGAAATACCATTTGACCCGGGAATCCCACTCCTAGGAATTTACCCTAAGAATGCAGCAGCCAAGTTTGAAAAAGACAGATGCACCCCTATGTTTATTGCAGCACTATTTACAATAGCCAGGAAATGGAAGGAACCTAAGTGTCCATCAGTAGATGAATGGATAAAGAAGATGTGGTACATATACACAATGGAATATTATTCAGCCATAAGAAGAAAACAAATCCTGCCATTTGCAACAACACGGATGGAGCTAGAGGGTATTATGCTCAGTGAAATAAGCCAAGCAGAAAAAGACAAGTAGCAAATGATTTCACTCATATGTGGAGCATAAGAGCAAAGAAAAAAACTGAAAGAAAAAAACAGCAGCAGACTCACAGAAACCAAGAATGGACTAATACTTACCAAAGGGAAAGGGACTGGGGAGGATGGGCGGGAAGGGAGGTACAAGGGGGAAAACGGGGCATTACGATTAGCAGACGTAATGTTGGGGGGGGGGCGCAGGGAGGGCTGTACAACTCGGAGAAGAGAAGTAGTGATTCTATAGCATCTCACTACGCTGATGGACAGTGATTGCAATGGGGTTGATGGGGGTGACCTGATGAAGTGGGTAGTTAATAACCGTAATATTACACATGTAATTGTAGATTGATGATACTAAAATTTTAAAAAGTAAAATAAAATGAGTCACAGGGATAAAAAGTACAGCATAGGGAATATAGTCAATAATATTTTAATTACTTTGTGTGGTGATAGATGGTAACTACACTTGTCATGATTAGTATAATTTCCTAATGTATCTAATTGTCAAATTACTGTTATACACCTGAAAGCAATGTTATATGTCAAGCACACTTTAATTAAAAACATAATTAATTAAATAAAATTTTAAAAAATAAATTTTAAAAAAAAGTCTGTATCTCACCTCTCACGGCACCATCTTTAATTCTCCTCGTGATCTTTTTTCAAGACAAAAAAATTATAAACAGTTCCACAAGTAACAAAAGAGACTGACTTCCACATGCTTCCTGGGACAAAGAACAGTATTTCAATAGTGAAACTGTGGCTAGTGGTAATGATGCTTAAAACACTGTCTTAAGCTCTTGTCTTCCTCCTGCCAGCTGACATTCTCTTCCATGCTCCAGATCATGAGAATTCCTTGTGTATTTAGCAAGTAGAATCAGACTTCCTTCTTGTCTGATTACGTATTGGGCCTTAAATGAATTTTAATTTAATTTTCTTAGATGTGCAAAGAGAACAAATTGTCTTTAAGTTAGATAATCTTCACTAACATAAATATTTCTATAAAGTTTTTGCATACTACCTTAATAATTTCTTACTTATGCAAAATTGGAAAAGTAAACCTCAGAAACAAAATCAGGTCTCTAGTTGCAGTTAAATCTTTTTTTTATGAAAGCAAACCAATGATCATGTACTTAAAGGAAAATAGCTTGATAAAATATTAATACGAGCATTTCAATGTTTAACATGTAGTTGACTATGGTATAAAGAACCACAAAATAAAACACTGGAAGTTAAACTAGGGTATAGAGAGGAAAATCTCCACAGTATGCTCACCTGCTTCACTCACTGACATGCAATATTCCCACCCTGTAGGTATGAAACCCTCAGTCAATTTAAAAGCTTAGCCATGGAGCAAGCAAGCAAAGGAGAAACACGGCCTCAGGGACTTCCTCCCTAACCCCCAACAACACATATGCACTTTAAACCAAACAGTTCCACCTTTAACTGATCTTATACATTAGAGCTTGGTAGAAGATATTATTTGAAAATGTACTCCTGCTACTAAAAAGTTTCACACCCATCCTCCTACATCAGCAGCTCTTAAAATGGTATAACACAGGAACCTCCTCGGGGGATCCTCAAGATCTTTTTAAGGGGTCTGCAAAGTCAAAATTACTTGTATACTAATACCAAGGCATTAT
The DNA here is from genome assembly GCA_032199065.1 of Smutsia gigantea. Lineage (NCBI taxonomy): Eukaryota > Metazoa > Chordata > Mammalia > Pholidota > Manidae > Smutsia > Smutsia gigantea. The sequence goes on from JAVSCE010014840.1 coordinate 310,350, forward strand.
TACCTTTTTACTCTCATTCCACCATGAGTACATAGCTGAGTTCTAGAGTCCACATGACATGTAATATCATCACAGAATGAATTTAAAAGAAGTTATGAGAAGCCAGCAAGAAGCCAAACATTAATGGTATTTGTGCAAATGTAAAACCGTGCCATATTTCTAAATTTTTTGTTTTGAAGTCATTATTTTTCATAAAAATATATTTATGTTAACATGTAACTGGGTTTATTATTTTGAGTTAATTTTTTTAACGTCTGGGTTTTTATCTTTAATGATAAATATCAATAGACATAACCCACAAAACAAAAACTGTGAAGTCTTTAATAATATTTAAGTATAAAGGGGTCTAGAGAATAATAATACTGAGAACCACTGGTCTATAGAATAAAATCCAAAATTCACAGTAAAAAAAAAATCTATACTTGCACTCATTCTACAAACATTTATTAAATGCCAGGTTTATGCTAGGCTCTAGGTGCTGGGGATACAGCAATAAATAGGACAGACCAGATTCCTGCTCTCTCAAACTGTAGTCTGGTATTGGTATATAAACAAAAGGTATCAGCTAGTAAGGAATGCTCCATAAACAAATAAATAGGGGAAGTGGTGTGATAAGTAAACAGCAGGTGACTGGACAGTTCCTTTACACTGGATGATGAGGAAGCGCTTTTCTGCTGCAGTCACTGAAGAGACTGGAAGGGCCAGGAGCTGGCCACAGGAAGATCCTACAGAAGAATGTTCCAGGCAGAGCCTGTGGTACTCTGCCAAACATAACCCTGACTACACTTCAGCTTCCTCTCTGCATCTCCTTTCACACTTGCTCTTCAGTTACATCCAGTCACTTCTAGTTCCCCAAACATACCATGTTGACTCAGGCTTTCAAGTTTCCACGTGTGTTGTCTGAAATGGCCTCTGCTTGTCCATCTGCCAAACTCATACAAGACTCAGGCCAAAGCTCCGTGAAGGCAAGGTTTTGCATTCCCAGGACCCAGGTTGTGCCTGCTGACACACTGCTGGGACTCAAGGAACTATTCCTCACCTACTCAGACTTTTCCCTCTATACCACCTCTACTTATGAGATCACAGTTGTATTTTTGTATGCCAAGTTCACCCATCTGGCAGTGAGTCCTAAAAGGCATCTTTTTATTCACAGTGCCAATCAAAATGCCTGGTTCAAAGCAGTATGTGTTAATAACTATGAGACAAATGACTATATCATTGAATCGCATTTCATTCTACCTACAGCTACATTATGTCTAATCTCTTAAAGGCAGGAATTGTGTTTTATCTTTCTATTACCCACTCAGTCTAACATTGGGCCTTATACATCACTCATACACCACAAATTACCATCAGATTACTGAACTGAATCCCATCTGTAAAAAACTTTATAAATTTCAGAGCCATTTTGTAAAGGGCAACATTCTCAAAAAGGAATTATCCCATTTGTTTTTTATCCTAATGGTTCAAGAGGTGGCTGGTATCCACATCATGGTAACAGCTCCCAGGTCAGTATTTAAGGGAAAGCAAAGGCTACGTGCTAGAAACTGGGTGGTAGTAAAAGCCAGCCAAAAACCACACACACAAAAAAAAATTACAGATCAATATCCCTGAAGAACATAGATGCAAAACTGCTCAACAAAATACTAGCAAACCAAATTAAAAAATACATCAGAAACTAGAAGTTAAGTGGACTCAACATTCTAGTTGGCAATCTCACAGCAAGCAATATAATGAAAGACAACCCTGAAATTATTTAACATAGAAGGGTGTTGGTTCTTACTGTTTCTCATCAACTGAGCTGATTTCTGTTATGGGAGAGACAGCTCTATTACACAGTAGCTGTTTACATTACCAACTTCCTTAACCCCATCATGTTCTTAATTTTCACATGTTATGAATAGTGTTTCTTCATAAACTGGCAGTAATTCTTTTCAGTTGGCTAGACAGCATATTCATCTGAGCCCACTATGCAGAGTCCACAAAACAGGTCTAATTGGCACTTTATATTTGAAAACACCATACAAAATTGGGCAGAGGATCTGAACAAACACTTCTCCAAAGAAATTCAGATGGCCAACAGGCACATAAAAAGATGCTCCACATCACTAATCATCAGAGAAATGAAAATTAAAACCAAAATGAGGTATCAACTCACATCAGTTAGGATGGCCAACATCCAAAAGACAAACAACAAATGCTGGCGAGGATGTGGAGAAAAGGGAACCTTCCTACACTGCTGGTGGGAATGTAAATTAGTTCAACCATTGTGGAAAGCAGTATGGAGGTTCCTCAAAAAACCCAAAATAGAAATACCATTTGACCCGGGAATTCCACTCCTAGGAATTTACCCTAAGACTGCAGCAGCGCAGTTTGAAAAAGACATATGCACCCCTATGTTTACCACAGGACTATTTACAATAGCCAAGAAATGGAAGCAACCTAAGTGTCCATCAGTAGATGAATGGATAAAGAAAATGCGGTTCATATACACAATGCAATATTATTCAGCCGTAAGAAAACAGAGTACCATTTGCAGCAACATGGATGGAGCTACAGGGTATTATGCTCAGTGAAATATGCCAGGTGGAGATACACAAGTACCAAATGATTTCATTCATATCTGGAGTATAACACCAAGGCAAAAACTGAAGGAAAAAAACAGCAGTAGACTCACAGAACCCAAATGAACTAACAGTTACCAAATAGAAAGGGACTGGGGAGGGTGGGTGGGTGGTAAGGGAGGGATAAGGGGATTAAGGGGGATTATGATTAGCACACACAATGTAGGGGGGGGCATGGGGAAGGAAGTACAGCACAGAGAAGACAAGTAGTGACTCTATAGCATCTTACTATGCTAATGGACAGTGACTGTAATTGGGTATGTGGTGGGGACTTGATAATGGGGGGAATCTAGTAACCACAATGGTGATCATGTGATTGTATATCAATGATACCTTAAAAAAATATTCCATTTCAAAAAGAAAATCTACACACATAAACAGAATCAGAAATGAGAAAGGAAAAATCACGACGGACCCCACAGAAATACAAAGAATCATAAGAGAATATTATGAGAATCTATATGCTAACAAGCTGGAAAACATAGAAGAAATGGACAACTTCTTAGAAAAATACAACCTTCCAAGACTGACCAAGCAAGAAACAGAAAAACTAAACAGACCAATCACCAGCAACGAAATTGAATTGGTAATCAAAAAACTACCCAAGAACAAAACCCCTGGGCCTGATGGATTCACCTCTGAATTCTACCAGACATATAGAGAAGAAATAACACCGATTCTCCTTAAAGTTTTCCAAAAAATAGAAGAGGAGGGAATACTTCCAAACTCATTCTATGAAGCCAGCATCACTCTAATACCAAAACCGGGCAAAGACCTCACCAAAAAAGAAAATTACAGACCAATATCCCTGATGAACGTAGATGCAAAAATACTCAACAAAATATTAGCAAATCGAATTCAAAAATACATCAAGAGGATCATACACCATGATCAAGTGGGATTCATCCCAGGGATGCAAGGATGGTACAACATTCGAAAATCCATCAACATCATCCATCACATCAACAAAAGAAGAACAAAAACCACATGATCACCTCCATAGATGCTGAAAAAGCATTTGACAAAATTCAGCATCCATTCCTGATTAAAACTCTCAACAAAATGGGTATAGACGGCAAGTACTCAACATCATAAAGGCTATATATGACAAACCCACAGCTAACATCATACTTAACAGTGAGAAGCTGAAAGCTTTTCATCTAAGATCGGGAACAAGACAGGGATGCCCACTCTCTCCACTGTTATTCAACATAGTACTGGAGGTCCTAGCCACAGCAATCAGACAAAACAAAGACATACAAGGCATCCAGATTGGTAAAGAAGAAGTCAAATTGTCACTATTTGCAGATGACATGATATTGTACATAAAAAACCCTAAAGACTCCACTCCAAAACTACTAGAACTAATATCTGAATTCAGCAAAGTTGCAGGATACAAAATTAACACACAGAAATCTGTTGCTTTCCTATACACTAATGATGAACTAACAGAAAGAGAAATCAGAAAAACAATTCCATTCACAATTGCATCAAAAAGAATAAAATACCTAGGAATAAACCTAACGAAGGAAGTGAAAGACCTGTACTCTGAAAACTACAAGACACTCCTAAGAGAAATTAAAGAGGACACTAACAAATGGAAATGCATCCCATGCTCTTGGCTAGGAAGAATAAATATTGTCAAAATGGCTATACTACCTAAAGCAATCTACAGATTCAATGCAATCCCTATCAAACTACCAACAGCTTTCTTCAATGAACTGGAACAAATAATTCTAAAATTCATATGGAACCACAAAAGACCCCGAATAGCCAAAGCAATCCTGAGAAGGAGGAATAAAACAGGGGGAATTACACTCCCTGACTTCAAGCTCTACTACAAAGCCACAGTAATCAAGACAATTTGGTATTGGCACAAAAACAGACCCACAGACCAGTGGAACAGAATAGAAAATCCAAACATTAACCCAAACATATACAGTCAATTAATATTTGATAAAGGAGCCTTGGATATACAATGGGGAGATGACAGCCTCTTCAGCAGCTGGTGTTGGAAAAACTGGACAGCTACATGTAAGAGAATGAAACTGGACTACTGTCTAGCCCCATACACAAAGGTAAACTCAAGGTGGATCAAAGACCTGAATGTAAGTCATGAAACCATAAAACTCTTAGAGAAAAACATAGGCAAAAACCTCTTGGACATAAACATGAGCAACTTCTTCATGAACATATCTCCCCGGGCAAGGGAAACAAAAGCAAAAATGAACAAGTGGGACTATATCAAGCTGAAAGCTTCTGTACAGCAAAGGACACCATCAGTAGAACAAAAAGACATCCTACAGTATGGGAGAATATATTCATAAAAAACGTATCTGATAAAGGGTTGACATCCAAAATATATAAAGAACTCATGCACCTTAACAAACAGAAAGCAAATAATCCAATTAAGAAATGGGCAGAGGACATGAATAGACACTTCTCCAAAGAAGAAATTCAGATGGCCAACAGGCACATGAAAAGATGCTCCACATCGCTAATCATCAGAGAAATGCAGATTAAAACCACAATGAGATATCACCTCACACCAGTGAGGATGGCCAACATCCAAAACACAAACAACAACAAATGTTGGCGAGGATGTGGAGAAAAGGGAACCCTCCTACACTGCTGGTGGGACTGCAAATTAGTTCAACCATTGTGGAAAGCAGTATGGAGGTTCCTCAAAAAACTCAAAATAGAAATACCATTTGACCCAGGAATTCCAGTCCTAGGAATTTACCCTAAGAATGCAGCAGCCCAATTTGAAAAGGACAGATGCACCCCTATGTTTATTGCAGCACTATTTACAATAGCCAAGAAATGGAAGCAACCTAAGTGTCCATCAGTAGATGAATGGATAAAGAACAGGTGGTACATATACACAATGGAATATTATTCAGCCATAAGAAGAAAACAAATCCTACCATTTGCAACAACATGAATGGAGCTAGAGGGTATTATGCTCAGTGAAATAAGCCAAGCCAAAAAAGACAAGTATCAAATGATTTCACTCATATGTGGAGTATAAGAACAACGAAAAAATACTGTAGGAACAAAACAGCAGCAGACTCACAGAACCCAAGAACGGACTAATAGTTACGAAGGGAAAGGGACTGGGGAAAATGGGCAGGAAGGGAGGGATAAGAGGGAAAAAGGGGCATTAAGATTAGCAGATGTAATGTTGGTGGGGCACGGGGAGGGCAGTACAACTCAGAGAAGACAAGTAGTGATTCTATAGCATCTCACTACGCTGATGGACAGTGACTGTAATGGGGTTGGTGGGGGGGACCTGATGAAGGGGTAGTTTAAAAATCGTAATATTGCACATGTAATTGTGAATTAATGATAATAAAATAAATTATATTTAAAAAAAAGTGTTGTGGGTTTGATTCTGTATGGTTCTTGATATTATTTTTTCCAACACAAACATTATATAATTTATAACAAGTCACATACTAAGAGTGCCTGCTTCTATTTTATAATTATTTTATGATTTCTATCTCTATTGGTATTCTTTATCCATAAGACATTATTCTGGATGCTTTTCTCTAGTTTTTTAGCCCTGATTTCCTTTAGCTCTTTGAACACATTTAAAATAGCTAATTTAAAATATTTGTGTTTTAAGTCCCATGTGTGAGCTTTCCCAGGAAAAGCACCTATCGATTGTATATTCTTCTGTGTATGACCCATATTTTCTTACTTATTTCCATGCTTCATATTTTTGTTTGTTTAAAACTAGGACTTGTTGCTGTTGCTCGTTGTAGTCATTTTTGTTTGTTTGTTCATTTAGTGACTTTTCTAAACCACTTGTGTAAAGTCTGTCTGTTGCTGTGGATGGCCCTTGCAGCAACCATTCCACTAGCTGAGCTGTCAGCTAATTCTTGGAGAGTTATTTCCTTAAATGCCTGGAACCGAAACAAACAGAAAAGATATCCCAGTGTTTGGAAATGGGTTCTCTGTGTTTTAGGGCATGTTCAACCTGGTAAACTTCTTTATTAGACTCATAAGAGCTTAGGCTGTTCTAAGGTTTGTTTTTTTTTTTGGCATATGAACAGCCCTGAATGTGTATGTGGTCTTCCTGATTTCTAGAGATATATCAGAGTTTTTCAAAGCCCCCTCCAGCCTCACTGAAAGCATCTTGTTCCCCAGCCTTTCTTCCCAAACTTCTTGGTTAGTCTATTGTGTGCCCCAACTACTCCCCAGTACCACAAGAAGCAGCCACTAAAATATTTGCCTGAAGTTTTGACAGATGTCCAAAGGGCAGTGACTTTAGGTGGGCAAGTTCTGAGCTACCCAAGATAAAGACGAGCCCCTGGGAAGGTCTTCCAGTCAGCAGTCAGATCCGTTGTGGGCAAGGTTTTGCAGTAGTGGGCTCGTGCTGCCTGAGGAACAGGCATCCGTAAGATGGGCTGTAATTTTCAAGACGACCACTGAGCTGCTGAGTGGGGGCTGGGACCAGGGTAAGTGAACGATGGGACAAAGATTGCTCTTCTTAATAAGATTCAGCAGTTTTTCTAGAATAAACCCTGCCCAGGTTGCAGCAAGTTTTTAGTTAGTTTCCAGAGTTCCAAAAAGGTTAATAGTTAATTTTTGCCAGGTTTTTTTTTTTTTGCTTTTATGAAGAGGTGGACTTTCAGAGTCCCTTATATCACTATTTTCTCTGATGTTCCCTCCTTGTGTAAGTTTTAAAAATAAAAATATACTTCTATTCCCTAGCCTTATAGTTTTCATTTTTCTAGGGCTAAAAAAAAATATTTTCAATGAAAGACATTGTAAGCAATTTAAAAGTATGCTCAAAATTCTCTGGGACAATGGATTAATTTTCTTAAAACTTAATAATAATAATAGTCTTCTTTGAAACAATTATTAAGTGCTAAGCATTGCCTATGTGCTTTATATGTATTATCTCAATCCATGCAACAAATCTGTGCTGCAGTTTTTTTTATTATACTCATTTGATACCCGAGAAAACTGAGGTTTATAGAGGTTAAATTCTAGGTCATATTAGTAGCAAGGGACAGTGAGAATCAGAATCTGATTTCAGAGTGTTGCTCTTAACCGTGATGTCCAGAGAGGAAGCAATTCAGAATTCCATAATATTAGATTTTGATGCATAGGTCATTTGTTGTCACCATTACTATAAAAATACACGTCACTATTAATATATTGGGTGAAAACTAGAATATTGACCAGAGTACACCAATCAACAAGTATTTACTGAGTATTTCTCAGATGTCAGTATTGTGCGAGACATCTCTTAGGATAAAATGTGAGTACTATCTTTAAGAATCCAATTATCTACCAAGGAAGTGATAATGTTGATGTGAGAAATAATTAAGCTCTCAACTATAAGAAACTGAGAATAAATTCAATGGGAGTTCAGAGAAAGAAGGTCATTGGTTACAGGCTATAGGCAAAGCAAGACTTCATGAAACCATTGAAATAAACTTGAATAAAAAAGAGGATTAAACCTGACCTAAAAATATATGGATTCATAGTTTAATTTAACAATTCAATTAAAAAACATTTTTCTAATGCAGACTATATTCAAGGCATCAGAACTCTAAAAGAAGGCCTAAAAACCCCTGAAGGGACCCATATAGTTCTTTTTAAGTATATAATGCAAAATATTATGTTGTGGGTTTGTATAAAGTGCTGCGGACAAATGTTAAGAAGCAATTAAACCTGTCTGGAAGAATCGAAGAAAAATTTAAAAATTCCAGACAGCAAGTGGCTTTCAAGCTGGCCCTAAATGAGGAGGTGGTAGCAATAGGTTTTACAGTACTTATGCTACCCGGTGGACTCAGCCCTGCTGGGCATTGGTAAGGGCATGCCAATAAGATCGCTCCCATTTCTCATACAAGAGCAAGTTTTTTCTTCCTGTCTGTAGTGTCCTTTTTGCAGAAGCGGTAAGGCAATGTGGGTGGGCAGCTACAGGATTTATCTTCTGTGTGAACTTGACAAGAGCCAGAGGGAGAATAAAATGGTCCGAAGTACTAAAGAAATGATTGCATTTATATACTGAAATTAAAAAATATAATAACGTGTCATGATTTTGTTTGCTCTCTTTCAAACTCCATCTAGATTCCTGTTTATGTCTTCCTTCAGTCTGAAGTAGAGTATCACAAACAGCTGAGGTCTCCAGTTCTTCAAATTCTGCATATTTTTATAGCATTGTAAGGTAGGGAGGGATTTGGTGTCCCAGACAGTCTTACTTGGCACCTGCAAAGTCTTTCCTTGATGGTGGCACTTAATTATCTTAAAGCTGGTTGGTTTCCTTCCAAATGCACTGCAAACCATATTATTAATCTTGTAAATGCCAGTTGGGGTTAAGCTGACTTGACTTTTTTTTTTTTTCACTGTCCTTGTGCTTTGGGTTCAGCTTATTTGGCAAGGCAGGTTTTTCTTTGCCTATGTATCTTTCTAATGCACTGTTAGAAGACATTTTTTTAAAAAAATTAACATCCTATCAGCAATTCTCCAGGAACACGGGCTTGCAAAATAACAGTCCATGTAGAAAGATAAGCAAAGGCACAGGATTTGAAAAGACCTGTCCGCAGACCACGAGGTTTTCAGAACGAAGCCTGTTAGGAACTGGAGATCAAGGTGGAAAAGTAGCTAATGGTCAGATTATACATAAAACCAAGGAGTTTGAACATTATTCTGTTGGATAAATGGGATAGTGACTGATCTGTGAATCTTAAATCACTCCTTTAGCAGAAGACAGGATGGATTAGAAGGAAGCAAATGGCAAATAGTGTCAGGGGCACTAGTGTTAAGGAGTTTGTTAAGATAGTCACTAGGGATTAATGTATCTCTTGTATTCTAATGTGAGAGGGATTTTTTTTAAGTAGATGAAATTGGACAGAAAAAAATGTGGTACAGTAGAGGAAAGGAATGTTATACAATTTTATTTCAGAAATTTTAAATGCTCATCATTTATTTTTTATAATCACTGATAAGGCAAACTGAAAACATACTTCTGTTATGGTTAAAAGTAAAGTTTTCATCCTTCATACATTTTACTGGAATTAGAATGTCACTCTGGAAAAATATTTTTACTGACGACTGATAGACAATATAGTATTTTTATTAACATGAAATTGAAAGATTGTAGCCTGCCTATTGCTCTTATTTTTTTTCCATGAATATTATTCCCTTTCCCTTCCCCCAAAATGTAAAAGTCAGGAAATCAATTATCAAAATTCAGAGGAATTTAATTATTCTGTCAGTTACTCTCTTCTTTTTTGCATCTCTTCCATTCTGACTATAACCCTTTTATTTATCTCACAACTTATATTTGAGAAACCTAAATATGTTTGAAAAACAATAGATAAAATGGTACCCCGCTCCCTACTATACTGGCAATCTGGTGTTCACATTAACTGAGGTTGTATTTACCCACATCTCATCACGGATTATAGTGTGGCTATTTTGTAGATCACATTTTCATCTAACATCCTTTAAATTCAGAATATGTGATGACTACTTTTATAAAATTACAAGAATCCTGAGAGTATTGTGAGTGAATTATACTTCAAAAAATTAAAATGAAAAAATATAAACTGAGAAACAAGGTACTGGTTATCACTGGAGTTCACAGATGCACAGACTGAGGCTTGCAAAATTATTGTTTACTCACATAAATACAAAAAAACATTATTTAAAACCTAGGGGAATGATAATTAAGATTCTCATTTAATAACAAAGCCAAACCATGTTATCTCACTCAAAATTTCTTCCTGTTTATATTTTTAATATTGATGGCTATCTGAAGCACAGCTGTTTTCCTCAGAAAAAGACCCTAGGGTGTGCTAAGTATCTAATATATGTAGAAGGTGATGTCACAAATCAATAGAGGAAAATGATTATTCAATAAACAATTATTAAAAAGTTTGTTATGTATTTAGATAAAAGGATTATTTAAACACATACCTCAGGGGATACACAAACTATAAAAGAAAAAAATACTCAAAGTATTAAAAAGAAGCTAACGTGAAAAGGCAGTGCATTCTTATTACAGTTCTGGAAATGTGGAGAAGTTTCCAAGTTTAGCATCAATGAAGGACATTCCAAAGGAAAGTATTGATAGATTTAACTGTGTGCAATTAATAGCTTCTATTTTCTATCCAAAATCAAAATAAAATAATAAAACTCAAACATAACCACAGCATCATTTGTAATAGGAGAAATATAAAAATAAACCCTAAACAGTTAATAAGAGTGTGGATAAAAGAAATTAACACTGACCCAATTAATGGAATATTGCAGACATGACAAGTGATATTTATAAAGAATTCATAATGACTCAAAAAGGCCATATATTTTAATATGAAAAACAAGGATGGATGTTTTTTAAAAGGCATACAATGCATTAATACAAATATGTAAACTTACTTCTGATATTTTGAATTTAAAAAAGTTTTAAGTATATATGTTACATGATAGCAACCATTTTAGCATTTATATTTTTCTTTTCAAGTCCTTTTTAGGGACAATCTCTCCTCAAATCCTTTTGATGTGGATTCAGGTTATTTTATCAATTTTTGTTTTCATAAAATCCTTCATTTTTAAACTTAAATTTGAAGCTACTTAAACTTTCTAAATAAAATACTAAAAACAAAAGGCAAATGACAGACATGTTTTGAAACTCAGGCAACAAAAGTCTTGTCTCCTAGATTTCTGGTTATAACTCTGGGGAGAAATCAGTTGGCACTTACTTGCCGTGCCACATTTGTTGTTCTTTTAACTCCGCACATTGTTCTGGAGCTTGTCGATTCTATCCATGTCTTATAACAACATGAGATTCTAAACAGGACAGATGCTGGCCCAGGAACCACCATGTCCAGGGAGCTCTTAGGACCCAGGCAGCAGAAATCATTAACCCTGTGGGTGCTGGGAACATTGAAACCTCTAGAATCCTACACATCATGCTTTGGCACTGCACAGAGAAGACAGGTTTTCATATAAGGTCAGCCACTCTGACAAATGCACGTGAACTACAAAAGGACAGACTATGATAGGAACACAGCCTAGAAGTAAACACAAATATGGTATATATTCCTTCTTACCTTTGTGCTTAATTATTTCTAATTTTAAAAGGAAGTGCATCATTGTCCATTTGGACCTTATTTTGTCTGCTTTCATTTGCAAGTGTTCCTTGGGTTTCTGGGTTACTGCCTCAAACCAGTAAACCTCTCTCTCCTCTGTATAATTTTAACTCCATAATGCACCCATTGGCTTTATCTTGTCCTGTGTTAGAAACATAGGTTAGATAGATAGATAGATATAGATAGACAGATAGATAGATATAGATAGATATTTTTCTCTATATATTTATTTTTTCTCTTTCTAATTCCCCATGTCATAACCAGTATTATCTTAGTCACATAATGTTCAACAACTATGACTGGACTTCTCAACAGTGTCCACAGCGTGCAAAATAGGTATGAGGATTTACCTAAAATGCTCCACTTTTTTTTCTGCTTTTTTTCACCATTAACTCACAACTTCCTTGCTTTTTACATTCTCTCGGGCATTTTCCTATTCCTTGGTCCTTTTTGTTTCTAGGGGCTCTTGACTATTTAACATAAGGTAAGAAAATTCCTTCTTTTTCAGCTTTTTCCAACCTGCTACATGTTAATTTACTGTATGTTTCCACCTTAAGTTTTCAGTATTTACCTTTACTTGATGGGACCATAATTGGTGAAATCTAGATAATTTGATTTATACATTTGACCACAGAATTATTTTCTTAAGGCAATTCCTTGGACATTTTACCTCACCTACCTACACACACACACACACACACACACACACACACACAGATTTTTTTCTTCCTTTCCCTCATCTTTTGTGAGATTCTTAATGCCATTTCTGGCCTCTCTCTCTATTAAGATGTTTCTAACCCCTATGCACACTTATGTTCATAGCAGAACTATTCAAATAGCCAAGAAGTGGAAGTAATCAAATATCCATTGACAGAATGGATAAACAAAATGTGATATATGTATGCAATGGAGTATTAGTCTTAAAAAGAAGAAAAGCCTGTCACATGCTACGCATTATTCTTGAGGACATGATGCTAATGAAATAAGCCAGTCACAAAAGACAAATATTGTCTGATTTCACTTAGATGTGATAGCTAAAGTAGTCAAATTCATAGGAACAGAATGTAGAATGGTAGTTACTGGGAGCTGGGGAAATGGGAGAAGAAAGGGAGTAGTTTAATGAGAATAGAGTTTGAGATTTGCAAGATGAAACAGTTCTCAAGATCTGTTTCAGAACAATGTGACTATACTTAACCCTACTGAACTCGACCTTACAAATATTTAGGATGTTATTATAGACTGAATGTATTCCTTCAAAACTCCTCTGTTGAAATCCTAAACCCCTTGTGATGGTATTGGGTGGTGGGGGCCTTTGGGAGGTAACCTGGTCATGAGGGTGGAGCCCCATGAACGGGATTAGTGTCCTTACAGGAGACTCTGGAGAATTCCTCATGCCCTGTGAGGATATAGCCAGGAGTTGGCTGGCTGGAACCCAGAAGAGAGGCCTCACCAGAGCTCAGACTTCAGCCTCTAAAGCTGAGAAATAAATTTCTGTTGTTCAGAAACCAGTCTATAATAATTTTGTTATAGCAGCCCAAATAGACTAAGACAGATGGTAAATATTATGTTTTTTTTACAATTTAAAAAAAATGGGAAAAAACAGTATTTATGATCTTTGACACAAATGTGCTGGCTTATATGTCACTTCCCATTTGAGCCCAATAATTGGGCAGTTGAGTTAGGATGGCAGACAAACTGTCACATAATTAATAGTCTTTGCTTTAAACAGGAGCTTTCCCACCTGTCTCCCAACAGTGCTTTGTGAATTGCAATGAATCTTGGAAGTGCAATGAGTCTTCATTAGAGCACTTGACCTGTTGCATTTACAACTAACTGTCATACCCTCACCGCCACACACACACACCTGATTGTGCGCTCCATGCAGACAGGGATTGTGCTTTCTTCAACTTTGTATCCCAGAAGGATGGGCATGTAGCAGGTGCTCAATAAATGTTTGAATGAACCATGGCAGTAATTGAAAGAGCACTGGCCCTGCTTTAGGGGACCTAAGTTCTCCCATTCTCTCTGACCTCTTCAGCCATTCGTTTATTGATCTGTAAAAAGGAAAGTTCGGACTAAGTGTTCTTGAAACTCTATCCTACTTCTCAGTTTCTATTCTTGTACATCAGTGGTTCTGAAAGAATGTCATGACAAGGTAAATAATGACCCAGCCACAAATTTTAATACTTCCCTTTGGAATCTAAGCCCAGAAAAACTAGAATGACTTCAGAGCAGTAACAAAATCCTTACATGGGCTATAAAACAAAATCTAAGGGAGGACTGAAACATATTTTCTAAAGACCACACTGCATGAATTTTGGGGGGAAAATAATCATCTCCTTTGGGTACATAAGAAAGCAATTACATGACATTCTATAAAACTGTTTATGATCTTATTGAAGAAATTAATTTCTCCATTTCCTACTTTTCTGGTACTAGCTTACTTTTGGGGTAAACTAAAAAGAAAAGACTATTCGGCTATGAAAACATCATTCTCTTTTTTTTCCTTAAGAAAGGATTGTGGGTATAACAATGACATGACATGAGAGAATTATATTAATTATTTTTCTTGAAAGTATATGTAGTACTTTATGCCATATTCTGGAAACACAGTTAAATACTTTCTCCTTGTCTAGCAACCAAGTTCAATGCATACAGGTATGCAGAGATTTCCAGTCCCTTGAAACTCCAAGGTGCTGGAAAATGTCTGAAATCTCTTTAAAGAGCATATTAACATGTATCCAAAAAGTTAGACTGTAATACTATTTAACTGCTCGATTTTTCCATTATGGGTCTGTCAGCAGGAATATGTTGCCCTATAGTACATGACAAGTGAAAACGCTGGTAACATTGTTTTTCATAGACAGAAAAAATACCAAAGAAGCAATTTCTTAGCTAAAATGTCACCTGTTAGATGTATAGGGCTCACTGTATTTTGTTGCCCTGGTAACGGATGGTGTAAAATGACTCCTTTGCACTGCTCCATCAGAGTGATTGCATCCTGTTTTTTCCATCATTTTACAAGAGGCTGTTTTCATTCTCCCTTCCTGGCCATATTAAGTGTAAAGAGATTGAATTACTGTGCTATACCCTCTCCATCCGATGTGGATTTAAGAGTCGATATTGATGTACTGAGAACTGTGTGCTTCTTCAAGAAAAAAAAAGCTACAAATTATAATGAATTTGACTTTTATGTATCGACCATTCAAGAGTTGAAGTAGGGTTTCTGCACCCAAGGGATAGCCATGGCCTGATTAGCATTTTTCACTTCGAACGAATCCAATTGATAAAGCAATATCCTCAGTGTCATTTTGCTTGATCTCCAGGTTTAACAATAGTCATGCTAAAAGTAGATACATTAGTCCATAAATTTTACCCGTAAAATAAAAAGAAAAAATGTGCTAGCCATAGCTTTCTACAGCTGCACTCCTTCCAAGTTTTAATGAGCAGGGCAAAAAGGAGGGCCATTCCAAAACTGTGCTGAGATGGTGCAAGTGTGGGCCATGTGTATTCAGGTGTGTATCCATAACAGCCAGGAGCCGAACACCATGGTACCGCCTTGACTGCAGCCACCAAATCAGGAAGCAACTCTGTGCAAATTGGCTTCCTGCTCTCTCTTAAATGGAATACTCTCCGAAGTGACACCCTGCTTTGTAATTATCCAACTTTTTCACTCTATCACTATGAACAACTTAATGCCTCAAAAACCATTTGGCTGAAAACTCCATTTGTCCCAGACTTGAAATAAGAGAGTGATTTTCTTAAAGCAAGGGTTTCCATTAATGTACTTTGGGTAATTTCATTTTTGACCGTTGCTACATAATACTTGTCATGCCACTACATTTTTTTCTTCACTTAGAATTATATACACAAACAAATGAGAGAGTATAAGGGAAAAATGAAGATAAGAGGAGACATTTCAAAAGAATGGTTAACTCTCTGCCCTGCCCTGCCCTGCCCTGGGAGGTGGGGGCAATCACAGTGGACTTATCTGTTATTTTTACTTAATACATCATAAGAAAAAGACCACCAGTTAACTACATTCCTTGAATGGTAATTCCCTTTCAGAATTTTATTAAAAAGATTGTTTTGAAGCCCTTCTGCTTGACCACAATTTGGAGAGGAAAGAGGTTCTGCCTTGTACTGCCAATTTGCATAACTGTATTTAGACTTTTTAAGTGACTTCAACTGTGATGAGAAACGATCATTTCCTTCAGAGGGGAAACATTGCAAACATTTAAATAGCTAACTAATGACCTTTTTATTGTTTGATTATTCTTAATATGTGTACAACAGGAAACTGTGGTATTGATTGTCTCTTCTCTGTTAAGTTGGCTATCAAAGGTTCTTTGTTTTAAATCAATCTCTCTGTGTCTTTTTCTGTGTCTCTCTGTCTGCTTGTCTCTCTGTCTGCTTGTCTCTCTCTGTTTCTCCCTGTCTCTCTCCCCGTTTCTCTTTTTCTCGTTCCTCTACTATCTTCTACCTCCTACTGCCTCTTGACCCAATTTCCTAAATTGCCTGTATGTATCCTAGAAATTCACTAACGTAAGGGGCTCTGATCCCAAAAGGTCCTCAAAGAAAACCCAGCTCAGCTACTAAACATCCATTTTCATTGATTTCTTTCTACACTGTGATTGTATGTCCTCTGTCACCATGAATTTCTGCCATGTAGTTAACAACCCAAAAGCAGAGGTTCTTTAAGTGGGGTGCCTGGAGCAGAAGCGTCAGCAGCAGTTGGGAACTAGTTAGAAATGCACAGAAGCAGCTCCACCCCAGAGCTCCAGAGCCAAACTCAGGCGATGAGGCCCAGCAATCTGTTTTAACAAGCCCTCTGGGTGTTTCTGATGTTTGCTATTTAGGGATCACTTCCCTGAATCTCAATTTGTTCACAATTAGCCCATTCTGGTGATCAAATCTATATCATATCCACAATCCTGGGTGAAACCAAATGATTTTAAGTGACACAGCTGTGACAAGTGGCTTTAGTGATCTGTATGCCCCACCCACCAAAAGTTTGTTCTTATCTTGTGAATCTTACAGAGTTTGAAGGGAAGGACACCTTCGAGTATATTTCAGCAAGACCAGCCAAGCCATAAGTATAAGAGAAACTGAGGGGAAAATATTGGTAAGAGTCAGTTTTGAGACTGGACTTCTACTAATGGCTTGCCGCTAACTTCGTGTTCTTCAGTAACTCATGAAGTCTCCGCCTCCTCATTTGAACTGGGAATAAACCATCTGAGTCATGAAGTCATCATACGAGATCAGACGATGGCTAAGGATGTGCTTTTAAAATTATAAAGTGCTGCACAAATGCAAGAAGATACTATTAATAATATAATCACTTTTTATCTTTAACGATAGATTTAGAGTAATTACAAAGGATTTAGATAATGAACAGCTGCCAACAATCAACGACTTTTTCTGCTCTGTATGCTCCTGGAGGAATCAGGAATATTTTGGTAAAGAGTTTTTTGCTTTCTCTGTCTTTTTGGACTCTGGACTCACTGTATAAATAGCCCAATGCATAATACCACCTGCTTAGAAGACGGCATGAAAGAGCAGCTCTCATTTTGTGCTCAATCACAGAACTAGTCCCTCACCCATATTTTAAGAAAGATAAGAGAGCTGCCAGGCATAAGTGCCTTGTAAATATATTTCCTTTGCAGGATTACAGGACATGGAGAAACTGACAACCGTAGATAGTCCTTTCGGGAAAGTGCCATAGCTTCCTGGGCTGGGGGCAACCGACTGAGAAGTTTCAGGGTGATTAGAATGCTTTGATCAAAGAATTAAATGTATGTGGATGGGAACTCACAGACTTCTCTCCAAACTCCCCCCAACCCACTCACATACACACATCAGGGGCTGATGGATTTGAAGAAGCACTATTCAAAAGAAAATCATGCAAGCCACACATGTGATTTAAATGTTCCTGGTAGCCACATTAAAAAGTATTTTTAAAAATGTGAAATTAATTGTAAGAATATATTGTTTAATCCAGTATGCCAAAATATTATCATTTTAAAATTGATCGATGTAAACATTAAAGAAATAGCTTACATTCTCTTTATCGTAGTAAAGATCTCTTCACAATCTTTGAAACCTGATAGGTATTTTATACTGAAAGGCCCATCTCCATTGGGGCTGGTCACCTTCCAAGTGTTCCATGGCCACATGTGTGAGTGTGGCTGATGTATTGGACAGTGGAAGTTTAGAGAGTCTTAATTTTAAAATGCAGATTGGTAAAACATAAACAGTCTTAGAGAAAAGTTGAAACCCCCTGAGAGTGTATTTAAGCAGCCACTCCTATTTCTGTGCCCTTCATTTTTTCCCACTTCTTTCCCTCTTCCTTAGCTCCAAGTGGCATGCATGCATGTACACACACACACACACACACACACACACACACACACACTCACTGTGTTGTGTGGGGCATAATGAGACCATCTTCCCAAATCATCCCTGACCTTTGAAAGAACAGAAGATTCTGCTTAGAGAGGTAAACCCCATCCTTCAGGTTTCCTAAACATAGATAATGTTCATGCGTTGAAAAACAATGAAATTTTCTAGGGAATCATGGTACAACTACAAAGTAATTAAACCAAGTCACCTTAGAACCATTGAAAACATTCATTTGGTATGTAAACACATGGTTTTGAAGTTTGGTGAAATTTCTAAAAGTGCAGTTTGCATGAAGCAGTAAAAAAAGTTCAAAAATTAGCATGTGTTAATTTTACTAGAGAATGTGTAAAAATACCTCGCTGCCTGCATGAGGCTTTTTTTGAAAAGACAAATCTAGCTTTTGATAAATGCTCTTTCTTTGGGGACAGATAATAACTACATCACCATCACATTCCAATACTTCTTTCCCCCAATCGCATGTCCAGGGAACATCTTCCTAAATCGCCCTGGCAGGCTGACCCTTCCTGATCATATGTCCTGCCACCCTCATCTGCTTGTGCTTGTGTGGTGCTCTGTAACAGGACAGTGCTGCCTAATTTAGCCCTGCTGATCTGATACAACTGGATGAAATGGTATGGTGCACTGTCATGGTAAATATGCCTCCTCTCATTCACAGCCTAGAAAGCCTTGAAGGGCCATTACATCTTAATTGGGTAATTTCTTTTTTTAGATCTCCAAAGGCAGGGTTGCTGCATCAAAGACCCCTCAAAGCAGAGCCTCTGGTGCCAGCTGGTGTTAAAATGTTGGCAATTCCAAAAGGACCCAGCACCTCATTCATGGACTGAATCTTTTAGGATTTTACAATAATTTTACTTGTGATAAACCAGAGGTTTAGGTCTATTATGTCAACCCCTTTGAAGAGGAAAAATACCTGGTTTAAAATGTCTCATTTGTTCCCATTTCCTCTCTCTCTCTTTTTTTACTGCTTCATGCAAACTGCACTTTTAGAAATTTCACCAAACTTCAAAACCATGTGTTTACATACCAAATGAATTTGTACTAGTTCATGTGCAGTTTGCAAAATGTGTTTGGATGTAGATATAAATGTAAACACACACGCACACACACGCCCCTTAAAACTCAAGGGAAAGGGGTCAGTTCTTTGAGGCCTTAAGTTGCACTGATTAATTATGCAGCATGCTGCTGCCATTCTGCAGAGGATGAATAAAACAGAATGAAGCAAGGTAGACTTCATTTAGAATAAAAGCCTCAATGTGAAAATGTAAAGGAAGTAATCTTTGCCCTTAGTATTATGAAACAAACCAAAACAGAAGAAAGTGACTAAAGGAACCATTGCAAGGAAGGGAGGGAGGTGGACAGAGACAGGAAATGGTGGTGGGCACCATTCCCACTGCTACAGAATCTGCACAGCAAATTGCCGTGCTTTAAGGGAAGTAGCAATCAGTGCCGATTGAAATATCCCTGAATGCCGTTATAATGACATCCCTGTTCTCCTTCTTGTGTCTGGCACGATAGGCCATCATCAGAAATGTGCACCATCATGCAGAGCACACTTTCTAAAGACAGGAAGACCCCTGCATATGATTCCAAGACTAAGAGCCTTCTGTGTGTGTGAGGTTCTTACTCTGGGTCACAGGGGCTCCAATGCACAGAAGGGCTCCATGCTTGATTACATGCTCTGATGGCACCATCTTGAATTGAAATTCTTAATAATTTTTAACAAGGGGCTGAGTATTTTCACTGTACAGTGGGTCCCACAAATCATGCAGTCATTCCTAATGTACAGTACATAGCAATCTAGTTAGAAAATGTCCAGCTGAAACGCTAAAGACTCCACTCTAAAACTACTAGAACTAATATCTGAATTCAGCAAAGTTGCAGGATACAAAATTAACACACAGAAATTGGTTGCTTTCCTGTATACTAATGATGAACTAACAGAAAGAGAAATCAGAAAAACAATTCCATTCACAATTGCATCAAAAAGAATAAAATACCTAAGAATGAACCTAATGAAGGAAGTGAAAGACCTGTACTCTGAAAACTACAAGACACTCCTAAGAGAAATTAAATAGAACACTAACAAATGGAAATGCATCCCATGCTCTTGGCTAGGAAGAATAAATATTGTCAAAATGGCTATACTACCTAAAGCAATCTACAGATTCAACCCAATCTCTATCAAACTACCAACAGCATTCTTCAATGAACTGGAACAAATAATTCTAAAATTCATATGGAACCACAAAAGACCCCGAATTGCCAAAGCAATCCTGAGAAGGAGGAATAAAACAGGGGGAATTACACTCCCTGACTTCAAGCTCTACTGCAAAGCCACAGTAATCAAGACAATTTGGTATTGGCACAAAAACAGACCCACAGACCAGTGGAACAGAATAGAAAATCCAAACATTAACCCAAACATATACAGTCAATTAATATTTGATAAAAGTGCCTTGGATATACAATGGGGAGATGACAGCCTCTTCAGCAGCTGGTGTTGGAAAAACTGGACAGCTACATGTAAGAGAATGAAACTGGACTACTGTCTAGCCCCATACACAAAGGTAAACTCAAGGTGGATCAAAGACTTGAATGTAAGTCATGAAACCATAAAACTCTTAGAAAAAAACATAGGCAAAAATCTCTTGGACATAAACATGAGCAACTTCTTCATGAACATATCTCCCCGGGCAAGGGAAACAAAAGCAAAAATGAACAAGTGGGACTATATCAAGCTGAAAAGCTTCTGTACAGCAAAGGACACCATCAGTAGAACAAAAAGACATCCTACAGTATGGGAGAATATATTCATAAAAAACGTATCTGATAAAGGGTTGACATCTAAAATATATAAAGAACTCACACACCTCAACAAACAGAAAGCAAATAATCCAATTAAGAAATGGGCAGAGGACATGAATAGACACTTCTCCAAAGAAGAAATTCAGATGGCCAACAGGCACATGAAAAGATGCTCCACATCGCTAATCATCAGAGAAATGCAGATTAAAACCACAATGAGATATCACCTCACACCAGTGAGGATGGCCAACATCCAAAACACAAACAACAACAAATGTTGGCGAGGATGTGGAGAAAAGGGAACCCTCCTACACTGCTGGTGGTACTGCAAATTAGTTCAACCATTGTGGAAAGCAGTATGGAGGTTCCTCAAAAAACTCAAAATAGAAATACCATTTGACCCAGGAATTCCACTCCTAGGAATTTACCCTAAGAATGCAGCAGCCCAGTTTGAAAAAGACAGATGCACCCCTATGTTTATCGCAGCACTATTTACAATAGCCAAGAAATGGAAGCAACCTAAGTGTCCATCAGTAGATGAAAGGATAAAGAAGAAGTGGTACATATACACAATGGAATATTATTCAGCCATAAGAAGAAAACAAATCCTACCATTTGCAACAACATGGATGGAGCTAGAGGGTATTATGCTCAGTGAAATAAGCCAAGCCGAAAAAGACAAGTATCAAATGATTTCACTCATATGTGGAGTATAAGAACAAAGAAAAAAACTGAAGGAACAAAACAGCAGCAGACTCACAGAACCCAAGAACGGACTAATAGTTACCAAAGGGAAAGGGACTGGGGAAAATGGGTGGGAAGGGAGGGGTAAGAGGGAAAAAGGGGCATTACGATTAGCAGATGTAATGTTGGGGGGGCACGGGGAGGGCTGTACAACTCAGAGAAGACAAGTAGTGATTCTATAGCATCTCACTACGCTGATGGACAGTGACTGTAATGGGGTTGGTGGGGGGGACCTGATGAAGGGGGTAGTTTAATAACCATAATATTGCACATTTAATTGTAGATTAATGATACCAAAATAAATTATAAAAAAATATATATATATAACAATCTAAAAAAAAATAAAGGAAAATGTCCAGCTGAAAAGTATTTCACCTACAGCTTCAGTGTAGCAGAGAAAATGACAGTTACAAATAGAACATTGTCGCCTTTTGTGAGGAGATTTTGCCCCTGACCCAGCTGGTTACCAACCAGATCGTGGGATGTCAAAAAAGCGGTCAGAAGCCCTGGACCCCAGCTTTGCATTAAAGATCCACCAGGGCTGTTCTTGATTCCTCCATTGATTGGGGTGAGTTACATAGCACCCCATGTCATGTCACATCGACCATTACTTGATGTAACAAGATATAACAGGACCTGGTGGAAGCAGAAGGAGAATTGGAAGAAGCCTCTTTTTGTTTAAAATGTCAAGGAGGATGTGAGATAAACCTAGGAGAGCAGAGGTGATCCTAATAAAATAATGCTGCTAAATTATGAATGATGGTCTGTGCTTCTGTGGCCCTTTTCATCCCTGGCTATCAAGGCACCACTGACTTGGTTAAGCCACCTATAATTTTTTTCAGGTTCTCATTGCAAATGCTTTGGTGTGACTGTGTCGTGGTACGTCTTCCTCATTTAACAGTGAGATGGGTTCACTCTTGGCAGGTAGCCATTTAAAAGAAAGAGTGCATAAAAGGTTCAAAGAGGATGTTAAGAAGATTGTTGTCATCAAAGACTAAAATATGCAGAAGGCCATCAGGAGGTTCCTTTTTGATTAGTGAGGAAAAAAATTAAAAGGAGTTCTTTTTTGGAAATGGCTGCTGCTAGTAAGTTGGAGCAAGGAACAAATGACTTGGGGGAGGGAAGGTAATGAGATAGGATCATGTGCCCTCACATTTAAAGGGTTTTACCTGCCACTTGGAGTTGTCAGTGCTGTGATATGATTCTGTAAAGGGAGGACGGCATCAAGGATGGCCAATTCTTCCAAGGAGAAGTGCCCCCAGACCATCCATTGCCTGCCTCTGCAACCTCAGGATTCAGTTTCCCGTCAATCAGACTTCAGTCAGTCAGTGACCTTTAATCCCACTTAAATCTATTGAAAGAAGATTTGAGAAAATTATGAATTTCAGGGATATCCCATCATCCTGGATTTCTAGGGGAGTTCGAATGACTCTTCTCTGCAGGCCAGGCAAATGACCCCATGGGAATGTGCTGACAAGAATTTTGTGGAGCTTCAGGGCCTAGAGCTGTGCATTCAGGGTGTCTGAGATCAAGCACCTTCTGCCCACACAGGTAGACTAGAGTTAGCATCACACCTGCACTTCTCTAGACCTGAGACCTCTATGATAACCTGAACTCACACTCTGCTGCATGGAAATCTGTAGCATGGGAGAGTGTTAGAAGTGCAGGTTCTAGGGTACAGTTACCCAGGTCCAAATCCTGCTTGATCTTTCCTCAACTAGTGTAACTCTGGGTGGGAGATTTAACTCTTTGGGGATCCAGTGTCATTTTATATAAAGTAGGAGCGATAATATACCTATTCATAGAGTTGTCAGGATTCAATAGAAGCAAACATATATCAAGCATGTAGAAGACTGCCTGTCACATAGAAAGCAATTAATAAAAGTGTTTAATAAATCTTATTATTTTCTTTCCAAATCACAGTGTTGGATATTAAACACTGATATTTCTAATCCCAAAATCAAATGAGTAATCTCATGGTCAATTTTTATTCTTATAGGCAACATTTAGAGTGTCTCCTTTCCCTGCCAATGTTTCTTATTTAGACATTATATTGTTTGTGTTCCCTGATCTTTCTAGAAGCTGGGCATCTTATCAAGCCTTGGAGATGAGCAAGTTTGATATTTTACTAGTGAGCCAAGGTGGCAAAGTACAAAATGGTCCAACAGACAATGTATCGATTAGAAAATCTTGGATAGGTGACTGGGGTAAGGTGATCATCTGCTCTTGTCATACTTAGTTTCATTCCACCTATGGTCAAAATGTACATGATGATTTTTTTCAAGTTCACACAGATCATATAAATGTTTATAAGCTCTTCCTTCTCTTTTGGTTTTACCCCAGTAAAACCAGATCCTGCAGAATCATGAAGTCAAGAAAACTAGTTCTTTCCACATTGAAAAAAAAAAATGTGAAGGAGAAGGAATTGTAAAACTCAGGTAAACCTTTGGAATGTTGCCGTCTTTATATTCCCAATGACACCTCTAGAGCTTACAAGAAAAGAAATGAGTGCAGAGTAAATACCTTTGACAATGGAGCTGAGAGAATATTAATGTTCCATTTTTAGTCTAGCACGTTTGTGAAAAAACCCACTGTGTTGCCTGAGGGTTTCAGCACCAGGAAAGTTCACTGTGGATTTGGTGAGGCCGAGAAATGACAACAGGATGTTCCTGGGGTAAAAGGGTTTATACTTGGTTTTATTCTCCCAGCACTAGGTTGAGCATTAGAATCACATCTGCATCCAGAAGTCTGCAGGTCTGTAGTCCACCTCCATCTCTACCTCCATGCAGAGCACTGGGTGGAGCTCTTCATATAGTGTCTCAGTCAATAATATAAAGCTTATTGCCAGCAAGTGTGGAAGCATTAGCCTAGTGGTAAGCCAATTACACCATCAAGTAGTTTAGGGTCAGGTGAGGATCCTGGCCATTGGAACCTCCATTTTCCCCACACGCACCTTAATCTACTGAAATGTGGCTTTAGAATTCAGTGTGCTATCACATTACATTTTGAAATTTATTGTCTCTATGGCTTGCCAATGAAATTGAAGAGAAGTGAGATGGCTTTAACACGTTTTTGAATGAAGGTAAACATTAAACCCTTCTGGCTTACCTTGTCACATGAGGTCAAACATAGACGTAATTTGGGAAAAGCTAGAAGGCCACTTGACTTTGGAGTCAGACAGACTGCCCTACTTACCCACCATGGGTCTTTGGATGAGTAATTTCACTGCCCCAAGCCTCCATTTCTCCATCTCATGATTAGGAAAAACTCCTGGGGTCATTGTGAAGATTTAGAAACAACACATGTGATGTATTATATGAAATACAATCTCCAGATACCTGCCCAGCAGCAGAAGGCACTCAATAAATACCAAGTTGTTATTGCTGCCACTACCACGCTTATACTTAATGATTGTGATTTTATCATTATTATCTTTGTTGTTGCCATCATCGTTTTATGCCTGTTCTGGTCACTTTACAATATCTCAGCTAATATAGTCACTATTTTCAAGGGCTAGTAGTCTAAAATAGGATCAATATAATAAGTATATGCAATACACTAGTGGTATCATTATTTATCTGAGGGGTTTCCATTAGGAGAGGAGGAAGCCATCAGCCTGCCCGGTATACGTGTTCACTTAAGCTAAGTGCTAATGCACTGACATTGGCAGCAGGTGGTGGGCCTGCCAACCTATTGTGGGGTTGCTAAAAGGAAGAGTTGGCATAAGGGGAATTCAGATAGAGACAGGAATGCAATGACCTTACAGCAAACAGTGTGGTTGCTGCTGGCACTTGGTTTATTTATAGCTCAAAGCTGGCCTGCAAGACAATAAGAAAATGCCTGACGGCACCTCCTCAACCTGAACCTGGGCTTGCTTTCTCACCTGGAGAGAGCTTTGCCCAAAATTCCCAATCAGTCTAATAGCCAGACCATGCCAAGGGAGTGTCACCAGGGATCAGGTCCTCCGCAGGAAGCTGTTACCCTGAATGTCAGCCTCTGTGCCTTTGTTTGCTTTCTTCTGGTCTTTTCTTCCTCTCACTGAGATGTCAGGCGGCCTGTGACCCTCGGGGGAAGCCCTTGTTTTGTGAGCCAGTTCCCCTGAGCTGTTTGGATAGGATCCAGGGAAGTACAAATTGCAGCAACTAAAGGGCTGGACTGGAACTCCTGAGAGAAGACTCAAGAAGAGGGTTAATTAGGCAGTCAGGAAGGGCTGAGGGTAGTTGAACAAAGGTCATGAAATATACCCAGCTAGGATCACACAGAAAATAAAAAGAAGTTATGTGCTGTCTCTAAGGAGAACAGAATAAGTGGGACTGAACTCCAGGCAAAGAAACCCAAAGCATCCCTTCAGGTTCACAGCCCCACCATGAATTCCCCACCCGACACACTTGCTGCTAAGTTGCCTGTTTACACAAAAGTGGAAAGAGAAGCAAAGGATCTGTCCTCACTGGGCCTCTGAGAGAGGGTAAAAAATCAGGTTCAGGGAAGACTTGGCTCTAAGCCCATGGCAATCTCCAAAGCTCTCTTCTTCTAGCCCTAAAAGGGATTCCATTTTTTATCACCTTCACAGCAACCTTTTGCCTTTAAAACATCCAAAGTAGAACCATGTTAAAATCTGAAGGATTAATAAGATAATGTAAAATGAGGCCACACCCTTGTTAAATACAAAAGCTGCTTTAATACTGACTTTGACATGCTCCTGCTTTGTTAGTTTCCATCCATACCTGTAGAAGCCAGAGTTGTCCAGTGGTTGGAACTCTTGGAGTCAACTTGGGTCAGTTTTCTGAGATGACCACCACAGCCTAACAGGAAATACCAACTGCAGCAAGAGTGAGTTTATCTTATGGACAAAACTGGACTAATTCAGGCCCTGGCAGGTATCTATAGTAGGTCTCAGTGTGACCTCTTCTAAACTAGTAGACAGAAAAAATGAAGCGTTCTTCAGCCCCTATTCTAACTCACTTACCTAGATTTTTCTTCATTAAATATCACTTTCTGTGGATCAGAGTGGTGATTCCTGAGTCCTGAAATGGGCCTAGAGTGAAATTATGAGGCCAAGGAAATTTATTTTATACCTCCCCACTCCTCCCAGGCAGTCATCTCCTCCTTCCTTCCCCATCGTTTCCCCACCCTGCCAAGTTAAGAAGAATCAAATAGTCACATGGAGACAGAAAACCAGTCTATAACTGAGACTGCTCCACTTGACTATGCCCTAAAGAGCTGACTGAATGCATTCATCAAACTGGACTTGAGATCATAAGTTATCTAGCATGGGCTGTTCATCCTCTGATCAGTTTTCATGGTGTCTCTTATTCCCCAGGTATTGGAGAAGTTATAGCTCAGCAGAGGTAAACAGAACCTTGCCCCCCCTTTTTAAAAAACTAAAAAAAAAAGAGAATCTGTGATATTATCATAGCTGTGTGAATAGGAAGAAAATTGGCCTGGCTCAAATGTATGCTGCTGGGTAGAGATGGTAGAAGATGAGGCCACAAAATTACATATTGAAGGGCATTATCTGCCATGCCGGGAAGTTTGTACCTTGTGCTGCGGTGTTAGGATGGCAATGGAAACCTTCCCACACGGTCATGATGTGATGAGATCTGGTTGCCTGTTGGTCTTGTTGGTTTTTGAATTTGGGTGTTTTCATCTGGAGATCTTATCTGTTGTTCGTGTTTGTGTTTTGTCTGAAATGTGGAGGGTGGACTGAATTGAGGAAAATTTCATGGAAGGAAGATCAATTATCAGCTATAAAACATAAAGGTGACATACAGCAAAGGCCTAAACTACAGCATTAAAATTAGAAAGATGAGATGAACACTCTGAAAGACACTTAAAAGGTAGGAATGGCATAAGTTGGAATTCTGGTATTTGTGCATTTGAGACAGGAAGTAGCTGAGGACAACTGAATTTTCCACCTTGTTATAAAAATGTGAAGAGCACAGAGAAAAAAACTGAGGGCCAGCAAATACAAATGAGTTGCCAAAATGTAATAAAGTGAGAAAGAAGTATCCTTGGTGACTTCAAGCTCTGTACCTTACTTCAAGACCTGGAAAGGTACTCAAAGAAATAATCAAACTATCAGTTTGCAACCTTCTATGAGAAAACAAGATCCTGAACTGTAACCATACAGCTTTGTGAAGATCAGACTGTCCAGACCAATCTCATTTCCTTCTGTGCTGGAGTGACACACCAGGGTGGTAAGGGGAAAGCAGTAGTTGTAATCTACCTGGACTTCAGCTAGGGTTTGGATTCTGATTTCATTTTACATGCCATTCTTATTAACAAATCAGGGAAATACAGGCTAGCTCCAAGATTGTACTCAAAAGGGGGTTACAAAGGACCAAACTGAAAGGAAAAAATAGGATGGATTCCACTGTTGGCCAATCTAGTTAATATCTTTGCTAGTGGCCATTGAGAAGAACATTAACCTTTGCCTCTTAGTTTGGAAAGAGAAGCTAATACAATTTCAAGTTAATGATAATGAGTAGGGGAAATGTCCTTCCTCCTTAAACATACTTGAAATAGAAAAGGGCAGGGATCTACAATGTAAAATAGCAAAGATACAAGATGAAGAGAGACAGGTGAGGCCAAACAAATAAGTGAATAGCGGTTATTACTCATGCAAGTGTGGAAGTTGGCTGAATTCCCACATTAAAATCAGAAATCTATCTTCCCACTACCCTCAAAAGACTTCATCAAAGTTTAAAATAGGCTTAAAACATTTGAGATAATTCAGTTTGAGTTCCTTGATAATACCTGAGAATGTGGGAAAATAGCTATTTAGGCAACAAATTTTGCTTGTTCTCCATGTATACAAGAAGAAATAGGATAGAATTCTGGACACAGTATAAGAGTTGGATATTGGATATAAGATTAGTTCATTGTGTACATATGGTAAGTTGCTTGGAATGATTCCAAGGGGACTAACCAAGATGGCTAACCCCCAAAGCACCAGCCCTAACTGTTGAATGATATCCGAATTTCCTCCTTTAGAAAAGGGCACTAAAATGGATTGAGTCACTTTGTAAGCCAAACACCATGCATGGCCTATCACATGTACTTTCTTAAAGCACCCTACACGGAGGCACTATTATCTTCCTCCCACAATGAAGGAACTGGGGCTCAGAGAGGCCACGTCACTTAGTGTCACCAAATTAATCAGTAGTGGAACCAGTATCTGAACCAGGTTTGTTAGCTTCAGAATATGTGTTCTTTCTGTTACATCACATTAAAGGCCAGTTTTTTGAGTTACTGTTTTCTTACATCCTTGGGAAAGTTGACATTTCTAATGGTAGCTAATTCTTTACACTTTAGTATAAATAATTTTCAGATTCATTTTAGTACCTAAAGGAGGAAAGAGGTATTTATTATAAAGAAGGTGAGAGCTGAACAGTTGGGAGGAGTGGGAAGGTATGTCTCCAAAAGTAGGATAAGGTGCAATGCAGGAAACTGAGAGCAGCAAAGCTCCTTAGACATGTGTCTTGGCTAAGCACCTATGGCTCCTCATAAAGAAAATAATAGAAACTGGCATAAATTCCAGCAATACGGAAAAACTCGAGTCCCCCCGCCACACACACATAATACACCAAGTATCACAGATAGACACACGGACTCACAAAAAAATGGCAGTTTCAATAGCTGCCTTAACATAAGCTAAAACTAGACATCTTCCAGTCACTTGCTCATTTTTACGATAAACTGAACAGAGCCATGCATCTCTATATGCACAGTCCCTCAGCTACTTAAGGTGAAAGGAACAATCAATCCTGGGTCTTCTGATTTCATTGGGCAATTCTCCCTCCTGGGGACAGTAGGTTTTTATAGTTGAGGTTCATACCCGTCTGGAGCAATAGGTTTGGTCAAAGTACTTTCATCTGTGTGTTTCTAGCTCTTTTAGTCCATGAGTTGTGTGCCATCTTAAAATAGAAGATACAACTAGAAACTAGATGTTTGCTATTTTTTATTTTCCAAAAATCCATTCCTTCCCCCCTTCTCCTTGGTGACAGCAAGCTGATTTCATTTCGGCATTGTCTCCTCCCCTTTTAGGAAAGAGTAGAGGAGTTTGACTTCAAAACGCTCCCCTTGATCCTTGCTGGTACTTTTCCTTGTGAGGATGTGACCCAGTTTGTGTAGATGAGATATGAAGAGGTATATGTCCGGGTCTCTGGGAGAGGAGTTTCTGCCTGCTTTAGAGAGGGTTACAGGAAGAGGCTGGCATTTTTCCTCTGGATGAGATGGAGTTGAGGTGTGAGTTCTAGAATTAGCATATTTCCCTTGGAAATGGAAGTTATTGTCATGGAACTTCAGCCTGACGACAAATCACACAAAGAGGGCGAAATAAATAACAGTGAAGCACTGGGAAACAGAAGCCTTGTGGCAGCAGGAATCTCGGCATCAAATTGTACCAGAATGCATATGGGTACTTGATCGTTAAGCCCCATTTTAAATTTAAGTCAGTTTGGATTAAGTTTTCTATCACATGCAACATAAACAACTCAACAAGATAGACCTCTACTTTTTTTTGTTTTGTATCAGCAAAAATTAACCCACAGTATGGTTGACTGGTTGAACCTAACTCTAGGTTCATAGGATGGTGTAATCAATAAGTACGTCCAAAGCCATGGATACACAAGGCGAAGTGGAGAGTGTTAGTGGTAGGACAGGTCCTAACTCTCCACAGAGTGTAAAATCTAGTTAGGGGAAAGGGTAATAAACTCCTGGGATAAACTAAAAGAAGATGAGCTAGACAATGCGGCATATTCCCACGGATTAGTACAGAATAAAAGCTATAGTTTTAGAGGTGTTTAGAGGTGGCTGGGGTCCTTTTAACATGGGGTCCTTAGGAAAGCTTTGGGTAAGAGGTGAGATCTGAGCTGGCTCTGAAAACAGAAATTGTGTGACAATAATGGTACAGATATCCAGGATTCTCTGTTTCTGAAAACCAGGTGGGGTTGCCTGCAATGCACTGGTTTGACAGTTCTAGGGGAGAACACATTCTCCATTCTAAATGTTTCTATGAGGAGGGCCTTCAAGTAGAACCATAATCTCAAAGTGAGGCTTCTGGATTAGCAGTATCACCATCACTTGGGACTTGGAAGAAATGCACATATTCAGGCCCCAACCCAGATCTACCGATTCAGGAACTCTGGGAGTGGGACCTAACAAACCTGTATTTTAATAAGTGCCCCCCTGTGACTTGGGTGCATGCTCAGCTTTGAGTACCACTGATCTCAAGGGGCTCTTAAAGTGTCCTTTAAGTTAGGGTGCTCATGAACTTGGATGAAAAAACAGAATTCCCTTGTTATTTTTACAACCCTCCAGCCAAAATTTAGAATTTTTTTCCATTGTGAAAGTGGGCAACAAACCAGAGTGGTACTGAACACTATACATCACTGGTAGAAATCAGATATATTTTCATATCACATTCCTGTGGCATCATATCTCAAAATTTCAGTAAGATTCATTGCTACTTTGAAATTATGGTAATTATTAAGCTTGCCACTAGATCTTACCAATGTGTTCATAAAGAAACACATATATTACTCTAGCTCAAATTTTAAACAATACTTGGATAACTGTATTTTAATATAATTGGTTTCCTTTACAAATCTACATATTTTATTTTATATATTTAAACACTAATCCTAGAAAGAGGACCAGCGGCTTCATTGGACAGCTGAAGCAGTTAGCACCAAAAATATAAGCCCCTGACCAAGGGGTAACACTGGTGCTTCTTGCCCTGCCCCTTACTCAGTGTCCCCAGCAGGGGCAGGGGTGATGTTGTGAGAGACGAGAGATGCAGAAGCCGCAGGGAAAGCCTTACTACCCACTTCCCTTGCTGCATCTGCCCATGTGCAGAGCTTACATGCCCATCTGCTCTCTGCTGTGCACTCAGGGCTCTGAGGCAGCCCATTTCTGCCTCTGGTTCGTGAGAATGTTTGTCTCATTCACAGTTGAAGTACCACAAAACCTACAAGGACACAGATTTAATGCCACATGCTCCCATCCAGCTTTTACCACTTGAAAAGCTAATGTTGGATCTCCAGCTGTCTGTCTTATATCTGTTTCTTAATTGGTTCAAATTCAGGTGGGGGGAAAAAAAGCATCATTTATTGGCCCTCTAAGACTTTGCTAGTCTATATGCCTATCTCCTTCTTTTTCTCCTAGGAATATACTAATGTGAAGAGACAATACAAGAACACAGGCAGCCCATCTCCACCCAAGAGGTTTCTTAATTATTCCTTAAGTAACATTGGTACCAGATGCCAGACAGAAGCTGCAGCGATGTACTTCCTTCTCGCCTGCCCTAGCATCAGGGCTATAAATTAGTCGGGTCATTGCCCTTTAAAAGAGGAGGAAAATATGAGGTGATAATAGTCCAGGTCATCGTTGAGCATCCAGTGAAGTCTGTAAACCAGCTGTAAAGATGCTTCCTTAGCCACCTGGCATAGAGTTTAGCACAGCTCTACAGACAGATCCTGACCGACCTCTTAGATCTCCAGATCAGAGTTTTCTCTAAGCAGCTCTTTCCTCTTTACCACTACCAATTTGTTAAGCAAAATGTAGCTAATCTTATTATGAATTAAAAAGAACTGTGATCATGATGCTTAGCTATACAATATGCAAAGGCATAAAGGCAACCAAAACATTGACTCTAGAATCTGAAGACAATGTCCCAAACCAGCCTAGTTGCGTACCAACATCCACTACTTGTAGAAACACTATGGTAAGGCCCTGTGGTGGTGACTTTCCTTGTATCCCAGTAATCTCAGTTGGAATTGCCATAATCCATTTTCTTCTTATAAATGAGGGGAAAACTGAGGTTCAAAGAAGTTAAGGTAAATCTTCTGAGGTCAATGAAAGTGGCGGGCTAAAATTTAAATCCAGGCTAAGACAGTAGAAAGCTCAAGCTCTTAACTACTGTCAGAGATAGTAGCCTCTTCTCTTTTCAATTCTGTTTTATCATTCCCCTCTCAACAATCGTGTGTCTTCAATTCAGAATCCACTAATATTTAGGGGGCTTGACTGTATTTTCATAAGGTATCTAATTTAAACCCCATAACAACTATGTTATGTGAGTCATGTATCACCTCAGTTATACAGATGAGCAAACTGAGAGTTAGGAAGTGGATGTAATTTACTTGAAATCAAACCATACAACTAATAAAGCACCAGGGCTGACAGATGAACCCCATCTTAACCTAAGTCCGAATTTTATGAATTCTGTTAAATAAGAGGCTTTGGTGACAAGGATTCTTTATCCATGGCATCTCAGCCCGGCAAATCCTGCTGCAGGTAGCTGGCAGGCATGTGGATGGATACAGCCTCATGTGGCATCAATGTCCCAGGGCACAGAGGTTTCTTGGACTTCCAACCTATGTCCATTTCCAGTGGGAATAGTCATTTGTTTTCTCCAGTCCTAGTGAATTCTTCTGATTTATATTTTAGACAGAACAGGAATACTTTACATAACACAGTGATAGTATTTCTGTGCATGACATACAATGCTTTTGGATTTTGAATGGAAAGACTGATGTAATTGTCAAATCTCCCCATTTTGATGAAAAGAGAAGGCAGGGAGGACAGACTGAACAGAGCTTCTTTGACACTTGTCAGCTCATAAGCAGGAATCTTCAAGACCCATCTCCAACTGTGGTGGTCAGTCACACTCTGGGTTAACATGAAGTGACTGGTCCTGCGGGCACAGAAATAACTTTATTCCTCCATTAAAAAATAACTGCAGAAAGAGATTGGATTATAAAGCCCAAACTGGCCTTGCCAGGCATAAAATGGACCAGGCTTGGTTTGGTTACTTAAAGGATTGAAAAAAAAAAACTGCTGTTTTGAGCAACAGTTGTTTTTGGCCGTCCTATGCATGGAGATATTCATAATTGTGCTAAATAGTGTGAAAGGGAAACCTGCTTCAAGGCTAATATGATAATGAGTATTATCAGGGAGACTAGAGAAAAGCAGTTAGTAGTAAAATTTTTCACCCTTTTTTTGTTTTTGTTCAGCTAAAAATAAAAGTCTCATTAAGGAGAGTGTTAAATGAATTCTATTTCTCCATTTCTCTCACTATTAATTTTTGTGCAGCCCAACTGCAGTTCGCTATTCTGACACTCTTAGGCTGGACAGCGTGGTGTGGGTCGCCTGCGGAACGGTAGAGGGCAGTGCTGAGCTGAAGCTGGTGCTGGAACCTTACTTCTGGCTGTTAAACAGGGCTTCTTATTAAATGAAACCTTACGGCTAACTTAGCCACAGAGGAAATCAAACTGCTAATTACGTGTGTGCAAACCACTAAAAATGGGTCCAGTTGTTCAAGATTTCAGAAACACCCACCTCTTCTCCTTGGTTTTGAAATATGTAATTATGCTTGGAAATAGTAGTACCTATTAATGATTTTGCACAATTAAAAAAAATAAATCTTTGAGTTATCTGGATAGCCCGTCCATTTCTAAAGCAAATAAACAAAGGATTGGAGGCTTTAATTCAGTTTTCGATTTTGTTTTTGTTTTCCAAATCATCCATGTCAGTGTCTTTGTAAAACCTGAATAATCCACATTTTGGCCTTGTAGAGCAGAGTTTGAATGGATTGAGGTGAGATGACCATATCATTTTTATAGTACTTTCTTTCTTTTTTTTTTTTTTTTCAAGACAGAAAAAGCAGCCACATAAGCATTTAGAGGGGGAAGACACAGACTGAACTGGGTGAGGAGAAGCAGAAATGCACTGGGGACACACTTTGTTTTTCCAAAGGAGATACCCTGGCTCCTTTGCTCTGTTGTCCTTCCAGTCCTCATGGAGCTATTTCAAAGTTCAAGAAAAGGAAAGAAGCATGGGTGAAAAACGATGTTACAACTTCTGTAACTTTGCAGTATTCCTTTCCTATCTTCTTTGTGGGTTGTTTTTCATGTTGAACAAATATTTCGTTTTTCTTGTGTTTTGCCTAATTTCCTTCAGAATTTGCATTTTGAGCATGTGCCTTCTGTGAAAACACTTATCAGAGCAATCTAACCTTTTTTTTTAAAGCATTTTATTTTATTTTTTTAATATAATTTATTATCATTAATTTACAGTTACACGTGCAATATTGATTATTAAACTACCCCTTCATCAGGTCCCCCCCACCAACCCCATTACAGTCACTGTCCATCAGCGTAGTGAGATGCTATAGAATCACTACTTGCCTTCTGTGAGTTGTACTGCCCTCCCCGTGCCCCCCCCAACATTATGTCTGCTAATCGTAATGCCCCTTTTTCCCTCTTATCCCTCCCTTCCCGCCCATTTTCCCCAGTCCCTTTCCCTTTGGTAACTATTAGTCCGTTCTTGGGTTCTGTGAGTCTGCTGCTGTTTTGTTCCTTCAGTATTTTTTCTTTGTTCTTATACTCCACATATGAGTGAAATCATTTGATACTTGTCTTTTTGGCTTGGCTTATTTCACTGAGCATAATACCCTCTAGCTCCATCCATGTTGTTGCAAATGGTAGGATTTGTTTTCTTCTTATGGCTGAATAATATTCCATTGTGTATATGTACCACCTGTTCTTTATCCATTCATCTACTGATGGACACTTAGGTTGCTTCCATTTCTTGGCTATTGTAAATAGTGCTGCAATAAACATAGGGGTGCATCTGTCTTTTTCAAACTGGGCTGCTGCATTCTTAGGG
Source organism: Smutsia gigantea (assembly GCA_032199065.1). Classification (NCBI taxonomy): domain Eukaryota; kingdom Metazoa; phylum Chordata; class Mammalia; order Pholidota; family Manidae; genus Smutsia; species Smutsia gigantea. The sequence goes on from JAVSCE010014840.1 coordinate 345,727, forward strand.
TAAATTCCTAGGAGTGGAATTCCTGGGTCAAATGGTATTTCTATTTTGAGTTTTTTGAGGAACCTCCATACTGCTTTCCACAATGGTTGAACTAATTTGCAGTCCCACCAGCAGTGTAGGAGGGTTCCCTTTTCTCCACATCCTCGCCAACATTTGTTGTTGTTTGTGTTTTGGATGTTGGCCATCCTCACTGGTGTGAGGTGATATCTCATTGTGGTTTTAATCTGCATTTCTCTGATGATTAGCGATGTGGAGCATCTTTTCATGTGCCTGTTGGCCATCTGAATTTCTTCTTTGGAGAAGTGTCTATTCATGTCCTCTGCCCATTTCTTAATTGGATTATTTGCTTTCTGTTTGTTAAGGTGCATGAGTTCTTTATATATTTTGGATGTCAACCCTTTATCAGATACGTTTTTTATGAATATATTCTCCCATACTGTAGGATGTCTTTTTGTTCTACTGATGGTGTCCTTTGCTGTACAGAAGCTTTTCAGCTTGATATAGTCCCACTTGTTCATTTTTGCTTTTGTTTCCCTTGCCCGGGAGATATGTTCATGAAGAAGTTGCTCATGTTTATGTCCAAGAGATTTTTGCCTATGTTTTTTTCTAAGAGTTTTATGGTTTCATGACTTACATTCAGGTCTTTGATCCACCTTGAGTTTACCTTTGTGTATGGGGCTAGACAGTAGTCCAGTTTCATTCTCTTACATGTAGCTGTCCAGTTTTTCCAACACCAGCTGCTGAAGAGGCTGTCATCTCCCTATTGTATATCCAAGGCACTTTTATCAAATATTAATTGACTGTATATGTTTGGGTTAATGTTTGGATTTTCTATTCTGTTCCACTGGTCTGTGGGTCTGTTTTTGTGCCATTTTATAGTACTTTCTTAAAAAACAGATTTCTGTGGAAGCAAAAATTTCAAAGACTTGGAAGATTTGGAGAGGAGCTTATTCTGATTTGGTAGGGAAAAGGAGAAATAATTGTGGAAGTGTGTGAATGCACTTAGAAAGGTGATGTCATGGTGAATTTATCCTCATGACAAGGAAATAAAAGACAAATATCTCAACATAAGTGAGGAGTCAGTGACTGGCCAAGATTATTTTAGGTTCTCTGCCCTGTGCCATGCAAACTGGCAGCTGTCCCTAGATGATCAGATAGGTGAAAGGGAAATTTAGTACCAAGTTTTAACAAAACTATGAATACAAAATGCTGGTGTCTTTGTCAGGGCGAATAATTTGAATAATTTGCATGGTCCAGTCCCTTCAATTTGCAAATAGTTTTTCACTTGGATCTCTTTTAAGCTCTTCCTACTCACAATGTGTTCCTTAGGCCAGAAGCATTAGTGGGGCGCTTGTTAGAAACACAGAATCTCGCCCTACTAAGTCAGGATCTGCGTTTTAACATGTCTGCAGAAGATTGGATTGCACATTCAAGTTTGAGAAGCACAGTGTAAGGTCTTATGTCCAGTAATTCTCTTCCCCTGAAAAGGCATTCCCGCCTGCTTTTAGTATAAAGACAGTTCATGAAGCCTAGAACAGCGCAGGCTCATTTAGAATCAATTAAAAGAAGTTTTTGTGGTTGTAGTTGTTTTCCCCTTTGCAACAAATAAAGCGTTTCAAAATCTTTAATGGATGTTGTTTTCCAACTGATTTTAACTAGGCCTAAAACATCCCGGGTCCTGACCTGGAGTCCTCCAAGAATTAATACACACAGTGGGCGCGTATTTGCATATTTCTCTTTAACGTTTCCCATCCTGCCAAAGACGTGAAATGTAGGTGCACCACCCCTTCCATTGACTTGGCTCTCCGGTTCGTTCTCCACTTTTTATGGCTTTCATGAAAGGATGATAATGACCTATTTTACTTATCCAGCAGGAGCTATGAACCAGAAGCTTTTTCCCCCCTTTCCCAAGCAGGAAGGGCAGCATGACTAGGCCAGCTAGTAATAAGGCTCTCCTGCTTGGCAAAGTGAGATTAATCTAAATCAAATACTTTCCACCTTGGCAATTTTAACTCATTCCCTCAGGAAATTACAAGAAAAACGTGAAGCCCCTACAGTCGCGTGAGTCTTCTTTTAAGCTTGTTAATATCTTATCCTGCTGGGTTCTACAACTGACTCAGAGAATAGAAATAGCTGGGACTCCTCAACCCAGCATTACAAAGAAAAGCAGCTTTCAGCGGGGAAAGACCAAAAGTGCCGGGCTGCACAGCAGATGGCTTTATTCTGCGCACATAGCTCTGGCCGCCATGATTAAACTGCTTCCCACATTGTCTTTCTGCCTCAGTCCCAGCAATCAACAGAGGGGGTAAACTGCCAGGATTCGAGGGCTGTACTGTGAGATGTTCGGGCTGCAGATTAGAGAGGCTTCCTTCTTTCCTCCTTCCTGCAAGAGACATAGGCTTTCCAGTGTGCAGTCTGTAGGGACCGGCGACAGGTGGACCTGGAGGGGGCAGGCTCAGGTGCCGCTGGGGTTCCTGGGGACACGGGCAACTTTCCTCCCTGCCTCAGTCTGAACATCTGAGGCCTGATCACTAGGAAGGGCTCGCTGGGTAACACCTCAGGGCTTTTGCTCCCTTCCACCTCCAACCCAAGGTCATACTTAACTCAGGCCCAGCTTTCCTGGTTTTTCAAACAAAAACTGCAGTGGAAGCAGGCTAGATTTTATTTGATTTGGTGGACACCGACTTAGGACTCATCCCTGAAATGCTCCCCAAACTTTTTAGAGGGAATAAATTGTCAACAGTGATAAAGAAAAAAGTGCCTGTGTACCCAGAAAAAGGTATTGTATCCATGAGCCTTTAGAGATAGGTGTTTGTTGGGCTTTCTTCCTTTTTTTTTTAATGTCAGGTTTATTTGGGTATAATTTACATAGACTAAAATCCATCCTTTGTGTACAGTTCTGAGTGCTGAAAATGAAACCACCATTGAGATAAAGTATGGGTAACATTTTCATTACCCCCAAAACCTCTCAAACCCCTTTATGATCACCCCCAATACCAACCCCTGGCAATCACTGATCTGTTTTCTGTCCCTATAGCATTGCCTGTAGTCCTACAGATTTCATTTTTTTGTTTTTAACAATAACCCTCTTTTCTCACAAGAACTAACCCATAGGTCCACTTAGCACAGTAAGATGTAGTTAAAGGAGAATCTCTGAACTCAGATAACTGCAGGTTCAAGCTCAGCCCCTCTGCTCACACTGATTTGGGATATGTTACTTATGTCTTGCCAAGGAACTCTCATTTTATCCGCACTCCACCCCTCCAGGATTCTCTCCTCTCCATCTGTGTGCCCTCAGTCCTCTGCCATGGTCCCTGGGCAAGGAAGCTCCAACACTGTTCTCCAGCCTCTCCAGCAAAAAGTCTTGTAAACACATGGGCTGGACTCGTGGCTCTGTCTCTGACCTCTGCCTCTTTGGTCTTAATGGCTGGAACTGCTGCACTGGTTTCAGTTGTTGCCATTGCTCCAGTAAGACCCTATTTGGCTTCCCATCTAATTTCCTTCCATCTACTCCTGCCCATATCTGATTAACCCACATCTGGGTCCTCATAACCCTCCCGGGGCCCCTCAAATTCCTCCTGTGAGTAACAGGTCTTATTTCTTTCCGGGTTCTCGTTGCTTCAGCTACTATACGTGTCACCTCGCATTTTCTAATCGCTGCCTCAAGGCGGGCTGCACTGTCAGGGAAGACAGCTTTCCCACCTCTGATCCGGAAAGAACCATTCCATCCACCCCTAAGTCCCACAGCCACCGGCTCAGCCTGAGTATAGGGGCGGACCATAAAGTGCTCCACGACCTGGGGAGGGGGCTGCTCCTCCCCTTGGGGAACTTTCAGCTGCTGGGTCTTTATTTTCTTTACAGCCACTGGGCAGGCTTTCAATACAGGAGGGGCCAGTGCCTCCGGCACCATCCGTTCATCCCTCCCCATCTCCTCCACTTCTCGGGCTGATGGCACCTTTCTCTCCACTCCCCCAAGTGCCTCCTCTGCTACAGTGCCTTGCAGCAATGCTACCTCCGTCTTCAGAAGGTCTCTTACCTTCACCTCAATGCTTCGCAGCTGAAGTTCTCGTGCCTCTTTCTCCTGTGCTTCCCTCAGGAGTTCGTCTTTTTCCTTGATGGCCTCTTCCTCCTTCAGAACACCTGGCAGCGCTGCCATCTCGTCTCCAATGGCTCCTTGCTGCCGGCACTCTCATGCTGCTTCCTCTCGCATCAATGCCATCTCCTTCCTCAGGGAATCCACAGAAATTTGCAGCTCGCGTTCTCATGCCACCATTTCTTGGGTCTCTTCTGTAGACTTTTTTAATACTGTGAGAAGTGGCCAACCCACAGTCCCTGCTGCCTCACGGGCACTCTGCTTCTCAAAGGATCTACTTACTATACCAAGGGCCACCCCTACTGCCTCAGGTGTCACCTCCACTTGTCTCCAGTCCTGGGGTCAGGCCCAGTTCTCTAGGAGGCAAGCCACCTCAGACCACATACCCATTGGGGGAGAATCCACTGTCTCCCCATTCACAGGGGCAGCCTGCTGAAGCACTCCTCCCATAAGGGCAGCCTGTCTTTTTCCTTGGTCAACAATGAACCCTGCCAACTTTCGCCAGTTGTCTTGCCAATGGTTTTCAGCCCCAGGCAAGTTCGCTATGGATTCAATGTGACCAAAGAACTTGACAGCAAAACGTTCTTGTGGTGAAAGGGTTATACCCAACTTTATTTCCAGGTGGTAGGTCAGTCACTAAAATCCCGTCCAGTCAGAGAGAGTCTGCATGCAGCAAGCTGGTCTCTGCCTCTGGGCCCTTCTGCCCACACAGCCGTCCTCTGGGCCTCTGTCCTTGGCACTCCTACCACCACTCCAGCCTCTGCTCTCCTGCAGCCCTGCAGCCGTGCCACCATGTCACACTCAGAGCACTGGGTGGAGCTCTTCATATAGAGTCAATAGCCATGTATTGCCCACAGGTGTGTAGTGAGCTAATCAACGAGAGCCAGGTGAGAATCCTGGCCACAGGAACTCTCATTTTATCCACACTTAACTTACTTAAGCCTCAGTTTTCTCATCTATTAAGTGGGGCAATAATAAGTAGCACCAATTATTGATTACTGCAATTTTTACTGAGATTTGTTTAAATCACTGTGAGATGCTACCCCACTGGTGTAATAACTAATTTTTATCTTTCATGTTACTTGTCAGTTTCTATTTAATCTTACACCCATAGTAGAGGGTGACCCTAACACACACGTTTATCCTCCCCAGCACCTGTCAAAGTATATATCTTAGTCTGTTCAGGCTGCTAAAATAAAATCCAAAAGACTGAGTGTATAAACAACAGCAATTTATTTCTCTCAGTTCTGGAAGCTGAACAGTCTAAAATCAAGGCGCTAGAACATTCTATGTCTGGTAAGGGCCCACTTGGGCTCACAGACCTCAATCTTCTTGCTATGACCTCATGTGGTGGAAGGGGGGAGGGATTTATCTGGGGACTCTTTTATGAGGACACTGCATCCCATTCATGAGGGCTCTGCCTTCATGACCTAATCACCTCTAAGGGCCCACCTCCAAATACCATCACGCTGGGGGTTAAGGCTTCAACATATGAACTTGGGAGGACACAACCATTCAGTCTATGACAGTAGATAACAGCTTTCTGGGACACATTGAATAAAAGAGTATTGAACATTATATTGAAAACACATTCACATTTGTTGTATTGGTGCTACATACACAGGTATTCATAAATGATTTATTGATGTGTTTTTAAAATTTACAGGAACAGTATACTTTTTGTATCCTTTTGCAACTTTGTTATTTTTTCCTATTCAGTAGTATGGTTTTTCAGATTTGCCATTATTTAACTACTAAATATTATTACATTTCATGAATAAACCAGTTTTATTTATCCACTCTGGTGTCCAGGGACAGTTAGGGTGTCTCCATGGTTTTGCTGCCCAAATGTACAAGTCTTGCCTTAAATAGGAATGAAACTTACCAAGCTTGGGAGTGGTTTCCTTTGAGGAAGGAAGAGAGAGGAGAGGAGGCAGGTAAGGGGGCTTTAGTTTTATTTGCAATAGATTGTTTCTTAAAAAGGAGAAGAAATAGCACACAGGAGCAATAGAGCTAGCAAATTGTTAATACCTGTCTATTCTGGGTGATGGATTCTTAAATGTTCATTATATTCCATATTCTGTCTATTTTAAATATTATAATTAAAAATAAATTTAGATCTAAAAAATGCATACCAAAATAATCAATGAACAGGTTCTTCCTGGAATATGTAACTGTTATGGGTGGCACTGAATTCGTCCTCTTGAATTTTTCATAAACAGTGCAAGTTTTTTTCATGACCAGTAGAAGACAGCTGTGACATATCTTAGTTAATTTAGTAATAAGAAGTCAAGAGTCAAGCTTTCCCCTGATAAGTACCACTCTTCCATCAGTGATAACTAGGCTGTGGACTCTGCAGTGTTTTCCGGTGAGAATCCAGTTATACTGTTTTCCTGCTGTTCTTGTTTTTGCTGTTGTGGTTGGAAGTAGTGAGTTTTGAGGGCTCAAACATGTAGAGAGACCCTTTAAAAATAACCCGATGAGGTTTGTATATTAAAGAAAGAAAGGTTAGGAGGCATCTAGCAATTCATCTCTGCAAATTCTCTGCTTAGCAGGACTCGGCTAATACGGGGCACTGAGGCAGTGAGCACGCTTTTTGCCTCCATTTTGCTCAGCATTTACAAAATAAAGGAGACTTGCCTTTGGACAGGAAACAGCTAAGCTTTGGAAAGAGTTGTGAGGCTTATCCCATTCTTTCATTTTAATGACTTTCCCTGGTATTTAATCCCATCTTCCCCCTCTTTTGTGACTACACTTATTAGTATGCTCTTCAGATGGCTAAGAAAACAAACAAGGCTATCAAAATGGTTTAAACCAAGTTCCCCTGGCTGAGGTGGCAAGCGAACATGTTTCCCTGCGCCCTTGTGGCTTGATTACAGAATTCCTGCTGTGGTTACCCCGGTGGCTCATTACCCTGCCTCTGAAATGCTGGGGAATGAGAGAGCCAAGATTCAGCTCTGCCACTTGCTGCAGAATAGATGGACATTTTATTAGGTACTGGGCTTTATCTTCCTGAGTGCATTTGCTTCTTAAGGGACTCTAGGCTCCAAATACTTCTCACAGATGGCCTGAGAAGGCAAGGACATCAAGCCCAGAAGGTCTGAGACTGCATTTTCCATGCAAAGCCTGAGTATGCAAATAGGTCATGAGCTGGACCAATAGGCACTTGAGAAAAGCCAGGACTTTCAGAAGGCGACTCTTCCATATGATTTCCAAGACAAACCCTGCTTGTCAAAACCAACCAATAAATTGTTCTGTGACAATCGAGGAGGCTACATGTCATCAGAGAATGTCTGTTAGATGGAGTTTTGAGCTGAGTGGGATGTGTAACGCCATACTGAGTGAGCACAACTTGCTATTGTTAAGATGAAAGAGGCACATTTTAATAATAAGCAGAGACCGAAAAGGATTTCACGGCTACCATGAACCTGAAGGCAGCGCGTAGATGAGAGCAAGTCAAGGCAGTCAATAGCTCTTCTCAAACTATGATAGTACTGAAGGCAGTCATGTGTGATTATCATTTAATTTAGTCCCTCAAAGTGTGCTCTTCCAAAATTTCTATTTACCAACAATTAGCTACAGATGCAATCACTACCCTAGGAATAAATAAATAAATAAATAAATAGATAAATAAGTATGTTGGGTCATTTCCATTTTATAGGCAGAAAAACTGAGTCACCAGTGAGTTGAAATTATTTGTTACAGATCTCATAGTGAATCAGTAGCAGAGCAGGAAACAGGAATAAGAGTGGCGTGTGCCTTAGATAAGATTCTTGTCTCCAGAGCAGACTTTCTCTCTGTAGCAGTAATGAACTGCTTCGTTGCTTCCTGATGTGCCATGTGCCTTCGTCAACTTGTCCTTCTAGGCTGCTGGAGGCACCAGGTCACTGTGTCACAATACAGTGTCGAAATGTCACTGTAATATCAGGTGGGTGATGGCAATAGGGATACTAAGCCACGGGTTACAGGAACATATCAACACTTTGGTCATGCAGCATATAGATGGCATTATTTTCTGTACCGGTATTCAAAAAAGGGGGTAGGAATAACATAGAAACTAAAACAAAAATGATTCTCTACCCCCACCCCCCAGTAAAATGGTTGATCATCTATTTGCTAGCTTTAGCTTTTCATTAGGCACTCATATTTGATTTATAGTTCAACAATTGTAAAATAAGGGGAAGGCTGCACTTATGTTAGTATTATGATTATGTAATTATGCAGAAAATTTTGCCCAATAATCATGGCTCTTGCCTAATACTTTATAGGAGTGCAAATGTTCAGATATATATTGTATGACAACTTATAATATATATGCAAGATAAGTACCATTCCTTTATGTTTATAAGGCTAAGAAGACCTAAGAAAATGTGTTTGTACACACACAAGTTATATATATAAAATGATATTATATATATATATATATGTGTGTGTGTATGTATGTATATGTTCCATGATTAGAGTCCAGAGGGGAATAGAACACTAAGATGTAAAACAATTGTAACTAATTTTTTGGATGCTTCACTTTCCATTCTCCAAAATGAAATAGATTTTCCTGATAAAGTTGATTATAGGATATATAGATAGATTGACGGATACAGATCATACATATTTCTCCATCCTTTGTTTTCCCCATTCCTTCTGTTTTACTACCTGTCTGTCTAATGGTGCTTTCACTCTGCCCCCTGTCTATCCCCCACCCACAGTTCTGCTACATGGCTCCACTGGGTCTAGATGATTTTTGGCTCAATATAAATTAGGGATAGCCAATTATGACCCTGATTTAGTGTTCCTGCAAATATGTTTCTGTGGCCTTCCTGAATACATAGAATCATCCAGTAGGATTGCTAGACATGCCCACTAATAGTACCTACCCAGACCTACTGAAACACATCTGTTTTTTATCCACTCTCCCCCTCTCCCATTTTTGTGCATATCAAATTTGAAAATTACTTTCTTTGAGTAGTGATTGTCAGTAGGGATGTGAACAAGCCTGGGAAGATTCTTAAAAGAGCAGACACAGCCCCTATAGAACTGGCAACTCATGCATTAGTTTTGGGGGAGATGGTGATGAATAGTAGAGTTCAAATTATTGCACCATGTGCCAGTTAGGAAGTAACGATAACATATCTAAGGATCTCTGCCACAGGGACTGTGAATCACTGCTCCAGAATCCACTATTACTGATGGGAGATTCTCTTTCCCAGGAATGTATTGAGAACATTCATTGCCTTTAGAGTTTGTGATGTTCCTGAAAACTAGCAGTTAGAAGAAAAAAAAATGACATCACACATTTAACTTATTTTTATGTCCTAAAAAGATGTAATTACATATAACAAAGAAACTAAATAAATTTCTTACACAATGGCAATGATTAATAAGTGTCCTAAGTTTTTTTTTTTTGGTTATATTCAGCATAATGATTTTGAGGGGCAAGTAAGAATAAAATATTTTTAATTGCTACTTTTGGTGGCCATGGAAATGTACCACTCAGATCAGAGAGCATAACTGACTGATAGCCCTGTAGGCAGCCCCTCTGTATCTGTCGTGTACTAATGCCATGCTTCTTGCAGTCTACCCCCAGACAGTACCAGAGCATGGAATGGATAGAAAGGCAGGCCCATCCTAGTGACATGCAGAACTTCTGATACAGCAACTCTGGCTCAAGGGCTTCCCACTGACCTAGCTGAAACTTTCTTTGAACAGCATTGCAGTCGTGACTCTTCCTGTTCTATCTTCTTTCCTTCCCTCTGTCTCTTTCCCCTTCCGTAGGTGTCAGTCCTATCTCATGATCAGACTAAAGGCTCTCTCTGCCTCCTCTTGCTCTTTCTTTCCATCTTCTTTTATTCTCTCCCCCAGTAAATCTCCTGCTCATCTAACCTTGTCTTGACATCTGCTTCTTGGCAAACCTGAACTAATATGCCATACTTCATTGAAAGCATTAATCATTTTGTGTTCTGTCCACTCCACCAAACACATACACACATACCCTGGTAGATTGCTCATGTTTTCCTCAAACTACCTCCTTCTTGGCCATCAGAATTGCTCCTTTCTGAGTATCATTCTTATGATTTCTTGCTCCTGCTGAAAGGCAATAAATGTCATTTATTTTTTAGATAAAATGTCCTATTTTAGCTTTTTAATTGTACATTGTATCTTCTTGTGAATATAATGCTTCAAACAGTAAAAATGCAAAGGATTCCAAAAAACCCTAAGCAGAACTTCTAATCGTGGGAATTTCAGTTCCTAGTCGGGGAGATAACTGAGGACCACAGGCCCCTCAAAGCATGCTCTTGAGGTAACTCTCTACTGCAGTTACTTCTGTGTGATGGTATAGTCACCACTAACCTCTGCTTCCCCTTTCTGCTACTGCCTTCAGAGCAATGCTGAAAGCTGGGAAGGTTTTCCTTCCTCTCCAAAAGACCACGATAATGCTAGGTCCTGCCATACAAAAGAAGAAAGTAATTTTAAGAGTTGTATTTATTTAACTTTTGTTGGAATTGTGATTTGGGAGAACTTAGAGTCTACTCAATGATATCATTTAATGGAAGTAGTTACACTCAAGCATTGCAAGGTAAGAAAAATAGAGAAGCATGGAAAAATCCCTTAGCTGTAAGGTCATTGTCAACCATGAACATGTTGTGGTGACCACTGATGTGGTTCATCTTTTTGTATCTCAGCTAATATAGGAAATAAGCTGACACCCTAAGCTAGTAACCATTACAAAAAGATCCAGAGCATTATACCATATAGTACTTAAGGTTTTTGAGAAAATAATACTTTCCAGTTTTTATCAGAGTATTCAAGATGTTTCAGAAAGAATTAATATTTAAATGGATATTAAAGTAATTATTTAAAGACCGACATGTCAATATTTCAAGTTAGGCCTAACATTCTTTCTAATTGACTCTATATTTATCCTCAATTTATTTACTTACTTTCTTACTTGCTAAATTTGGAATGAAACTACTTCTTTTGGATAATTGGTAACTATGGCAATTGGAAGGATAATAAAATGTAAATAAGAGGCTGTATCTTCGCCATCATTTAAAGAACTGGAGGGGCAAATTCACTCTGCTAGCTAGTGATGGGATTTGACATTCTTTCATCCAGTATTTTACTCACCCATTTTAACTGTTTTATTTTCTTCTTTGAACATGAATTCTTAAATCAGAAAGAATGCCTTGGAATCAGCAGTGAGGAAGAAAATAAATGCACCATATCCCATTGCTAAAGAAAATAATCTGGCTTGTTAGTTTTTCTAATCTTATTCTAATCTGAACCCATCCTGCCTTTTTGACATTAAATTTATGCAACCTCCTACATGTACCTTCCAAACCAGCCAAACCAAAAAATTCATTGTTCCTAGGGTATTAGGTAGGCGTACTGGCCTCTGAGACTTTGTTCATACTATTCCACCTCCCCAGAAACCATTAACATGCAGCCCCCCGGCCCCTAGCAATCACCAGTCTCCTCTTTATGAGTTTCACAGTTTTAAACTCCACATATAAGTGAGATCATGTAGTATTTGTCTTTCTCTGTCTGAGTTATTTCATGTAGCATAATGATGAGTATAGTTAATAATATTATATTGTATGCCTGAAAACAGCTAAGAGACTAGATTTTAAATCTTCTCAACACACATGCACACACACACACACACACACACGCACACACATAAAGGTTACTGTGTGAGGTGGTGGATGTGTTAACTAACCTTGTGGTGGTAATCATTTTACAATATAACATGTATGTCTGTAACTCTAGGGGGACAATCCCAGAGCAAAATACCTTTGAAACCAAAATCAAAGGGAGAAATAAAGTGGGAGAAACCCATTTATTTCTTACAAGCAGTCATCCGGTGTCACTCCAGACCTGGCTGCAGAAGAAGAGAGAGCTCCACCCAACCTCTCATGTCCAAATAAGCCCTCACTTGCCCATGTAGTTACCTACTGATACGGAGATGGCTACTGCTCTCCACCCCTTGGAAACACCTATAGATATGGAGATGCGCTAAAGCCAGGCAAGAGATTCTGGAAACATTGCAATTTTACCCACAATGCCAAATCATCACATTGTATACCTTAAGATTGCATATGTTTTATGTCAGTTATATATCAATAAAGTTGGAGAACAAAAAAGATGCACCTCTTAAGGACTAGTTCATACCTCACTTTTCCATGATCGCTTCCTTGATCGTCCAAGCAGGAAATGACCCCTATATCATTAAAACAAACAACACAGGACAGTTTGCAAGCATACATTCTGGAGCTGGACTCTGGATTGAAATCCCAGCTCCACTCCTGTGTGATCCTGAGCAAGTCACCCAACCTTTCTGAGCCTCAATGTCCTTATCTGTTAAATGGTGGAAACAACAGCTTCAACAAGTATTTATTTGGGACATTAAATTAGATTAGTTATTATTATTATGCTTATGATTTTGGTTACCAGTTTATCCCATATAACTTTCCAGTGTAATTGTTTGTTTACAAGATTTATCTCTCCTAACAGTTTGTAAACTTAAGCTTAAGTAGATATTGTCTCTTTTCATCTTTCTATCTACCATAATTACATATGAGTGGTGGGTGTCCAATGACCTTTTTTGGTGGGGGGACAGCAGTAAGTGGATAAAACACAAATTGAGTGAATTCTGACTAGTCCATCAATTCTCACAATAGTTATTCCTATTTGATGCTAAAGTAACAGGTGTTAAAATAGCAATGGTAGTATAAGGACAAGTGAGAAATTTACCTTTGGAGCATTAGGGAGGACATACCTGGTTATGAGTTACTGGAATAGACATTTGGGGAAGTTTCCACTTTTCCGATGCGTAGGCATTTGTTTCTAACCTTTTTTTTTTTAATGAAATTTTTCAAGTACTTCTAAAAACCAACAGATTTCAATAACTACAAGAGTAGAGAAAGGACAGCTAAAGAGGTTGCCAAGCAAGAAGTTTCACAGGAAATGCTGGTACTGGGGATGTATGTGAAACCCAGTTGAAGCCTCCAGCCAGAGGCTGAGTCCAGTTAAGCTAACACTGCTGGTCTCTCTTCAGACTTCAATCTTTTGCACTAAACTAAAATCCACCTTGCTCCTTTGACTTTGTACCTGGAAAGCAATAGGGGATGTTGTCCTCCTTGTTAGCTAAAACATGCTGATATGTATTAAATATGAATCCAGTGTGAACATAATAATAATCTTTCTATATATGGTTGGTCTGCAGAATTCTGATTGTTCTTAACATGTACACCTGATTTTGTCCCAGGAACCATATGCCTAATTTGATCATGAAAATTATTGGCAAATGGGGTATGAGACATAGACTTTCACTTGGCTTCTTTGTTAGATGTACTTGATTTCTATCAGGTGACTGTCCATAGGGTAGAAAAGTGCTACTACCTCCCTGGCATCTGTTTTCTTTACTCATGAAGACTCTTACGGGAGGAAGGAGTAAACAGGCCTGCCTGAGAACCCACCAACCCTCAGGTAGTTATTACGGTACTGCCAGGGAATAGAGCCCAAGGTGGGGAAAGGAAAAATAAAAACATGTTTTAGTTGTTATTTGAAATGCTCTTTAAAAAATACATATTGAATGTTATTTATACTGAATTAAGTGGTCAGTTTATCATATGTAATGAAGCTTGCTTAGAATGCCCTTGGAACCTCTAAAACTATATTCTAAGTAAGGCATTTCATGTTTTGGCATTCAGATAGTAACAGACAATATTTATTTTCATGTCTTTTTTTCACAACTGTTCTGATGATGTATAGAATGTGGTGATTAAACTGTTAGTGGCCTTCATTTTATCCGTTAACCCAGATCAGACTCTAAGTGCGTTACTTGGATTCTCTTGTTTAATTCACACATCCACCCTCCTGAAGACGATCATTAACCTCACTTCACAAATGAGGAAGTTAAGATACAGCTGCATAACAGTTCAGCTATTGTTTAGTATGTGCCCAACATCACAGCTAATAAGCAATAGATCTTTATTTTAAAACAGGGAAGTCTGACTTTATAGCCTGAACTCTTACTAGCAGTTATGCTCTACTGCCTTTTAAATAGACTCAGAAGCTGAATATCCTGTACAAGAAAACCAAATGGGAATTATATCTTTCAAAGCTCAGTCATTCATTCACTCAGTAATAAATACTTATCATGCACCTATTCTGTCCAGGTTTTCAACAATCCCTTGGTGGAGTTTCAAAGCTAAAAATAGGCTCTTCTCCTGTTCTCAGTGTGTTCAGAGCCTTTTGGGGGGTTAAGGACAATGCTGTAGATTTGAACAAGGGACAGTGCAGCCACCTTCAAGGGGTTCCCAGCTTATCCAGGTTGGCCTGTGATTGCTTTGCCGAGGAACTGAGGGATTGTTCTGGAGGAAGAGCAGGAGTTTACCAGGAGAACAAGACCAGGAGTGTTCTAGGCAGAGGAACAGCCTGTGGAAAGATGCAGAGTTGAGAAATAGCAACATTGTTTGGGGGAATTGAAAGTGGTGCAGGAAAACCATAGAATGCAGGCAGAAGAGGGCCGCAAGTTCACCAAAGGAATCATGTTCAAGGTCACACATGTTTTAAAATCCCAGATTTTAAAACTTGGGCTTCCTAGCATTGAACATGTCAGCCTGGCCTCATGGTTTGAGCTGGTAGCAGTGCAAAAGCATAAACATGCTCATACATTTATCAAGAAATTTAGAATTTGCTTCCCCTTGTATTCACTGGCCTTCCACAGACATATTTTGCTTTCAGTTTCTTACATTAGTTCTGTAATTTGAATTAATTTTTCAAGCAATCCCAAACTGACCAACAAAAAGAAAAAAAAAATTCCAGCTTCATGTTGATCAGTAAAGATGATGGATGCTTCCTTCTTTTTGAACAGGTTTGCCAGGCATGATTGATTTAATAATAGGTAGGTTTCATTTTAATGTTAGTGACAATTGGAGGAAGAGTTGGCAAAGAGAATAAGAGAGTGGTACTCTATAGCAGGTATTTAACGAAGACAGCATGAAAATCAATATTAATTCTTTGCTGGCAGCTGAAAATATCAGGCAACTCAATTAGACAAACAGGCCATCGTGTCAAGACAGTAGTGTTAGTCTGTTCATTGGCTCACCTCTGGACTAAATGAGAACTGTTATTGATTAAAAATCCGTTCCAGGAATGGCATAGCACATGTTAAACAGTTCCTATTTCTCCCGGGAGCCAAAAATGTTCCTCCCTTTGCTGTTTCTGGTCTTTCTTTAATCCCATCAGTTTCCAAGTCTCTCCATTCTTTGAAGGCAAAATTCTCACAGGCCTTTTCAAGCTGTTTCCCACCCATGGAGCAGGGGATCATGTGGAAGCCGCCCCTCCCAGCGTGTACATCTCCTACACACACCAGAGATACTCCAAGACTGTGACAGCTGCAGAGAGGAGTGCCGCAGAGCAAATCAAACCTGCAGCGTGGCCCAAGGCTGGATTTCTTGGCCATATCTGTGCAAGCTGGTAGAGGAGCTGTCACAGGAAAGCTGGGAGGAAAATTAAGGAAGAAGGAACTGTGAACTTTCTGTGCTTTATACCTTGTAAGTATAACCCAGGTTTATTATTATAAATCAGTCTACCTACTTTGGGGATCTGCAGGCCTAGATCTTATAAAGTAGTGGAATGCTTGGGAAAATGAACTTTGATCCAGTGCATCTCCCAGGAACCCTTGGGAATTCCCTGTGGTTTTTACCTATGACTTATGCCTATTTAGTAGAAAGACACATGCCTGAAGTATCAAAATATTTAGAATAGAGAGTAAGACTGTCCATGTGAATGGTAAACAGGAGCTCCTTGAAGAGCATGTTGGAATCTTTACGTCCATCAAGTGTAGCTGGGCTTCTCTGTGGGACTGCGGCAGCTAAGGAAGCAGACTCTCTCCCTGGGAGTGCTGTAGTGTCCCCAGATCAGTGTCACATATTTGTCTAGGTGTGTCCTCATGTCTCTGACCTACATTAATGGATGTATATGTTTTTACTCTTTTTATGTCTTTCCATCAATTGGATCTTCATCATTATTGTGACCATGTCCAAGAACCTCAACTTACAAAATTATTCTCTCACACTGTTGATTGGAAAAGATCTACAAAAATGTGTGTTTTCCCAAGGTCCCTTTGATAAGAGAGTGAGGAAGGGAAGTCCCCACAATATAATCCCCTGCAGGGCTGTCTAATGTTAGAATGAAATTAGAATATTCAAATTTATAAAAGACCCTAATTCTAGGAGTTAGACCCTGATGTCCCTTTCACATCCTAAGGGAAATGGATCCTTGGTCTCTGCCTCTATTCTTTTGAAGAGAACGAATTGAAAATTTCAGTGAGGAAAGCTTACAGAATTGGAAGTCTAAAAAAAAAATGGATGGAGGCTTGATTTAATAACAAAGAATCTCTAAAACGGGCCCACAGACTTAGAAAAGAGTGAAAAGTAAAAATAATTTAACTCATATTCATTTCCTAATGTAATATAGGCACAAAGCTAGAGGCGTTACACTGTTTTCTTGTTTGACACACAGCTTTCGAAAACTTGGTGTTCTATCATATTAGGTGAGATCACTGGGACTCAGGTAACATTACTGGTGAGTAATTTAACAAAAATGTATTCAGATGTCCTTGATTCCAAAGGATGTATACTTCTCAAAGCACCATACTCTGCTTAAAAATGTTCTAGTACATGATAAAGGCAAAATAGATTAAGAAGTCCTCCCTTTCTTTCATACCTCACATTCAAACCTTGTGACTATATCATCACATTTATGTCTACAGTCCAAGCACCTCTCTATGGCTATCATGCTGCTTCATGTTCTCAGCATCTCTCCTGGAATATGCAATATCCTCCTACCTGGTCTCCCTGTGTCTACCTTTGTCCGCATATTGTCTAGTCCTGACAGAGAGGCTGAATGAGCCTTTTAAAATACCAGGTCAAACCACTCCTCTGATCAAAACTAACCAGAAGCTCCCTACTTCACTCAAAATAAAAGGCCATTATAGTTCACCAAAACCAGTGGAGGACAGAACTTCAGGTCTCTATCCCACACGAAAAGCAACAAACAAGCTGGCAAAAACTAAGAATCAACTTTCGCAGAAGTCAGCAATCTAGTAAGAAACACACCAAAAAGGGAAATGAATGAAGAAAGAAGTTGCTACAATGCAGGCAGAGCATTAAAAATAGATTTTATTTTATTTACTTTTTATTAAGGTATCATTGATATACACTCTTATGAAAGTTTCACATGTGCAACATTGTGGTTACTACATTCACCCATATTATCAAGTACCCCCACACACCCCATTGCAGTCACTGCCCATCAGCATAGTAAGATGCTGTAAGGTCACTACTTGTCTTCTCTGTGCTATACTGTCTTCCCCACCTACATTATATGTGATAATCATAATGCCCCTTATTCCCCATCTCCCTCCCTCCCCACCCACCCTTCCCACCCCCATTCCTTTGGTAACCACTAGTCTCTTGGAGTCTGTGAGTCTGCTGCTATCTTGTTCCTTCAATTTTGCTTTGTTGTTATACTGCACAAATGAGCGAAATCATTGGGTATTTGTCTTTCTCTGCCTGGCTTATTTCACTGAGCATAATACCCTCTAACTCCATCCATGTTGTTGCAAATGGTAGGATTTGTTTTCTTCTTATGGCTGGATAATATTCCATTGTGTATATGTACCATATCTCCTTTATCCATTCATCTACTGATGGACACTTAAGTTGCTTCCATATCTTGGCTATTGTAAATAGTGCTGCAATAAACATAGGAGTACATAAGTCTTTTTGAATCTGGAATCTTGTGTTCTTTCAGTAAATTCCTAGGAGTGGAATTCCCAGGTCAAATGGTATTTCTATTTTTAGTTTTTTGAGGAACCTCCATATTGCTTTCAACAATGGTTGAACTAATTTACATTCCCACCAACAGTGTAGAAGGGTTCCCCTTCTCTGCATCCTCACCAGCATTTGCTGTTCCTTGTCTTTTCAGTGTTGACCATCTTAACTGGTGTGAGGTGATATCTCATTGTGGTTTTCATTTGCATTTCCCTGATAATTAGCGATGTGGAGCATCTTTTCATGTGCCTGTTGGCCGTCTGAATTTCTTCTTTGGAGAAGCATCTGTTCCTATCCTCCACCCATTTTTAAATCAGCTTATTTGCTTTTTGGGTTTTAAGGCATGTGAATTCTTCATATATTTTGGATGTTTACCCCTTGTCGGATATGTCATTTACGAATATATCCTCCCATACATTTGGATGACTTTTTGTTTTACTGGTGGTGTCCTTTGCTGTACAAAAGCTTTTTAGTTTGATGTAGACCCATTTGTTCATTTTTGCTTATGTTTCTCTTGCCCAAGGAGATGTGTCCATGAAAAAGTTGCTCATGCTTATATTCAAGAGATTTTTGCCTGTTTTCTTCTAAGAGTTTTATGGTTTCATGACTTACATTCAGGTCTTTGATTCATTTCTAGATTACTTTTGTGTATGGAGTTAGACAGTAATCCAGTTTCATTCTCTTACATGTAGCCGTCCAGTTTTGTCAACAACAGTTGTTGAAAAAGCTGTCATTTCTCATTGTATATCTATCCATGGGTCCTTTATCATATAGTAATAGACCATATATGCCTGGGTTTATATCTTGGATCTCTATTCTGTTCCATTGATCTATGGGTCTGTTCTTGTGCCAGTACCAAAATGTCTTGATTACTGTAGCTTTGAAGTAGAGTTTGAAGTCAGGGAGCATAATCCCCCCACTTTATTCTTCCTTCTCAGGATTACTTTGGCTATTTGGGGTCTTTTGTGGTACCATATGAATTTTAGAACTATTTGTTCTACTTGAAGAATGCTGTTGGTATTTTGATAGGCATTGCATTGAATCTGTGGATTGCTTTACGCAGGATGGCCATTTTGACAATGTAATTCTTCCTATTCATGAACACAGGATGTATTTCCTTTTATTGGTATCTTCTTTAATTTGTCTCATGAGAGTCTTGTAGTTTTCAGGGTATAGGTCTTTCACCTCTTGATTAGGTTTATTTCCAGATATTTTATTCTTTTTGATGCAATTGTGAATGGAATTGTTTTCCTGATTTCTCTTTCTGCTAGTTCCTTGTTAGTATGTAGGAATGCAACATATTTCTGTGAACTGATTTTGTATCCTGTGACTTTTCAGTTATTAGTTCTAGTAGTTTTGGGGTGGATTCGTTAGGGTTTTTTATGTACAATATCATGTCATCTGCAAACAGTGACAGTTTGACTTCTTCCTTACCAATCTGGATGCCTTTTATTTCATTGTGTTGTCTGCCGTGGCTAGGACCTCTGGTAGTATGTTGAATAAAAGTGAGAAGAGCAAGCATCCTTGTCTTGTTCCTGATCTTAGAGAAAAAGATTTCAGCTTTTTGCTGATAAGTATGATGTTGGCTGTGGGTTTGTCATATATGGCCTTTATTATGTTGAGGTATTTGCCCTCTGTACCCATTTTATTGAGAGTTTTTATCATGAATGGATGTTGAATTTTGTCAAATGCATTTCAGCATCTATGTAGAGGATCATGTGGTAATCCTCTTTTTGTTGATGTGGTGGATGATGTTGATGGATTTTCAAATTTTGTACCATCCTTACATCCCTGGAAAAAATCCTACTTGATCATGATGGATGATATTTTTTGACGTACTTTTTAATTCAGTTCGCTAATATTTTGTTGAGTATTTTTGCACCTATGTTCATCGGGGATATTGGTCTATAATTGTCTTTGTATGGATTTGGTATTAGAGTGATGCGAGCCTCGTAGAATGAGTTGGAAATATTCCCTTTTATACTTTTTGGAAAACTTTAAGGTATTAGGTCTTCACTAAATGTTTGATAAAATTCAGCAGTGAATCCATCTGGTCCAGGAGTTTTGTTCTTAGGTAGTTTTTTGATTACCAATTCAATTTCATTGCTGGTAATTGGTGTGTTCAGATTTTCTGTTTCTACCTGGGTCAGTCATGAAAGGTGGTATTTTTCTAGAAAGTTGTCCATTTTTTCTAGGTTATACAATTAGCACATAATTCTTCATACTATTCTCTAATAATTCTTTGTATTTCTGTGGTGTCCACAGTGATTTTTCCTTTTGCATTTCTGATTCTGTTTATGTTTGTAGACTCTCTTTTCTCTTGATATATCTGGCTAGGGGTTTATCTATTTTGTTTATTTTCTTGAAGAACCAGCTCCTGCTTTCTTTGATTCTGTTGTTTTAGTCTTCTTGATTTTATTTATTTCTACTCTGATCTTTATTATGTCCCTCCTTCTACTGACTTTGGGCCTCATTTGTTCTTATTTCCTGAGGTAAGCCCGTATTATAATATGCTTCCCTCTTAGCATGGCCTTTGCTGCATCTCACAGATTTTGCAGTGTTGAGTTATTGTTATTTGTCTCCATATATTGTTCGATCTCTGTTTTTAGTTGGTCTTTTATCCATCGATTATGTAGGAGTCTATTGTTAAGCCTCCATGTGTTTATGGGCTTTTCCTTTGTGTAATTTATTTCTAGTTTCATACTTTTTTGGTCTGAGAAGCTGGTTGATACAATTTCAATCCTGAATTTACTGAGGCTCTTTTTGTGGCCTAGTATATGATCTATTCTTGAAAATGTTTCATGTGCACTTGAAGAGAATGTGTATCCTGATGCTTTTAGGTGGAGTGTTCTGTAGATTTCTGTTAGATCCGTCTGTTCTAATGTGTTGTTCAGTGCCTCTGTGTCCTTACTCGTTTTCTGTCTGGTTGATCTGTCCTTTGGAGTGAGTGGTGTGCTGAAGTCTCCTAAATGAATGCATTGCATTCTATTTCCCCCTCTAATTCTGTTAATGTTTGTTTCACATATGTATGTGCTCCTATGTTGGATGCATAGATATTTATAATGGTTATATCTTCTTGTTGGACTAACTCCTTTATCATATTGCAATGTCCTTCTTTGTCTCTTGTTACTTTCTTTGTTTTGAAGTCTATTTTGTCTGATATACATATTGCAACTCCTGCTTTTTTCTCCCTATTAATTGTATGAAATATCTTTTTCCATCCCTTCACTTTAAGTCTGTATATGTCTTTGGGTTTGAACTGAGTCTCTTGTAGGCAAATATAGATGGATCTTGTTTTTTTACCCATTCTTTAACTCTGTCTTTTGATTGATGCATTCAGTCCATTTACATTTATGATGATTATCAATAGATATGTAGTTATTGCCATTGCAGGCTTTAGATTCATGGTTACCAAAGGTTCAAGGGTAGCTCCTTTACTATCTAACAGTCTAACTTAAATCCCTTAGTATACTATTTCCAATACAATCTAAAGTTTCTTTTTTTCCCCCTCCCTTCTTTTTCTTCTTCCTCTGTTCTTTAGATATTAGGTATCATATTCTATACTCTTTGTGTATCCCTTGACAGACTTGGCTATAATTGATTTAATTTTCCCTTTTCTTAGTAATTAATTTTCTACTTCATTTACTGTGGTTTTATTACCTCTGGTGACAGCTATTTAGGCAGCCTTAGGAGCAGTTCCACCTACAGCAGTCCCTCCAAAAAACACTGTAGAGACATTTTGTAGGAGGTAAATTCCCTCAACTTTTGCTTATCTGGAAATTGTTTAATCCCTGCTTCAAATTTAAATTATAATCTTGCCAGGTGGAGTATTCTTTGTTCAATGCCCTTCTGTTTCATTGCATCAAATATATCATGCCACTCCCTTGTGGCCTGCTGTAAGGTTTCTGCTGTAAAGTCTGAAAATTGCCTGATGGGTTTTCCTTTGTATGTGATCTTTCTTCTCTCTCTCACTGCTTTTAATACTCTGTCCTTATCCTGATCTTTGCCATTTTAATTATTGTATGTCTTGGTGTTGTCTTCCTTGGGTCCCTTGTGTTGAGAGATCTGTTAACTTTCCATGGCCTGAGAGACTATTTCCTCCCCATACTGGGGAAGTTTTCAGCAATTATTTCCTCAAAGACACTTTCTATCCCTTTTTATCTCTTCTTCTGTACCTCTACAATAAGAATATTGTTCCATTTGGACTGGTCACACAATTCTCTTAATATTTTTTCATTCCTAGAGATCCTTTTTTCTCTCTTAGCCTCAGCTTCTTGTATTCCTGTTCTCTGACTTCTTTTTCATTACTGTCTTCTCAACATCATCTAATCTTATTTTAAATTCCTCCAATATATGTTTCTTTTTTGGATACTGTATTTTTCAAAGTTTCTATCTCTTCCTTGAAGGCCTCCCTGAGGTCTTGACTATTTTTCTGTAGCTCCATGAACATGTTTATGATTTTTATTTTGAAATCTTTATCAGGAAGATTGGTGATTTCAGTTTCAATTTGTCCTCTTCCTGGTGTTTGTGGGATTTTGGTTTGTACCAGGTTCTTTTGCTGTTTCATATTTGTAATGAATAATATGGAATAATAACTTTGTGTAGTTGTTGCCCTCTAGTGCACAGAAGCTCTACTCTCCAGAGCTGCTCAGCACCTGTGGTGATGGGAGGGTCACAGGCAAGCATTGCTGTCGGGAGTAAAGAGCTCCTGCCTGAATCCCAGCTGCAGTGCCTGCCTCCTCTGCCAGGGCTAGTTGGGCAAGCATGCAGGGAGGAGTCTCTATCCTACAGCCCCGTAGCTGCTATAGGCAGACCTGCTCTCTGGCTGGCCTGGTGCAATGGGTAGGCAGCAGGTTTTCAAGGGAGAAAGGAGCAGCAGGCTGAAAATAGCAGTGTGCGGCCTCAGGGCTGTGTTACCAGCCAGAGGGATGGAGCACCTGAAGCTCCCGAAAGTTCCCAACCTGCTGGGTTGAATACACCAGGATGATTTTGTCCACCTATCCTTTCTCCTGAGCAACAAGTTCTGTGCAATCCTTGCCCCTCTAGTAGGTCTCTTGCTGTTGGGTATTATCTCAGAGTGCCCACCTTTCTTTTGTCCCAGAGTGGCCAGTTGTGGGTACCTGTTCTCCACAAGTGGCTGGAATCTCAGTCTCTCTGAGTGTTCTGCCTGTCTTAGCTTTCCAACCCCATTAATCTCCAGAACACCATGTAATGTAGGTTTGTGCTCCCAGGGCAGATCTCCATGGCTGGGTGTTCAGCAGTCCTAGGCCTCCACCCCCTCCCCACTCTATTTCTCTTCTTCCCACTGGTGAGCTGGGGTGAGGTCCCACTGGATCTTGGCTTTGCTACTTTAGTCTTTTCTGTGAGGTCTTTTCTTTTCTCCAGATGTCAGAAATCTGTTGCAGTCTTATTTCCTGTTGCTCTTTCAGGATTAGTTGTATTTGCTGTATTTCCATATTACATGTGGTTTGGGGAGGAAGTTTCTGTCTCACTTCTCATGCCACCATCTTTAAGACCCTCCCCATAGATTTTATTTTTTAGAGCAACTTTAGATTTACAACAAAATTAAGCAGAAAGTACAGTTCCCATACACCCTTTGATGCCACATATACACAGCCTCCTCCATTATTGATTTTTCTACACTAGGGTGATACATTTGTTACAATCAATGAACTTACTTTGTTTTGACGTGTTGTTGTCACCCATGGTCCATAGTGTTTATTAGATTTCAGTCCTTGTGTTGCACATTCCAAGAGTTTTGACAAATATCAACCATTATGATATAATACAGAGTAGTTTCACTGCACTGAAATCTGATCTGTCTACTCATTCCTCTCTCCCATATTATAACCCTTTGTGATCAAGTATTTTTTACAGTTTCCATGTTTTTTTGCCTTTTCCCAAATATCATATAGTTGGAATCATAGAGTATGTAGCCTTTTCAGATTGGCTTCTTTCACTTAGTAATTTGCATTTAAGTTTCCTCCATATTTGCCATCTGTATCTTTGGTAAGGTGTCTTTTTAGGTATTTTTCCAATTTTTAAATTGGGTTATTCATTTTCTTATTACTGAATTTGAAGGGTTCTTGGTATACTTTATATAACAGTCCTTTATCTTAAGGTCTTTTGCAAATACTTGCTCCCAGTCTGTGTTGGCTTGTCTTCTTATTCTTTTGACAGTGTCTTTCACAGAACCGAAATTTTTCATTTTAATGAAATTCAGCTTATCAATTATGTCTTTCAAGGATTATGTCTTTGGTGTTGCATCCAAAGAGTCATCACTAAATGCAAGGTCATTTAGGCTTTCCCCACTATTATCTTCTAGGAGTTCTATAGCTTTGCATTTTACATTTAATTCTGCAACCCATTTTGAGCTAACTTTTGTCAATGGTGTAACATCTGTGTTTATATTCATTTTTAGCATGTCCATTTTTTTGGTATCATTTGTTGAAAAAAGTAACTTTTCTTCATCATATTGCCTTTGTTCCTTTCTCAAAGATGAATTGACTATGATTATGTGGGTCAAATTATGGGGTCTCTATTCTGTTCCATTGATTTATTTATTCCTTAACCCATACTATACTATCTTGATTATTGTAGCTTTATAATTACATTCATATCAGATAGTATCAATTATCCCACTTCATTTTTCAATATTCTTTTTAATATTTTGGGTCCACCTCTCCCACTCCATATTAACTTTAGAATAAATCTGTCAATATCCATAAAATAACTTGCTGGAATTTTTATTGGCACTATATCAAATATAGAGATCACATTAAAAAAAACTGACATTTTGATAATACTGAGACTTTCTACCCATAAACATGAAATATGTCCCCATTTACTTACTTCCTGTTTGGTTTCTTTCACCAGAAATATATATGAAAAATACATATGAGGAAAATATATATGAGGAAGAATATGTGTATATATATATGAATGAATACATACATATTTTGTTAGGCTTATACCTAAATATTTCACTTTGGTGAGAGCTTATGAAAATGGTATGTGTTTTTAATTTCAAATTCAAATTGCTAATTGCAGAAACTTTGTATTCTGCAACCTTGCTATCCTCACTTATTAATTTAAGGAGGGATTTTTTAGTTGTTGATCTTTCTAATATTCTGTACAATCATGTCAATGCATGGGATACTGTAAAAATCAGTTCTAAGAGGAAAGTTTATAGTGATAAACGTTAAGTGAAAAGAAAGATCTCAAATTCAACAACCTAACTTTACAACTCAAGGAACCAGAAGAACAGACTAAACCCAAAGTTAGCAAAAGGAAGGAAATTACAAAGATCAGAGCAGAAGTAGTGAAATAGAAAAGCAATAGAAAAGATCAATGAAAATAACAGCTGTTTTTTGAAAAGATAAACAACCTTAACAAACAATAGCTAGACTAAGAGAAAGAGGACTCAAATAAAATCAGAAAGAAGAGATACATAACTGATACTACATAAATACAAAGGATCATAAGAGACAAATATGAAAATTACACACCAACAAATTGGGTGACCTAGAAGAAATGGATAAATTCCTAGAAATATGCAACCTACCAAGATTAAATCATGAAGAAACAGAATATATGAACAGATCAAAGCCATTAAGGATATTTACTCAGTTATCTAAAACCTCCCAACAAAGAAAATCCAATACCAGATGGCTTCAATACTGAATTCTCTAAACATTTAAAGAATAATCAATCCTTAACAAACTCTTCCAAAAAAATAAAAGAGAAGGGAATGCATTCTTATTCATTGTATGATGACAATAATACCCTGATACATCAATTGATGTAGGAAAGGCATTTCACAAAATTGAACACCCTTCCATGATTTAAAAAATACTCTTATGAACTATAAGTAGAAAGGAACTTCCTTAGTATGATAGAGTAGTTGAAGAAAACACACAGCTAACAATCTCCATGGTGAAAGACTTAAAGCTTTCCCTTAAGATTAGAAATAAGACAAGAATGATTGCTTTTGCTATTTCTTTTCAAAATTGTATACAAAGTTATATCCAAAAAATTAGGCAAGAAAAGAAAACATATGGCATACAAACTGGAAAGAGGAAAGTAAAATTATTTCTGTTTACAGATGACATGATATTATAGAGATAGAAAATCCTAACAAATCCACAAGAAGCTATTGGATATAATAAATGAATTCAGCAAAGTTGCAGAATATAATATCAAAAACAAAAATTAGTTATATTTACTCAAATAGGCAATGAACAATTAAGAAAATAATTCCATTTACAATAAGATCAAAGAGATAAAATCATTAGGAATAAATTTAACAAAGGAGCTGTAAGACTTGTATACTGAAAGTTTAAAATACTGTTGAAAGAAATTCAAGAAGATATAAATAAATGAACAGACATTCCTTGTTCATGGATTGGATGCCTTAATATTGTCAAAATACCGCTACCCAAAGCAATCTACAGAGTCAATGCAACCCCAGTCAAAAGTCCAATGGTCTTTTGTGCAGAAATGGAAATGTTGTTCCTAAACTTCACATGGAATTGCAGAGAGTTTCAAACAGCAAAACAATCCTTAAAATGGAAAAGTTGGATGACTCATACTTCCCAAGTTGAAAACTTACTACAAAGCTACAGTAATTAAAATAGAGTTATAATGGATAAGGATTAACATTTAGATCAACACAATAAAATTAAGAGTCCAAAACAAACTTGAATCCAAAAATTAGTTTTCCTTAAGGGTGCCAAGACTATCCAATGGGGAAAGACTTTTCTCTTCAACCAAGGGACAACTGGATACCTACATGCAAAAAAAAAACAAAACCAAAAAAACCTCTGCCTAACACCATATAAAAAATTAAGTCAGAATGCATCAGAAACCCAAATGTAACAGCTAAAGCTATACAAGTCTCAGAATAAGACATAGGAGTAAATCTTCGTGATTTTGGGTTTGGCAATGGATATGACATCAAAAAATGGAAGCAAGAAAAGAGAAAAGAAAAAAAATTAAAATTTTTATGCATCAAAGGATACTATAAAAAATGTGGAAAGACTAAATAACTGGGTAAAATACTTGCAAATGTATTTGATAAGGATTTAGTGTCTAGGATATATAGAAACTCTTATATCTCAACAATAAAAAACAAACTACCCAATTAGCAAATGGGCAAAGGCCTTGAATACATATTTTCCCATAAAAGATATATATGCACATGAAAATTGCTCAATTTCACTAATCATTAGGAAAATGCAAATCAAAACCACAATGACATACTACTTAACCACTAGGATGTCTACAATAATAATTAAGAAAAAAATTCCATATACTAGTGAAGATGTGGAGAAATGAGAAATCTCAGAGGTTGCTGGTGGGAATGTAATATGGTGCAGCTTTGTAGAAAACAGGGTAGGAGTTATCTAAAAACTTAAACTTAGAATTACTCTATGACCTAGGAATTCATTCCTAGGTGTATACCCAAAAGAATTGAAAACTGGTATTCAAACAAAAATTTGCAGACAAGTGTTCATAGAATCACTATTCATAATAGTCAAAAGGTGGAAACAAACCAAAATGTCCATCAATTAATGAATAACTAAACAAAATATAGTGTAGCCATACAATGGAGTATTATTCAGGCATAAAAAAGATATAATGATATATCTTACAACATAGATGAACCTTAAAACATTATGCTAAATGAAAGAAGCCAGACACACAAGATTACATGTTATATAGTTTCATTTATATAAAATGTTCAAAATAGGCAAATCCATAGAATCGGAAGGAAGATTGGTGGTTGACAAGGGCTGGAAGGATGTAAGAATGGGGAATGACTTCTTCGCGGGCATGTGGTGATCTTTTGGGGGTGATGAAATCTTTTGGAACTAGATAGAAGTAATAATGATAATTGTTCATTCACGTTCAGACCCCAACCCATGCCTGGGAGGAAGTTCAGGAATGTGAAATGTTCAGAAAGTGTGGTGGGAGGTTGCAGTGCTGGGAAAGGAGATTCCTGAATATGTGGTCTGGGATCCTGGATAAAATTCATACCAGACACCAAATGGAGGTAAAAGCTATCTAATGGTTGCAACTAGCATAGCAAGGGAATGTAATGACCTATGACTCAGTGAGATCAATGTCAATGTGATTAACTCCACATCCCGCGTCTGGAAGGCTTGGGTTGCCAACACACTCCTTGTCATTTGCAGGCTCAGTTCAGAACCTGGGCAGGTCCCAGACTATAGGCGACAGGCCTCTTGACTCTGCCTATGCTGCTGGGAGAGGCATAGAAATACACCTAATTATAGGCCTGGAACTACAAAGTACAATGGAGAATTGAGGCAATTACCCAGGGAGTTTGGGAAGAAGAACAGGATCTTCTTTTCTTTCCCTGTTGACCTACTTTGGGTGATTATTTTTCTTTAGCTTGAATCGAGAGCAGTTTCTTGAAGTAGTTCTGCCCTGCAGTGTTAATAGATGTTATATGGAAACAGGTTTTTTGGAAATGCTGCATTAAACAAAGTTAAGGAGGCTTCGTGACTGCAGAACTTGGGAGGTTTTTTGGTGCACTGATCTTTTGAAAAATAAATGTAGCATTTGCCCAAACCTATTTGCCTATGAAAGTCTTGTTTTGCTTTTTTGTTGTTTGTGTTGTTTTGTTTTAATAAAATCTGTTGCCAGACTGATAGGTCAAGGAACTCATTTTGGGAAATGGTAATTAGATATTTTCTACTCTTTGCTCTTTATGTAGCTCAAATCAGAAGATCTTGCAGTTCCTACCATAAGTAAAGGAACCACTGAAAAGAGTGTGCTGCAAGGGAAAGCCGGCCAGGGTTGGGATCTACTCAGCCAGCAACAAGAGTCTACAGTTAGTTTCTAGACCTATGAGTGCCACTGCATTCTCTTGGGCAAGCCACTTGATCTCTGTGCTTTCCAGTCTGTACAGGGAAACCTTGACCTATCTGCTCTCAGAGATTCTTCCTTTTAAACAATCTGGAATTCAAGTAGTTTGAAGTGTGGATATGGGACTTTCCTATTTAATGTAACATTTTATCCAACTTTTCCAAAACCATTAAAAAAATATTTCATCTCCTCCTTGATTTCAGATGTCCTTTATCACATATTAAATTCCCTTATAAACTTTGGTCTATCTCTGGCCTAATTTGTTCCATTGTTTTGATGCATAAGCTCCACACTATTCGATTATTGAGACACTTAAGTTAGTTTTGTGTATAATTTGACTGCTTTAGAATGTTAGCAACATCTAGAGAAATAATGAGAGTAGGAAATACCAGCTACTTTAATACTTATAGCATAATTTAGATATAAAAATATGTCTCTACTATTGTCTAGTTGATTTTCTGAAAGGATGAATCAGTTGGGTGGCTCTCTGTAGAATGCCTCAGCTGCCTAGAAGTTACTAAATAAAATTATATCAATGCAAATTTCATTGCACTGTCCTCATCTCAGTTACATTGCGGAAACTAAGTCAGCGATCTGTATTTTCATCATCCTTCTGGACTATGTAGCCAACTTCTCATTACTTGCCTGAATACCTGGAATCATGCCTAAGTGGCTTTTGAAATTTAGTCTTCATTTTTTTTTCTTAATTTAACTGCTCGGTTTTCCCCATTACCACTTTTAAATACCTTTGTACCCCCAACTTACAAGTCTTGCTTAATGATCTAGGATGATCATATGAATTTATTACAAAATTAATATGCCCACACACAGAAATCTGTTGCTTTCCTATACACTAACGATGAACTAACAGAAAGAGAAATCAGAAAAACAATTCCATTCACAATTCCATCAAAAAGAATAAAATACCTAGGAATAAACCTAACGAAGGAAGTGAAAGACCTGTACTCTGAAAACTACAAGACACTCCTAAGAGAAATTAAAGAGGACACTAACAAATGGAAATGCATCTCATGCTCTTGGCTAGGAAGAATAATATTGTCAAAATGGCTATACTACCTAAAGCAATCTACAGATTCAATGCAATCCCTATCAAACTACCAACAGCTTTCTTCAATGAACTCAAACAAATAATTCTAAAATTCATATGGCACCACAAAAGACCCTGAATAGCCAAAGCAATCCTGAGAAGGAGGAATAAAACAGGGGGAATTACGCTCCCTGACTTCAAGCTCTACTACAAAGCCACAGTAATCAAGACAATTTGGTATTGGCACAAAAACAGACCCACAGATCAGTGGAACAGAATAGAAAATCCAAACATAAACCCAAACACATACAGTCAATTAATATTTGATAAGGGAGCCTTGGATATACATTGGGGAGATGACGGCCTCTTCAGCAGCTGGTGTTGGAAAAACTGGACAGCTACATGTAAGAGAATGAAATTAGACTACTGTCTAACCCCATACACAAAGGTAAACTCAAGGTGGATCAAAGACCTGAATGTAAGTCATGAAACCATAAAACTCTTAGAAAAAAACATAGGCAAAAATCTCTTGGACATAAACATGAGCAACTTCTTCATGAACATATCTCCCCGGGCAAGGGAAACAAAAGCAAAAATGAACAAGTGGGACTATATCAAGCTGAAAAGCTTCTGTACAGCAAAGTACACCATCAGTAGAACAAAAAGACATCCTACAGTATGGGAGAATATATTCATAAAAAACGTATCTGATAAAGGGTTGACATCCAAAATATATAAAGAACTCATGCACCTTAACAAACAGAAAGCAAATAATCCAATTAAGAAATGGACAGAGGACATGATAGACACTTCTCCAAAGAAGAAATTCAGATGGCCAACAGGCACATGAAAAGATGCTCCACATCGCTAATCATCAGAGAAATGCAGATAAAACCACAATGAGATATCACCTCACACCAGTGAGGATGGCCAACATCCAAAACACAAACAACAACAAATGTTGGCGAGGATGTGGAGAAAAGGGAACCCTCCTACACTGCTGGTGGGAATGCAAATTAGTTCAACCATTGTGGAAAGCAGTATGGAGGTTCCTCAAAAAACTCAAAATAGAAATACCATTTGACCCAGGAATTCCACTCCTAGGAATTTACCCTAAGAATGCAGCAGCCCAGTTTGAAAAGACAGATGCACCCCTATGTTTATTGCAGCACTATTTACAATAGCCAAGAAATGGAAGCAACCTAAGTGTCCATCAGTAGATGAATGGATAAAGAAGAGGTGGTACATATACACAATGGAATATTATTCAGCCATAAGAAGAAAACAAATCCTACCATTTGCAACAACATGGATGGAGCTAGAGGGTATTATGCTCAGTGAAATAAGCCAAGCCGAAAAAGACAAGTATCAAATGATTTCACTCATATGTGGAGTATAAGAACAAAGAAAAAAACTGAAGGAACAAAACAGCAGCAGACTCACAGAACCCAAGAACGGACTAATAGTTACCAAAGGGAAAGGGACTGGAGAGGATGGGTGGGAAGGGAGGGGTAAGAGGGAAAAAGGGGCATTACGATTAGCAGATGTAATGTTGGGGGGGCACGGGGAGGGCTGTACAACCCAGAGAGGACAAGTAGTGACTCTAAGGCATCTCACTATGCTGATGGACAGTGACTGTAATGGGGTTGGGGGGGGGGACCTGATGAAGGGGGTAGTGTAATCACCATAATATTACTCATTTAATTGTAGATTAATGATATCAAAATAAACTTAAAAAAACAAACATTTCTTCATAGTCCACAGATGAGGATAAACTGTGAGTTTGGAGTAAATGCTTTGATATTCTCAGACCAGACACCTTGAGCCAAAGCAAGACAGCAACCTATACTTTTAAAAAATCTGATTTGCAGACAGATTTTCTAAAGAAACTTGAACTTAATTGTGGGATTCCTTGCTGCCGTCAGCAGCCCTGCTTTGAGGGTAAAATATAATCCACAGATTACCCAGCAATTTGGCAGGAACAGGTAATAGTGGGGAAAAGTGAAAATAGATTCTTTTAGTGATTATTTACATTCCTATAATTATGATTCTGCTTCAGTTTACGTGAGAAATAGAGAAATATTTCTAGACCTTTTGTGATCAGTATTTTCAGTGATTATTTAAAAAATATTGACTGCTTTTCACTTTTTAAGTAGATAAGTAAATAAAATCTTATGAGAGAAAAAAAAAATGCCCATTTGCAAATCTCTGCACCCATCTTTGGCTAACCAGGTTGGCCCTAACCAAATGCAAGAGGCAAATTAATTGAAGATAAATTATAGGACTGCTGATTACAATAAACTGGAAGCATATTTTAATCTTGCTATCTTCAGGGAAAAACAAAGATCTTCATTTGGCCTTTGGATGCTGCATATATCCGCTCAGCACAGATTTTGCATTGAGCCTTTATTGCAAGCCTTTAATAAAGGGTAGTTTCTTAAATTAAATGAATACCAATAGCAGGTGACATGGAACTATTATTATTATTATTATTTTTTATTTCAAGCAACCTTCTTCCTTTGTACATAAGAAAGCCTTTCATGTTCACTGGTCAACAGGATTCTTTGTGGTAGTTACACAAAGTTTTGGTAAACATTTTTCAAAGCCAATCAGATTTATTCATCTTACATTTTGTTTTTCAGAAAATGTAGAAACAAGATGTATACTGCACATAAAATTTTGTTTGTTTTTTATCTCCAGATATTTATTTTAACTTCCACCTGGAAGCGATTTAACTAGCCCTTTGTGATGTTTGCCTCAAAATATGCAAACTGAAAATTGGTTTTAAGGCTGGAAGAAAATGGGACCGAGCCAAAAAAATAAATAAAAATAAGTAAAGGAACCATACTCTTGATAAAACTGGCATGGCATCTTTTTGGAGTGAATGGAGTATTCACAAACTATATTAAAAAGAAGAATACTTAAAATAACTTGCACTCTGCATCCTGTGGATACAGACACAAATCTCAGAAGTAATTAAAATAAAGATATCAAAGGGGAGGGCAAATTTGCAAACCTCCCTGCAAAGTCAGAATGGTAAAATACACACAGCCTGACCTCGGGTACCATTGAATCAAATAAGCTGTTAATTACAAAAGGATGAACACCCTCTGGAGATAACAGCAAACTCCAGGCAGTCAATAGGATGTGATAACATCCAATACAATCAAGACACATTTGAGTCGAGCACAGGATTATACATGAGGATTGGTGGATTAGGAGACATGGCATTTCTGAGTCTAGTAAATAGAAAGCCTTAGAGGCCAGCTGAGGACGGTATAGGGTAGGAGAGACAGATGTGATGAATTAATCACTGGGAAAGCAGGGAGGTAATGGCCCAGCTCTGCTCCTGGCTGGGAGGGAATGAATGCACCAAGAGGACCGCTCTTGCATCTTGAACCTTCCATTGTGAATCGAGCACATGTATGACTAGTATGTTAAGAAATTCTAAAAACCTTGTAACTGTTGTTGATTTTCAGTTAAGTAGGAGAGTCGTTACTTTATACTTTAAAAATTAGTCAACCTGTCCCTTAGAAAATCCTTGTGCTACAGTATTACAACTCACGGCTGAGCTTATAGCTGAAGGCATATTTTAAGATACAGAAATTTATTTTGATGAACGAAAGTACCTGATGTTTATCCAATGTATTTGTTACTTATTGCTGTGTAACAAATTACATCAAAGCTTAGTGCTTAAAACATCACACATACATTTTTCTATTACATAATTTTTGTGCATCAGGAATCCAGGTGTAGCTTAGCTGTGTGCTCTGGTTCAGGGTCTCTCAAGTTCCAGTGAGGCTGCTGGCATATCAAGGTTCACACTGGGAAGGATCTACGTCCAGGCTCAGTCACATGACTGTTGGCAGTGCTCAGATCCATGCTCAAGTCATGTGACTATTGGCAGGCCTTAGGTCCTCAGAGGCTGTTGCCTGGAGACATCACTTCCCTGCCACGTGGGGCTTGTCCATAGGGCTCTTCATAATATGAAAACTTGCTTTCCCCAAAAGCAAGACCTCCGAGAGAAACAGAGAGGGAGAGAGCCCCAAGATGGGAGTCATAGTCTTTTTGTTACCTAATCTCAGAAGTGACATCCTATCACCTCCATTTTACTCTGCTATCTAGAAGCAAGACACAAATTCCAGCCACACCCAAGGAGAGATGATTCATAAGCACGAAGACTAGGAAGTGGGTGTCTTTGATGGCAATCTTAGAGGTGGTCCCCTACATCTTATTTATTTGTTTATTTACCAGTAGGACAATATTAAAATATTCATAAAAAGTTATTTTGCAGTTCCTAATTAGTTCTCTTTTGCATTATGTTTATTATGGGTTATATATAATTATATATGTGATTATATCACATAAATATGTAATTATAATATATATAGTTCTATATTACTATTTACTGTAAAGAA
This sequence comes from Smutsia gigantea, assembly GCA_032199065.1. Lineage (NCBI taxonomy): Eukaryota > Metazoa > Chordata > Mammalia > Pholidota > Manidae > Smutsia > Smutsia gigantea. Next base: position 380,017 of record JAVSCE010014840.1, read on the forward strand.
TGTATGCATGACAAGTATATAGAGACAAGATTAGAAGAAGCTTGCAGGGCCCCACAATTTATCTCCTTTATCCCTCTACCAGTATCTAGTGGGTATTCAACACTGGCATCTCAATTCATACTGAAATCTTATCTGAACCTTTGGCAACACTGGGTGTTGTTAACCACTCCCTCCATGAAACAGCTCTCTTAACTTCTGGCTTTCCTCCTACCCCTCTGACTTGGCCTCTGACTTGTCATCATACACTCTTCCATCTCTGCTCACTTGCTACGTTTTGATCACCTCTATGGTTTCCTCCTTTTCTCAATTCACTCTATTTGTTCTCCTTCAGTGACCTTACCCATACCCCTGGTTTTAAGCATACCTGGATATTGATGATTTCCAAATATAGCTCTGTAGTACAGAAATATCCTCGACTTCCATGTGTACCATGCATCCACTAACTCTTCATTTCCACTTTATAATTTTCATCCCACAAATTTCATTTTTTACCATCTTCAGCATCTCAGATAAAGGCAACACTCTAAAACAGTGGCCCAGAGCCAAAATAAGATAATCAGTTTAGATCCCTCTTTTCCAATAGCCCTCCTAAATTGTCTCTCTACTTCATTTACTACATATTTCTCACGTCTTTCTTCCCCCTTCCAATACTGCTCGAATTTGGGCATTTTCTCTTTTCACCTGGATATAGATTAGAGAATCCTAATTGATTACTGTCTCCACTGGCAAGTCTTTCTAACTTGTCCTTGTGTCACAAGAATGATATTTGAGTGATGGGATTCACTGGCTCCTTATCACGATCATGATAAAATCCAAACTACTTATTATGTGCAAGAAATTTCATTCTTTACTTTCTTCTTTGCCTTCATTCTCTAATCTACCCCACATGCACTGAGCATTCTATTTACTGGGAACCACTTGCAGGGTCCTGACTACTACTTTCTTACACCACGTACCTGTGTACACACAGCTCCTCAGACTTGGACAATTTCCAGGTGCCCCTCTCATTGGCTAACTCCTATTCATTTTCTCTAGCACAGCTAAAAAGTTGCCAGGTCTAGAAGCCTTCTTTGAATTGCCCTTCTCCATACTCACTCCCTACAACACACACACATGCATACACACATACATGTACACCACACAGTCACAGGTTGACCTGAATGCCCTTCCTTTGTCTTTCCATAGCTTCCTAACATACCTGTATCATTGTCAGGGTCATTCTGCATTGTAGTTATATGTTTATTTATGTGTTTTCCCCATAGATTATATGAAGGTCATGAGAATAGGATGTCACACAGTTCTGTATTACTAACATTTCATTCAGAATCTGGCGTAAAATAGGTGTACAATAATGTATCATTGAAGGAATAAAAACATGTATGCATGAATGAGTGAATGACTGAGTATTGAATTCTCACACTTTGACCGTATAAAACATATAATCAGTTTCATATATTTAATGTTTATGAGAACTTCCATTTTATCAAAGGGAAAGGCAAGTAAGATGCCTAAGAAATGTGGAGCTAGTGATTTCCCAATCCCAAGTGAGAAACAGTAGTTGGAGTCTGCGCAAATTCTTAGCTGAAATGGAGAGCTGCACTTTCTGAGCTGACTGCAAACCGTGCCTGCCAAGCATGTTCACCAGTCAACCTTCTGTATCATATGTGCTTGCCTGTAATTTTCTTGGTGCTTCCAGCCACATGGCTGCTATGTGGTGATTAGTTACTCTCAGAAGATTCCCTTTTCTGCAGAGATAGAGGGTTTTCTTTGTCTGTGCCCCATTCTATTATGCTTCTGGTGCCAGTTGAGGAAGGAGGTGAGCAAGAGATTATGGTTTGCCTTTGGCAAAGCAGTTGTCTTTGACAGACTCTGGGAAAAAAAATGGGCAAGAGCTATAATAAAAGATAAACTTCAGTCAACCAAATTCAAGGCCAGAGTTTCAGTTGTCATGATTGAGGTTCCAGAATCTCACCATAGCAGGATTGCTTGTAATTCTGTTGAGTGATTCACAGGGTGATAATTGCACGGCGCAGAGGTTGGTTTTGGCCCATCTTAAGAGTTCAAATTCCCTACATATACCGTCTTATTAATTCTCTAAACATGCCTGCATCATAGAGGAGAGCACTGAACCTGAGCTCACAGGTAGATACTTGAGTCTGTTTCACTGCCTTGGGGCAGGACCACACCCATGCATACCAGGACATGAGATCTATTCTGGTTTAATTGTGGTACCATAATGCCTTTTATCCTCCCTAGACTGGAGTCTCTCAGCTACAGATTAAGTCTGTTTATTATTATTAACATCATTAACCAAGTATGATGATCTAAATTCACCTCTCTCTCTATATATGTGTGTGCGGGTTACTAAAATGAATATGATGGCATAAATCTGGGTATGAGTGAGTATATGTGCAACTAATATGAAATTTTCCTTGAGCTGAAATGTTTTTTATTTTCTGAGTTCGTTCATACATGAGTCTCCATCCTCTCTAAACCTCTCCAACACAGACCATGTTACCCATTCCAAGTTACCATCTTGAATAACACTTATTATTCTCTTTGGATAGAACTGAATTGATAAGTCTGTCTTGAAGACTTTATAGATTAGATGTTCCATCTCCAACTTTAGGCAAACTATGAAAAAGGCATTTGATGGCTAAAAACCTTTCCTTCCTTGGTAGGCCACTTCTGCTCATTCCCTACATTCCCCACCCCATTCCCACTTGTCCATTTGTCTTCAGGGTATAATTTCTCTCTCTCTGTTGTCTGATGCTTTGTTCATCCTAACAGACCATCTCTGACTTGTAATGATACAACATGCTACCTTTCCAAAATACATCAACATTTTAACAAAAATCAAACATATGATGAAGAATCAAATCTCTTATGGTCATGTTTTATGCATCAACCAGTAGAGAAAGGAAAACGTTTTTCATCTGAGACTTTTTGTCTCTCCTGTTAGGATACCAGCCCACATTAACAGAAAGAAGATTTCTTCCTATATTCAACTCAAATTGACAAAACATCTTAAGTTCCCTGTACAACCTTTCCTGGGGTCTGCCTTCCTCACTTCCAGTATAAAACCATCATCTCAAGCACACATCAACCTTACTTCTTTCACACCAATCTCTGACGTGTACTTCAAGGAACTAAACATAGCTCAAGAGGTCCGATCAGCAATATGTAGTAAGGATATGCTTTGTGATTCAATGACAAAACCTGGCACTGGGAAGGATGGAGGGAACTGTGCATTCACATACTTCATTGCTCTCCATGGTGTGGTTTAAGTGTGAAAACTAGACTGCTATATCAATTTGTTTCTACCTTAAGGCAAGTCACCAAAGTAGAGACTGATACCAGGAAATGCCGAGCAGACCAATGGAAAAAAACTGAGTCTTTGATGACATTATTGATCTGCTGATTCAAACCAACCCTAAGCTTATCCCACCTATATTCGTCCCAGTTAATAAGGCTCTGCAACTTCTCTGCACTTTCAAATAGGTTGTATGTTACTTGCTTCTCAAGTTACCCTAAATTCTACAGGTAATATGGGATATGATGCTGGTTCTAAAAATAATAATGTGAATCTTTATATACTAATATGAATAGAGGGCAAGATACCTTGCTATAAAAAAAATACATCAAGATGCAGAACATTTTGTATAATACTGTCCCATTTGTGTATAAAAGTGATTATGAAACTTTATATATTCATGTTCATTGATGTAAGTATACCCTTGTATACTCAAAGAGTATTTCTTTGTATTATATAGACATATAAATAAGATACTGTTAATAGTGGGTGTGGGAATAGGAAGTCAGGGATGGGGAAGAAATATATTTTTACCTAATACCCTTCTAAATTGTTGGGATTTTTTTTAATGAGAATTTTTCACTTCAAAATTTGAGAATAACAAGTAATGAAAAATTTAAAAATTCAGCCTTGTGAGAGACAGTGCAAGAAGTGGATATTATAACACCAGCTTAAAGGTGTTCATTGTCTAGAGGAGTTAAAGGTACATAAACAAATGCAAAATATGTTTATTGAAAATGCAAAGGTAATGAGAGATGAGGGGTACTTAATTCTATCTGGAAAAGTCACTTGGACCTTCCCAGAGGAGGAGGTGATACCCAAATAAGGTTGTAAAGTCACAGTGGTTTAAGGAACAGACCAGAATGAGGCTGGGCTGTGGATTTCAGGCAGAAATAACATCACTTTTTGAGTATATAGAGGGATAGATTGTATCTTTCAGGAGCTGTGAATAATTCAGAAATTCTGGAAAGTCCAGAGGGAGGAAAAGGAGGACAGAAAAGCTGGCAGAAACTAGATAATGACGAGCTTGTTTGCCATGCTAAGAAACTTGGATTTTAATTTTTCAGTATGTAGCAGCCATTTGGCGATGCTGGAGAGTCTGTTATTTTCTTAGAATAAAACATTTCAACAAAGAGGAAAGTATAATAATAGAGAATATAGGGTATAATATAACAAAGCTCAGGTACTCGTCACTTGCTTTTGCCAAACTTAATATTTGATGTAGAATTTTTTAAAAGAAAACATTACAAATATAGCTAAAACTCACTGTGTAACCTTCCTTTATCTCAATCCTCATTGCTTCCAAAGAAAAACGTACCTATACTTCATAAGTTAATATTAATTTAATATAAAGAATACCCAAATATGCTATACCCACTCATTTTTTAACTCTTAATTCAGCCTATTCACATATCACTGTACAGTGGATAAACTGTAAAATAACCATGTAAAACTGTAAAATTAGAAACCATGGTCAGCATGAAGTTTTTCTACATATTAGCTATCTTCTCATAAAATGACACCCCTCAGAATCAAAAGATGTGTGTCTGCTCTGGCTGGAAATCATTAGGCACTAACCTGATTGGAAAGGGACATGATGATATATAAACTTGTTTTCAAAATGAGGATTGAGAAGGGGTCATGAAAATCAATGACTTAAAAAAATCACCAAATGGATCTTAACTTCAGTCCATCTGAAGTTATTTACATTATTGGTGTGCAGTGATAGGTGTTTGAGGGGGTGTGTGTCTTCAAGGCACAAAATGGGCTGGTTTGGGCTTCATTATCTGATTCATAAGAAGTAAACTAACTAATTGGTTCTTGGATGAAAAGCAGCTCCATCATGTACCACCATTTCATAAAATAGAGGTTTGAATGATACTCATGAAGCTGGCTACTTTTACATAAGTACAAGACATTCAACATGCTACATGACCAAAACCAAAGAGAAGAAAACATACTTTTCAGATCTCTTTATTTACTTAATGTAATTTACTCCACATTGTTTAATACAAGCAAGGCTTAAATTCAGTTACATGTTAACTATCCAAAGAGAAATCCTAATAAGCACAGGAAAACATGTTTACTGAACACTTGACATACTTAAGATGTTACGCAACTTACAGCAAAATTTAAATGAAACACATCTTAAAACAACAGGTAGTTTTTTTGTAACTTTCAAGTGGTATCAGGGATTTGTGTTTATAATGTACAAACCCATGCTAAAGTCACTTTAAATAATTTTGAGAATAAATACGCTATATTTTCCAGAGTAGTGGTAGGAATCCTTAAGTACATAATTTAAGTACTATCTATTTCTAACTACATTTTGTAACCTCACTGCCTCAAAAGAGTTATCTTCCTTTTAATTATTCAATAATTACCCACTCTACAGCCCTTCAAAATTCAAAACTCAAAGTTCCCTGTTTTCTTCTTTTCTCCTACAATTACAAAAAGAACTAGAGTTTTCGCATATGTCTTCTTTTTAAAGACCTCACACCAAAAGAAAAAAAAGCAAAAATAGCATGATGATCTCTTTCCATTTCATGATTTCCCTGACCTGCTGTCTTCATCCAAATATTACATCCTATCCAATATACCAATACAAATCGAGTCAGCATTTTCTTAACACTCACAACCGGATACAACTGCTCTGCTAAATATGGTCTAAAACTTCAGTAACTCCTTCCCCCAGATCTAATATGTCAAATCCCACTTAACCACACCAAAGCCAAATTTAACTAATATACTATTTGCAACTAAATAAAAAGAAAACAATGTATAATCTGGCCTTTGGATAAATAACATAATAAATTATGTTAATACCATATTTACTTAATAAGTAAATGTGAAAGTATGTATTTACCATTAATAAATATGTTTATATTTATAGTTTGTTAATTATCCTTAATAAACATTTAACTTTATAAAGTAATGTCTTATGGTACATACATTATTTGAAAAAAATAAATTTAATTGTAGCATATTTATGCATATATTTATACGTTTTCTCATTGATCCAACATGTAATCTCTAGAGTTAAGAATTTCAGAAACCAAAAATCAAATAATTTAGGATAGCAGAAAATATAATTTTGTCTTTTTCCTATTCAGACTATTGAATTGGAGGCTATTTCAAAGAGAATGAAAGCATCCTTTGGAAGTCTGTCAAAAATGCATTGAAAAGTTTAGAATTTATAAGGACAGAGACCAGTTGAAAGGTTATAGCTGTAATCCAGATAAATGCTGATTGGACCTCTGGTGACATGGTGGCAGCTGGAAGGGAGAAATGGAGATTGCTGTAAAGGACATTTTAAGAGAAGAAATAACAAGTTTAGGAGACCATTTGAAAATAGGGCATGAAGAAAGGGAAATCTCAAGGATAACTCAAAGATTTTGGACCTGGAAACTTGAGGAATTGAAGGTGCCATTAGCAGATAAATGGAAGCTGTGAGCAAGAGTCAATTTGGGGAGAGAAAAACCTAAATTCAGTTCTTGAGCTACTGAATTTCAAAATCTCCATGAAGTAAATAACATTATTACAGTTTTACAGATGAGTAACTTGGGCAGGAGACAGGAAATAATTTGTCCATGGTCACACAGTCAGTAAGGGATCGGGCCAGAATTTGATGCAGACAGCTTGCTTTTTTGTCACCCCAGTGAAACTTTAAATTTCTTGATTGACACTGATCTTTCTTTGTTTCTTTCTTTGAAAGCAACTATAGGTAATAAAAAACTTGTGATTGACATCTGGTCTTTGTCAGGCCAGAATAACTGGAAAGAGGCTTCTACTTTCTTAAAGATCCATGGCCACTGTTACCTCGGTTCCTGATTCAAGGAGTCCACTTATTTTAACCCAACACCTGGGATCACTGATCAGTCCAAAGACGGGCACCAAATCAGATAGAACCAATCACTGCATTACCTCAGAAAATGTTTAACTTGAAATCCAGGGGTTTCTTGGAGTTGCAGGCTTGGGGTTGTCAAATAGCCATGGATGGAATTCCAAGGACGGAGCTGTATGAAAGAATGAAGCCAGAAATAATGGAATTGGCTTGGAGGGGAAAGGCGTCTGGCAGCATTTGAACTTGATTCTGCTCATTGTTGACGGCCCAGCTGTACTTCCTCTTGCCTGTGACTTGGTTAAGTGAAGCAAGTCTTCTTTTCCACCTGATATATTTTAAGTCAAGTTTTTTTCACTCAATCAAGAATCATGGTTGATACAACCACACAATGGTGGGAATTTGAACAAGTTACTTAAAATCCCTGTCAGTTTGCTATTTGCAAATGGGAGAAGCAGACGTGCACTTTTCAGGCTTTTTCAGAGGATAAAATGATACATACTATCTGCCTTTCCTTACTTAAAACTTCTTTCTTATCTACTGATAATATTGAAAAATACCAGTCACATTCTTGGAGTCTTTTCATTTCAGTGAACTAGTCTTTGCCTTAGAATGCTTATCACCTAGCATGGTGTACGCTCATCTCTCTAGAGCCCTGCAAGTTACCCATCACAGGGACTCTCAGATCTCTAATTTACCCTTTCCCTCTTGCTGTGCATCCTATACCTTCATGTGAGTGGTGAGAGACTGTAGCTAATGTCTGGTTGATTTCTGTATCCACAGCACACGACATAGTATGTAACACTGAGGAACTCCTTAGAAACACATAAGGATTAGAAATAGTTAAATTGCCTTAAGAAATGGTCCTTAGATGTGAAGGTCTAATTCCCAATATTTAAAAATTCTCCATATGTATTGTTAGTGCCCCCAAATCCACAGCAGTGGCTTTTGGTTGTCCCTCTCTTTATCAGTGTGCTGCAAGTTCTTGAAAATTTGAAAATTAATCTCAGTTCTTTTCTTTTTCTCTTTCTTTCTTTCTCTTTTTTCTTTTTCTTTTTGACAGACTGGGAGCGCAGTCTGGCTTCAGAGTCTCAGTTATGACATATCTCATACTTTGCTATTTCTTGTGAGCTATTATTACCTTGTGGGAGCACCTCTGTTATCACGTAAGTCAGCAAGGAAGGGTCATTATAACAAAAGAGCAGAAGTAAGACCTTAAATCAAACATTATACTCTGATATTATGGACATTTAAGCTACTTGTCAGCTTTGGCATAATCAATGGCACAAAGTTATTTTTACCAGGTGGTTTGAATAGAAAAAAACCCCCAAGGATGGTAGGAAAATAATAACTCTAACCTTTTCCAAATCTAGCTTTAGTGACTTTGTTCGTAAAGACATGGAATCCGAGAAAGATGTTATACCTTCTTTAAGTACAAGACCTGGTATTTAAATACAAGAACTGTGTATATTCACTGCTCACCTATAATGAAGAATGCAAAGTAATTAGCAAGCCACAGCTTCCAGCACTGGTTTCACACACTTCAGCAAGTGCTGCCAAGATCTTCATGGCTAATTTAGCTTATATGAGATAGGTGGGTGATACTTTCATTATAGGTAAGAAATAGGATTCTAAGAAATTCATTACCTTTAATGCCTACTATGGGCAGTTGCCAGGCATCATTGCATTCCATACCAATCAAGGATTAGAAGAGAACAACTTCAACGAGCAGAGCTTTAATTGGACTAGAATCTAAAAACAGCTGCAAAAAAATGGACTCTTTTTGAATGGGAGAGCACTTCTTTTCTGAAAGTCTTCACAGTGCATATTATCCTCTTTTTGAATGGAAATGTTTGCTGCCAAATACCTGCTTAGAAGGTGAAAAGCCAAATTTAACTTTTCTTTAGTACAGCCTGGCAATTAAGCCCTTGCTTTAGAGGAGAGTTTGGCTTATTCATTGTAATAATAGTTATCATGATGGAAAGGTTTTACTGCGTATTCAGGGCCTATTGGGCAATGTATGTACATGTTACACAAGGAATGATTCCTAATTTTAGAGAACTCATATCTCAGTAAGATGTGTATCACAAAGAAAATACCCTGAGTTAGGTGCACACACACGCATGCCATACTCACCAAGACGCCTGGCCTACATTTGCTTTGTATTGTCAAGTTTAGAACATTATAAAAAAGATCTGCAGAGTCATTTGTATATTCTTGTATTAGCCTTCTAAACATAAAAGTGTTAATTTGTCTTCTATTTTATAGATATGAGTATGAGGCTCCAGATAGTTAAGGGACACCCACCCAAGGCCATAGAAGCTAGAAAGGTCAATCATCTTTCTATTTGGTTCAGGTTATTCTTATGCCTCTGAACAGACTTAGCCGAGGCAAATTTGCAAAGTGGTGAAGATTGTCGTATTTGACTCAGCTTCTTTTCCTGGCTTTTCTTTATCCTTATTGATATTTATCCTTATCTTCACCTTCCTGAAGTTCTCTTGAGCCTTGTCTCCTTCCTCTTCTGTCCTAGGTCCTCCTACTCACCTTCACAGGTGCTCTTCCTCTGCCAGCCACACCTGACATGCTGATTCCTCAGAGTTCTGCCCTAACCCTTCTCTTCCCCCACTGCACTCAGTATTCCCGGAAGATACTGTCCATGCCTGTAGCTTTTGCTACCACCTACATATTGAACCTACCCCAGTTTGATATTCCTAGCTCAGACTTCTCTCCCACTTGCTATCTCTGCCTTGAAAACCTGCAGGTACCGTAAACTCAACACATCCCCAAACTGAACTCATTCTGTGTCCTTTTCTACATGCTCCTCCTCCTGTTTCCCCTTACTCGATGGCACCACCATCTACCCAGTTTTCTAAGTCACAAGCCTAAGACATTTCTGAGCCTTCTTCCTTTCTCACTCTCTGTATGTAATTCACCTCCATAGCCAGAGATTTCCTTTAAGAGCAAGAACATTACCGTCCATTTTTCTTTCAACTCTCAATGCCACTGCCCTTTTTCAGTCTTGTCCATCTCCCGCTAGAACTTATTACTATAGCCACCTGAGTATTTCCTTGCATTTCTCCTCTCAGCCTATTACTCAAGCCATTCTATTCTACTGGACCTACCTGAGAAACCTCCTTCTAATCATATCCAGGAAAATATGGAGTCTCATATTTAAACTGTTTTCCTGTCTTGCAAGTTATCAAGTCTGTACTTTATCATGTTCCATGTCAACTTGCAATGCTTTCCCGGTTTTCTATCGACCACCTCCCTAAAACCTCATCAAGGTAGGAGGACTTGGCAAGAGCAGCCAGTATAGCCAAGTGCTAAAGCAGCAGTAGCTACGTCAGCCCCCTGGGTCTTGGCATCTGCTGTACTGACTAAGCCGTGTTCCCCAGTTAAAAAGGTTACAACATTTTTTAAAGAGCTTTTTTGTTCTTGATTTGTTTGAGATGTATGTTATCTGGGCTTTAATGCAATCCAGAAAGAGGACAATAAGAAGAAATAAATACAGCTAAGTCAATGCACAGAAATATCTCCAGGTGAAATAATAAATGAAAAATCTTTGGCTCTTTGTACCAGTGCAAACGCCCATGATTCTATCTTGCACTTCACTCCCAAAACTTGCCCCTGGGGATGGGGTGGGTGGCGTGGAATTCTGTAGCAAAGTAGCAAAGTAGGCTATACACAAAGCCACATTCTTCTGTAAGTGGAGTCTTCTCACTATCTTAATGTAGATTGGGTTTAGAAACTCATGGGTATTTGAATTCACATATTTTCTTGTTCAGTTTTTGATCCCCATGCAGTTGCAGGTGTCTAAACTACAACTTTCAGTCAAATAACACACACTCTTGGGTAGTTAGTCCTGGAAAAAATCTTACAGATAATTTCATTCAACTCATTATGGAATAAAATGAGGCTCCAAGTAGGAAATGATGGATCTGTGATCACTTGACTCGTGGGTATCAACACTTAAATAATACTTGTGTTAGCTTCACTCCACTTAAGTCAATGCCCTTTCTGAAGGCTCATAAATTTGGCATACTAAAAATAAATCAATTTGCACAGAAAGCACCATACCCAATCCAAATGCCAACTGTCTGAGTCCAGCTTTGTCAAGTTAGTTAAATTCTAGGCTCAATTTTCCCACATGTGAAATGGGTACAAAATTAACTATCTAATGATCTCATGGAGTTGTTATGAGGGTTAAATAAAAGTATGTATGTAAAATGTTAACACTGTGCATGGCACAGGTTTATTTTTTTAACTCGAAAGAAAGAAAGAGTCAATAATGTAATATAGCAACAGACTCACCAGTTTTGTCTGAACTCTAAGAGAAAAGAAATTTAACATAGAGCTCTTGGCTTTGAGAAGCATTCAACAAAGTGACGCTATAAATACATCATTTAATCTGCCCCACCTTTGGAAATTAGGGGAGCTTGCCAGCCTCCTTACCCCAAGGATTAGCCCCAAACCAAAATGACTCATCCATGTGACCACAGCTTAAAAGATGAGTTTAAGTTGTCCAGGTAATAAAATACATACATTCTAAATGATAATTATACTATAAATAATATGATTAACAAAGCTACATAAAATGAGTACCCAGTAATAAAGAACTATGTTCATCAGAGAAAAGGCGTGATGCAGGGAGAGGGAGAGAAACAAGCCAAAGCCTCCTAGACAAGACACAATGGGCTGTGGGCTGAAGTTTGCAAGAAAGAAGGAACCTGATTTAACAGCAAGGGGCCATTTATGGGTGGGATAAATTATTGCCTAGATTAACGTTAAGCAATTTGTTTCCTTGACAGCAGATGAAATATTCCTTTTAAAGGCACTAAAAAACTATTGTGTAACCAGAGGTTTGTCTTCTATCTTTCCTTATCTTTCCAATCAGCACCCTCAACAATTACACCCTTTGCTCTAAGGCATTTCCAAGATTTCACCCATAAATCAGGGAGTAGCTTTAAATACGCACTTTGCCACCTTTTGTTGTAATAGAACATACCAACAGGACATAATCTCCACATAGGATTTGTGTGGAAACTATAATCAAATCCAATTTAAATATGCATTTTCCCCAATTTGCTTTTCAGCAGCAGATACAGCAAAGAAACTAATTTTTTTCAAAGTTGCCAAGGGAGGAAACTAGTAATAGCAAACAGAATGGCGCCTCTAGGTTGTAGAGAAGAACTGTTATTATAAGACTCTGTGTGTGTGTGTGTGTGTGTGTGTGTGTGTGTGCACAAGCATGCATGCTTGAGGTAAGAAAAAATTTAGATATGAGAAAATTCTTAACTTGGCCACCAATGGACATTAAGAACTTGAGAACAGCTGACTTTGTATTATACCTCTCACTTTAGAGCTGGAGGAATACGAAAGATTACCTAGTTTATTGGTTTCCCAACCACATTCTGGAGAGCCCAAATGATTCAGAGAGGGAGTTATCATGTTGACCCCTCCATACACACATTTGATTTGTGTTGTAGGATGACTTGCTCACAAATAAGAGGAATGCATCTTGGAAAGCACTTGTGACTAAAAGCGCAGTCATTTTAAGTCAAGTGTGACTTCAGGAAGTACTTGTCACTTAAAAAAATATTTGTTTCTGGGCAATTACAATGCAAGAGTCCATCATGCCAGTTCTAGGTCACCAATTTCCAGAGAACTCACAGAAGTGAGGGGCTGCTTATTTTCTGTCAACAAAAATAGAAATCAATGTGCTGACTGTCCTGGGACACTCAGCTCCCACCCCACCCCCCTCAGTCAGGCTCCCCATATTCTTACCTATGCACCTATCTGGGCCTCGTGATTCCTAGAGAGATCTTTTATAACTTCAACATCAGGATTTCCCTGTGAACCACTGATGAACGCTTTTCCAATAATCGCAAATTGTTCATCTAAGGCACAAGTGGCCACCCTAACACAAGTAATTTCTCAGAGCAGGTATACAAGTTCCATGTTCCAAAAGGGAGTACCAAGCACTTGCATCATGATAAGTGCTTTGTGGGGCCATTCACTGGTGACTTTCTGTATTACCTACACCATTGTCTATCAGCCATCCCATTGTGTGCTGTTTCATAAACTACAATAGCTTTTGTCCTTACTAATGAACAAGTTTTTTTTGAACAGGGAGGATTACTAATACTTCGTTTATGAAGTTTCTACTCCACTAAAAATTCCAAAAATTATTGATTAATGCTAATAATTTCTTCTTATGGATAAGGAAACTAAAGTCCAAGGGAGCTGAAGTGAATTTCTCAAAGCCACGTAGTTTTTAAATGATGGAGCTGGGATCAAGGCTGCTGGTTTTTGACTAAGTGTAAGTTACGAGCCCCTGCTCTTCTAGAGTTACAGAATCGCAGGATGTCCTACTGATGAGGGATACTAGAATCCATTTAGTCCATCAGTTTTCTAAAGCACCAACGAATGGTAGAAGGATGCTTGAAACCCAGCTTGATTCTCGAATGCTGGTATTACCTAGTTATGCAGGGAGCTTCTTTAGACTTTAGTCTTTTCAGAAAATGAGTCTGCACTAGGTAATTGTCCTGGGTAAATCTTAATGGCTCATTGTCGGTTGTTGTTGCTGATAGTATCTCATTTACCCTTGGACAACCTCCTCTCTGTCAACCCCTGTCACTTGATGTGGGTGGGACTGGCCCTTCTGCCAAAGGTGAGCACGGGTCCCAGGCTGGATGAGTCAGTCGGCTTCAGAGTGGGTGGTCAGGGCAGTCTACCTGATCTAGCCTCTGCCAGTGAGAATTATGTTGGGGTTTTACTTTTTCTCCACAAGGGTGGTTTAGCTGGGAGTATATGGGCCTATGGCTGCTGAGGAACGTCTGAAGAAACCTCCCTGAGAATGAAGGAAAAGAAGAGTTACAGGATGGAGGGTCAGAGCCTGCCTGCCAACATCGGAGTCCATGGATCTTGTATAAGTAGCCAAGAGATTCCTTCTTTTGGTTTGAGCTAGTTTGGGTTAGATTTTGGTCATTCAAAACCTAAAAAAATCCTGAGACAAAATCCTGTGAGCATCTCAGGATTGAAATTGCTAAGCCTGTGTAGAAGCATCAGCAACAGATACACTCTGAAATTTAGAGGAAATTATGAAATAAACTTCTTAGAATAATGTCTTTAAATGTTCTCTGAACATTTCTCATTCATTATATTCCTTGAAGACACCTAGTAAGCTTTAATGCTTTGGAAACAAACCCCACTTTTTAGGAGAGTGTCCTACTTATATCAGCTGGATATTCCTTTATCATGAATCATTAGAGAAAGAAGGCAGTGAAAGAAGGGGAAAAGACCATGGCACCATATTTTCAGGAGCTTTATAGATGTACGTATTATATTTATTCAATTAAGTGTTGTCTTGACAGGTTGGACAACTGTATTATGAACTTGAGGTTTCATTCATTTACAAGACCATTCCCTTATTAAATACTCTTTAAGAGGAATATTTAAAATGAAGTACCATAAATCTTTTCTCTTTAATGAATTTATTACTTTTCCAGAAATTAATTAAAATCAGTTGTGGATGAGAGAGAGGCAGTAAATGAATAAAGTAGTGTCCAGGCAAAGGTTAAAGAGTAACTGCCATGAACAGAAATGAAGCACATTCTGAAGGCAACTTCTTAATGGAGAATTTTCACACCTACCTGCACCAACAAGAAGTTCATTATTCAAAGAAATTACCCTCATTTGAGATCACTCCCTCTCCTTCCTTTCTTCCTTCAATTTCTCTTGTTAAATAAAGAAAATTGGTTTCATTACTGTGTTAAAATACACCTCTGCTTTTCTTGAGAACCTGGATATGCAGGGGTAAAAAACACTGTCATACATTCTCTTGCTGAAGTCCAGAGGTTTCATTCTTAGAAAGACATGGTTTTTTACAAAGGAGCAGATGCAAGAATAGTGAGCGAGCTGAACTTTCAAATCAGGGGAAACATCCTTTCAAATTTAATTCACGAACTGGGACTGGAAATGTCATTGCCTCACTCAGAGGGTTAATCACTTTCTAATTTGAATGGCAAATTTTTATAGTGACACTGTGAAATTAGCAGCATTTTATTGTGTTAATTATCTGCAGGACACTACATCATTACTTCTAATAAATGTAAATGAGATAGTGTCTCCTAGGACAATATACAGACAAGGTGAATTTTTATTGGCTATTTACAGGATTCCGGCACTGTCTTTCTTTTTCCTTCCCTTCTAAAATAATTTCAGTGTTGGCTTACCATGACACTTTCTCTGTATTTTATTTAACATAGTATTTTAAAGGTCGTTAAAGTTCTCCTTAGCTCCCATGAACTCATTTTCACTCAACGCAATGGTGATTATTAAAAATCACGTTGTCAACCCAATCAACCAAGACAGAACCACAGTCTTACTATAAGAATATATATATATATTTTAATCAGCCTTTCATTTTAAAGGTGCTTAAAAACATGTTGCCCATTTGTCCACTTGATTCAACTGTGTGCCTACAGGTACAATTATGCACTGAATGAATTAGCAAAATGTTGAGGCCAATGGTAAAAAGTCAGTAAAGTATTTTTTCTAAGCCATTCAAAAAATATGGAAGTTAACAAATACACAGGGCTGTGCCGATTCAAGCTGACAAATATTGTCGGAGCCCTACTCTGAGTGGGTCACCACACAGGACTGCAAAGGGTGTGAAGAAAACTAACAGGCAGTTCTTAGTCTGAAGAAGTAACAAGCTAAGAGAAAGAGGAAAAACAATTGCAGAAATAAGTGATAAAGAGAAAAGAGGAAAAACGTATAACATATATGTAACACAAATAAAGAGATACTAAGATTAAAAGGCAAGGGATGTTGGTCAGATGCTAATTATGGATATCATAGAAGAAGGAGATGTCACTTCAAATGAACCTTGAACAGAAAAATTAAGTTTTGGCAGCCTGAAATGGGGAGAGGGCAGAGTGATAATGAGTGATAATTATTTCAACAGTAAGAGCTACCAGTCAAGCAACTACCATGTGCCAACACATTCTATACATTACTGCTCATTATCCTAATAGCCTTGCAATATAAATATGATACCTGTTTTTTAGATGATGAGATTAGAGACAAAGATATTAAATAATATACCCAAAGTCACACAAGACAAAAAGTGGAAGAGTCAAAATTCTTAGCCATTTCTGTTTAGTGTAAAATCTTGCACTGCTTTCAATATAGTATGCTGCACCTAGAAGCAAAATTTGCCATCAGGTGTTTTCACAATGGGTAACTAGTGAGTGTGGTATAGTTTTGAGAATGAATTTGGAGCAAACCTCACTCTGTCTCTGTCACTGTCTCATTGTTTCACTGTAATCCTTAGATTTCTCATATTTACAAATAGGGAGAACAGTAGCTACCTATAGGTTTAAAGTGAGGATTATATCAGATAATCAATGTGAGTACTTAGCACTGTATCTGTACTCATTTAAAGTCATAGTTATTGTTGCTGATTATTGTTATTACTGCTGTTGTTGTTGTAAATAAAGTCAATATTCCTGTCTCTTACAGAATTTGCTTTCTTCCTCATTTCATTTAGTTCCTTACCTTTCAACCATTTCATTCTTTTTTGTTATTTTGTACAGAAAGTGAGGATCAAAAATAAATGATGGATCTGAACTAGACTGCTATAGTCTGGTACTTTTGCAAACTTAAGGGAGAAAAAATTTGAAGCTAACAATTGAAATGTATCTTTAATATGATTAAACAAGCAATAAACAGACAGTTCCCACAGTGTTCATGGCCATTCTAGGTCATTAGCTAAGTAGAAAAAAAACAGAACACAGCTCCTGCCATCAAGGAAATTACTATTTAGTTGGTGAGATAAGACAAACATGCAAACAATGAAAGATAATAAAAAATGATTATAACTAATGGCTTAATCATGAAACATAAACCATGAATATTATAGGAAGACGTAAGAGGGTGGATTACAAGGCAGAGGCATGGGCCCCTAATGGAGGTGGGACTTGGATTACACCTTGTGTCCCATGTGGATTATGTTTGTCCAAGCTTTATTGCCACGGTAATCTCTCTCTGTTGCGAAATTATCAGAATGAATTACCTTTTATGTCAGAAATAAGCTATACTAAGGATTTGAGGGAAGAGTTTTGACTCCAGCTAAACACGATTGGGATCACTACAGAAATAGAAGTGTTGTGTTAATACGGCCCAACAACTCTATAGCTAGCAAAGTTGCTTTTAAATGTAAAAGGGACAGATAATGAAAATATTCCTAATGGTAAATTAGGTCTAATATTTCAGTACAAATCCCCTTTCATTAAAACCAATGGTGTTTACATTTTTCTTTTTTTCAGATGAATACCCAGAAGTGGAACAGCTGGATCATAGGGTAAGTCTATTTTTAATTTTATGAGGCACCTCCATATTGTTTTCTAGTGGCTGCACCAATTTATATTTCCATGAACAGTGTACGAGAGTTCTGTTTTCTCTATATCCTCTCCATTACTGGTTATTTCTTGTCTTTTTTATAATTCTAACAGGTGTGAGGTGATATTTCATTGTGGTTTTGATATGCATTTCCATGATAATTTGTGATGTTGAAAACCTTTTCATGAGCCTTTTGACCATTTGTATATCTTTGAAAAAATGTCTGTTTTGATCTACTACCTGTTTTTAAATTGGAATTTTTTTAGGGTTGTTTTTGCTACCAAGTTGAGTTCTTTGTATATTTTTGTTATTTACCCTTTACTGCATATATGGCTTGCAAATATTTTCTCTCACTCAGTAGGTTACTTTTTCATTTTGTTGATGATTTCCTTTCCTGCAAAGAAACTTTTCAGAATGATGTACTTCCACTTGTTTATTTTTGCTTGTGTTGCCTTTGCTTTTGGAGTCAGATCCAAAAATTCAATGCCAAAACCAGTGTCAGGGAGCTTACTGCTTATTTTTACTTTCAGGAATTTTATGGTTTCTTGCTTTATGTTTAAGTCTTTAATCTGCTTGAGTTAATTTTTATGTATGGCATGAGATAGTGGTTTAGTTTTCACTCTTTTGCATGTGGCTGTCCAGTTTTCCCTGCACCATTTATTAAAGAGACTGTACTTTCCACATGGTATACTCTTGGCTTCTTTGTTATAAATTAATTGACTATGTATGTTTGGGCTTATTTCTGACCTCTATTTTGTTCCACTGATCTACATGTCAGCTTTTACACCACTACCATACTGTTTTGATCACTGTAATTTTGTAGCATAGTTTGAAATCAGAAAATGTGATACCTCCAGCTTTGTTCTTATTTCTCAAGATTGCTTTGGCTATTCAGAATCTTTTGTGGTTCTATACAAATTTTAGAGCTATTTATTCTAGTTCTGTGAAAACTGTCATTGGAATTTTGATGGGGATTATGTTGAAATTATAGATTGCATTGGGTAGTATTTTAACAGTATTGATTCTTTTAATCTATGAGCACCAAATATCTTTCCATTTACTTGTGTCTTCAGTTTCTTTCATTAGTGTCTTATAATTTTCAGTAGGTATCCAAAAACACCAAAAACATTAGTGCAAAAAGATTTATGCACTTTTATGTTCACTGCAGCATTACTAACAATAACATATGGAAACAACCTAAGTGTCTATTGGTGGATGAATGGATAAAGATATGGAGTGCATATATACACAGCAATGGAATACTACTCAGCTATAAAAAATAAGGAAATCTTGCCATTTGCAACAACATTGATGGACCTTCAATGTGTATGCTAAGTGAAGTAAGTCATACAGAGAAAGACAAATACCATGTAATTGCACTTATACGTAGACTCTAAAAACCAAATAAACAAATAAAACAAAACTCATAGATACAGAGAACAGATCAGTGGTTATCAGATTGGAAGGGAGTTGGAGAATGGAAGAAAAGAGTGTAAGTGGTCAATTGTATGGTGATGGATGGTAAATAAACTTATTGTGGTGGTCACTTTGTAGTATATATAAACATTGTATTATTATGTAATTCACCTGAAACTAATATAATATATATATCAGTTTTACCTGACAGAAATAAAAACAGAGAGAGAGAGGGAGAGAGAAAGAAAGAGGAAGCAAAGGGAAGGGAAGGAAACACAAAAGGAAATTTTAGTGATCTTGGATTAGGCAATAGTGTCTGAGCTATGACACCAACAGCACAAGCAACCAAAGAAAATAATATATAAATTAATCTTCATCAAATTTAAAACTTTTGTCCATCAAAGGACACTATCAATAAGGTAAGAAGCCAACACAGATAATGGGAAAAATTATTTGCAAATCATAACCTGATGAGGATCTGTATAAAGAATTCTTATAATTCAGTAAGAAAACCAAAAATCCACTTAAAACCAAGCAAAAGATTTTGATGCTACTCCAAAGAAGAAATACAAATGCCCAATAGGCAGATAAAAATATGTTCAACATCATTGATATTTGGGAAACAAATCCAAACCATGCTGAGATACCGTCTGACACGTACTAGCAGAGTTATATTATATTAAAGAATACTAACATTAGCAAGTGTTAGTGAAGATATGGATGAGTAAGAACTCTCACACCTACTGGTAAGGATATGTGCCACTGCTCTGGAAAATAGTTTGGCAGTTCGTCAAATAGCTAAACATATAGTTAAACCTACCAATTCCACTTCTAGGGATATAACCAAGAGAATTGTAAAGAAATGTTTATACAAAAACTTGTACATGAATGTTGACAGCAACATTATTTATAATAGCCAAAAAGTGGAAATAAGCTTAAGGTCCATCAACTGACAAATGGATAAACAAAATGTGAGATATCCATATGATGGAATATTACTCAGTCATTAAATGGAATAAAGTATTGATACTTACTACAACATGGATGAACTTTGAAAACATGGTAAGTGAAAGAAACCACACAACATACCACATGTTGAATGATTTCATTATATGAAATGTCTTAAACTGGCAAATCTGTAGGGACAGAAAGCAGATTAGTGATTGTCAGTGACTGGAGGAAGGAATGAGAGGGAAGTGATGCTAATGGCTACAATTTTTCTTGTTGGGGTGATAAAATTCTGTGCAACATTTGATTATTCCTAAAAGTACTGAATTGTATACTTTAAAAGGGTGAAAATGAATTCTATCTTAATTTTAAAGAGTACTAAAAAAAAAGCTAAGTAGTGGGTGGGAGTGGGTAGGAAAGAAAAGTATAAAAATATTCTACTCATATTTAAAGAGAAATAACTTGTTTCCTCTTTTATTTCATTTTTTTCATGTATTGATTGGAATAAGGACTTTAGAATAAACTGAATTATCCTAAAACATCATTTTAAGAAAACCATTTGTAGGATAAAACAAAAAGAGTATTTTCTAATTTACTAGATAAAAATAACTTAGGAAATCAAATAATAAAATTAAATAATAGAAATACAAATTAGTATTTGGATTGACAAAATAAATGTAAAATATGTTACAAAGTCTGTATGTAAGGGCAATGACTCTCAGAAATCAAAAGATAATAACAGATGTATAACTAACAGAATAAGTGATAAATATCAGAGTTATAAAGGTCTCTATTTAAGGACAAAGACTTTTAGATTGGATCAAAATATCCAACTATATACAATCTATATGAGGCACATGTAAAACAAAGTGATTGCGAAATGTAGGAGGATGGCCAGGCAAATGCAAACAAAAGGGATGCATGAGTGATAGTTTATTTAAAGCAAAATAGAACCTAAGGCAAAAAGCACTGATGAATAGTCATATTACATTGATAAAGAGTAAAATCCACAATGAAGACATAAATGTCATGGGTGTATGTGGCTAATTACATACGATCACAATATATGAAACTTGTTTTAAAATATTTTTAAAAGTTGACAGTTCAGCAAAACAAATATTATTATTTGCCTCAATAGTTCTACAAGAATCATGTTATTACATCATTCCAATAAAATATTTTTAAATAAAAATATCATGTTACAAAAGAATATATTCAGCATATGGCAGAAACTGACGAATGGTTCAGTATACTCATTTCCTTTCTTCCTAGGCGCACAGGAAAACAGTAGTTCCCAGCCTTCCTTGCACTTGGATGGGGCCATGTGTATTGAGTTATAGCCAATACAGTGTGAATGGAAGTAATCCATGACACTTCGAGGCCCAACCCTTAAATTCTTTCACATGCAGTCACCCACGGTGTTTATTCTTCTGTGGGAATTTAGACACCTTGGAAGCTCTGTTATGAAGATTGAAGAGCCATAAGATAGAAATCGCCTGGATCTTTCATCTTGTTGATCACAAACTCCTAATTTAGACATGAAAGTTAGATCTAAATGTCTATGGTGTTTGAGCCATTATACCTTTTGGGGGGCTGGGTTTTACAGTAGTTCGCAATACCTTAAGTGAATAGAAAATGACTATGATTTGTGTGTGTGTGTGTGTGTAAATATTAACACAGGATTCTCTGTGTTTTCATACATATTATCATACTCTGTCCAGTTATTTTCTCCTATGACCATATAGATGTAATTCTAATTACACACAAAAATAACTTATTTTTGTGTGATTAGATAAAAGATGAATTCTGTTTTCATATTTACTCTTATTTTACAGATTTTCCATAAGGAACTTGCACTACTTTTATTACCAGAAAATAGTAAGCTTATTGAATTTTTAAGCAAGAGAAAAAGCAATCTCTTCCCTCAAAAATCTTATCAATGCAGACAAGCTTTTTGAACATTAATGACTTGAGAGGAAACGTATATGTCTTAAGAGCTTTTAAGAGCATACCAATCACAGAAAAGATTATTCATTCTTTCATTTATCCATCAAACATTTATTGAATACCAATTATTTGTCCAGCATGAGGCCAGGCACTAGAGACACAAAAAACAGTAGATATGGCTTTACCTTTAGAGAGAGAGCAAAGTTCCTACCCTTTGCACTCCCAGTCTATTATGAGAGATGGTTATCTAAACAAATTATAGTACAGTATGATGAGTACAACAGTGTAGACTAGTGATAGCTTAGACAAGAAAATAATTAACTCTGCTTCATTAGTCAGGGGGATTCTCATGAGAGGAGACTGTTAAGCTGGATTTTGAAGAATAAATGTGTTTGCCAAGTGGTTAAGCAGGGAGAGAATTCTAGAAGGGTACTAGCACATGCAAAAAGCATGGCCCCTTTTGCAGAGTGAGGAATGGCTGGAGGAGGTAAGGCTGGGCTAATGCCAGGTAGTTCACAGATTCGCTCCTGTGTCATGCAAGAGCTGGATAAGTGGAGGGGAGGAGTCATCCTTCTGGCCATTCCCCAGAGCTTCCACTACATCATATGCCCCGTATGGCTCTGCCTGACTTGATGGTATTGTCACCAACCCCATGTCTTTGGCAGTTAAATGGACTCACTGAGCACATGGCATATAACAACATTTACTCCTTTATTCATTGCTACCTCCCTATGTAGCAGGTGAAACACCTAACCACTCAGATAATCCTTCTTGCAAAGCCAGGATGACCTGTAAACGACTGAAGCTGATCTTGAGCTCCTTTTCCTGCAACTACAATTTGAGGCCATTTTAAAGATACGTCTAACTCTCTGGGCACATATTTTACAAAATGTGTGTGGGGGCAATTGTGTGTTGGCCTGTCTGCCGCTGTGTCCTTTGAGCATCCCAGTGCTGATGTTCCACACTACCACCAGGTCTCCCCGTCCACCGCAGCCAATGCTGTGAAGACCTGCCACGCGCTTCTTTCTCTCTCTCCACTCAACAGATCTTGAGACAAGTCTCTTCTCCCACTTTACAAACCCTCTTAAATCCCTTATATTTGAACTTCAGGGGAAACAAATTACTAGTGAGCAATAAAGGTAATTTTGTGACTGCAGAATAACATCCAACATCTTGGCTCTCACTGTATATTATCATAAAGCCAAACACACAAGAGGCATGGTTAAAACTAATCTACTCGTGAATTGATATCAGTTTCCTAGGTTGGCTGTAACAAATTTCCACCAGTATGGTGTTTTATAACAACAGAAATGAATTCTCTCACAGTTCTGGAAGCCAAAGTCCAAAACCAAGGTGTTGGCAGGGCAGTGGTCCACCTGGAGCCCCTAGCGGGGAATCCCTTCCCTGTCTCCTGGCTTCTGGGGCCTGTCCGCAAGGCTTGGTGTTCCCTGGCTTGTGGCGAATCTCTGTCTGCCTTCACATTAGCTTCTCTTCTCTGTGGGTCTCTTACAAGGACCCTTGTCATTGGATTTAGCACCCACCGAGGAAATCCAGGATGATCTCATCTTAGGATCCTTAACTTCATTACAACTGCAGAGACCCTTTCTCCACATAAGGTCCCATTCACAGGTTCAGAGAGCAGGATGTAGACATATTTCTTGAGAGAGCTGCCACTCAACCCACGAGAGTTCCAAGAGCTAGAGCCTCATAGCCAGAAACAATAAGTGAATCTGTGCCTGGTTACGGTTCTTACAAACTCTTTGAGGGCAGGAATAGTTGTGTGCCTCTTAGAGCAACCAGGACCTTGCAGATACATGGTGGAACTTCAACAAAACCAAAGCTGACATCGCTGCTTTGGGATTCCACAGTAGTGAAGACTGGAGTCACTAAAACAGATGGTATAGATAAACATCCCCACTCCTGCCCCTTCAGCAGCCTCATCTCATCTTGAAAAGCATTTCTCCACTTCTTAGCAGGCAGTTTTATGTGAATTCAAGAAAATTCATTCCATGATCCTTGGATTAATTATGTTATATAGCAAACACTCTGTTCCACTTTGTTGTTTGCTCAGATTTGTCTTGTAAAGGTGATTATTTCTTCCTGGGGCCACTAACCTGCTGAAATAAAGGTTCCAAACACGTGGGCACCTAAAAGAAACCTTGTCTTGAAAACTTGTTTCGGCTGAAATGCACAAGTTGATGCAAGAGCCCCTCTTCCCCCACCCCGTGCCCCACTCCACCGCCCCCGCACACATCCCCCCATCGTCATCATCATCATTCACTCCTCCTCTCTGTTAATGACACTCCTGGTTGATTTATTGATTGCCTGTAATGCCAATGGCTTTTCTCAAAGCCCGTGTGAGCTTCCCAGTTGTAATGCCACCTCCCATTGGAAAGCTGCCCCAAACTGGGATGATTTGATGGCTGTTTGACTTCCCCAACCTGACTGGTGAGGGCCGAACCTTCTCAGCTTCCCTAGAATAAGCTCCTTAAGCCTTTTCCTTCCAAAGCATCTGTAAACAGTTGAAGGTCATGATTGTTCACTCTGCAAGATCGATATGCCATTAAATTGTGACAAAAAGGACTGCCAGACCATTAAGGCCTCCCTCATGCCCTCGGTAATCCTGATAAAGTGATGAGCTGTTTTAACCTCTGTGGCTCCCGTTGCTGACTACATAGGAAACTCCCTAACTGCTGAGATAACCCTTTCCACAAAGTCAGGACGACCCGCAATGACTGATGCTGATTTTGAGCTCCTTCTACCCATTTTGTCCTGCTATTGTGAAGTCACAGTTCTATCTTTTTTTTTTTGGTCCACACAGTCTAAAATTTAGTGTTATTCTCAAAACTATTCTAACTCAAAACTATTTTGTTCTAGGGTGAACCAGCTTCCTAAAAGCCTCATTGGGTAGATGAATAGGCTCATTTCCTAATGGTTGAGTGACAAAAGTAAAAGTATTCAGGGGGACTCAAAATGGCAGAGGGTTAGTTCATCCCAAACACATGAAACTTACCTCAGTTAGATCAATCTCATACACTTGGTGAGTTCATAGTAGCGAATTCTGTTGAATTTCTGTCTACTGTATTTTCTTCACAATAAAAGGTAAGGAGAAAAAAAGAGGATGATGATAAAATGGGGAAAAAGGCAAGTTTGTGAACTGAAATAACTGTAATGGATCTAAGCATTCCGGGAGCCATTTTAAAATTAAATGTAGACCAACCAAGCCTTGCTTGACGTTACACAGTGAGCTCATTTATTACTTGAAAAATGCTAGTTTCATCGAGCTTATGCTAAAATCATCTGCTACTGTGAACTGATAGCCAACATATTTGAAAAGTGCGTGACGGTTCCATCAGATCAAGTTGAGCTCACCCTCTTCACTGATGCAAAAGTCATCTGACATCCAAAACATATTTTTACATTTCTGTTTCCAGTTTAGAAGTACTTCACTTGACATGTGGCTTTTGTAAGCTAATGTAATCGTAGTTCAGTGTTTAGACTTTATATTTAATGTGTACATGAGCAGATTTGCATCCACACATACACAAAAACACTAGCACTGACTTTTCTGGACAATTCTAAAAAGTAATCTGAGTTACAAAATCATGTTTGAAAAGTTATATCTTGAATGACTCACTTTATTGTTATTTTTTTAAGTCTTAAACTCTTTTTTGGGGGGGTTCTTTTTTTTTATAAGGTATTATTGATATACACTCTTACGAAGGTTTCACATGAAAAAACAATGTGGTTACTACATTTACCCATATTATCAAGTCCCCACCCATACCCCAGTGCAGTCACTGTCCATCAGTGTAGTAAGATGCCACAGATTCACAATTTGCCTTCTCTGTGCTACACTGTTCCCCCTGTGATCCCCCACACCATGTATACTAAACATAATACACCTCAATCCTCTTCTCCCACCCTCCCCACCCACCCCCCCACACCCCTCCCCTTTGGTAACCACTAGTTCCTTCTTGGAGTCTCTGAGTCTGCTGCTATTTTGCTCCTTCAGTTTTGCTTCGTTGTTATACTCCACAAATGAAGGAAATCATTTGGCACTTGTCTTTCTCTGCCTGGCTTATTTCACTGAGCATAATATCCTCCAGCTCCATCCATGTTGTTGCAAATGGTAGGATTTGTTTCTTTCTTATGGCTGAATAGTATTCCATTGTGTATATGTACCACCTCTTCTTTATCCATTCATCTACTGATGGACACTTAGGTTGCTTTCATATCTTGGCTATTGTAAAAAGTACTGCAATAAATATAGGGGTGCATATGTCTTTTTGAATCTGAGAAGTTGTATTCTTTGGGTAAATTCCAAGGAGTGGGATTCCTGGGGTCAAATGGTATTTGTATTTTTAGTTTCTTGAGGAACCTCCATATTGCTTTCCACAATGGTTGAACTAGCTTACATTCCCACCAGCAGTGTAGGAGGGTTCCCCTTTCTCTGCATCCTCGCCAGCATTTGTTGTTCTTAGTCTTTTGGATGGTGGCCATCCTAACTGGTGTGAGGTGATATCTAATTGTGGTTTTAATTTGCATTTCCCTGATGATTAGTGATGTGGAGCATCTTTTCATGTGCCTGTTGGCCATCTGAATTTCTTCTTTGGAGAACTGTCTCTTCATATCCTCTGCCTATTTTTTAATTGGGTTATTTGCTTTTTGGGTGTTGAGGTGTGTAAGTTCTTTATATATTTTGGATGTTAACCCCTTGTTGGATATGTCATTTACAAATATATTCTCCCATACTGTAGGATGCCTTTTTGTTCTGTTGATGGTGTCCTTTGCCGTACAGAAACTTTTTAGTTTGATGTAGTCCCATGAGTTCATTTTTGGTTTTGTTCCCTTGGTTTGCTCAAGGAGATGTGTTCAGGAAGAAGTTTCTCATGCTTATATTCAGGAGATTTTTGCCTATGTTGTCTTCTAGGAGTTTTATGGTTTCATGACTTACATTTAGGTTCTTGATCCATTTCAAGTTTATTTTCGTGTATGGGGTTAAACAATAATCCAGTTTCATTCTCTTGCATGTAGCTGTCCAATTTTGCCAACACCAGCTGTTGAA
Source organism: Smutsia gigantea (assembly GCA_032199065.1). Classification (NCBI taxonomy): domain Eukaryota; kingdom Metazoa; phylum Chordata; class Mammalia; order Pholidota; family Manidae; genus Smutsia; species Smutsia gigantea. Next base: position 406,954 of record JAVSCE010014840.1, read on the forward strand.
GAGGCTGTCATTTCCCCATTGTGTGTCCATGACTCCTTTATCATATATGAATTGTTAAGTCTTAAACTCTTTAGAAGATTACTAAATCTAGAAACATCTAAAGGCTGTTACCCCAGCTATGGTTAGTAAAATGCACCATTTCAGTTCCCAAGGCTTTGTTGAGACTTATTAGCTAATCGCACACAGGACTTTATGAGCACAAATGCCTGTTCATTGACTCCATTTTCTACTTTGCTGATTTGCAAGCATAAATTTATAGGGAAACTTTCACCTAAATTCAGGTCTGGCCCTAAGTAGTTTATTATGTTAACAAAACATATTATGTCAACAAAACATATCTTCAACAAAACTAAACACTTGATACCAGCAGGAGTTGCAGGTTGTAAACAGAAAGAAAACAGGCTTAATATCTTCTGAACTCATTAGCTCTGACCTGCATGTGTGTCTTCAGCTTATCAATGGAATAATCTAGTAGGGCACAAGAATAGGACCAAAGCTTCAGGTCAATGAAATCATTCACTGATCCACCAGCAGGGCATAGTAAGTGGTATATTAGCTTAAAACCTACAGGCTGCCTGGTATCATTGCATAGATTCTGATACAAGGCAAACAGACCTATTAAATGATACCAAAAACGAGAGGATTTTTCTGCTTTGTTTGAATTCCCACATGAACCCTGAATTTAAATTTTACAGTTTCAAAGTTGTTGGGACATAAGTTAAATGTTTAATGATAACAATGAAGCAGAAGTTGTCTTCTCCTGCCCTTTATACTCAGTCATGTCTAGATCCATTTACAGATTTCTGGTTTATGCTACTCATTAACATATTAAATATGTACTGTGTGCCTAAATTTCTGAGCTAAATTTCTGAGGATACAAGAATGAACGATATCAAGCAGCCTCTGTACTTCTTGAGTGTTTCTGTCTTTAAAAGCTTCCATTATATTATAGCAAAGGAATGAGGGCAATTAGACTCGCCATAGTGTTGCCTTTTCCAACAACTTTAATCTTCATCCTGGAAACTCGCATTCTCATTCAAATGTGTTAACACTGATAACAGAGTAAGGATGTATCATTATTATAAAATAGAACAGACAGATGTCCTTGCAGCCACTCTATAGAGTGCCTTGCTGGCTGGTAATAAACATTTTCTCTTTGTTCCACTTACCTTGAGTCTGGTTTCTCCATTAGCAAGTGAACCCCCTCCTCTTTGCTCTAAACAGCTGATGCCAATCCATATTGTACTCGGTGCACTTCATAGGAAGGCCTAACTCGGTACATGTCAGGAAGCAAATTTATCCATAACTCTCATGCAAGACATCATGAAGTCCTGGCCCATTCATTCAGAGGTGCTTCCAATATCCAGAAATCCTTTAGCAGGAAATTATTTCCTCTTTGCATCAGTCACCTCACATTCAGATTTATTACCTGAAGATAAAATTTAGTACACATTAGAAGGAATGATGGGAGAAAGGGAGGGAGGAAAATGTGGACAGAACAGAGAAATATCTTGGCACCAAATCATTCCAAGGATACTGGCACAGATTATTTATCTTACACACTCTCCTCTCCATTGTTTGGAATGGGAAGACTTGAAAATTAAAAACTCTGTATGTACATTCTCCTTGGGAGGTATGTTGGACTCTCATAAATCTGTTTGGCTGACTTCAGGAAATCTGCCTCTTTATGTTGCATCACACCCAGCTGTTTGCATTAAAGTCCATCCAATTCGATTTTCATTTGTCAAATTGATCCCTTTGATGCCAAAATTACTCTCTCTTTTGCATTTAATCCTTAAGAATTTCCAGCTGTCATTGGCTCTGTAGTTGTGTTGAGGTCTTAAGCTGGTCCTGGGTCATATTGTTCTACTTTGCAGTTGTCTAAACTATATCTAGGGGACCTCATTCATCCTGATGACCTAACTTGATTCACTTATCTAAGACATCTTGGGAGCTGCTGTTCTTGAAGGTTCTCTTGCATTGTGCTTACCTGCTGGTAACCAGCTTCAGCTATATCTACTTCTTGCTGAGAGCATACAACTTATACCCATGTTTTCTGTTCATTTGGGCAAAAATATGTTCAATTCCCTTAGGAATCACTGATTGCCACCTGATTTATAATGTCTCTTTTTCTCCTTCAGAATAGATAACCTCTTAGTGTTGAATGAGTCACAAATTGGTTTGGGGATCCTGAGTAGACTGCAGAGTGTTGAATCAACATTTAAAGAGCTCTTCAGTGTCACAGTATTCAGTCTGATTCCTTGGGATTCTTTATGAGAGAGTCATCTATTGTTATATTTCCTATAGAGGAGGAAACCAGGAGGTGTCCAAAAGATTTCTTTCCCCCTAGTATCTAGGCCAAACTTTGCTCCATAAACTTTTGGCTACACTAAAATCTACTTGTAAAATTCTGTGTGATTTTATCCAATACTCTTTTATCTACCTGTTTATGTATCTATCTATCATCTCACCTATCTCTTGTATATTTGTTCTCTAAAGGTAATACAACTCACCTACATTTTAATCTCTGTCCCATTATTGAATTTTTCAAGTTCTGTCACCGACTTGAAATGTATTGAATTGTTTATTTTCTCTGAGAATCAGTTGCCTCATTTGTAAATAGGAGCTGATACTCTCATTTTAGAGTTGTTATAAGGGTTAAATGAAATAACAGGAAAAAATAGCACTCTGACTGTGGACTGTAGGAGAAAAGATAATTCTTTTCCTCTTAGCATGAAGGTGGCACTTGACCAAAAATTTATTAGAAAAAATAAAATAAAATTACTGCTTCATCTCGCATCACACTATCTGAATTGAGAAATCATCTGTTTGGAGAGCAATTGAGTCTGATTCTGTGTGAATTTTCTTTAAAAAGTAAATCGGCTCCTCTCCCCTCTCCCCCCATCTGATGTATTAGTTTTCTATTGCTAGTATAACAAATTTCCATACACTTAGTGTCTTAAAACAACATAGATTTATTATCTTATGGTTCTAGAGGTCAGAAGTCCAACATGGTTTGGCGGGACTTCCTGCTTCTGGTAGCTCTGGGGCAGAATCTGCTTTCTTGTCCCACCCAGGTTCTGGAGGCCGCCCATGTTCCTTGTTGCATGGCCTCCTCATGCCCCCCCATTCTCCCTTTTTTTCTTATAAGGGCACCTGAGCCTAACTAGGCCTCTCCCAGATAACTCCATATAATTTCTCCATGTCATTGTCCTTAAATTTAATGTAGCAAAGTCTCCTTTGACATGCAAAGTAATATATACACAAATTCTGGGCATTAGAACTTCTTTGGGAGGCCATTATTCTGCCTACCACAGCTAATAAAAGCCTGAGCAAATGGTTTGATTTTGGCGGTCTACTCTCTACCGCTCTTCAACACCATTTCAAATGAGTTGAAATTCATTTTTCATTCACTTCTTTTATATTCTTTACTTACTCTATTATTTATATTTTAAGTGACTGAAATCTGAGGACATGGATAATCTTTCTGATTTTTTACTGTAAAAATGCAGTGAACAATGGCCTTTTTGACACTATATTCCCTCTTGTAACTCGTATTTCCTTTCCTGTTTATAGATAATTTTTAATGTCTACTCTTCTTTTGTATTGGTCTGTTTCTGGCTTTGCTGCTCCCAAAATGTAAGCTCCCAGAGTGAGGATCTCGATTATTGTGTCATTTAGAGTTCATCCATCCCCACACATATACACAAAACAAATCCTCTCTAATAATTATATATTAACTTTCTTTTCCTGAAGTTTTACTGGTTAGCATAATTGGATACAGAAAATTTGAAGTCCTTTGTTTTCAGTACATCATCTGTTATTTTCTATATTGTGATATTACTGAAAAGTATTTCACTACAAAAATGGAAGAACAGGAGATGAGAAATCCTTCCAACATCTACCATTCTAATTATTATATGAGTAGAATTTATTATGTAATAATCCAACCACTGTTGTAAGGATTTTAAATCTCATGGTTTAATTCTAGAAACATGTAATACAGTGAGATGGAAACAGAGCAGCATTTTTTGTTTCTGCACTGTATTTGTATTTGTGTGCATAATTTAAAAAAACGTCTCTCAGGTGATAGTAAATTTAGATTTCTTGACAGCCGTGGCTGGATTTTCCAGATCTGGAAAAAAAAAATGTATCTCTGAAATCAAGTTTTCTTTTGAGCCTTCTATTTTTATGTGACTAAAGGCAGTTGTAATTCTGGGTGGTGCTTTATCCTCAAAAGTGGTGGATTTTAACGGGCACATCTTGCACAACAGTTCACTTTTAGAGGACAAGCAGGATAATGAGTTAATAAAGGCTCAGATTCCATTTCTAGGCTGGGTGCTTCATGTCAAAGTACCTCGGATTCTGAAAACATTCTTCAGCTAGCTTTATTGGGCATTCGTGCACTTCCTTTCTTTTGCAGCCCTGCTTATACAGTCCAACTCACTAATGCACTTCATCAGCCTAAAACCGCTTTCAAAAGTTGTTCTCTGAAACCTGTGTGATGGTGAAGGTAGAGTCTAATATGAACCTGTGTGTATCTGTGCCATCATTTCCAGTTCAGTCCTGATCTCAGTTGTAATTTGAGTTCCAGCATACTGGAAAAGTGACAGAAGAGTATCATTATTCCTAAAAGTTCAAAAACCATCAACCTGCACTAGTTTAAGACTGGTTTCATAACCATGTCTTTAAGCAGTAAGAGAACTACTATTGATAAACTACCTAATAGGAATATTGGGATAACAGTCTGCCTTCCTACCTTTCTGCCTCCATTTTCTTTCTTTCCTTACTTCGTTCACCTTCTTCCTTCCATGCTTTCTCCCTTCCTTCTTCTCTTTCTCTCCTTTTATTTTTCATCTCTCTTCTTCCTTTCCTTTCTTTTTTCTGTTTTCATTTTCTCTCTTTCTAACAGGACAAAATAAAGGAAGTGACAAGATCTGGCTTTCTCCTGTACACACATATGATAGTAGGTTCTGATACCTTGTTCTTGACTTTTATGTGTATATTGCACAAATGTCTAGAAACATCTATGAAATTGTGGGACTGTGTTTTTTGACACCACACCAGAACTTTAGCATTGAAATGATTGTGTTTCTTCAAAGTAGCCATCATAGGATCATAGGTATTTATCTGTTTAGTAGTGCCCCCATGACTCAAAATATTTTGACACTTCTCTTTTCAACCTGCCTTCTGCGACACTTTGAGAGTATCTTGTTACATTTTAATCACCCTCTATTTGACTCAAAGTGCATTCCTTGAATTAGTCATTTACCTTATTTGCCAGACTTGAATCCAATCTTTTGCTTATTTTCAAATGACAACTTCAAGGATGACTGTCTACTAATACCAAGGACAGTCAGAAGAAAGTGCCCATTAAAAGATCAAAAGCCCTTAAGCTTTTATGCAATAACTTGCAATATCTGGAAAACTGAACAGAAATCTATATATGTTGCCTTAATCAATATCATAGCTAAAATTAAGAAATAAATTTTATTGGCAAATATACATGATAAAACTTTAAATGCAGAGCCATTCATACAGTATTACATAGGATACACATACACACAAATAGACTCCTATATACTTTTAATTAAAAGGAATTACTCTACAATGTTTAGAATTTTACTTCTGAGTGACCAAATTGTAGGTAGTTTTAATTTTCTTCTCTAATTTACAGAGTATATACAATTTCTTTGGTAATCAAAGTGGGAAAAAACATTTCAATCTCTTAATGATAATTCTCTAAGTACAACTTTTAAAAATGCTGTGAGTGGTGATACCATCACTAGAATAAATACAAAACCTTTAAGGAATCCTTATCTTCACAAGTATTTGAATGTATTAAGGTTATGTTTGTTTAGAAATAGCCACATTCATTTAAGGTAGAACTATACACACAGGTGTTACATATTTGCAAACACACTACCAACTTCTGCCTGTTAAAACTGAAACATCAGAAGCATAAATGATATCCACTGACTTCCTTTCAAATCGCTTCTGGTGAGCCATGGTCTGAGTGTTATAAAGCACTGGATCCATAGTTCTCTACTCACTGTGGTGAGGAGCCCTAGTTTCTGAAGTTAGCTTGGCCAGTAGAAACTTTGTGTCACACTCTGAGGGGCAACGGCTCACAGTATCTGGGCCCACTGTAAGACAAGCTGAAGATCCCTTCCATCTCTAAATTTCAGTGAATCTTGTTACTCGCTGGTTTGATAATAAATGAATAGGTAAGTTGTTGTTCCATTAGTAATGCTACCCACAGCAAACAAAATTCACCAAAAGCGACAACAAAAAAAGGAATTTGATGGATTGTCTCTTAAATCATACTGGAATTTCCCCAGATTAGTTTGGCACTAGGTGTAGGATCTCAGAAATGATGAGGTTTAATCATGCCATTTTAAAAACTAAGCAACTGCATCTTTACCTTTTCTAAAGAAAAGAGTGGCCCTTGTTTTTGCTCTTCAGTAAAATTCTCTTCAAAGCCTCCTACTTGAGTGTTTCTCAGCCTGACTTTACTCTGAGTAATCTGGAAACTATACACTGCCAAAAATAGTAATATGAGAACGACTCTTAAGGAATCAGAACTTTCTTCTCACTTCTTTCTTTTAATTTTCTTACTACCAGTTTTCCTGTTTTCATTTCTATATTATTCAAAGTAATGCTAGATGCTATTATACATAAATAACAAATTATAAATGGATGCACACATTAAGATTTTTCTTATTCTTATCAAAGTTTGACAAGTAGCTTTCTTCCTCACCATGACTCAAGGATCTAGAGCCTCCTATCTGTGGCACTGCTGAGCCCTAACAGCTGGAAGTTCTCAGTTTGCAACTAGCAAGGAGAAATTGCTGATAGAGAAGTCCCACCCACTTCTTAAAATCAGGGGCAGGAAGTGAAACACACAGCACTCTCTATGTTAATTGGCACAAATTAATCACATGGACACCTGGATGATGGGGTGCTGGGAAATGCAGTTCTTCTTGCTTAGACAGCTGCTTCCCAGCGACAACTGCACACTATGGAAGGGGGATCATGAAATTTGGTATAGAACTTCATATCTCTGCTTCCATTTCCTAGGCCTTCTTGCTGTAAAATTATTTTAAAATACATGAATATGTACAACCTACTAAGATATAGCATTTAGTCATACATGTTTCAATTTTCCCAGTCAACAACTATTTATTTGATCAGTCTACCACATGTATGGCCCTATATAATCTAGCATTGGTATTACAATAGTGAAAAAGACAGTCCTGGTATTTCTACAAGAACATACAGTCAGGTTCTTGCTGTAGATAATACATAAGTAGGCAGGCAAATAATCTTATTTTAAGGAAACAAATAAGGTGCCCTGATATTGAATAGCTGCTGGCTGGTGAGAAGCCTGCTTCAACTGGAAAATCAGAGAAAGTGCCACTGAAGGCAGATATTTGATCCTAGACTTGAAGTCTAAGGAGGAGCTAACCAAGCAATGAGCACAGAGGTGAGAACAAAATGTACAAAGATTATTAGGCATAAAAGAGTCCAAAGGGCTTTCAGTGTATAATTTTTCTAAAGACTAGTTTTATAGCTTTATATTTAGATTCATCACCCTGCAGATTACATAAAAACTACAAATGGAAAAGGGAACATTTACAATGAACAAAATCTGGTGGATAATGCCTTGACCAAATATTCAAACTTTACATCACATAATAGAATAAACTCACAGTCTATACACCTGCCATGCTGGACTAAGGGCATGTCATCGATGCTAGTGTTCCTAAAATAATTAAAATGAAAAGTTTCAACCTGAAGCTAGTTAAGAGAAAACAAAGAAATCCAAACAGAGATATTCTGTAACTCTGTGGATCTAGACTCTTTAAAATGAGAGAAAGAGACATGACAGCTACATGCAATGCCTGATCCTAGATTAAATCATGGATCAGACATACCCATAGAGGATAGCAAAACACAATAGCTCTGAAGGACCTTATTGAGACAGTTGGGCAAGTGTGTATTTAACTATGTATTAGATAATAGCATTGTGTCCTTGTTAAATTTTCGAAGAGCAATAATGCTGTTATATAGGATGCCCTTGTGTTAGGACATATATGATGAGGGAGTCAGGGATAAAACAAGAACCTAGGGAACAAGTACATTATTCTTATGAATTTTAATTTTTTGATTTCCTTTTCAAAATAAAAAGTTATGGGAAATCATTAGATCCGTATTTTTAAAAAGTTACTTAAGGTTCCATGTGGGGAAGAAATTGGGGAGGCGTGAGTGGGAATGCAAGACGGCAGTGAGAGGTTACTGCAGTCGTCTAGGAGAGAAAAGCTGGTGGGTTTGCCTTGGTTATTTCAGGGGACATTAAGAGTACAGTTGAAGAAAGAATCAATGGATTCAAATATATTTTGAAAGTCAGATCAACAGCTTTTTCATAGATTGAATGTGAAAAAGTGAAAGTGAAAAAATAAAATAATGATGGGGTAATGTAGTACACAAAAAGAACACTGGGGGTGAATCTCCAATTTCACTGAGACAGTAACTGCTGGAGCCAAGAGAAAAAAAAGCACGATCCCAATGTCCAGAGGATGCAAGTGCCAGAAGCAGCCCAGCCATGCTTCAGAGTGAGATCTGCAACGTTTTTCTTCTGGGTTCCCACAACTCGGTTGACTGCCATGTAAATACCCTTCCTTCTTACATTCATGCCCTTCCAGTGAACACATGACCAACCACTGAAATAACCCACGGGGCTTTGGCAAGTAGACATATCATTAGTGGGCATCTTCACAAAGCCTGTGGAGAGAAACCCTCGAGGCTCATAAGCTTAGCCCAATATGGGGAGAATTAGCAATTTTATTCAGTTCAGGCCAACATGTTACTGGGTGTTTTATGCAAGAGCTGTTCTTGCAGTCACACTGAGAAGATTCAAGGCGAATGGCAAATGGTAAGAAATGCCCACACTTCCTATTTCCTATGTCTATTTTAGTCTGTGGCAGTTACGATTTACTACGCAACACTCAAAATACAAATGGTGCTATGTGAAAGGATATGTAAGTGACAGATTTGCAACCTCAAAGCGTGACTTCAAAATACTGGTGCGGGAAAGGCTTCCAGTTCCGGAGGGCGGCTGAGACGCCAGCGGGAGGCGGGTGGAGGGTGGTGGCGCTGAGCGGCGGGGGTGCTGCCGCTGCAGAGGGAGCAAGCCCAGGCAGTGCACAGCGAGGAAACCCTGCTAAGGCGGGGACCTGAGACCATAAGGATGGCAGCAGAGAAGCACGAAGAAAAGCCAAGAACTTCAGGAATAGACAGAAGCAGGGTTATGTGAGGGGAACGTGCAAGCTGCCTCCATCTGTGCCCTCCAGCTCTGTGTCGGGCTCCTCTGCCCTGACCTTTGGCCAGAAGGCTCGATTTTGAGTTCTGCCTGCATGCCCTGGGGCGCCTGTGCCCTCTAAAGCCAGTTGGTTTCATCTGATGGGAGTCACTTTGAGAAAATCCAAGGACAAGCTTAGGGAGAGGTTCGTTCTTCCCTAGTTCCTGCCTGCTAGGCCCCAGTACATTCTGGAAGCTCAGGGCAGCCACATCCTGGCCTGGCCAGCATCTCTTCCCTTACGTGCCTGTGGCTGGTCCTTACTTCCCGCTCCTGCTAGCCCAGGGCAGGACCATCAACCTTGATTGTTTCCCTCAACTCCTGCTCACACCTGGTAAGTAGTCATTTCCTTAAATGCTCAGAAAAATGCCAGTTGGTTCTGGCTGGGGACCTAACTCATACAGGGAGTTGCACGTACCTACATTCAACTCCAAGGAAGCTAATTAAAGACATACTGGGAACCACATTGAGTTACATAGTGAACTGTCCAGCTCTAAAGTAGGAAATGTAAACAATGTCTCCAAATTCCTAAAACAGGAAGATGATGGACACCTTACTCTTTCCACACTTGCATTATCCCTTAGTCCTTATGACGCTCATAGTCTTTTTAGCCAGTGTCTCTGGTGTTCCTGTCTGCAACCCAATCCCTGCCCATATAAGGTCTTTGCCTTTGGGTTAGGAACCTAGGGATCTAGACAACTCAGAACAATGAGAGGATTTCTTTTCAGGACAGTTGCGTTTATCTGGGTGAACGTCAGAACCTAGTTGGTGCACAACTTCAGAGTTAAACTTCAAAGCTTCCTAATTTACTCACCCATACTGACTTCTCTTCAGCTCATCTGCCCTGGTTTTTGCATTAATAGCGAAGAGGAAATATTGCCAAGAAATGTGCACATTTGAAATATCCAGGAGGATGCAATATGTGTTATTTGTGTCAAGAGTACAATAAGAATGCAAACTGAGATTTATACACAAAAGAAAAGAAAGAGAGGTTTTGCCTTATTCTAAATCATTTCAATAGCTTCACAGAATTCTAATCTCTAGATTAACAACAATTAAAATAGGTTTTGCAAAGTTGCTTATTTGTAAAATGGTTGTGTCAAATTAAACATGCAGACACAAACACAGAGAGATATTTACCTCCTGCTCTGCCCTCCCTCACTTCCAACCACACGGTATCTCTGCTCTATCTAGGGAGGGCCTGCAATTGTTGACTTTAGCAGGGTGCTAATCCATAGAGAATATCAGTGGAGTGCAGAGAATGGGAAGAACCGCAGCTACAATACCTAAACTTAGAAGTTGCTCTTGAAAATCTGTCCCAGAAATAAAAGTAATCAGAGGGCTCTACTTGATTGAATTTAAGTGACACTGTTTCAAGCAGAAGTGAGGGACATAGGTACCTCTTAGACACAATAGCAATGGCCCAGAATGCTTTGTTATTAAAACTACTCAAAATTCCTTTTAAAGGAAAGAAGTGCTTTTCTTTTCTACCCCTCTACTAAAAGCTATCTTCTTCCATTTGATATAAATTATAGTTCGAGTTTCATGAAACAAGGCTCCAGGAAGATATCTTTTACTCTACCTGCACTGACATTCCAAGTTTGTATCAACTATGATGAGAATGGTGTTATAGAATATTGGAGTTTCAATGTATGAAGGGAAGTTTGGAAGAAATAAGAGGCAGAACAGAACTATAGAATAATATGAAGCTAATTCATGTCACTTATGCATATGGAAATATGCTGATTAATAATAACAGCACAAAGAAATAAATCCAGGACAAGGAAAGAAACTCGAAAGGTTAAAAAGAAAAAGTAGGTCACATGAGTGGTGATATTACAGAAAAGATGTGGATTAATCATGCTACATCTTTAAACCAAGTGACTGAATATCAGCGTTAACCAAAGTCAAGGGTAGCCCTTCTTTTTACTATGCAAAATCCTCTTCAGTGTCTCCCATTGGCAGGCTTCTGTGCCTAATTCAAATCTAAAAAGTGAGCTTTGGAAGGTTTAAAAACAAAACAACAGGTGATGTCCAGAAAATTAAAATAAATTATTTCTAAGACAAATATACCAAGTATTGGAGGGCAAGGCAACCTCCTTTGGAAAGAAGAAATTCTGTCATGACAAAGGAGACACTGTGGAATCTTGTTTTAGTCATTCTTAGAAATCACAGCTGCACTCGATAGAGAAAAATCTGGAAATCATAATGTTAGAAAACAGGAAAATAAATACTTCCAGGCAGAAATGTGAACAAACCTGTGGTGGAGCCATCTGATATACCTGGTCCATTCTACCTGGGGAGAAAGAGGTGAGGATAATCAGAGAAACAGACTTTTAGAATTACTTCTATAGGGAAGATGCCAAAATAATTCATCCTGAGAAAAGAACTGTAAAATACTAAGAAATGCCTCACCTTACCAGAATAAGGAAGGTCTAGTTCACAAAAAAAATAAATCACGTTCTATCACTTCTGCAAAGACAGTTTGATTAAATGTCTACATGGGTTGACTCTAGAAAAGCCATGGGCATATTTTACCTGGACTTTAATAAATAAGTAAGCTTTTGAGACCGTGCCATACACAGGGGTAATCTGTCAAGTAATTATTGAACTTGGGAGGCAAGTACACACCTTGGCTAGGTAAGTACAGCCACAGAAGCAGCATGAGAGGAGGGATTCGGCAAAGTGTCATGGAGCAATCCATTCGAGGAACGTTAGGTTCTCTCAAGGTATTAATGAGGTAGGAAAAAAAAAAAGGAGAGGAACAAGCAGTAAAGTCATGCCATTTGCTGCTGATGAAATATAGGGCAGCCACATTAGAAGGGAAAGCCATCTCATCCATCTCAGGTGGCAGTGCCATCTTTGGATGCCACTTTCCGGTCATGGCACGCTATGCTCCAGGCTCTCAAATTCCTGCTGACAGATTTGCTTTATTTTTTTTTCTTCAATAATACATCAGGTTTGTATAATGCTTTTCTTCCTAAGAGCACAAAGTACTTTCCTTGGATTTTATTTCATTTATCCTCATCAAAACCTGTGAGTTTTAAAAGGCCAGGTAAAGTTGTCTATTGTACAGCAAGAGAAAGAGCTTCACCAAGGCCAACCTATACACACATGGTCACGGGGAACATGCTGGACTTGCTGAGCCACTTAGCCTCATTGGTAACTATGATGAGTGGCTGGGGATGGGGTTGAAGACCCTATTATTAGGTATCCGAGCAGTCCAGGAGTATTCAGTGCCTCTCCTGCTTCTTACTCAAGGCCAGGAATTGGCAAACTATGACTCATGGGCCCAATCTGGACTGCTGCCCTTATTTGTATGGCCCACCAGTTACAAATGAGTTTTCCATTCTCAAATGGTTGGGGAAAGTTTAAAAAAGAGTACTATTTCATGACATGTGAAAAATGTACAAAATTCAAATTTACATAAAGGTTTATTGGAACAAAGTCCTGCCCACTCATTTACTTACTGTCCCTGGCTGCTTTTGTGCAATAAAGCAGATCAAACTAGCTGTGCCAGAGACTCTACGGCCCACAGAGCCTAAAATATTTATTTTCCGGTTCTTTACAGAAAACGTTTGCCGACCCAATGGGCTTCCTCCTGTCCTGCCTTCCTTTCTTCTTTCTTCCACTCTCTCTTTCTTCCCACCCCACTCTCCCTTCCTTTCTACCTTCCTTATTTCTTTATTTTAGCAACTGAACTTTCCTTCAAAAAACTCTCTTTAGGGAACTGGAGTTCCCTGTTAAGACTGTCCCACCAGACACTGCTCCCCAAAGTGGAGTCAGGTGCTTGCCCTAAAATTCAATTTCAAACAATGGCACCAAGAAGTCAGGACTCGAGTCTCCCTCTCTCTTAAATCAAACCGAACAGAAGAGTGAGAATGAGAAGTAGCTGGTGCCATCTCCCTACTTAGTGTAGATGGTTACTTCCCTACATATCTCCTTCCCTTCTGGACGGTAAGCCCCTCATGATATAAGCATGGTCTTATTCACCTTTCTACCCCAGCTCCTGGCACTTAATGGGAATTATAAATACTGACTTAATAAACATTAGTGGATTTAAAGGATGAGGGACTTGCAACCTAACTCCAATCAACATCTAGGACAAAGCTCTCTGCCTCTTGTTCCATTTCCTACCTATTGAAATGGCATCTTTGTCATCCTGGAACTCACAGAAATTAATGGAAAAGAGTAAGCACACAGCATTCTTTTCCTGAAAAAGATAAAAAACACAATAAAAGGGTAAGTGATTTTTTTCCAGTGGCGGGAATGATACAGTCTGAAGAGAAATCGATAATCTTTAGAAGCATTAACAAATGAATTCTCATTAATTAACACTGGGTTTCTCAACAGTGACTAAGAAAAGAGAGAATGATACTAAAAATAAATCAAGAACGAGTCTGTTTTGGAGGAAAATTGGGGCCGGTTTCAAACCTACCAAGTAATCCTGCCCTCTTATAAATAAAGTTGGTGATTCTTTTCTTCAGGTATGGTTGCTCATCCAGCAATAGTCCAACAAAACCATGTTTTTGTCCCCTGAATATGACCAGTTTCCATATTTAAAAAAGCAAAGCTCTTATATTGGTCTTCATGATTCAGGAGGCAGTGTTAGGATAACAGCATAGGCCAGATATAATCTTTGCTCCCTCCGGGGTCCTCCTGTCTGCTAATGATCTTTTTCACAGTTAGTGTTGACTGAACCCAAAAGCCAAACAGGCAGGTGGAGGTGAGAGTCTGTCTTCTACTCAGCTTAGCTACATTTCTCATGGATTAGTGGATCCGTGAGATATAAAATGAACAAGAATCGATCCTATCCTTTATGATGATGACTTTGCTGCTGCAGCAAAGAAGATAAATGGTGACTTCAGATTCTGATTAACCCCAAATGAACTGTTTCAGTCAGTGCCCAGGCAGGCAAAGAAAGCTTGCTTGGATGCAAGTGTGAGGAAACAGTTTGCAGAGTGAGAGGTGACTCTTCACAGAGCAGTATTAAGGGAACCTCCAGGGGACACTGAGGCACCCAGAGACTAGCAACAAGCATAAGCCATTACCATATCCAGACAGACCTGGAAAGGCAGAGGGGGGAATAGTCCTAGAGGATTCTGGTGAGAGCTGGCACCAAAAGAGAAGAGCCATCTCCCAGAAGCTGTAATCGCAGGATAGGTATTGCCAGAACCACGGCACAAAACAAGGACAAAGTTGTGGGGAAAATGCCCGATCTTCTCTCTCTTCTTGCCCTTTGATCTCCTGTCAGGGCTTCCCATTGGCTGATTCTAACCAAAAGCCAGAACTCAAGGGGGTCTGGTCGATGCAGTTGGTAGACGTTGCAGTGGTCTTCCCTCTCCCCAGCCCAGGCAAATATCAACGCAGAGAAGGTGAAGGGTGGCCTAATTGGCAATGACCAGCAGGTGAGCCACAATATGGAACAATTATCCACATCCTTCTTGTCTCCTATAGCTGATCAGCCATATACCTCTTTCTCTTCTGCATACTGCTATATTCTCCAAGTAAAAGAAAACAAATTAATAAGCAGTTGGATTTGCTCGGCCATCAGCCAAGAGCAGGAGACGGATTGGCCAGCCGTAAGAAACCCACTTGCTTGAAATTTTGAAAACATCTCTTTTTAATCCCCTATCTTCTCCCAGGGTGCCCCCAGGAAGTCTCTTGGTTAATAGTAATAATATTTTAAATCTCTTATAATTTTCCAGGCATTTGTAAATCTTTAATAATTGAATTTCCTCTAATATATAACACTCTATCCTGGAGTCCCTCCATAGTACCTCCCTTTGTTACAGCCAAGCCCACAGGGTAGCAGATTGACTTCATTAGTAGCCTCAGAGTTCTAGGAGATGAAGATGGTGCCAGGTAGTAAAACACAGGGCTGGACCTGCAAAGAGAATCCATTCCAGGATCAAGTGTGTCGGTTCTCAATCCTTCACTTTGGTACCCAACTGATCTCAATCTTATGCAAGGATCTTACCCTCGCTAGGCTTCGGTTTCATTTGTAAAAGAATGGAGTTGCACTGCACAAATTCTACGGTTCCTTCTAGCTGTGAGATTCTGTGCCTCTGTGCTTCTGCTTATACTCAAGCAATTGAAAGTGTTGCATTGCAAAAGGAATACATTACAGACTTAACAGTGCCTGGTACAGGGCATGGAGGGAGAGATACAATACTGAGAATCAATACACACTAACATAGAACAGGAGATGGAAAGTGCACGGGGCCGTCAATCAAGGGCTAATGCACAGCAGACTTCTTGGCCAAGGCCAAAAGACTGAAAGAAAAATGAGAAAAATGAGAGAGGGCTAGAGAGTGGTATCAAGATAAGGCTCCCTTTAGGAAGCTCATGGAAGTGAGAAATAATTTATAAATCATGGCAACTTTTAGTTTTTCTTGCTTGGAATGTTACAGGTTTGTCTGTTACTGTTTGTTGTTAAGGATAAGTTGATATATTGCTCCTGAGGCCCGGGTATAGTTCTGATACTCAATATCTAAGCAAAACAGGTCAGGCCATGGCCAAGAATTCTGACCTTGTAGTGAAATCATGGTTGTCTGGTTGTTTGGGTCTGGTTTCTCCTGCATCCCCCTGCAGCAGCTATGGGAATTATGTACTAGGGAGTTATTAATAAGAATCATGTACTAGGGAATGCATGAGTTTACTAAAAGAGAAACCACCTATGTGTGATGACCAAAACCGACCCTTTCTTTACTGTTGATGCCATTGTGTATTGCATAAATGCCAAGATGATCTGAACAACATATTAAGAAGGAATTATTACTCTGACTACCCAAATAATTTATCCTTTCTCCTTTTGTGAATAGGTACTACACAGATTTTTTTAATGCAATGATGAGGAGCCTCTCCAACCCTTTAAAATAGAATAAAAAAGAAGGATACCAATTGTTCATACCATCTGCTGACAGTCACTCCCTGGGCATACAGCTGAAAATACTGTCCTCTCTTTCTCAGGGGGCACAACTCAGTTGGGTACCTTGGGACCCAGGCTGGTGACTTGAGTTCTTTAGCTTGGTGTGCAGCCAGGGAGCTGTGGGTGAACAGCAGACTTGGATAATATCCTTTGACTGTCTCTGCTCCGAGCCACTGGTCCCTTAATAAACCTCTGCCCTAGGAACAGGATTGCTCTGTATTATGTTTCTTCTCCACATTGCAAATGAAGATACAACTCAATAAAGTATCCAGTAATCCTTGAAAGGGGGAAAAATAAGTAGCTAGTATTTTTCATGGCTAAAGGGAAAACCAGAGAGAGAACATTTGCCAGATCACAGAATTACTACTGGAGAATGCAGTTTAAGCCCAAGCACCTGGACTTCTGCAGGCCATCCCCCACGAGTGCCACCTGGAGCTGTTTTCCGCACAGATACCTCACTGCTGGACTCTTCTGAGGCTTCCCCATGCTTCCTGAAGGGCCATTCACATTCCTTTGAAGGTGAATAAGTATACATTGCTTAACTCCTGCCCTCTTTTCCTCAGTGGTTATTTTTCTCCCTTCAAGTTGGTTCATTAAGAAACCAGGTCAGAAACAATGCATGAACCTCATAATACTCTTTGTTACAAAATGTATGTGATATATATTTTTTTCATTCTGAGATCATTGCCCAGGGCTGAAAGTAGCTTCTTGATTATTTAGACTTCCAGATGACTCAGATTCATTATAACCCCAGCTTGGCCTTAAACCTGAGCTGGTTCTGATTTGAATTTGGCATTGTGGCTTTTCAATTCATGACCTCGGGAACAGACATTACTTACAAAACCCCACAGTAAGGTTTTATTTTATTTCAAAGGTTAAGCATAAGCTTTTACCTACCAGATTTTCAAACTTTTCCTGAGATCCCAAATAATAAAACCATCTCTGTAGCTGAATGAGTTCAGGGATGTTCTGTTTTTTAAAAAATTGGTATAAAATATCTCTTTTCCTTTTTGGGAACAAAGGAGAAGTCTGATAGTGACCACCTTGAGCAATGAGCTGTGTAGCAATCAAAGAATTGGTAAGCTGATACTGAAAGCAGCTTTATTCACTTGTATTTGTATTTTATGCATACTTCTCTGGTGCTCTTGTGAATTTATGGCAGGCTTTTACATATTTTAGCTAATCCCAACACTATCCATATGACATATGTGGATAGAGGTTAAGATGAGGGGGAAGAGATCTGTCTCTTTGTAACCTTAAAACCATAATCAAAACCAGGAGGAAGGTGTGAGAGACAGAGGCAGACAGAGAGACAGACAGAAAGACAGATATTTCCTACCAGTCTAAGCCTTTTTGAAATTTTTGCAGGTAAGTCTATATCTCTTTCTCTTCTCTTTCTCCTGCCACTCACTCCAATATTGTAGTCTGTTAAAATTGTTTTCCTCTTCCCATGCAAAGACCCTTTCCTTCCCAAATCATTTCTCAGTACTGCCCTTCCACTTAGGAAATGCTCCCCTCCCTTCATAAAACCCCATACAACTTGAAGTTTACCTCTGTAATAAAACCTACTGTATTCTATTTTATACAAAGCTTGTTTGTATCTTGTTTTATCTTGACTGCAGGCTGTAAGTTCCTTGGGGGTAATTCATCTATTTACCCATGGAGTGCTTAGCGGCATTTGGTCTATAGTAGAATATAAATATCAACTTGTTAAATGAACCAAAGGAAATTTTGATTCCCAAATTTAGGTTTCCCTGCAGGAAAATCTGTAAATGGCTTTTCCTCATCTTCCAGTCCTGTGTCCCATCAGTTGTCCATTTTCAGCTTTCTTTTCTACTGTTCCCTGACTCCCTCCTTTCACTGCCATCACCCTAGTTTAAGCTTGCAACTTGGTTCACCTGGGATAGCTTTCTGCCTTTGAACTCTCTTTACCCTGCCCTCTACTGCTTCCTTGCTATTCACAATTCAAGTCTTCTTCATGTACAGTATTCTGTGTAAAATAAAAAAACAGACAAGCAAATACACCCAAAGCCATTACCCAGTTTTCTTCATCATCTACGCGATTACAAACTCTTCCAACATATGGCAGCCTTATTTCCCAGTACTGGCTGACATACAATTTATATACTAGCCTTATTGGACGTTTTGTTGGTTCTGGAAGATTCTTAATCCCTCTATCAATGTCCATTTGCTCATGCTATTCAATCTACCTAGAACAGCCCCACCCCTGGACTGCCACCTGATAACTATTGTCATTTCACTTGATTTTCAAAACTTAGCTCAAAGAAACAATCTTGCATTAAATCTTTTCTTATTTTCTTCTGCTTCTAAATGACATAAACTCCCCTTTGTTGGGGATTTCTCTGGCTTTCCATCATTTGAATTATTTTCCAATCAGGAATCATGTTTGACTCATCTTGATGTAATCTACAGCACCCGGCAGAATGCCTTGCACATAATAGGTTTTAATAAATATTTGTTTGAATTGTGTCTCTTAAAATTCATTCAGACTTATCCATAAAGGGCAAAAGACTCTCTTTGGTCCTTCTCTAATTCTCAGTATTATCTTTCAATTCCACTTTATTTCTCACTCTCAGAATTTAAATGTCACTTTACAATTCCCCAAAGAAAATGAACACCTTCTATTTTTGTCCCTTTGCTCTATATCTTCACCTCCTTTCTCTGTCATTTAAAAATCTTTCTTTCATTTCTCTTCTCTTTCCTTCAGTTTTACCACAGCTCTGAGCAAACCAGTGCCATCACTGTAGAATACTGGGTGACAGTTCAGATGACCTCGAAGATTTCTTTCAGTTCCATTAGCCAATGGTTTTGTTAGAATAGGTTGACAGCCAGATATGAACAGGGAAGGGAGGGGGGACTTTGCCCGGCTGTTGTTTACATTCTGTACATTCCCTGTAAGCTGTTCTCATGGGGTTTGTGGAGAGAGAATAGTGACCATCCAAAACTGGCTGGTTCCAATATGGAGAAGTTGGCCCAAACTACCCCAAAATACAGTGTACACTCATTAACTGTAAAAATCATGGCTCTCTGTGCCCTGACAGTTCTGGGGAGAACCCAGTATAGTCAAAAATTCCTCCACCCTGCATGATGTGGAGTGAGCCCAAACACCAAGAAGACTCCACCTGTTCCCTTTGAACCTTATTTCCACTTAGCAAATACTCATCTCCCTTTACATAAACAAGCTCCTGTTGTATCCTTTGCACCACTCCCTTCAAGTCTGCCCTCACTCAACTCTTGAGCATGTACTTTCTCTTTTCTTTAAACTCTTATTTTCCTGTAAATTCCTAAAATTCAATCACTTTTGCATCCATCCTTCAATTCTTTCTTGAGATGAGACCAAGAACCCATCTCTGGTAACAGTTTAACAGGTTCCATAGCTTGAGAATCCCATTTATTACAAACTTAACACTTGCATTCCCATTCATCTTTCTTAGTTTTAACTCTATTGTAATAATAAAGCTATGTAGAGGTCCTTGGGCCTCTTGGGGAGAAGAGTGAAGTGATTCATGAGCCAGTGAAGCTCCCATGTGGGAAGGGATCCAAACCAAGAGCAGAAATCAGGAGGTGTCTCCAGCTGCACAGTGGAATTGCAGACTGGGAAACTCCATTGTCTGGATGCTCAAGGAAAAGCACACTGCCCTGTGTCCTTCTTGTTTGCAGCATGCCTTCAGGGGATGTTTCATATTTTTATCAAATTGTGCAATAATAGGGCTGCCAGTTCCCAAGGTGCCTTAAGGAATTGTATGTCAGTGTAATGTCCCAGGATATGATTAAGTGAAACTGAATTTTGAAAGAACTATGTATTGCAAAATTTAACTTTTGCCTAGTCTTCAGTTCTAGAAGATGACAGAAGAATAAGGAAATACACGTAGGGGGCAAAAAAGTTAATGCTGATTCCCAAGGAGATCTTTCTGAAGCACTTTCCAGCTGCTCTGAAAAATGAATAAGGAAATGAGAAGAGCAAGAGGGATTTGAGCCACAGTCCTCCACAGGAAGTATGTGGTAGCAACTAGGGTAAAATATGAAAATGAAAACAACCAAATAAAAATAAAAACACTCATGTGGAATATTCCAAATGATGAAAAATAAATTGTTAAGGAAATAATAGAAGGTATCTCTATTGCTATCATTATATGTCATGTAATTATAAATATTACTATATAATAAAATGCATACTTATAGTGCCGTTCATAGTCAAATTAATCTGCTCTCAGGTATCTATTATAACATGAGTCATGAGCAGTTGCATTGCTAAATAAATCTTTTCACAATAATGTAGGTAACAAGCAATATCTGCTTTCTTCATACCTGTGTCCCATTATTAATCCATGCGATATGCAATTAGTGTACATGGAATGACACCGCCAGGAGACTGGAAACTGGGTTTTCTTTGATATACAGTCATATCCCCAGTGCTTTGGATGCTCTGCAAAAGGAACTTAATTTTCTTTCTTCCAGTAAGCATATCATAATATATTTGTTTCATAAATCCCCTTACCATCCTGCAAAGCAGGGAGAGGACATGTATTGTTATTTCTCATACCTGGATGGGCACACTGCAGATTAGAGGTGGAGAGCCATTTATGATATCAGATGGTCCTGGCTTTGAGTCTTCCATTGTCACCGATTGGCCGCCAGAACTTGAGCAAGTTTAAATTTCTTCATTCTGGACATGAAAATACATTTAGTATCTATCTGAAAAGGCTGTTGTGTGGAACCGATGAGAATATATATCTACACATACACATTGTGCATGTCTCCTTTGTAATCACTGGCACACTGTAAGCATTCACTAAATGTGGCTAGTATTTTTATTATTATAAAACACTTAATTCTTCTTAGTTGTTCAATGATGTAACCACACTGCCCAGTACATCCTTCTAGATGCCTGGAGCCAAGTCCTGGGTTCTAATCCCCTTTATCTACCTTGGAAAACTGAGCCATAATCTATCTTCAGCCTTATATGACCTCTTAAGTGCAGCTGTGTTGTGGACAGGATGTTGTAGAGAAAGCTATGGGGCATCCTTGTTCTTGCAATTATATTTAAATACAAAGGGTTTAACAATTGGGCCATTTCCTTACTTTTTGTTTAGAAGGAAAATTAAACCAAAATATTTAGCAATACCTGGCAGGCAATGATTTCTTAATAAATATCATCATCATCTCCTTTGATGGCCTACACTCTTAACACCCAATCCTGAGGAAAGAGCAGACACAGAAATAGGTAGGCTTAATTTTTTCAATTTGTAACTCCTATGACAACTACACCATCTCCATAGTTTTACTTTTTTTTTCCTTGAAATAATATAAAGTTTGCAGAAGAGTTGCAAGAATAGCACAAAAAATAATCCAGTGTATCCTTCACCCACATTCACCAATTTTTAACATTTCACCTCTCTCTCTGTTTCTCTCTCTTGCTGCACACACACTCACATAAACTTTTTTTTTTTTTGACAATCACACTTCTTTACCCAAATGCGTTGACATGTTTTTGTTAAGAACAAAGACAGTCTCACACCCAGGATCAATCTAATCCTATTCTCATATACTGTCTGTATTAAAATTTTACCAATTATCCCTAAATATATCAATATAATATTTATTTTCCAAGTGAGTAGCCAAGCTGGGCCATGTGTCACCTTTAGTTTCCTGTTTTATGAACCTCCGAACTAAGGTTTAGCTCCTTGTTCTAGGAGTAGCATGGAATGCAGTGCAAAAATCAGTGAAGACAAAAATTTTTCTCTAGTGAAAAGCAAAATGTTTTATAAAATCTAAGATTTTTTTAATACATAATACTCATTTTCTTGGATTCTACCAAAATTTCAAAAAAACTGAGGGGCTTCATTCCCACCTCTCCAGTTACTTTCAACAAAGGCTACTTAAGAAAGTCTTTTACATGAGAAAGCCACAAGGCTGATCCTGCTTTGACTTGGCCAGTTTTTCAGCATGGCCTGAATATACATCGAGTCCCTACCAAGTGCCAATGGGAGATCTGGGTCTAACCCTGAATGTTTAAGTATCTGGACTGCGATGGGAACTGGTACTGATGGCTAAGAGGAATGGGGGATCTTTCGGCGTAACAAAAGGGTTTGAAAATTGGGTGGTGATAAGGGTCATGAAACTCTGTACATTTACTGAAACTCACTGCATTATACAAATAAAACAGGTAAGTTCAGTGCTATGTAAATTATACTTTGTAGAGGTATAGGAAGGAAACACAGTAGAAAGGAAAGGAGGAAGGGAATAAGGAAAATAAAAAATACGGACAGAAAAATCTCCTCTATAGAGCAATTTAGGCAAATATCAGACACCTGGGCCTCCCAAGTGACGGTGACAGAGGACATCTGTTTCTTGTGGCCGCTTTCTTACCTGAAGCCTGTTTTGAAGATGAGCAAAGCGTGTGAGTTATCTAAACTGTATCAGGGCCTAGAAAACCTTTCTTCATTAGGAAGTAGGTAGAAGACAGACACTGTACTATTTGTCTCCCTATACAAAAATCCTTCTGCTGTTATGTCGACTTATTGTGGTGATCATTTTGCAGTGTATACGGATATTGAATCATAATGTTGTACACCTGAAACTGGTGTAACGTTATATGTCAATTATACCTCAACACAAAAAAGGAATCCTACCTAAATTCGTGAGCACAGGCTCATGAAACCATAAAAATTAAAGAGAAGTCGTCCCCACAAATGTTTTGCATCTTTTGGAGAGAAACAACGAGCCAAAGAAGTTGCTAAATTTCTTTCTGACAAGTTGTCTGTATGAAAAGGATCAGAGGAAAACGGGTTTGCACCAACATCACGATAATGTCTTCATGGTGGCCTGCTGGGAAAAAAAAAAGCAGCACTCGCCATTTCATGGCAGCAAAATTGTCAGTGTTGAGAGTTTTTATGAATCAATGACCTCAAAGTTATTTTGGTGATTTTATTTTTTTTCCATAAAATTAGGTAAGCTTTCCAAGCATCTCTGCTGTGACCTGAATATCCATCTTCTGTAAAAGGCATGAAGAGAACTTCAATGGAGCAACCAGGCTGTAACACTGGGGAAAATGATTGATTTCACTCGAACACCACCACCAACAAAAAATGTTTAAAAACAGTTTCATGGCTCAACTTTCTCCTTGCTTTCTTTTCTCTTAGAGTTGGAATGTATTTTATCGTCTGTCAGTTTTGCCCTATGATATGTCCTCTTAAATTGGATCTGTAAGCCCTTCATAAAGTTTAATAAATCTTCAGCATTTCACCCTAAGGAAATTATATTAAAAACCTTCAAATGTGAAGTTGGGCCCGCAGACACACAGCGCTGGGAATTTTATCACCATAATCAGCGTGTAATGAAAGCCTCTGTCGCTGTTCGTTTCCAATCATAATCTGCCTGTCTTTATGAAAAAAGGGGGGTTTGTCTGGGTTCATCTGCAAGCTTTAATTGGAAGATGTCTTCATTTCATTCCAGCCTACTGGGATAATAACTCAGCCCCGTGTTTAAACACAGGCCCTTGCCGCTGATATTTTTTCATTTAGTAAAGCATGTCTCTTTAAATGATTTAGCAAATCATCATGAATGCCAAGCCAGGGTGATTGGCAGCTCATTGCTGGTGCACCATTTGCATGACATTTGTTCTGCAGCTAAGAAAGCTGCCGCAGGTAAACAAGCAGACCCTGTACTGACTCCCTTTGAGTCCCTTCCTGTTTATTTTCTCATAATCAAATGACATTTATGGAGAGGCAAATGCAGCTGCACATATATGAGAGAAATGCAATCAGGCTAAACATGATGACTTCATTCAGGTGATATTTTGATTAGGGAAAGGATATTTTTATGACATAGGGGGCTTTTTTATTGAGAAATCTGGCAAATTCCCTTTTGTGTAACTAACACTATCTTTTATCTATATTTTAATGTAAAGGATGGACTTAAATAATTGGCCGACTAGGTGTTCACTTATGAGGGTTTCATTAAAAACGTGGGAAAACATCAAGCAGGAAGCCCAG
Organism: Smutsia gigantea; assembly: GCA_032199065.1. Classification (NCBI taxonomy): domain Eukaryota; kingdom Metazoa; phylum Chordata; class Mammalia; order Pholidota; family Manidae; genus Smutsia; species Smutsia gigantea. Next base: position 431,258 of record JAVSCE010014840.1, read on the forward strand.
CACAAGCCCGTCTGTCCCATTCAGAAGAAAATTGTCTTTTCTTCCTACAAGGAATAGAGAGAAAGAAAGAAAACAGGGCACTGTGACAGAAAGCTATTTTATGGCATCAGTGTATGTAGCTTTTCCTAAAGGAGAGTTCGGAGAAAAAGATATTTTACAGTTAAACATTTTACATATTTTTCGAGCTTATCATCCTACCAAGGGACATGGATGATAACAAATCAGGTTTTTTTTTCTTTTTTGTTTGAATTTTTAATAGTAACATAAAATCTCTCTAGTTAATGTGGTTGAGAAGATTAACAAAAGCCGCCCTTAGGCTTGCTAGAAATGCAGGCGTACTTAGGACTTACAGGAAGAGGTTGGCCTTAGCTTCTAGAAAATGTTTCTCCTGCAGCGTGGGCTGATACCATCCTTCAGAACTTCCTCAGCTTCTCCTAGAGTTGGAGGCTAAGGGCAGAAACCAGCTGGCATTTCCATTCTACGGTAACAACACTTTTTCACAATGGCCTACCACCTTCCTCCTAAGGAGTGCCTCAGACAACCGGACACCACCCTATTCTTCATGAGCTAAAAAAATCACATTAGGGAAAATGGTGTCTTTTTCCAGCTCTTCTCTATTAGAGAAAAATGCTTACTTTAAAACTTAAGAAGTAATTCTAAGCAGCCCATATTTGATTTTAGTGTGTGTGTCTTTCATATTGTGATTTGGGGTTTCTATTCTGGACGAGCTCCCTTCTGTGCTTTCTTCGAAACTCTATCATCCATGAGCCTTCACTGGCAAGAAAGGTTTCATCCAACCCACACATCCTAGAATGCCCCCCAGTCCATCACGACTGAAAAGAGAAATACTGTCCCAACACAGTGGTTAATACTGGACGTGCAGATATTCTGGGGCTGGCTGAAAGGGCAGACTTTAAGGGTCCAGGAAGTACAAAGAGAAAAGCTCTTAAGTTTGACAGAGGTACAGCTGTAGTGAAAGAAAAGGTCTAACATGGCTGTAGTTCCCTATGGGTCTTTTTTCTTCCACCTGAACACGTGAAAAATACTCCTCTCAGTGATATCCTCCAACCTGAAGGCCAATGATCTTAAGTAATAACAACAATGACACTCACATGGTTCTTTGGAACTTCTAGAATATTATGGCATTTGATATGGTAATATCTAATATAAGACCTATATTAAGAGGGTGTGAGTGTTCACTGACAAGAGGTTTAGCAAGAACCTGGTTCTTTTGAAACAAACAAAAGAAACAAATGGCTTTTTCCATTGACAGAGTCCTGTATGCTCAGTGTGGGGCACCGTCCCATGGAACTACTGCCTCTTGTACTGTGTTTGCATGTAGGGGGTAGGGGTTCCCAGCCTTCTCCTTACTGAAGATCACTTATGATTTAAATCTCTCTTTATTATTTTGTTTGTTTTACTCTAAATACCAATAAACCTAAATTCTTGCAAGAAATCTGATTCAGATCAGGTGATAACAGTAATTTAAGGGTGGTAAGATGTGGACTGTAATCAGTACAGGGAGAAGTGAAGCTATCCTGGAGGATTTCTGAGCAATTTGCAGATGATGCTATTGCAGGGTAATTCTAACTGCATTTGCCCAAGGTAAGGAGACACGCTGTGGAGACTACAGACTCCTGAGGGTAATATTGTGGGGAGGGTGTGTGGCTGCTCCTGACCTCCATCCTCCACCATGGCAAGACTGGATTGGTGCCTCTCTGTGTCCTCCCTTAGAATGCCACATGTACCTCAGTCACAGCCCTGGTCATACTATTGAATAACTGTCTATTTAGTGGTCTGTGTTCCATATTAAAGAATGAGTGGCTCGAGGTCAGAGACTGCTTCTTATTCACTGATATTCAGTTTTCAATCTATTGCCTCTTAGCGCCACATGCATCCTGCAGTATATACTCTATGATAAGCCATGGAATTCCTATAACATTTCTCCTTTGATGTGAGTGTGACATAAGCCTCCTCAGCAGAGAGTGCTGGCAGGACACTGCAGAAGAGGCCTTCTGTAATTTCTGATGGGGGTGTGGGTGGTGGGGATGAGGACAACTGCTGTTATCCAGACAGACAGAATGTGAACCATCCCACCCTTTACCCCTTCTATCTGGGCCTGGCAATAACCTGTCCACAGCCCTCTCTCCAGGCCCGAGGTCAGCCTGTGTAGCCATGCCTGTGTCACCCTCTTGGCCTGTGGAGGGTTGCCTGCTCTTTGTCCAGTCACTTCAGACTAGCTCCTGCCCAGAGGCATTAGTTAATATCTCTGTTGTGTGGTGGCTGAGCTATACCCCCTCCATGAGCTCTCCTTTCTTAGCTGCTCTCTCTGAATCCTAGGGAACAATGTAGGGTTTCCTTATATATTACAGTTATTCTTACATTAGTCTTCCCCTATAAAAGCTACTGTGTGATTTCTATCTCCTGATTGCTACAATCTTGAGAATGTTCAGTGCTGAGAATATTACTGGCTCCTTGGAAGCTACCATTAAATATTCATTGACTGTTCAATGAATGGATGAATGAATGAATGAAAGGATGAATGGATGGATGGATGGGAAAGTTAGGGGATTCCTAACCAGCATTCCAGTGTCTCCTGACAGAACCTCAGCTCCACTTTGGTTATGGTCAGTCAAGGAGTCATCAAACCATCGGAGAGTTTGGTGACCATAATTTGCTCCTCCTGAGCCAAATACTATTAATTTCCAAGCCTCCAGAAATGAAATTCAAATTTTACTCCCCTCCACCCCAAGTTCTACAGAGTCACAGAACCAACAAGGTATATGTAAGAAGAGATTTATTATAGGAAATTGGCTGACACAATCACAGAGGCTGGAAAGTCCAAAATTGTCTGGGTTGGTCTGCAGGCAGCAGACCCAGGAGAGCCAATGCTGTGAAGATGTCTGAGGCATTCTTTCTCCTTTGAGGTAGGCTGGTCTTTTTGTTCTATTCAGGACTTCCATCCATTGAACGATGCCCACCCACAGTGTGGAGAGCGATCTGTATTACTCAAAGTCCCCCAATTTATACGTTAATCTATCCAGAAACACTCTCACAGAAACACCCAGAATAATGTTTGATGAAATATCTGGGTGCCCTGTGGCCTAGCCTGGACCCGGGTACCTGAGGCTCCCATCCAAGGCATTCATTGTTCGCCATAGGATCAGTGACATTCATCAGAACATGGTATTCTTTCCTAATGCTGTTTCAAACAGAGAAATTGGCCTTCAGAAAAAGCTTGTAACTTATCCCAGTGAAAGTGGAGAGATTTTCAGATTCCTAAGGGCCTGTGGCAGGCCAAAAAGTAATAGTTTAATATTCCTACCTTGAGGAGAAATTAGTACAGACATTGAATCGCTAACAGAATTAACTTCATTTTCTTCCATGTCAGAAGGTGGTCAACACTGGCAACCATCAGTGAGTTTTTGGCTTTCTTAACTGACTTTTAAGGCCATGTTCCAGTAATTTTACATAGGAAAATCCTCTTTTCCCATCACTGCCCAAGTACTCAGTTATATTTAAACCTATAATGAACCAGGTGTATTTCTTTTGCATGAAGGATGTCCAGATCATGAAAAACTCAGAATTGTATCAAAGAAAGGGGCCATTTAATGTTTTTCTGTTTCCTCATGCTGGAGGTAAACTTTTTGGCTTAGTTGAGTTCATTTCTTATTTTAATATATTTTACATAAAAAAACTGCTTGGTCTACTATGGAACTAAATTACATTTCTTTTCTATATCTTCCCCACTGCTCTCTGTATTTTTATTGTGCCTGACTTTTTAAAGGCAAAAATAAAAATGGGGCAAAACTTGTGGCATGATGGAAAAATTCCATTTCAATTCCGAGCTCCTTTTGAATGTGTGAATCTAGGTGTAGCCACCAAAGAAGATGAAATTTTGGAAAGCATATGACATTCATGAATTTAAAGACCAAATCTTTTGGTGCTTCTCTGAAGTGAAAACTTGCCATTGGCTAATACATGCACTTGCGAGCATAAAAATCTATGTCTACGTGTGGATAATAAACTGCATATTGCACTGAGCACATGCATGCAGGCTCACAGGCCACATGCATAAGTACAGATATGGGAGGCAGAGAAGAGTTAACTGCACATCTTGTTGCCTGTTCCCACCAGTTTCTAAACACACAAATACTGGCCTTTACTCGACTATTACAGATGCATATTTTAATACAAATAAGAAATTTGCCTTTCTCTCTCTGTTCTTAGAGCTAAAGAGAATTTTCTCCCCTAAGTATATCTAAATTCAGCCAGTTGAACAATTTTTTTCTTTAAGAATGACAATAAAGTTGTATAGAGCATAGAGTAAAAATTCCAATAAATCATCCAAATGTCTTTCTCCCAGAAGGATTCTCAGATTCTTCTGATAAAGGAAAAGTAAAATTTCTTCCTGCCTCCCTAGTAAAAGAATTCAGGAAGAGTTTTAGAACTGTCTAACAATTGTTTTCGGGAAAGCAGATTTAAGGAGCTTTTCCTCTCATGGCTTAATCCTATGAGATAATTGTAAAAGGGAGATTGTCATGTTAGATATGCAAAGAGTATTTTTAGGTTTAGTAAAGAAGAATTCTTTCTTGTTCGTATGCTCGCAGTTCTTGTCCATGGTCCTTTGCAACCTCAGTGAATATTAGTTTTTACATTAAAAATGAAAAATTTTATCCTCTCTCCGTTTTTCATATGCAACAGGTTCCTTTTGAAATAAAGTAGATGGGGCTCTGTGAAATGTGCATTCATTTCCTATCTTCAGAGATTACATAGTTCATTAGTAATCAATATTGGGTATTCCTTTGCCTCTCTAAAAGTAACAAGTCAGTTAGCTAAGGAATTTTAACTATTTAATGACAACTAAAAGAAACAAGTTTCAAGCAGCATATGTAAAGAAAAATTTAACTTCTGGTTCAGATAATTGTATTACATAAAGCAATCACGAGCCCATCTAAGCAATCAATTAAAAGTCATGTCATCATTTTCTGGGGTTAAGGGAGCAAGTGACCCTACACAGATTAGCAGAAGGAACTTCTTTCTATCCTTTTCACCTTAAAAAGACACATGTCTCCTAAAAGGGGAAGAAGAGGACAGGAGGCCAACTCGCTACAGCAGGATGAAAACTCATCTGCCTGGCATGTTCAGTGTTGTTCTTTCCTTTCCATCCAGAAGCAAACAAGAGCCAAGATTTTCATCTTGCCTTTTCTTTCTGTAGGTCTGACATGAGCTTCCTGGCTTATAGGTGCCTTTCTAAATGTGACAATCAGATATAAGCTAGATTTTCATGATTTATCATGTCAGCATGGACTTTATCCACCAAAAAGAATCCAGGAGGAAACTATAGGGAAAAGGTGTTAAACTATATTTCTGGTTTCAAACTGTGCTCCGACAAACCCAAGGAATTCAGTGGAAAGGGCTTAAAAGCCACGAGAATAGGCAAAGGGGCAACTTAATGGGCAAGGGGCCGGGCTCCAACCTCACCCTCGACCACATTCATTTCAAACAGAAAATGAAAAATCCAGTTTTATCAGGCTCTATATGTTCAGAATCCACCTAAGATTTCATTTGAAGAAAAGATTCTTTGGAAACACACACATGCATGCACACACATATGTACAAATAATAAACTTAATCTGAGCTCCCTCTGAAAAAACTGTATTTCCTTTCAAACTCAAAAGGATTTTGATTGGCTGCAGATGGTCCAGGCCCCTCAGAATACCTGTGGAATATAATATGTATGTCAGGGCACAGTCGCTTATTAGCACTGTTTATTCCTTTATGTGTCTCCTTTTAGTCCTTTGTGGGTCCCTCCTCGCTCAGGGTGTTGGGAGTGTGAAGAAGAGTTGTATGATAATGCAATCATTTTTCCACTAGAAAAATTGTTCTCAAACTTTGACTGGTTATCAGAATCACCTGGAATCTGGTAAAAATTAGAAGACCAGGCCCTCCTCCTTTAACCAGCCTGTCCCATGTGTTCTTTATTTTCTCTCCAGATTACCCTGATATACACTGAGGTTTGAGAACCGTGGGTCTAGAAGAACAGAGCTGTTGTTCATCCTTTGCTTATTACTGCTCCAAAATGCAATCTCCACCCTTTGGTTTGTTCTGGGGAAAGAATATCACCAGTGTTAACACTTAGAAATGGGAAGAAACCTAGGGAACAGTGTTTATGAGAAACCATGAAACATATTTATAATATAGACGCTTCACACAGCATGGGTTAAGCAAAGGCTAAATGCAAATTCTCTAAGAAAACAACATATTCCGGCTACATCATTGCCTTGGGTTATTCATTGATTCATCTAAGACTCATTTAATGATCGAAAACAGAAATAAACCAATAATTACAGGGCGCTAAGATAAGTGACTAAAGGAAACACAGAGTGAGCATGGGTGATAAACCATCTAAGTTTGCCTCTGTATTTTTAGAAATCCTTCACAGTGGAAGAACATTTGCACTGAGGCCCAATGCTCAGATTTACTTGTAACTTTGCCAGAAAATGAAAATTCAAAGTGTGTGGTTATTCCTTGTGTTTATCTTACAAACTGTCATAATAAAGTATTGGAAATAAAACTTAGCGTTTCCCATTTTAATTGTGCTTTTGTATAAAAACCATTGGACTTGATCAAATGACTCAAAGACCTTTGAAATCTAGAATTGCAAGAATGTCAATAATCATATTTCAAAATCAATGTTGTTCTCCTACTTTCCATCTCAGAATTGGTCTACTCCCCATTATTGGTCATGTTCTTTTTTGAATTCAGTCAGGAGCCAAGCCTAGTAGATATCTGTTGTGCAGAAACTGAGTTTCAAGGTTATATGATGATAAGAGAATCTTTTACACCCACCTGTTATTAAAACAGGTTTGTTTCAAAGTAGTCTTAGAGCTAAGAGGTGATTGACAATCAGGTACCCTTAGTAGTTAACACAACACTCCTGTCAATACCTCTTAACCTGTCCTACCCTACCACACATCCCCAGCCCCTCATCGCCCATATATTCATAGGGACTGCCCATCTGGCCGGGAATTAGTCCAGCCTAAAAATGCCTTTCAATTGGATGGAAGAAATATTAGGTGGAAAAGTTTAGGGCCAAGACTAAATGTGTTCTAAGTGGAACCTCCTCTTATATAAATAATTTCTCTTACTACAGCACAGGAAATGATTTTGGAATACATAATGTAATAAAACATGTCACAGAGTAAAATAAATTAGTTCCTACATAAAAATTAAAACACATGTTTCGGTAGAGTGAATATATCATTGGACTTGAAGTCAAAAGACCACTATTTAGATCCTTATTTTGCTACTTATTATATGTTATGTTAAGCAAGTGACTAAGTTTCTTTTGCATCACTTCCTTATCTGTAAAAACATGCATAAACATACTTCCTTTGTGGAGCTTTTGGGAAGATCTAATTAAATAACTTACGTGAAAGCACCTATGGCTGTAGCTAGCACATACTAGAAGCCTCAAATTATCATCACAATTAAATTTATTTTTTCAAAATGTCTTTCATTGTTGCAGTAAATTTTTTTCCAAACTCACATGGGAACTGGGCAATATCACTTTCTGTTCTCTATTATGAAGAAGAATGAAACATAGATGGTTTATTCACTAAACAAATATTTATTGAGGGTCTATTATGTGCCAGGAATTAGCCTAAGTGTTTAGTATTCACCAGTGAATACAAAAGACAAACACTCTTGCCATTATTAGCAACCAACCAGATATTTTCTTTTTGGTTTGTGTCAAAGACCATCTTTAGTCAATACGACACACACACACACACACACACACACACACACACACTTACATACCACATACTTTGTGACTATTGTAAAAAAAAATTCTTCTTGACAAAAAAAAAATGATAAGCACATGCAGGGCTGCCACATAAGGCTGTATGTATTGGACTATGAAGTGAATTGTGGTGCTGGAGTTGTCCAGTTAGGTGGCCATGAATATAAATCTAAAATATGAACCTAAAAGGAGGATTCTTTTTTCTAGCTAACTTCTCGCCTTAATGATAGCTCCTGTCAGGATTCTCTGAGGCAGACATGCTCTTTAGAGAGTAACTAATGAAAAAATGAAGATTGAAAATTATTTTGTTAATGCCCTAAACTACGTTAAAGGTTGTCCTTGTAGTCAAAGGGAACTGCTTTAGACCTTACAGATAAACTCTTTGGAATATAACTTAGCCCTAAACAGAAAAGAGTCAGTGGGAGGTCCTCCCAGAGATGGATGACAACATTAAAAAAAATCACACATCAGCTCTTCTTATTTGGAGAGTAGATGATTATAAAACAAAGATTGTAAAACATGTTCACCCTCACAAAAATCTCAAATGACCACGTATGTACCTTATTCTTGCAAACTCCTCCATTGATAGGACATGGGAAGAGGGGTCATCTGAACTATAGCTCATGGTAATCACTTGAGGAATACTGTGTTGTTACTCACCTTGTAGCCCCAACAATTGGCTACTCGGTAGATTAAGGAAGGATGGAAGTGGACAAGGTTCTGAAATGTGTCATATTGGGTGAGCATTGCAGGGCTGTACCCATGGTCCCAGTATCTGAAATTGAGCAATGAAGCAGGAGTGCTATAGATGACAGGCGCTTCCAGAGATTCTCAGAACAAGAAGTGAGGAATTGTTTCCTTTGTACCAGACATGAGCCACGCATAAGAGACAGCTGGCATTGGTGCATGTTAGGGCCTGTTGAGAAGGGCCACTGGACCTCAGTAGAGGGTGCTGGAAGGATCACTCTATTCTTAGTAGTTGAGGAAGAAATAAGTCAGAATAGAAATATATCTGTCCTCATCAAGAGAATATGAGATAAAAGATCTGCAGCATTGAGGGGATCAGGTGGGTGGTCTCTGAAGAACTCACAAAATCTCCCAGGAAAGAGTCATATTTTGATATCTGTTGAACCCAGAAAGTCTTGGCCCTGGTTTAAAATGACAGTTCCTACTAAGTCACATTCCTGACTTCTTACATCTTTTCCCATCCAATGAACCAACCCTGGTTATCAGTGTAGAAAGGAAGAAGTTGATACATTAGGTTGGAAGGAGAGAAGCCAACCTCACTCTCTGTGGACAAAACACTACCAGTATGAAACAGACAGAGGCTGAGAAGTATAGAAATGTTTTTAATTTCAAATCATGATGGAAGTGTTAACTTTAAATCAAGATGGATTTTGTGACTACTGCTGTGGATTGAATGTGCTAGTTCCCCCAAAATTCATAAATCCCCAGTATGAAACCCTAAATCCCCAGTGTGATAGTATTTGGAGATGGATGTTTGGGAGGGAGGGAGGTTTCAAGGGTAGAGCCTTCATGACGAGACTAGTGTTCTTATAAGAAATGGATATGACATGTGAAGATACAAGAAGATGAACATCTGCAAACCAGGAATAGTGTTCTCCCTGGACACTGGATCTGCCAGCACCTTGATCTTGGGCATCCCAGCCTCCAGAACTGTGAGAACTAAATGCTTGTTGTTTAAGCCCCCCAGTCTGTGGTATTTATGTCAGATCCACCCAAACTGGCCAAGACAATTACTCAACTGAGACTGTTTTATGACAGAAAGTGACTGGAAAACACTCTGACTCAAGAGCGACCAACTGGGGACTGTCAGAGTTTTTATCCAGGAGCAAGAAGAAGGAGCCCAACAGAGACATCCAGGAGACGTGGGAGTAAAAATAACAGTCGACTGAGGATTACATTGCAGGGGATGCACCTTACTCAGGTTCATGGTGACAATATTTTGATTAATTTACTATCCACAGTAACCAGGTCTGCATCAGCTTAGGAAGGAGAAGACTGTGCTCAGTTTCTCCAAATGTAACGGGGAGACCACACATCTCACATTTTCCTGCAGTTTTGGAGGGAGTTTTAACACTGATGAAATTTTCCATGAAGTCTTTGAGAACTTTAGATAAGAGTGAGCAAGAGAAATGAATGAACCATAGTAGGTAGCCAATAGTTTCCATGAGTCATTGGCCATGAGCCTAAACACCTTCTGTGGTGCTCCAACACTGTCTTGGTTTCGGGCACACCTCCTTTCATTTGGTTCCAAGGTTTCAGGTTTAACTATATTACTGATAAATCCAGAATGCTTCCTACGCTGAGCCAAGCTACGTAAGAGTCTGCCATAGACACAGTCATAATAGACATTATTTTTCTTTAGCACTAAGAACATTTCCCTGCCATCTACATATTGTGATTACAAGGGCCAAAGATAAGATTTCTTACATGACAGGTTATATCTCATCTCAGAACTTCTGCTTGAAATTTTTATAATAAGAAGCAATCATTTATTCCATAGTTAGAGATACGGCTCACTTGATACATCAACATGTTGACTCAAATACACCCTAAGTTGTACATATCAGATTATTTCCTAAGAATAGATTTATGAGTAAATGTGAGATAACCAAAGGTGTAATAGGGAGTCAGTAGATGATACAAAGAAAAATATTGGCCTGGGGAAGCTGAGCAGAACGTACTCTACCCCACAAGTGTGTTTAGAACTCTGTCTATTTCTAAGAAGAATTGTGAGGTTAAAGCTTGCAGAAACCATTTTTGATCACTGAAATACAAAGTACACCCCTTGGCAACCAAAGATATCAGGTTGTGAAGTTTAGGTTCTTTGGCATGCCAAAGACGGTAGACTTCTTTACTCAGTCTAACACCCTTTGAAGTATTTCCCGAGCACATAACTTTTAAACTGCTAGACTCTGCTATCACTATCTTTTTACACTTTAGAGAGTTTGTCTTGTCAAAACTGGACTTCAGAGATTCCAAGCCAGTGAAATGATTTCTGGAATAAAAGGCCAGATACGAATGACTGGTGGGAGTTTGATTTTAGTCAGTTACCCTGAAATCTAAAGCATTCACTTTCTTCTGACCAGTTCTTTTGATGGCAACACAGTATTATTTCCTTTGAAACACTGAATTCTTTTCTAATAATGAAAGAAAAAAATCATTATTTTTAATTACTATACAGTACAATTAATTACTAGTACTACATGGTGAAAATAACTGTAATTTTTAATTACTCTATTCCTAGCGGATCTGACACATTCAGAATTTTTTTCAATTAAAAAGGGGGAATGTTATCTTAGATTTGCTCTTATATTTCTCCATATTGCATAAATGTAGTAGTACTAATAAACGTTTTTTATTTTTAAAAATGTTATTTTTGAAGAATCAAATCAGAGACATTTCTTTCTTTCATGGTGTGTAAGAGACAGGACAGAAGTCTTGGAACAAATGAATTAAATAGTTGAAATTACTGGTTTTATAAAGATGTTTTATCTACAGTAAATTATATACCTAATCTCTCAGGGAAGTAAATCAGCCAGTGGTGCCATGGTGATGGGTGGATGAGCAGTGATAACACATCTTCCTCCCATGAGTCTGATTTTCTCTTAGAGACCCAGAACATGGCGGGGAAGCTCCCTGGTGATGCCATTGTAAAAATTCTAACAACTTGCTACAGGTACAGCCCGTGAGCAGCCAAGACAGGGAAAAGGAAACTAGGGAGAGTCCAAGAGGGACACACTATCAATCTGAAAGCATCAAGTTTTCCACCTCATTCCTCCTCTGCATGACTCCTTTTCCCTATAATTTCAATCTGCTCTGCATACCTCCAGTCCCTACACCATTCCCTTGCCTGCTGGCTAATACTCAAAAATAACCTATGCAAGACATGCACTTAATGAAAATTCGTGTTCCTATGTTGGAGATTGTCCAGCTCAGAAGTTACAAAACACCCTCAAATGTCTAATCCTCACAGTCATATTCCAGCAATAAATGTAAGAAAGGCACTTACACACCAGACTTTTAAAACTTGGTGCTTTGAGATTTAAAATTATCTAGAATTCTGTGTTCTGTTGAAAATGTTTCAGGTTTGTCAGGAATGGGGTAGTATTTTCACCTTGCAACAACAGCTAGAGAGGAGTAGAGCCTGTACTGAACTGAGTTCTTTGGTTTTCTGCAGTCAGTGGTTTTCAAGTCTCGGATGATTTTGTCCTTAGTGGACATCTGGCAATGTCTGGAGGCATTTTTGATGGTCACAGCTGGAGGAGGGGTGTACCGCAGGCACTCATGAGTTGAGGCTAGGATACCGTTAACATCCTGCAACATACAGGATAGCCTCCAGGAACACAGAACTATCCAGCCCCAAATATCAAGGGTGTCAATTTGAGAAATCCTTCCATAGTCCACAGCTGACCCGTTTCCATTACCTCTTGCCCCTGTACACACTGGCTTTGTAATCCCTGCATAACTAATATATATAACACACATATATATAACATGTTACATATACACACATAAATACACACATACACACAGACATATACATATAAAACATAAATGCATAACATATACAACCAGGAAGGACCTTCAGGATCTTCCAGTCAAATAATTTGTATATCTGCAACATAAGGAACCTCAGCCAGACTTAAGGAAGAATGAAGTCTGATCAAAAGAATTAATCTAATTTGTAACTGAGAATCTTATGACTACTTGGATTACTAGTTATTAAGCCATACAAGGCAGATATTTGGAGGCAGGGTAGGGGGAGAGTCTTTCCTACCCTGGCCTTCATCTCATCCATCCATGATGTACAACAGAACAGTTGAGCAGACCCAGCTGACAAGTTGCCAAATTTCTGGTCTAGGCCCACACCTAGGAATTCATTACTGGTTCAAGCTCATAATATTTTGTATAGCATCCCTATGTTTCTGTCAGGAGACAATTTCCCATAGGCCTGCCATTTTTCTGCATGCCCTGAAAGTCTTTTTGTTCTGGGCTGTCTTTACAAGGATGTCTGTATAGCTAACAACCTTGAAAGAGAAAAGAGACTCTCATTCTTGAGTAGAGGGCAGGTTAGCACACTTGCCAGTATAATAACTATAACATCCCCTGCCGTGCAGGATTGCTTACTGCATATTATAAAAGATTTCAGTTCCCTAAGCTCAAGTTCATCAGCTGTGACATGAAAGCACTGTGTATGCAGCCTCTACCTGGAATCTTCCACGTAGCTCTGTTGGGACTTGGGAGACAAGTGAAACCATGCTTGTTGTGCAGTGAGTAATAAAGTTCTTTATCTTTGACCCAGGACTCTCATATCTTCTGCCATCGTGTTAAGAACCATGACTGTGAGATTTTACTGTCCTTTCAAGATAACAAGTTAGCCTGTCAGATATTTTGACAATTATTTTACACATTATCTTTTTAAAACTTGAACTCTACGTGAGTTAAAGAACATATTCACCAAACGTTAAGCAATGAATAGATAGGTCTGACAGTTGGGTAACTAGTTTTAAGGTCCACAGAGCATTTTTTCCCCTGCTAGTACTAAGTGCTCTGGCTTAGCTACAGCCTCGGTTATGCATATATCTTCCTGATGCCAGTGATCCAAAATCCTTTCCTTCTTCCCTCTTTCCTTCTTTCTTCCCTTCCTTTCCCCCTCCTCTTTCTTTCTCTTTTCCTCCTTCTCCTTCTAGGTAAAATACTATGTGTAGTCCATGTACTTCTTATTTGCTCAAAATCCATATATCATTATCCCTTATTGTTCGTATAGAAAAATAAGTTATTGAATCAGAAAAGCAAACACATACTGCACACAGACAGAGAGAGAGAGAGCTCTAATAAACTAGGCTTTCTCATGACTAACTTAAACTTTTCTAAAAAGGAAAATGTTCTCTTGGGGAATTTAACGAAAAAAAAAAGTCCAAAGAAAAAATTAATTTACACTCAATTCTTTCTTTACTTCCTACCAATGACTATCTTATATTGTAGTTTCCTTGATAAATTTTCCAACTTCTGCTAGTTTGAGGGACACAGTTTTTTTATCAGAGATTTCTACTGAGAAGCAAGATGTTTTTCATCTTCTAAAAATGTTATATGTGTTTGAATAAACAGAGCAATCTTAAAATGCATATTCAATGTTTCTCTCTGTGCCAGTGTTTTATTGAATATATGATGCTTTTCTAGGAATAATGCTATTCTCTGTGGTAGGAAGCCAGAGTTTATTTTAGTTTAATTTAGTTCTGGGGATGACAACTAACAAGCAAAGAAAATCAAGAATGGCCTATGATGCAGTTCTCATTATAGCTTATATTAAACTTAAAAGCTTCATCATATCATATCTGGTGATCTGCTATCAGAAGACAGATGGAACCCCCTAGAATCAGAGGACTCTGGGAATGTGTTTACATAGAGTTCTCAGTTGCTCTCATACAGCATTGTTTCATATAGCCACCTTTACTGATAATATTAATTGCCTCATCCTACTCTTTTTCATATCAGGTCAATTAGTCATTAACATATCCAGCAAAAAAAAAAATGAACAAATGCAAACATAAATAATCTAATTGGTTGTGTCTTATGGATGGTTTCTGCATGTTTGGTTGGAAGATGGACTTTGCAGTAAGAAAAAACTGGGTTCAGATCTGCTCCTCTTGTTTACATTTTGATTTTGGACAAGTTATTTAATCTATTTGGGACTTAATTCCTACACAAGAAACACCTATATATATGCAGGATTGGTATTGCAAGATTCAAGTAGAGCAATACTAGAAAACTACTGAGCACAGTTCCTGGTGCTTCACAGATACTCAAAAGATTCTGGACACTTCATGTCACTGTTTAGTGGAGTAACCAGTATGAGAGGGGAGCAAATGCTTCTGAAAATTATTAATTGCTTTTTGCTTTTAAGAGACTAGGTGTCCTAATTTTGCTTTGAGAATCACTGCATGCGTGAGCAAGAAGGCATTGACGAGAGACAAACTGAAAGTTGATTTTCGGCTTTCCGCCTGAGCCCCTAGGCCCTGTGAAAAGGTGCTGCCACTGAACCTTGGCCACTGTGATCATTATAAATTTAAGGATCCGGTGAAACTGCAGGTACTGCTTTGAAAGCACTAACCTTCATTAGCAATGAATTAACTCTAGTTCCTTCCTGGGATTTCTCTTAGGTCTTTCCTGGACCTGACCAAGGTCCCATTTGGGGCCCCATGGCTGGCCCAGAGGTTACCTGAGGAGGTGCTGCCAGTGGTGAGCTCTTCTCTTAGGCAAAGATTCTTGAATTTTTGCTGAACACCCTTTATTTAGTTCATTTGTATAGAGTCTTCTAATATTTAAAAATTTTAAATATTAGTCTTTTAAAATTGTTTTTCTAATGTTCAAAATGTCTGAGAACCCTTCATTTTCATAAGTGTCACCGTATCTGAGTATTTATAACAAAAAAGATATATGTTATCTGCAGCTTAATGTTTTAAATTGTGCTTTATCTTTTAAAACACTTCAGAAACCATCCTTTATATCATCCATTTACTGATGCAAGGCAACTAACAACTTCTTTAAAAAGTTGACAATCTAGTAATTTCTCTAGGCTTCACTTTCTTCCTAATTCAAATAGGGAAATTGAACTTGATTTTCTCCAAGATCCCTCCCAGTTCTAAGACTACCAAATATGGTTATGTTCTATAACTGTGTTTATAATCAAGCATTCAGGGTGGTTCCTGGCCCATAGGAAGTACTCAATAAATATTTGTTGATTAAATAATAAATATTGAATGATTAAATAATATAGGTATTTTAATATAAAAGTACATCCTAAAAACTAACTTGGCTTAATAATCAAAACAAGTGAGCAGTTATTATTAAATGCCTTTATTACTGTTTGTTAAGATTAAGATTTTCTGTTAAATTATTTAAAAAATAATTTATTAACCTAATGAAGGCTTTGATCCTTAAAGAAAATATAAGTCTATTAAAAAAAAACAATGGAGTTTCGAGGGGATATGGTTGTGTGAGAAATATAAAACTAAAATTCAGATTTTCTATTAAACATAGCAGACATAAGACAAGCATTTATTTCAACTTTCTCCCAAAACAACAGCACGAAAGTTGATTTGTCAAAAGAAGATAGAAACCCATAAGGACAACTAGAACAAGAGGACAGGATGACATACAGAAGATGTCAACACAATTTTGCAAGCTCAAAGACAGAAGGATGACTGAAGCAACATGAAAATCAAGTGCTGCTGAGAGGGAGCCTTAGGGGAATCGAAGAACCCCAAGAAGCAAGCTCCTTTCTGCCATAGAGTTGTGGGAAGCTGAGGAGTTGGAGAACACTGGGTGCTTCTGAAAAATGGGGATGCAGATAGGACTGTAAATAGGAAAGTTCATTTGAAATTCATATAAAAAGAAGACACCTAAATCTAGAGATGGCTTCATGGGCATGCAGCCTGGGCATTTATGCAGGGCCCCCACTTAGGAGGCTCCCACATAGTTTAATGCTCTGCTGTTGACATCATGAAATTCTTAATAATTTTTGAACAGGGCTTAACATTTTCAGTTTGCACTGGGCCCTGCAAATTATGTGGCCAGTCCAGCCTAAATCCCCTCCTCCTTATGCCACACAGCCAGGAGTCTATCCCTCCTCCACTCCAGCAGAAGACTGAATGATAGGAGGTACACTCTCTGGGACAGGTGTAACAGAGGGACTATTTAGGGACATTCAGGCACAGCAGAAGACAGGTGATTGAGTGAATGTTACATGGAGAACAGTGTCATTACCAGGCCTTTCCTCCACCAGGCACAAAGCATGTGGGCAACCAAGCTTACACCCCTGGGCAGAAGATTGCCAGGTTCTTCTCGGAGGAAACTGAAAGAAGACTTGGGCTCTCAATTAAACAAACAGTTCCTGTTGCATCACCTGACAAGCCCCATTCAACAACATTGAACTTTGAAACATTGAACTTCTAATTGAACTCTGAGAAATCATGACACTCATAGTAGGAGAGAAAATTATAGAGCATATTACCTTTAGAGAGATAAGAGACACTATTGCAGTAATAAAAAAGAATACTATTTTTTAAAGGAACACTCAGAAAATTTAAAAATTACAATTGAAATCAAATATAGGTAGGATAAATAAAAGATTCACTAAGACTTATGGAAGATAAGGTGATTTCAGGATTATTTCTTTAACTAGAAATCAAAATAAAATAAATAAAAATGATAGGAAAGGAGAGATAAAATATAAGTTAATCAAAGAATCTGTGAAAAAGAGCAGAAGGAAAAAAAAATTTAAATAAAAAATACTTTCCAAAATTCTAGAATCAAAGGCTATAGGTTCTCATTGAAAGTGACCATTCATTCAGTATATTACTGTAAATTTTCAGAGTATAGTGGCTAAAGAGAAGATGCTAAATATGTCTAAAGAGGAGAAAAAACATGTCACAAAAGATTAGGAATCAGTATGACATTGGATTTCTCAAAAGCAAAATTGAAAGACAGAAGACCATGACTAAAAGCCTTTGAAATTCTGAGGAAAAATGGTTTCCACCCTATAATCCTCATGGAGTCAAACTATCAGCCAAATGTGAGGATATAAAAAGACATTTTCAGATATTCAGATTCTTAAGAAATGTAGTTCCTATGCACCACTTATTACAATTGCACTAGAGAATGTGCTACACTAAAAATGAGGTAATAAATCAGGGAAGAAGAAAACATGTGATTCAGGGAACAAAAGATAGAACATAAGACAATTAGGTAAAATCCCAAACACAAAACAATGCAATGAAATCTTAGAACTATGAATGTATCCTAGGATAAGAGATCAAAAAGATCAAATTGGAACAAGAATAGAGACATATCCTAAGGGAAAAAAAAAACTAACAGATTATCTGATTATAGGGGGGAGGATATGTTAAATGAAGAATTACACTTCTAAAGAGAAGTTGTGAACGAAAAGTACTTAGATAACAGAGAAAATTAAAGAACAAGGCAATTACTAACTCCAGGAAAAAACAAAAAGTAGTGCACCTAAAAACATATTTGTCCTTTAATAATAACCATTGTGCATAAGTAACATTTATAGAGCCATACCCATGTAAGCATGGACTATTGATTTATGTAAATTGTGATTTAATGGTATTAGGAATTTGGTAGAAATGGATATGTTCTTTTCAAGGTGGTTGGTTTGGAGGGGTTGGTCAATGGTCAGTAGATGATATCTAAAATAAACTTTAAGAAATAGAAATATTATTCAGAAATATGGTGGCAAATACTAGAAGAAAATGTGAAGGGATTAATGGTCTCCTTCCAGAGATAAGAATCAGGAATTGGGAGAAGTGGATATAGAAGTGCTGTGTTTTGTTATGAGTTTTGTAGAGCTATAAGACATTTAAAACCATGCTCATGTATTCTCTGATTCAAAAAAAATAAATTAAAGACATAAATCTGTGATTCACATATACTTGTAAAAAACTTATATTTCTTATTTAATCCCCAACTGGTAGTAATGACTGAAATAATGGCAACCTCAAGAGAAACAGATTGTTCAAGCTGTCAGTATAAACAAAAACAATATGACCAAATGCATTTGTCATTAATTCATTTCATAAGCAAACCTTTAGCACAACTATGTATAAAGACATTTGACAGTGTAAAACATCAGCGTATCCTCAGAAGGGAGGGTAGCTTGAACATTTCAGGGTATTGAAGAACAGGTTGATGTAAATTGGTGAGGGATGATTTCCTCCAGGTTCTGGGATTGGAATCCAAATCACAGAATTCCCAGAAAAACAAATTAGCAAAAGGGAGCTGATGTGGTAATGTGGCATAGAAGACAGTTTTCATAGCAATTGGAGACAGCCAGTGACAAGAGTACAGGAAATTCAGAACATGACCAAGCAAAAACCAGGATAATTATATATAGCAGGTCCCCAAATCAGATCACCTGAAATCCGTAATTTCAGACTGCTTTGGGGGGAGAAACAAGCACACCAAGGGCTCCAGAAAGGTGTGATACCTGGTCATTCAAGAAGAGCCTCTGGCAGGTTTTAACTTTCTGATGCTCGCAGTTCTAGTAAAGGCTGTGCCTGGCTGTCTGACATCAGTGGGGTGGAGGGTGGACGGGCTGCCTCTCATCCCCATCTCAGCTTCAAGCAGAGCAGCCCTAGGTTTGCACATTAAGTTAGTTACCCAGGAATCGTTCTGCCTGATTACATTGTTTCATGGCTGGAAACCAAGTTTAAAAATACTGGTCTACCCCAAATTCTTTATTTTACAGATATAGAAATAGGGCCTTTTAAGTAATGACTTACCCAAGTTGAAAAAAAATTGCCATGGCAGAATTAGAACCAGGGGCCAGGCTTGTTGAAAGCTAATTAATTTGCTATCTCCCACACCAATGATCCTGCCAATGTTGTTAAAGTAAATATATTTTGTTAAATGATATGTTAATTGCTACTTTGTTTAACAAGTCTGAAAAAATATACAATGCAGAGCATAAAGAAAAGAAATAGGAACATTGACATATAAGCACCATAAATTTAACTCTCTCCAAACACTATGCAACATCTAACGTTAGCTTTAACTTAATTTGCTAGTAGGTTTTATTCCACTTGAGGCTGTGCTGCCATTTCTGCCCCTTCCTTCTACTCTTTGAGCTGCTTTATTGAATAAAGTAATTAATCACTTGGTTGCAAATACTATGTTTTGATGAATCGTACTGGTAAAGCACTGTTTCTTAATACTTGCCGAATTACTGGTACCTGTATTCTTCTCTGCTTCTACTTCTATTCTCTCCCCTTAGCCTCCCACCTTCTCCCCTCTAAAAGTAACTGACTAGCTGCTCCCAGCAGCTGTCTGATTTATGTATTCAGTTCTTCCTTTCATGGACAGAGCAACATGACAAAACGATATAAGATCACTTCCCACTTACTTTCTCTGCAAAACTGTGATTCTGTAAACCAGAAATATTTTATTCTTAACAACCACAATTATGTCACCCCCTGCAGCTAACTTTAAGCTCACTATTTTGACAATCCAAGCAAATAAGCTAATTTGCATAAGGAAGTTAGAATAATCCAATAACTAATGGTTCCTCTGTCAAAGATCTCTGGTAGAAATAGCCCCTATTACTTTTTTCTCCCTATCTTAATATATTAAAAAGACAAGTGAAACATAGCCAAGCTATTTTTTAAAAACCACATTTTCATAGGTTCCTCTTTACAAGAGAGTTGTCATGTGCTTAAATGGACGTACTAGGTAATTATATTGGTTGCAGCAAAAGAGGATAAAGAGGGGAAGTGGGATTTGACAAAATGATGAATATTCTATATTAAAGTTCTCCATGCTAATATAAATAAGTTATATGGTATCAAGTGAACAAGCAATGCCAGCACCAAAGTTAGAGTCATTACATACCTGGAGCTTGTGCTGATTAGATTTGTTCTTGTGTTCTACCTTGGAAAAGATATTAAATCACAAGTCTCCTTGGGAATTGGCTGATATACCTCTATAAGAGTTTATAGTTGAACCAATGACCTGATTAAAGCAATAAGGCCATGTTTAAAGGATGATCACTAAACCTTAGTTTTGCCGAGCTTACTTATAAGATGTATTTTGAATGGCTGAGTCTCAGGTAGCTTCCTGAATATTTTATGAAAGTCGTTAAAAGAGAAATTTAAACAAAAATAAATGACAATTCATAAGATGATATCTTGCTGTGTAAAAACGTTGTGCTGATAATCCAAAGGCACATTTTAGAATATTAAAATGCTTTTGTTCATGGGGAAAATTTACTGGAACACATTGCCTTTTTGTTAAGTTGTATGGTTTTGTAGTGAATAAGGTTTCCTCTGCTTAGATCTGAAACAGTTAGGTATCTTAAGGAAAAATAATCATTGTGATAATTTTCGTAAAAATCCCAAGAAGCCAAGAACTTCGATGGAAATATGCTATTTCCGTGAAGAAATAACACATTACCCTGGGGATCTGAACCACTACTAAGGTCCTATTCCCAGCTTTCCTGCTGATCAGCTGCTGGACCTAGATTGTGTTGAAAGAAGTGATAATTAATTGTGATAGCTCTTAACTCAGAAGGACACTGGCAGGGTTTTACTAAAGTAATATGTCCAAGTGTTGAGGACTTTTTCAAAGAAAGTTGCAATATTAATAAATGATAATTATGTTGTATATAGCAATACATGGGACAATATTCCCTTAATTTGTATTTAATTTTTTTGAAAGAGCATAAATTGTTCAGTGCTTATTTAGTGACGGTGAAAATAAAAATTGTTGCTTTAAATGGTGAAATTGCAAATAGTTGTCACTAATGTGTTTAGTTGACATAGGCAACATCAGTAAACTAAGATTTAACGGCACGGCCCATGTTAGAGGAAGAGAACTTTTGTTATAAGCCATCAGCTTTTTACGCTGATTAAAATCCAGGCTTATCCTGTTTGTTAACATTACAGGGGTATCCTTCTCCTTGTTATCCTTAAATTGCCTACTGTGCAACTGTGCTAGGAGCTTTGTGGTCCTTTTTAAACTAATTTATTTTCTGCCCATCAATCGGAGAAGCAGACTCACCAGGGATTTGTTTCTGGGACTAGATCTTACATGATCGTGGGAGCTGATTAAGTCATCTTTTTAAGGCTGTTATCCTAGCTTCTGATACTGGACCTTTAAGACCACAGGGCTGCCTTAACAAAGTATCACAAACTGGGAGGCTTAAAATAACAGAAATGTATTGTTTCATGCTTCTAGAGGCTAGAAGTTTAAAGTCAAGGTGTCAGCACCACCAGTTCCTTCTGGGGAGCTCCTGGTTTGCCAGCAATCTTTGGCATCCCTTGGCTTGTAGATGCAACACTTTCATTGGCCATCATCACATAGAATTCTCCCATGTGTCTTCACACTGTCTCACCTCTGTGCATGTCTCTGTATCTAAATTTCCCCTTTATATAAGGACATCAATCATATTGTATTAAGGCCTACCCAAATGATCTTTTTAAACTGACTACCTATGTAAATACCCCATTTCTAAATAAGGCCACATTCTGAGACACTGGGGATAAGGACTTTAACATGTCTTTGGGGGAGGCAGGGTGGCACAGTTCAACCCATAACAGTGGGGGACAGCAAGGAGAAGCTGGGACCCACACACATGAGCTAGAACCCACAGGGATGGACTGAAACCATGTCAGTTCTCACTGCCTCTGACTTTGCTTGCGGGAGAGGATGGTATGCTTTCTCCAAGAAGTAAAAACTTAGCCAGTACAGCAGTCAGGGGAGTTGTAAAGGGCATTGAGGGAAAGGTCAGGAAGTTGCTAGCCTGTCCGCTGCCTCACATTGATGAAGTGAGCCAGCAGATAAGCAGTAATGTGTGAGCTACCTAATGGCTGCTTCTTTGTTCCTGCCAACAAATCACCCACCAGAATCTCTCTGGTGGCCCATCTTAGCCAGAAACATACAGGAAAGGGAATTCTGGGAATTGTAGTTCAGTCTATCCAAGTCAACACTTGACAAAGCCACCACACTACAGTCTTTACATACTCACTATTGAATACTGATAGTACAAATGAAGATAGTCAAGAAACCAAGTAATTCTCAAATTTAGATGCCATATCCCCCCAACTCAGACATAGGAAAGATGTTTCACCTCCTAGTGAAGTTTTAATCTTTACTACTAATAAAAAAATTTAATTTGTCTTTGTGCCATCAACTGTATAGCAATAAGGAGAGGATCTGAAACCCATCAAGCCTTGAGATCTTAAGGTGTTGTCAGTTGAATTAGGTAAATTTGGAAACAAGAAAAAGAACAGCAGACAATTAGCCTTCTTAACAGCTTTATTAGCAAGGGAATAAGTGCAGTGGATAATCATTCAAGCTTTGAAACAGATGGACTGGAGTTTTAAACACAGTCCTGTCCTTTAGCAATGTGGAACCTTGGGGAAATTTCTTAATGTCACTCTCTATTGGTGCCTGGTCTATAAGTACAGCAATGGCCTTAATAGCTGCCTCAAAGGGTCACTGTGTGGCTGAAATAAGGAACTATATGAGAGGAAGTTGGCACAAAGTTGGACACTTGTGTTAAAGCAGTGTTGGCTTATCTCCTTCTTTTCTTCTGTCTGCTTGTCCTCTTCCTTTTTTCCTAACTTCAAGAGCAACAGAATAGGAGGTGTTTTCAGTTCCACACAACACTAACCTTTGCTTTTGTATGGTGTACATGTCTAACCTGTGTTGTGAACAATAAGACATACAACTCTTTAAATACCAACCTATTTTGGAGACCCCGAGGGGTGGTTTTTCAAGTAGCATCTTTGAGAGCAGACGTGAATGGAAATGCTTCTTTCTAAGACATCAGAAGGGGGAAAATGTTTTGTTTGAAAATACTCTGTGATAAGTAAACATGCTGAACTTTTTCTAGAGAGTACTTGAAATTTATTTGGGCAAGACTTAAAGAACAAACTTAAATGAATGTCCTTCTTCCCAGAAAAGTGAAAAGTATGTGTGTCCAGGCCTTTCTTCCCTCTGCTTGTATTCTTCACAAGTACAAAACCTACTCTTCTTCACAGACCTACTCAAACCCACCACTCAGTTCAATGTTCTTTCTCCTTTCGTAAGGCACATCTGTTAGCAGTAAACACTCTTGTGAGCATGTTCTACGATCTCCTATTATCCGTGACCCCCATTGTGTGCTGTCCCCGTCTGTCTTACCTCCTTATCTTGTAAGCCCGTGAAAGCAGAGACGTCATCAAACATTTCAGTTTACCAAGTGCATAAAACAACCAAGGCACCTGGGATGTAGTCTAATGGAAATGAAGTGGAATAGACAAGAAGGGACTGGAAAAGGACAGAACAGATGGGAAGATGTGGGACAGAGCAGCAAAGAATAAAAAAGATCTCATGAGAATCCAAAATCTTTCCAGACGTCAGTACTGGGGACATAATAGAAAGCAATGAACTTGGCTGATGGATGTTCGTATTGCCCAGTAGAATCCATCTTTCCAAAAGCATTAGGTACATCTGAAATGCGCTTGTTTCCTGCATCAAACATTGTTTCCACATAG
Source organism: Smutsia gigantea (assembly GCA_032199065.1). Taxonomy (NCBI): domain Eukaryota; kingdom Metazoa; phylum Chordata; class Mammalia; order Pholidota; family Manidae; genus Smutsia; species Smutsia gigantea. The sequence goes on from JAVSCE010014840.1 coordinate 455,147, forward strand.
ATTTATCAATTTTACTGCTGCCCCTTCTAGTCCTTCAAAGATCTCTAACCATCCCCCCTCCACTCAGGAAACACAAGCTAATATACTAATGCTTAAACCTCACAAACATACATTGTTAAGGAAATATTTTTTTAAAAAGATGAAAGAAAGGATATTCTACACTTAATTTATGTTTATCACTTACTACCCAGTTTCTTAGAGATTCTCAAAAGAGGGGCAGAGACTCATTCTACATAATTATTAAAAGATACTCAAAACTAAGTAACACACAAATGCCAACTCTCCCAAATCACCTCAGTAAAAGTTACTAACTCTTTAAATTCAAACTCCATTTTATAACCCTTTATAAATAAGCTAGTAATCTGAAGGACTGGATTGGAAGAAAGAGCCATAAAATTGCAATGACTCCATCCGGAAATGACAAATTATATTGGGACCTTTCTACAGAAGACAGTGCATTTTTGGACCACTGTAATTTTAAAAGATGTCTTTGAAAAGGAAAGGCATCAATTTTCATAACATCTAATTCTAGACAAAAAGTGGGACCAACAGTTCTTTTAGTCCAACCAAATTTAATGTCACAGTGGTGGGTCTGAGTTTTTATTTATTTATTTATCTATTTCCTAATTTAAAGAGTCTAATACTATATTGAAGGGAGGTTGTGTGCTTGGAAATGGATAATGTTAGCAAAGCATGGAAAAGTTCTCTCTTTTTTTTTCCTGAAAACAATAACCTACATTTAATGGTAAGAAATCATCAGCAAATTCCATTATGTTTGTGGGCTTGACATGTGGTGCTTATTAAATGTAGGAACAAAGCCACTTTATACATCATAATGTTCACATTACAAATTCACTGCTCATAATGGTGCTGAAAGTGTATGTGCAATTTTTCTGAACTTATGAAATATATTTCTGACACCTCAGGTATTGATGTATGCACGCATGATATTGTCCCAGTGCAGTAGGGAGACTTAACTGATGTCTGCAAGATTTGATTTATTACAAGTAAATATGATTGCCTTCATAATCTGATTTTATTATGTTCGGGGCTCTCACAGGTAAACTTTTAGTAGAAGGAAGAAGGCCAATTTTATTAAACCAGTGTGTTCCTGCAAACCGTAGAGTTTCTTGTCAAGGGGGAAAGGGGGACAGCTGATCCAGAAAGCATATTGAAAATTTCAAAGAAAGTATTTACTTCCAACATACCCAATATCGTATCTTTTCATTTCCCTCAACTATTTCAAATGTGGTTTTGCCTTTTGAGCTCTATATTCCTTCTGTAAAAGCCGTATTAAAGTGTAATTCACACATATGAGGTCAATGCTAAGTATGCCTAGGGGGATAACCATACCATCTTGAAATATTGGCAACAAGAATATTTCTCTTTTGTAATGGAGATAAAGAGATTTGATGAGCTTGAAAGAATTGAGATTATTCTTTGATTGATATGATTCCAAACTGTTGATTGATATGATTCCAAATGTCAGGGCCACAGCTTTGCTCTACCAACAGCTCAAAGAATTAAAAAATAGGTCATGCCAGGATCAGAGATGAACCTGAACCCAAAGCTCCAGGTGAAGGACATGGACGCAGGGTAGTGAGGAGGGAGGACCTGAAGGAGGATATCTGTCCATTTCACCCTCTAAAGAAGATTAGACACAATGACCTTCCCATGCCAGCTATACATTATCTTAAGTGTAGAAGAACAAAAATGATTAACATGTGAGTTTGCAAACTTCCTCCTCCTCTGCCTACTGAAAAGAATCCTGGCTTCACTTCCTCAGTTTCTTCCCCTCCTTCTCTGATTTGCTTTGGATGTGCTGCTACTTCACTGCCAGTATCACCAGGGTGGTCATTCAGGCCTTTGTAATGCCGAGTAAAAAAAGGAAGAGGGTAGAATAAAAGAAAAAAGAGAGGTAGAAAAAGAAGGAATTTATTAGCTTGTGTTAGAGCAAAGCTTTTGCGGGAGGAGGGCAAGCCCTTTTCTAAGGGGTTTGCAACTGAATCGATCAAGGGCTCCTGAGTGGTGTGAAGGAAGTTGTTAAGAGAGAAAAAAACAGTAGGAATGTTATGCTGTGAGCTATGAATGTTCTCCACTATTTCCAAGAAATACAAGGAAAACATATGAATTAATTGAAATTGCTTTTTCCTTGATCATCTGAGTTTCTTAGATGAAATGTTTCAAGACTGTGGATCAGAATCCAGTAAGATCGCACGTGTCTGCTGTGGTCAAGATACTGTCATTTATTTTCCATGAACATGGACATCAGAGCATTAGGGTAACCAAGGAGACGATTCACCTTTACCAACAAAAGACCCATTAACGTTTAGTGAGATGCCCAAAGGGGGCTAAAACATTGAAGTAAGATCTTTGGCTTTCACTGTGAAGGGTACCAGAATCTGTCGCTTCAAAATATACCTTTTTGGCACATGGATTATTTTGAGCTAAGGCCATTGAGAACCACCAGATGCAGGAAAAGTTCTAAAAATGGCACAAGCTTTCCTTTTGTTAAAGAGATTTACATTTGTATAGGAAATTTCCGTTTGTAAAGAAGTCTCCCTCTCCCATACCAGGGAAAGGAAGACTCTTAATAAGTCTTACCAGTGGAGATAGCTCCAAGTTAAGTAAGCATAAAAAACCTTACTGAACAGCCCTTATTTACCATATATTTCCTGGTCACCTTCCCATAACTATCCTCCTCCCCTAGAGGCCCCAATCCCTTTTTCTTGTTTAGCCTAGGATAGTATATAAGCCCAAGTACTAACCACCCCCTTGGATCACGCTCTGCTAGATGTTCCCATGTGTATGCATAATGTACATATTAATAATCTTCTGTTTTTCTCTTGTTAACTTTTTTTTTTTACCAGTCTAATTTAAAAGGCCCCAGCCATAGAACTCAAGGTAAAAGAAAATAATTGTTTTCCTTTTCTACAACTGGAATAGAGTCAAATGGTCTAGGAAACAGTTGTAATAATGAACAATAAAGATTTACATACCCAGTGGAGATCAGGAATCAAGAGATCAAGAAACCAGAACCAATATAGTAGTTCTGGCTCTTTGGAGGTCATGATGTGATTATTAGACCAAAACAGAAAAAAAAAAAAGAACAACAATACTTGTACTTCATGAGTGATTTTTTTTTCATGGGTTTTTCTTTTGATATACTCTTTGTTTATATCATTATTTTTGTCTCCTTCCTCAATGAAGCTTGCCTTGAAAATGTGAGCTATGTTGAGGGTAGACAAAAAAAAGAGTTTGGATGCATACTAGAGTAATAAAATGTTAAAAGGGGAGCCAGGGGACTCCTGGCAGCTGACCCTGGTGATGACAGTAGGACTCACACAGCTATAGAAACTCCCAGAGGGCAGTTGCAACTTAGGGGCAGGAAGGGAGGATCAGGGCCTCATTTCTTCCCCATTCTCTACTTGCAGAGTCTCTTTCCTGATTTCAAATCTGGAGCTGGTTTTAAACTATATTTATCAAGGGAAACCATGCATTTAAAATGCCCATAACATCCATTCATAACAACCACCACTCCACTTGGGTTATCACCAAAGCAAAACAGGTGAGCTAGTCTCTCTTTTTTTGCCCACACTGCCTCCTCAAGCTGAGTCCTTCTTTATTTCGTCCCGACAAAGAAGCCAATTATTTAAACTTGATTTCACCTAAATTTGGACTAAAATACTGAGGTGGGGAGGAGTGGTAGGGAAATGCAGTATAATGTGTTCCAAATTCTTGGACACCTAGAAAGCTACTATCTAATATTACCAAGACTTTTATCTTCAAATTTTACATTCGGGACACCTCTTCTAGCTTCCCATTGCACTCTGTGAAGTAAAGCAACTCCTTTCTGCTTTAATTGAAATGTACTGTGTGCGGAATCATATCTAGTATTTCCTCCAGCAGGAGATCCCAGCTGGGGATCTCTCTGTAAACACATTGAATATTGATAGCCCATACATCAGGGTTTTCATGTGAGCAGCTGTGTGCTTGGGAGAGACAGGATGCACAGCTCAGACATGGAGTACTTCTAAGCAGGGGTGTAATGTTCTCCTCATGCTGCACTTCTGTAGACGCAGGGTGTGGCTTTCTGTCTACCTCACAGGGGCCGTGATGAATCATTAGGCAATGAACCACAGCTTCCTATGTGGGTGAAGTCTTGTGTATGCACTTCGCTGCGGTGAAACTATGACTGCCAATTTTTGATTATAATGAGGTAATAGATATCTGTCCCTCTGTAGTGCCACCTTCCATACATCAGTGTTTCTGTGATAAAAATAAACTGCAAAGTGATTTGTGGGCAAGCAAATGTAGAATATGCATATGCACGTATGGGTGTAGGTATGTATCAAAACACTTATTCTTAACTGCTTCCTAAATACAGGTATAAATTACTTGGGCCTATATATATGATTCTACATTCTCAATTTTTCTTCCCAGTGAGAATTAAATCTATAAACAGGTCTTTATCAACTTATACTATGAATGCAGGCTGGCCTCATGTAGACATTGGGTAGATTTTCACCTGCTGGATGTTACTTAAAGAGATCTTAAAGAAAAGTCTCCCTCAAGCCACTTAAAAAAAAATCTTTCTGTGAGGATGCTTGTGAGTCTACTATTATTTCTATGCTCTAGTATTTAAGTATTTTCCGAGAGGTAATTATTGACTATCTAGCATCTTACTGTGATTTAGCATAGTATCCTCCCATAGAAAAATAGGAACTCCAAACAGTAGGAAAAAGAAAACTGGAACTCTATCAAGACAATTTCTATATTCTAATTTGTCCAAGGTACCCCTATACCAGTCTATGCTTTAAGTTGGTTTTCGCTATACAGTCAATAGATGCCTTGAAACGAGTCTCACTTTTTCCACATATATATAAAGGAAGAGCTACTTTAAAGAGTAGAGACCAAGCAGGGTTGAAATATAAACAAAACATTTTAAATGAACATTTTCATTCTGTAGACACTAATTTTAACTTACTAGGATTGCATGTGTTGGCCTTCAAGGCCCAAAGAGAAAAGACAGTGTTGCAAGTAGCAGAAAAGAAAGCTATAGTGGCTTAAATAAATAGGGGAGACTTTTTAAATCATATAACAATTCTGGGGATATGTGACTGCTCAGTGATGTACGACATGATTTTATTTCATAGTCACAAGATGGCTACTGCAGTTCCCATCCTTATTCAAGGCAGGCAGAAAGAGAAGAGTTATTAATATTATCACAAAAAACAATTTAGAGCTCTCAGCAAATGGCTTCTTAGAATACTTTGGCCAAACGTGTGTCATGTGGTCAAACCTACTTGCAAAGAATTATCTGGAAAATGAAAATCTGTCTTTATGCTGGATGCAAAATTACCCCCACAACCTCCAAAAAGTAAACATTAGTTTTTGGTTAGCAGGAAAGAAGAGGAAGAGACTTTGGGCAAATAATAGTATCACAGATGAGAATTCCACCCACATTCTCAAAAACTCAGATTGCACCACACAGTTCACATGGAACTGTCATGCAGAGTTTCGGGAGAAGGGAAGAGTCTAAGCAATCATCTAGTCCACTTTCATTGCACAGACAAGAAAGCTGAGGTCTTGGGAGGTTCACTCTCAAAAGCCAGTTATTTCCCCAAGACGAGGTGCTGGCTTCCCTGGCTACAATGTTTAAATACCTCTCCTCCTTATGATTCTTTTCAGGTGCACATCACTTTACTTGCAATAAATATATAGAAATCCATTGTGCCCCTGCCCAAATCCCTTTATTTAGAACCCAATCATTGGAGCTATCACCTTCGCTATGGAAATGTCAAAAGCATTTAGCATGCAATATCATTTTACTCACGAGAATGAAGAATGGTGCAGCCATCTCAGGTAAGACACAGAAGGCAGAGATTGGCTGTTCTGTATTAGCTGCCTTCCTTCCTTAGAGAAGATTAAGCAGGATGGGGATACATAGGGGGAAAGTCAGGCTTTATAATTAAACATACTTGGTCATTTCTTTGTTAACTATGACCTTTTAGGGAGGAGCCATTGCTCAGAATATGTTAGGAGGTTATAAATACTAACATAATATTAGTTTAACATCTCTTTGTCTCCTTCAAATTTCCATAACCAGAGTTCTTATTAAATCTGCATAATGCTGCCAGAGAAGCAGGGCTGAAAAGCTACCCATGTTCCTAAACAGAAAGTCTCCACAGCAAAACTAATCACAGACTCAAGCATATTTGGAATGGTTAAGAGCTCAACAGGAAAACTAAGCTCAACAGTATAACTAATCCAAGACCATCAACCTTGATTGTCATAACACAGACATGTATCTAGGCAACTTAAGAATGAAATGAGAAAAGCCTCTGTCCTTGGAAAGGGTGACATGACTGTGAGAGGAGTAGGTTTAGTTGAATGGTATGTCTTCATCATGTCTTTATTTTAGCAAGATGTCCCAAAGCATGTGCCCTTGGATTGGGGTTATTTCTGTCTCTATTGGTAATGTATAATACTGAGATTGGTCTATGGTATTTTTAGTCTCCTATCCTCCAATTCAAACGCTTCCTCCTTAGCAAGCCTCTTGGCTTTTCCAGGAAGAGTTATTTCCTACCTCTGGCTTCACTGTGTGATCATTCCATTCATTTATTCCAGAAACTCTTCAGCAATTAGTCATGAGGGAGAGAAAAGGAATGACCAGAAACTGACTGTTATATGGGAGAGACAGTACTAAGCTTAAAATACTTGAATTCCTATTTTCCAAAAGGAAAGTTCAGTTAAAAAAAATCTTGGAGAGTAAGAGGTACACATAACAAAATCTCACAGTATCAATGAATGACATAATAATCTCACTAAATTAATAGAGTTTTAACAGGATAGTGAATAGTGAAAACGAGTTGGCAATAATTCTTTTTATTTCTTCAACCATATTAATAACTAAGCAGCCAGGTAAAAGTAAAGATATATTTACTCTGCAAACACGTCCCTTGAACAAGGCATAAATATTACACCTGGTGGTGCATAGTGCAATAGATTCAGTTTTTGATTTGATAAAGGCACCCATACATAATCCATTGGCAAGTCAGTTTCTTTTTGAGGCTCTTGCTGAGCTTACCATTTCCAACTAATGAGAATTCAGTTTGTATTCTCTTGTCACCATGATAAACTCCCTTTCTATAAAATTAATGCTATAATATGCAACGCTCTGTATGCTACTTCTGTACATTTTTTCACAACCAGATTTGAGTGACTTGGGTCTGGCAGGTCAGAGTACAGTGAGCATTCATCTTCTGGGCATTGGAAAAATGTGTCATGGGAAAAAAGAAATTGCTGAGAGTCTGCTACCCAAACCCAGAGAGTGAGGCGTTCCAGAGAGTGTGGTCTCACTCAAAAGACATTTTGTCCAGAGAGAAGATAGATCTTAAAGAGACATACATGTGCAGTTTAGAGAAGAGGAAGATCAAAAGATTAATGAGCTCAAACTTAGCAATCAGAGAAATGTAAATTAAGAGAGTGATGAGATATCTTTTTAGACCCATCAGAGCAATACAGTTCAGCTAGCCAGTGCAGGTACTGGTGAAGATGTGTGACTTTGGATTTTCATGCCCAGCTTGGAGGAAAAATGGACTGTTTACTCCACTCTGGAAAGCAAGCTGATAGTACCTAGTAAAATTAAGTCTTTGCATATCCAGGTCTTCTGCATTCTGCAAATATACGTGTGTGTGTGTGTGTGTGTGTGTGTGTGTGTGTGTGTAGAATAAATTCTTACATATGGCCATAAGGAGAAGACATGGGGATGATCATAGCAACTTGGTCTTTGTGACAGAGACTTGACAACGTGGATGCCCATCATTGGAAAAGAGAATATTGAAATGTGGTGAGCACTGCACAGCAGGGTACTGTGGAGGACTGGATAGCCACATTTATGTTTGTACATTGTACAAGTAACATAAGGGACCTTAAAAATACAAGGTTCACTCAAAAGCAGCACATGAATGTTTATAGCAGCCTTATTCATAAATGCCAAAATATAGAAGCAGCCAATGTCTTCCAAGAAGAGAATGGATAAACTGTGGTACATCCGTACAGTGGAATATTATTCAGTGCTAAAAGGGAATGAGCTGTCAAGCTATGAAAAGAGTATATAACATTCTGAAAAGGTAAAAACTATGGAGACAGTAAAAGGATGAGTGATTGCCAGGGGTTCAGGGAAAGGAGGGATGACACGCAGAGCAGGGGATTTTTAGGGTGTGAAACTACTCTCTGTGATACTATAGTGATGGATACATTTGTCAAATATGGATGCATCTGTCAAAACCTATAGAACGTACAATACCAAGAGTGAACCCTAATGCATGCTACTGATTTTACTTAATAATAATGTCTCAGCACTGGTTATGAATTATTAATTACAAATTATCAGTTGTAAAATATATACCACACTAATGCTAGTTGTCAGTAGTAGGGGAATCTGGAAGCCTAGGAGGAAAGGAATGATAAGGAAGTATTGGAGAACTCTCTGTACTTCCCACTCAATTTATCTGTAACTTGACACTGCTCTTAAAATAAATTTTATTACTATAAAATAATTATTTAAAATGTTAATTAAAAAACATGTTGCTGAATTCAAATAGGTTGTGATATACCAGATATTATTTACATAAATTAGAAATGTATGCAAAAAACAGTACATCTCTTACAAAAAATATATTAAAACAAAATGATGTACAGTAAACTAATGAGAATTGGTTGCCTATAAGGAAGGGGAAGAGAAAGGATGTGGGCTGTAGGTAAGAGAAAAGGAAGAATGAAAGACAGCAAGCTGCATGCCTCGGTCCTGAGAATATACTGGAAATGTGATGAAGCCAGCCCTCTCTGTACCTGAGTGGAATTAAGTAAACACACATTGAGGAATTGCAGGGAATTCGGGGAAAGATGACTTCTGGCTGTGTATCTTGGGTCTGTTGGCTTAAATGGTGTCTAAAGTTGTGGAGTGCAAAAATAGGTTAGGGCAAGCATTTGCAAATGTAGGAAAGCTTTCTTGATCAATTTCTTCCTGATTAATTTCTCCTGAAGGCTGCCAGAGAGGAGATACAGAGTTTTAAACAGCAAGAAGCCTGTGAAGCAAGTTACAGTTTATCTTTTTAGGATGCTTTCTTTAACAAATGAATTCTTAAAAATTGGTTACTGTGTAACTAAGAATTTTGCAAGCTCCTGCCAGCCTCCAAGACCACAACTGTGTACTCCAAAACCCAACCTGTAGATTATATTTCAAGACTCCTGCACAGTAGTAAATGGAGCCCAGTGTCTCAAGCTTTGGTAGGCATATGTGGGCTCATCCCTATCGGTAAGCATGATTTTCCAAGCAAATATTTACAAATATTGATTCCAACCCTGATGTTAGATGTTTAAGGTGGAACATAACAACATTTAAAGATGGTATTTTGATAGCTCTGTTAATGACCCATAAACCAATTATATTTTTGCTAATTTACACTCATCCCACATCCTACATTTCCTAGCTATTTGGTTTGCATTTTTGGCTTAAAAGTCACCTGCATCTGAGCAAGGAGTGATTCCCAAAACTAGGGGTCTTCTCTGGTGGAGATGGCAGTTTGTGGGCAGTGAAAACTGATCCAAAGCATTGTGAAACTTCCTATATTTCCACTGCTATTTAGATGACATTTGCATGACTCCTTAAATGTCAGAGCCCAGATCTGGGTAGTGGTCAAGGTTTGGCTGTGAAGTAAAGGTTCTCTTTCTTTGGACCCTTGTACTGGCTCCATGGCAAACCGTAAAAGGAAGCAGTCTCTCCTGGTTTTATAATGTGCTGCAGGTAACTAGGGGCAGAGAAGAAAGGAAGCAGGAACACAAAGACCTGTTTCCCCACTGATCCGTGGCCACCCCTCCCCAGGAAATCTGCCAGCTCAGGAGAGGGTAAGGTTATCTCCAAGCCACCGCTGGTACTTCATTCAGGTCTGTTCAAATGTCACCTTCTAAACACCATCCCCTAATGCCCTGTATGAAATAACATCCCTCATCATCCTCTATCTACAGACCCTGCTTAATACTCTCCATAGCCCTTTTCGGCCTTGACTTGTATACACTTGCTTAAAATTGATTGCCTTATATCTGTCTCTCTTCAATAAAAATGTGAGTTCCATGAGAGCAGACATCCCAGGAATGGGAATATTGCATGGGATATAGTAGGCACTCAATAAATATTTGTTTCATAATGAACATGTCCCACCAATAATGTATTTTAGTTCAGTGACTATGGGCAAGTCATATCTCCTGTTTCATTACTGGTGAAATATGGATTAAAAATATGTATTCTGCCTACATCTTAAAATCTGTATGATGTACACTATAAATCTGAGGGACAAACCATTCAGATTTCTTGTGTTCTGTGACTGATGTTTCTCAGAGAAGGATCAATTCTGCCATAACAACACTGAGCAATGCATAGCGCTAAGCAGGTAAAATGGGAACTGCATGTTATCCTTCCATGAGAAGCAGCAAAGCAATTGCCCTAACTGGCAGCTTGATGTGGACATCAAGCTCTCTGCTCTTGCTTCTGGGCTCTCACCTGCCAATGCCCCGCTCACCACCACTTGTACAAAACCACCTGAGTGGTGGTTGTGAAGGTCTGTCACCCAGAGGATGGACCTTTATGTTTTGTGATTTAACCTCATGTTATCCACATTAAGACGACAAGAAATATTCTTAGCTGAGCAGTGCCTGCTGAGGGTCTAGAGTTATCCTGTGGTTTTATTGTTTCAAGGCTGAGTTATGGAAGCAGTTTCAGAATTCTACACTTGTTCTTAAACTGTGTGTGTGTGTGCGTGCATGTGTGTGTGTGTGTATTAGCCATGCAGAGCAACACACATTGCATGGAAGGAGCAGTGGGACACTCACTCTAATTCCTCCTCTCTTGATAGGTTAACCTAGGGTTTCACCTCCTGGGCTTATCACAGAACTCTCGAATCAGAAACTCAGGAGGTGGACCCTGAGTATCATTATTAAAATGAATGTATCTGTGATTTTAATATGCATTCAGGACTGAGATCCACTGGGCTAAACAAAGCAAAAATAGTTGAGGACAGAAAGAGAGTGGCAGCTCTGATGAAGGGGAACAACATGTGTCTTCAACATTAAAACTGAACGTAGAAGAATTAGATTCAAATTCTGTTTCCACTATTTATTATTTAAATAACAGAAGGCAATGACCAAAATTCCCCAGGCTTAAATTTTATCACTTAAAAAATACAGGATAATAATATTTATCTCACATGAGGAGGAAATAAGTAGCATATGTGAAAGGCCCTATGTATCACTCTGTCCCAAATACAGTATGCATCCAGTAAAGATTGCATAAATCTATGCAAGTTCCCTTATAATTCAATATAGTTATAAGTTACTGCCTTGTTAGTAAACCTAATAATGGTACAATGACTGTTATTCATACTATCTTACACATATTTAATGCTTTGTGGATTACCAAGTGCTTTTCCATGCACTCTCTCATTTGATTTAGGCAATAATCTATAAGGAACGCAGGACAAGTATTCCCTCCCCACCCTTTTTTTTAAATGAGGTAACAAACTCAGATTAAACTGCTTGCCCATGACTGCACTGCTGATAAATGACAGAGAAGGACTAGGACCTGGAGCTCCCAAACCCTAGTCCTATCTTACTGTCAGATGCAGGCCACCTCCTATTAGCTTCTGGAGTGGTGGACTCAGAATGCACTCACTTCTTCCATGGGCTATGTGTGAACATGTGCAGCATTATTTCATGGTCACCCTTCATAAATGCTGAAGTCCCCACAATTCCGTAGCTCCTTAGTTCAAGCTCTCTCTGGTCTGTTTAGGAAGCATCCTCCTCCCTTTGAACAGATGGCGGAAAATTTGGTTGGGTTTTAACACTGACTCAAACTCAGTGATGAAAATGGCAGCTTCATTCCTGGTTCCCAATTCCAAATCCCACTTGCTGGACAATCATAACGTAAACTAACTCACAACTAAGAAATGTGGATGGGGCCGGGACATTGTCTTGAAAGCCAACATTGACATACCCGCATACATATACCTTCAGTTGCGAAGATCAAATGTTTTGCACAGAAGAAATTATTTCTGTGCTTTTGGGCCATGAGATCTAAGCAGAACAGTGAGAGAGGAAAAATGCCTCCTTAGTGAAGTGGGAGGAAGGAAGAGCAGAGGATGCTGCAGGCTTTTCCTGCAGGAACACTGCTTGCTGCTATTCATACAACTAACCTTTCACTGTTACTAACAACCAAGGTCATTTCCTTTGAAAACTTTAGGTCAGTGTCTCACTTGCTTTGAATGTGTGTGCTCACACTATTTGGTTCATAACCTATGCTCTCATTTTCCCTCTCACTCATTCGCTCCTTCATCAGGAGTCTTCCCGGGTCCTGGCTGTAGTCTGTAATTCCCGTTTGTGCGACTGTGGGTGTTTCAGGACAACCCCTGGCAGTTATGAAACTACTGACCAGTGGAGCCTTTTCTGCAGAGAGATTTCATTCGGGACTTGTGCTATTATATTAATGGGTTTAATTTAAACAGGACTAGCCTCGCTGGCAAATTACTGCCATTTAAATCAATTGGTTGAGGGGGAAAGACAGCCTAACCAGAGCTATTAGACTTCAATTTATTACTGTATCGGCTTTTAAACTGGGCGAAGCAAGTTTGCTAATGTCGGTCCTCTGTCCTTTGAGCTAGCATACAAAATACAGTGATGAGAGTCTTTGGAGTTTAAGAAAAGGGAAGAAGAAGAAGAAAAAAAAACACATTAATTTTGAGTTAGTGTTTCATGAACCAAGACCAGGTAGCTCTTGAAAGAATCCTTTCTATAGGATCTGTGGGTGCCTTTGATGTCCCTTCATTAAATTGAGATTCAAATGATCTAACAGATGTATTTGTTTAAAGAGGCTTTTTACTTGGATTTTTCCCCCTTCATAAAAAATAAGTGCTGCTTTTTTTTCCCCCACACATTTCAACCTGATTCAAATAGAAAAGCAAAAGGGAAGAAAATGCTTTAGATGTGCTCTTTTGATTTCTTCCAATCTTGCCTGAATAAAATGGAATGGGAGATCAAGAAGACTCAATTAATTGCAACACTGGGTGTCACTAGGAGAGGGAGGGAGAGATGAAGGGAGGCATTAGGGATGCACAACCCTTAACGAACGCACAGATTCAAAGAAGGAAGAAGAAGGGGGAATAAAAAAGCGTGTCTGTATTTTACTGCACTCCGTAAGCTTTTCGCTTGTATTTATAGCTGCAATTATATCTCAATGAGGTTTGTCTACAGTGTTGGCTTCACGCTAATTTTCCCCCTCACTGCATTCTTGGAATAGGCTCGGACTGTTTATGAACCAGACATATTGACCTCATTTACAGCTAGCAGTTTAAATCCATAATTTTTCCACCCACAATCCCTCTTTGACATTCCGGCGGTGCGGCCGGCTCAGCGAGACTGAACTAAAAGTCTCACACTTCATTGAACACCATTATGCGGCTTTATGCTTATAAGCCTGTTTCCCTCGGCTGCCTTTCAGCTTTGCTGGAGATCCGTTTGGCCACAGGCCGGCAGTGATTAACTGGAAGAATCCAATAAATCACCCTGTCAGCCAGCAGGCTCTCCTCACTATGTCTACACATCGACATTTGGATTTGCATCTCTCTCACTCTCTTTTTCTCTCTCTTTTGATTTTCTATCCCTCTTTCACTCTCCTCCGCTCTTCCTACAGAGCCATTCAAACACCTCTTTTCCTTCACACAAGGTGAACTTGAACTGCTATTGTGAGCATGCCTTGGTCCCCCAAGCAGCCCTCCGGGGAAAGAGAAAGCCTTTGATTTGTACAGATGCCCCTGTCCTGGCTTTTCCGCCCTCCTCTTCCAATTAATCCACCCCTTAACTCTCCCGGCTGCCTCAGAGAACCAGCTGGCACTCAGAGGGAAGGACAAGCTGATGGGAGGGAGAGAGTGGTCAGAAGCCAGATGCCAGAGAGGAAATCCCACGGATTCCTGCCAACTGTCACGACTTTTTGGGAGCCCAGCAGTTCAGGAATTGGAGGGAACTAAGAACATTGAACTCTGCTTCCCCAGATGCTGAGTAGTCTGGCTTTTAGATGGGAAAGCTAGACTGAAGTCCGTTTCTTCCACAGGGCAGGATGTATATATGTGTTCATGAATAAATGGCCTTGCCCAAGTTTGAGGGACATTTACCAGACTGCTAAGACACTGCTTACAAGGCAGATGAAGGGGTGTAGCTAAGGATTCAGGAGAAGAGACAGCTTTCCCTGGCCCGGGGTGGCTGGGGCACAGTGCTCTTGGTAGATTACTTCCTGTTTCTCCCAGGTGAACTGGGTTGGTGAAACAGCCTCTTCTTTGACGTGACTGGTAATTTCCCATCCCCATTTCTTTTGTATTCTCCACATGGCCATGGTCTTTTTTTGTCCGGAATTACTTCTGTGCTGTGTGCACAAGTATTTGTTTGATGTTGCAGACATCAAATACACTGAACACTCTCCAAGTGGCCAAAGGCAGCGAGATTCTTGCTTTTGAAAACTCCACAGGCAGGAATGACAAAAGGCAGTCTGAACTGCAGTCACAAAGGATGGGAGAGAGAAAGGGGCAGGACCAGTCAGGGGTGGTTATGATCATCTCCTCCCAGCAACGCACCACGGGGACAGCTGTGCTCTGGGTCCATGGAACAGCAGTGAACCACCTGCGAGCAAGAAAGGAAATCGATACACTGCGAAGGGGTGGCCTGCCGTTGTCGATGGGCTTCCAGTGTGTGCTGGCTCAGAGGGAGCCCTTCCTGAGACAGTAGTGCCTTTCTGTCCCTGGCTCCACCTTCCAACTGATTTTTAGTATATGTTTGTTACTAAACTTTTGCATTTTTGTAAACTGCCTTCTATCTTTGTAAGTTAGCTAAGTAGATAGATACACAGATTATGAGATAACAGGCCTACAGAGAGACACTAGGGAAGGCAACCCTAAATATCTTGCATATAGAGTACCTGGTAGCATAACAAAGTACCTGGCACAGAGTGAGAGCTTTAAACATGTTATTTCTCCTAAACTCCTATACACTCTGATCAGCATTAAAGCCAATCAGGAGAAATGGATGTGGCCCTTGGGCATATGGCAACCCTCACAATCCATCATTAATCCCAGGCTATATCCACTAGGTTCTCTGCTCCCCTTGGCATCTCCAGCTCTCATTCTCTGCTCATTTCACTCCATCTGATCCACCACCACTGATGAGTGAGCACATCTGGGGAAGTTGGGGTTCCTATGGCCAGGATCCTCACTGAACTTAAACCACCTGATGATATAACTGGCCTGTTGCTAGGCTAACTGCTTCCACACCTTTAGGCAATAAGCTATTATTGTGCTATATAGAGAGCTCGGCCCAGTGCTCTGGGCGGAGACGGAGACACTGGTGCTTTACCTACTACCAGGAGAACAAGTCGGGTAATAAACCCTTTCACCCCAAAGAACGCTTTACTGTCAATTTCTTTGATCACATTGAATCCATAGCAAACTTGCCTGGGGCTGAAACCCATTGGCAAGACAATTGGAAAAAGTTGGCAGGGTTCATTGTGTTGACCAAGGAAAAAGACAGGCTGCTTCAGTGGGCTGTCCCTGTGAATGGGGAGACAGTGGATTGTCCCCCAATGGGTATGTGGTCTGATGGGGCTTGCCTCTTAGAGGACTGGGCCCCACCCCAGCACTGGAGTCAAGTGGACGTGACACCTGAGGCAGTAGGGGTGGCCCTTGGTATAGTAAGTACATCCTTTGAGAAGCAGAGTGTCTGTGAGGCAGCAGGGACTATGGGCTGGCTGCTTCTCACAGTATTAAAAAGGTCTACAGAGGAAATGGTGGTACGAGAAGGCGAGCTGCAAACTTCTGTGGATTCCCTGAGGAGGGAAATGGCATTGATGAGAGAGGAGATGGCATGTGAATGCTGGCAGCAAGGTGCCACTGGAGAGGTAAACATTTCTTTACAGAACGAGATGGCAGCGCTGCCAGGTGTTCTGAGGAGGAAGAGGCCATCAAGGAAAAAGACGAACTCCTGAGGGAAGCACAGGTGGAGGTGGTACGAGAACGTCAGCTGGGAAGCATTGAGGTGAAGGTAAGAGACCTTCTGAAGACTGAGCTAGCATTGCTGCGAGGTACAGTAGAAAAGATAAAGGTTGTAGCAGAGGAGGCACTCGGGGGAGGGGAGAGAAAGGTGCCATCAGCCTCAGAAATGGAGGAGCTGGGGAAGGATGAAGAGGTGATGCCGGAGGCACCGGCTCTCCTGTATTGAAAGCATGCCTAGTGGTTGTAAAGAAAATAAAGACCCAGCAGTTGAAGGTTCCCCAAGGAGAGGAGCAGCCCCTCCCCAGGTCGTGGAGCACGCTATGGTCCACCCCTATACTCAGGCTGAGCTGGTGGATTTGGGCTCCCGGTTTAGGCAGAAGCCCTTGGAGTCAATATCAGCTTGGCTCCTGTGTCTGTGGGACTTAGGGGTAGGTGGAATTGTTCTTCCGGGGTCAGAGATGGGAAAGCTGTCTTCCCTGATCGTGCAGCCTGCCTTGAGGCAGTGATTACAAAATGCACATCAGACCCCAGGGAGTCACACCCTCCTCGATTGGTTCATGGCTGCACTTCGTGCTGTGTGGCCCAGTCCGGGTGATCTACCATCCTCTCCTGTTAGATGGCAGACGTATGCTGAACTCCAACAGGTGCTACGAGAGCTAGGCGTGAGAAATGCCATCTATAGTCCAGAGAATTATGGCCCAGATAAGGAGATTTTCACTACTGGGATGAGGAATATTATACTTCAAACGGCTCCTACATCCCTCTTTGGGTCTCTAGTGGCCATTTTTCCCCTCACTTAGGGCATCCCATGGGCAAGGTGACACATACAGAAGCAGACTTAGGAGAGGCTGAAGCCACGAGAATTCAGAAAGAAGTAAGACCTGTTGCTCACAAGAAGAATTTACAGGACCCCATGAAGGTTACGAGGACCCAGATATGGGCTGATTTAATACGGGCAGGAGCAGATGGAAGGAAATTAGATGGGAAGTCAAATAGGATCTTACTAGAGCTATGACAACAGCTGAAACCAGAGCAGCAGTTCCAGCCATTACGACCAAAGAGGCAGAGATCAGAGACAGAGCCACGAGTCCAGCCCATGTGTTTACAAGACTTCCTGCTGGAAAGCGAGCCAACCTCACTTGAGCCCACACAGGAAGGTGATTGGGGAACACGGTTTGACTGAGAGGAAGGTTAAGGTATCAGCCCTGAGGGACAAGGGGGGCACCAGAGGCTACATGTTGAAATAGCTGTCCATTGATCCCCAGTGAATTTACAACGTGTCCTGGCTCTGGTGGACACTGGGGCTGAATGTTCACTGATTGATGGTAACCCTGAGTGGTTCCCTGGGATCCCCACGATCATAGATGGATACGGGGGAAGGCTATCAGAGTGAAAAAAGCCCAAATCCCTTTGGGAGTAGGGTGTCTACCCCCATAAAGAGTATACTGTGTGTGTATCTCCTATCCCTGAGTATATTTTGGGGATTGATATCCTGCAGGGTCTATGGTTTCAGACCACTGCAGGTGAGTTCAGACTGAGAGTACGTGTGGTGAAGGCAGTTCTGAGGGGACATGCTAGGCACCAGCCCATAGCTTTGACTGTATCACAGCAGTGACTAATATCAAACAATACAAACTGCCTGGAGGCATAAAGAGATTGGAGAAACTCTCCAGGAGCTGGAAAAGGTATTATAAAGCCCACCCATAGTCCTTTCAAGTCCCCAGTGTGCCGGTAAAAAAGCCAGGTGACTCCTGGCACGTGACTGTGGATTACAGAGAACTGAATAAAGTTATATCCCATATGCATGCTGTGGTCCCCTCTATGGCAGGCTTGATGGAGACCCTCAGCCATAAACTAGGAACATATCATTATGTGGTAGATCTTGCTAATGCCTTTTTTTCCATTGACATTGAGCAGGAAAGTTAGGAACAATCTGCCTTCATGTGGGAAGGCAGCAATGGACTTTCATGGTCCTCCCACAGGGATAACTCCACAGCCCCACCATCTGTCATGCACTTGTAGCCGAGGACTTGCCTGCGTGGGAGAAACCACCAGCAGTGCGGCTGTACCATTATATTGATGGTATTATGCTCACATCCGATTCTCTTTCAGATCTAGAAGGTGCAGCACCTAGACAGCTGCAACATCAACAGGAGAAAGGATGGGCTGTGAACAGCACCAAGGCTCAGGGACCTGGTTTGTCTGTCAAATTCTTGGTCATCTGGTTGGGGAGACCGAAGTTATACAAGAAGCAGTTATAGATAAAGTCCAGGCCTTTCCTACCCCCACAACTGTTGCATTGCTACAGGAGTTTCTGGGTCTTTTGGGTTACTGGAGAGTGTTTATCCTGCACTTGGCACAAATTCTGAAGCCCTTATATTGGTTGGTACGAAAGGGAATCAAGTGGGACTGAGATGAGGTGTGCGCATCTGCCTTTACTACAGCAAAACGGGCAGTCAAGGCCATGCAGCCCTTGAGTGTGATAGACCCATCAAGGCCCTGTGAGCTGGATGTTCATGTCACTGAAGACAGTTATGGCTGGGGTCTCTGGCAAAGGCTTGAATGAACTCACCAACCCATTGGATTCTGGTCACAACTCTGGAAAGGGGCAGAGGTATGATACACTTTGATAGAAAAACAACTGGCTGCCATGTATCATGCCTTGCTGGCTACAGAGCCCATCACTGGAATGGCTCTGATAAAGGTAACAACCATGTATCCCATCTTGGGGTGGGTACAGGACTGGACCCAAAAGCCAAGGAGTGGCGTGGCACAAACACCCACACTAGCCACGTGGGGTGCTTACCTACAGCAGTGTAGTGTCCTCTCTAGTAGCCCCTTGAGTGAAGAACTCCAACACTTGTTAGAGCCGGTGACATATACTAGTGAAAAGCAGGAAAAACTTGCTTTTGAACCATTAGTAGCAGAGTCCCTATCGGGAGGGAAGAACCCTATACCCAAAGATGCATGGTACAGAGATGGCTGCAGCCGTGGGCAGCCCCCAAAATGGAGGGCCATACCTTTCCATCCTAAGACTGAGACAGTATGGATGGAAGATGGTGAGGGGAAGAGCAGCCAATGGTCAGAGTTGCGAGCTGTGTGGCTTGTGATCAGCCAGGAGCCCTCCCCTATGGTTGTCTGCACTGACGGATGGGCTGTCTATCGGGGCTTGACCCTGTGGCTATCAACCTGGTACCATGCCAACTGGCTGGTTGGTCACAGACCCCTCTGGGGGCAAGAATTGTGGCAAGACTTATGGGCCTGTGGTCAGACTAAAATAATTACAGTATACCATGTGACAGGTCATTTGCCACTGACATCCCCAGGAAATGATAAGGCAGATAAATTGGCCCAGATACGTTGGTTAGAAGGAAAGCCTGCCTCTGATGTAACCCCATGGCTACATCAGCATTTGTTGCATGCGACTCAAAAGACAATGTGGGCTGTAGCCCATCGGTGGGGCTTGCCTTTGACCTTTGAAGAAGTTAGTAGAGCCCGGCAGGAGTGTCATGTGCTCCAAAAGGGACTTACACCGAGTTCCACAGCAACATGGGACAATAGCTAAGGGGCCTATCCCCTCGTCCAGTGGCAGATAGACTATATTGGGACTCTACCTGTGTCAGAAGGATATCAATGACTTGTGTGGACACAGCTACTGGAATTCTGGTTGCATTTTGTACCCGTTGTGCAGACCAGCAGACGACCAAAAGAGGCCTGGAGCGTCTCTTTGCTGCCTATGACTGACCACAGGTAATTGAGAGTGATCAGGGCCCCCATTCTACTGGATCCGCCAGGAGCCCTCCCTTATGGTTACCTGCACTGACGGATTTTTTTTTTAATGTGCCAGGTGCTTTTTAATGAAAGTTAAGGGGAAATAAGCAGGGTTTGTAGGAAACATTATCACCAAGGTGCTGGGATGAGCCTCAAGGGCCGTGGGGGCGAGGCCTGCACTGGCCTGGCTTTGTACGGCACAGTTCTTCTGTGGTTCCTGGGACAGTCACGGCTTCGGCCCGGGCCCGGGTCCCCAGAAGGCTGGAGTCCTCTGCTGGGTGGACAGTTGCCCTGCAGGCTCCATGAAGCTTCCACGGGCCTAGCCTGGGCCCGGTCCTAGAAGTCGGAGGCTTTGCGCAGGGCAGGGAGCTGCAGTAGGTTGTACATGATGGAGGTCGGGTCCTGGCTAAGGGGTGTGCGGGTGGCAGAACCAGGGGCTGGTGTGCTCGTGGGCGTCTGCGGCCCACCAGCTGGGGTCTTGAGGTGGGTGGAGCGTGCTGGGGATGGTGTATAGCTGGCCCGCAGGGCTCAGTCTGTGTACTTGCTGGCCGTCCTGCTCACGAGGCGCTGCAGGGCTGGGGACATGGCTGGGCTCAGGCCTTTGGGGGTGAGGCTGGCTAGGTTCTCCGTCACTTTACGCACGGCCTCCTGCTTCTTAGCCCGGTTCTTGGTGGTGGCCTCGTTGGCCATCTTCAGCCCCAGCCGCTCCCTGTGGTCCGGCTCCAGGATCTTGAAGGCTGGCCCTGGGGTCCTGTCCATGTAGGGGGTTTCAGACGCTTCCACTATCAAGGGTGTGTTCTCGACCTCCCCCCAGGTCATCAGCGGAGACTAGTCCACACCAGGGGCAGGAGAGGGGGTGGCAACAAATCCAAATCCACCCACTCTGGGGGACTCCTGGGGGATCAGCTCCTTGCCCTGTTTGTGCTGGGCACTGAGGGTGGCCACCTGCTGCAGCTGGGACCTGCTCAGGGCCTGGCTGAAGGGATCCGTGAGGAAGCGAGTGTTCTTATGCACCACCTGCCGAGGCTTCTTAAATAACTGCTCTTCATCAGGGACATCCTCTGGGTAGTACATGAGGGAGTTCTTGGCCCTGTACTTCCAGGTCTCCACACCAGCCTGGCTGCTCTCAATGGCTTGGGGCTCTGCCGATGGGAGTTCAAGATTATCCTTCTGCCTCTTCTCAAACTCCTCCTCGGCCTCGTATAGCCAGGTGTGGCGAGCCCGACTCTTCTACTTGGCCACCTCCATGATCTCCTGGAAGGAGGCGTTGATCTCACTGGTGTACCGGCTCAAGAAGACATCCAGGCTGGGCAGGGGCTCCTTCTTCTCCTCTCCAGCCTCTCCATCACCGTCCTCCATGCCTTGGCCCCGGCTTTGGGGCTTGCCGCCCAGCACTCCGGCGCTTGTGTGCACCTCAGGGGTTTCAAAGGTGGCTGGAGTCACATAGGGCGGTGGGGGCTGTAGGGACATCTTGCTGAGGGCAGAGCCAAACTTGATGGCGATCTGGCGCATACGCTCCAGGTCTCCACTCTCCTCAGCCTCCAAGTACTCCTTCTGGGCCTGCAGCTTCTCCACATCAGGAAGGAAGGCCTCGAATGACAGTCTGGAGGCCCTCGATGTATTCTTCCTTTTCCAGGACCCGTTGCTTGCTGGTCGTAGCCCCGGCCTCCCCTGCAGCGCGCTTCCTGCGGGGCCGCCACACGGCCGGGAGAAACAAGGACATTTTTTTGTGTGGTTTTTTTTTTGTAAGAACTCTAAACAGACCTTTAATGATGGGGTTGTGGTTTAGAACTTAAAGGTTGAATGATCTAGGCCATGAAGAACAGAAGTGATCAGTAGGCCGTCTGAGATTGCTGCTGGCGGTAGCCACCCGGGCGCATGTAGCCCTCATTTTTGCGGTAGCCATCCTTCTGGTCTCGGAAGTAGCCACCATAGGTACCCTGCTTGTGGTCAAACACCCGCTCATTATTTTCCACCAAACTGCCTTGGGGACAAGACCTGGAAGCTGGCCTCCTGTGTCTTACCGGGGAGTTCTGTTTTATCATTATGGCCAGTGCTTGTACCTCCAGTAGCACTATATATAGACCCTTCAGTAACCCCCACGGGAAAAGGAGTAAAAGTATGGTGTTCTAGACCTGGAAGGGACCCCCTTCCTGCTACAGTCCTATCACAGGACCACTCTCTTGCACGCATCCTACCTGATGGACAAGATTTGCCTATGTTGGTGGCATTAAAACATGTGTCTTATCGCCCCTAAAGTCTTTGTGGATTGGGAACTTCCTCTGGCTTGAGAATTATTATAATTTTTGTTATTAGGAACCTCTTCTGGCTTGAGGATTATTACAATTTTTGTTACCTGTATCAAAATCTTGCTGTATCTTAATTTTCATTATCTCTAAGTTGTTGTTATCCTCTGTTGCTATTGTGGAATCTGGTTACAGTGCTCCAGCTTTCTCGCACAGGGACCATTGTGGAAGATTAAAAGTGTGTAGATTGTAAGGCGAGAATCCTGGAGGGGTGGAGTGTGGGGAAGTTGGGGTTCCTATGGCCAGGATCCTCACTGAACTTAAACCACCTGATGATATAACTGGCCTGTTGCTAGGCTACCGCTTCCACACCTTTAGGCAATAAGCTATTATTGCGCTGTATAGAGAGCTCAGCCCAGTGCTCTGGGCGGAAGCACAGATGCTAGTGCTTGACCTACCACTGGGAGAACAAGTTGGGTAATAAACCCTTTCACCCCAAAGAACGATTTGCTGTCAGTTTCTTTGGTCACATTTAATCCATAGCGAACTTGCCTGGAGCTGAAACCCATTGGTAAGACAGCACATTTTAGCCAAATATCCAAATCAGTTGAACCAACTCCTGCTTGGCCAGCATTCCAGTGCTTTAGCATGGGGGCATATCAAAGCTAGTGACGAAAAGGATGTCAGGAAATTTTCTAGAGGATTCACTCCTTTTTCCCTTTTCTGTAGATCACAGAAGTGACAGAACACCTCTGAGAATACTTAGGTTGAGAGCATGTCTGCCATACCTCCCAGGCTCTGACTGCATATCAAAATTTGAAGACTACACGTGAATTGTCAGTATAAGGCAAGGAAACAGGTTTCACTAGCCACACAATTATTGCTGTAATTGCAGGGAGGAGGGATGGGGAGTCTGTTCTTTCAAAAATTAAATATCAAGCATGGAAACGTCAGTGACGCTCACGTAACTTATGGTCAAAAGCACTTAAGATGCACTCGTCTTCAAAAGGCATCGTAATTATTGCACAAAGAAAGCTACCTCAGCATGACTCTGTTTCTCTGTTTGTAAAAGAAAAATAAGACTATATGTGCCTTTCCTGTAGTAGATGAGTCTTTTGAGAATGAATAATCTGTGTAAAGTGCTTCAGACACCTGACACACAAGGGAATATTGAAACTTATGTAGGCATTGTCATTAAATCTTTCCTCCCAGGACTCAATATTTTTCAGTATTGCCTCACTAATTGTAGCATCATCAAAAACAAGAAGGGGAAGAGTTGTATAGTAGCAAGATCATTAAAACACAAGCAGAAGAACTGGATTTTTTTCTAGTTGTGCCCCAAAATAGCTCCAAGACCTCAAGAAAGCTCTCAAGGGAACTCTGTTCTTTCTCCTGCAAAAAAGAGAGTTGAGCTAACTTGGTCCAAAGTTTCATCAATAATGCTACATTCAATAATACAACAAAGAGACTACCTGTCTTTTGTGCTGTAATTTTGTATAACCATCTCCTCCAGATATTCGTTCTATAAACATTCTCTCCTTGGCCTCATTTGATCTCCTCATTAACTTCAGGTTATATCCCTGTTTCTCTTTCCCCCTTCTGGCTAGCAATATAGCCACTGTTTAAAGTTCTACCCTTGGCCTTCTCCTCTTTTCTATCTATACTCTCTGCCTCCAGGGCTTCATCTACTGTTTAATTTTAATTTTCATCTCTAGGTGGAAAACTGTCTGGTTTGCCCCTCCAGTCCTGAACACCTTCTGAAAATCCATACCATCATCCCAACTCTTTGATATACATTTCTGAATGGGCTGTCAATATCTCAAGTTGCATAGGTATAAAGAGAATAGATTCATATCTTCTCACTTCACTCCATCAGTTATTAGCATTCAACCAGAGAGCGGAACCACCATGAGTTCATGTCGAATCAAGAATGTACTGTGGGAATTAGACCTTCCACATCATGGGAGCTGGCAGAGGAGTGTCTGCAATACTGTTGTTTCTGTGCCTGGTATTGAGCCTGAAATCCTAGTGGTAAGCCAGACTGGCAGTTGGAAAAGAAAGCTGGACATGGTCAAGGACAAGGATAACCATGAGGATGAACTAGAACCCAAATTAGCCTCCAGCTGCTGCTGTGGGTCATGTGCAGCAGAGCACGGTGCTTTCTCCAAGAGCTTCATTCACCCTTGGCCTAGGCCTTGAAAAAGCTGCAGGAGGAGATGTGGCAGGAGCAGGAAGAGGTGCATACCCAGCTATGGCCCCGTACCAACAAGAGGAGCTGGCAGATGAGACAGTGCCTCTGAGCTGCCACAGTTCCTGGCACCGTGAACCCAACTTCAGGGCATAAAATACATGGTTCTGCTTCATACTTCCACTTCCAGAGTTCATGGGACATAGGTCTTGTGGCCAACACTCACCCAAAACCACACAGGGAAGGGAATTCTGGAAGAGTTAAGAAGGCAAAGCTACCTCACCCACAGAATATCCCTCCTGTATTTCCCAGTTCTATTCATGACCTGACATCTTCCCACTATCCAGACTGAAAACCATGAATTTCCCTTGTCCCCACACCCAAACAGCTGTTAAAACCAGTTCACTCTACTCTCACAATATCTTTTCATTTTGTCCCAGCCTTTTTTTCAATCTCTACCTCCCACCTTTGGCAATCGATAGAGGCTCTCATTCATTATCTCTTGTCTGGACTGTTGCAATAATCGCTAAAGAGACTTCAGTCACTACATCTCTTCCCCCTGCAAAGCAAGCACAGCTATAATCATCTTTCTTCCCTGATGATATGATTCCATAGATGCCCACTGTCCAAGGATAAAACCGAACTCCCAGGCCTGACAAAATACCCTCCACAATCTGGACTAAATTAATTTTTCTGACCGTATTTTTCCTTATTGGCTTTCAGGAGACTGAGGTCCATCCACTGTCCCACCATTCCGTTTAAGGTCCCCCTGTGCCCCCCTCACTCATGCTGTCCTGCCTGGCTGGAGCGCTTCTTCCCTGACCTCAGGCTCTACTGTCCTCTCAGGGCGTTTAAGTCTCTGTTCAGATTCCAGCACTTTCATAATCCCCCTCCCAAGGGTTTGTAACCATTCTCATTTCTGCAAATCTTAAAATAAATTATTGAGACCCCTTTTAATATAAGTTATTATGCCTTGAATACATGCGGTGGGCCAAAATTAGACTGTAACTTTTCAAAAATGGAGACCGCGTTTTCCATATCTTTGTATCTCTCCCAGCACCTTGTCATAGTGGATGAGCAGGGAGGACTCTCTCCCCAAATGAATGGTTGGTGAATCAGGCTTTCCCAGACACAAAGTAAGTAGTGGGAGACAGGAACTCAATGGGTCAAGCAACCTCGGCCATTTTTAATTTGGAAGTCAGTGTCCAAGTAAAACATTGATGAGAATTACATTAGTTAAGATCTTTTCAGTCGCCAGCAACCAAAACCCAAACTCAACAGTAACTCAAATTTTGTTTGTAAAAAAGGAAACTCTTGACTCATGTGATTTGAAAGTCCAGCACAACTGAATACAGGGCTTAAATGAGTTTATATCGAGACTTAGTGCTTTATTATGTCCTTTATTATGGATTGGCCTCACTCTTATGTCATTCGCCCCCACTGGAGGTACAATTCCCCACAAGCCTCCCACTTTACATGATGTTCTATTACCAAGAGCCTCAACCCATGTGCTGGGTTTTCCTCTGGTGAGGGTCGCTGTGTCACACGGCAGCTCCTGAACAAATAAATCCCTTTGGCCTCAGAGGCAGAATTTTCTGACTGGTGTAGGTGTGAATCATAGGCCATCCCTACCCCAACCAACAGAGCATTGGGAGAGGTGGACCCTCAAACAGAGGTGTAAGTACCATGAGAAGAGGGAAGGGATTCTGGGCAGGAAAGTCTTTAAATGTCCTCTCCAGGAATTTAGGGAAATGGCCACCCTGAAGACTCCTGTTTGTTCTCTCTCACTTTGATATTTCCCTCATCAACTCTTTACCCTGTTGTATAATTCTGCCACCATTTCCCCCTCAACATTTCAGCCAAGTGGTCATTTTTTTTAATGCATAGATAATTTGCTATTAATCATATGTTCTGTGTGCTTATGGAAACAATTCACGGTGAGTTCCTCAAACATTGGCACCTAAGAATGCATTTTATGTGAATATGAAACTATTAATTCTTACCATGTGTGCTGTGTCTTGCATCTTCAAGACACTTCACAAACATCATTAATTAATTAATCTTCAAGATGCCTCTCTGGAGGTGGATGGGTATTACCTGGAGTTGCAGATAAGACACAGTACCCGGAGAGATTGCACATAGCTTCCAAGAGAACCACCAATCATTGCCTCATTAATGACCCCTCCCTCAAAAGAAAGTCCTTCTAAGGGAAACCCTGAGTTCACACCATACCAGGGAAGATGGCTCTGTGTGCAAACCTCACAACAGCTGTCTGCCACTCAGAGAAATCATTCAGCACTGAAGAGTGTTTACCTCGGCTGCGTTGTGGATTATCTGAATAGAATCCCACACATATCTGCAGGTAGGAGGAGCTGACTCTCTTGTAGCAAAGTCTAGCAGGAGAGATGGCTGCCACGGGATAGGAAATGAACCCAGTAGTTAGGGGGAGTGGGTAAGCAGAAAAAACAAAACTCCCTTGGTTGTGAAAAATGTTCAAAGTTAATAGGAAAACTCAACACAGACCTGCCTAGAGTTCTCATGAATATTCAGGCAGCAACCCCCGACTTCACCACCAGGCAAGTGACAGTCAGTGGAAGTAACCACACTGGCAAGTGGCCAGCAGTCCCAGTTGGACACCAGCGTGCTCTGTTGCTTGCTGAGTGTCTTCTCTCTCTCTCTCTCTCTCTTGCGTGCTCTTTCTCCCCCCATCTCAGCCCTAAAATGGAAACCACAGACCCAGCTTGCCCCACAGGCAGATGCAAACATGGTGATAAAGTGCTTTGCAGGAGCCACGACCTTTGTGCATTGCAAAGAGGTTATTTGTGATGGTGATAATTCCTTCTCTAACGAGTACTCCACACTATACCTGGAGATTAGGTGGTTGTTCCTGAATATCCATATTTTTCCCTGTAATCCAAGCAAGCAACACATCTTCTTACTGGAGTGTTCATAAGGTTTGAAAATGAAGTCCTGTCGGGAACTCCTTCTAATTGCCAGATTGAGTCACTTTCCTTTCCAAGCAAAGAGGTTCCTGTTGGTGACATTAGAGAGCAGGCTTGTCTGTATTGTAACAGCTTAATTATAAGTATGGTTATAATCACACAATCTGTCATTATACCTTTTTTTCCACCCTGAGAATTTGTACTGCAATCACCATAACGCTATAACAACACGAACAACAGACTGTCTGGCCTCCCATGATCGTTGCCTTTGCCATGCCTGGTAGGGATGAACAGGCGGCTCTGGATGAAAGAACTGACTCCTCTCCAGCAATAAAAACAAATCTGAGTCCTTCACAGGGTTTTTAGGGCATCCTGTTCATCTGCCTTTTTCTGAAGGACAGTTGAGCCCCTCACTTACCTCCCAGCCTTGCAAACCCTCCTCTGGTTTCATTTGTTTGAAAATTGCACAAGAAGGAGCTACCCTTCTGCTATTTTATACCCAAACCAAGTGAAGTGGAAATTGCACAAGGAAACCTATCCATCTGTTAGCCCTCAGCTCAGCAGTGGATGGAATTTATGACACTGTGCATCTTGCCCCCCTGCCTCTGCCAGGCAGCCTGTGGGGTGAAGTATGGGTGAGGAGGGAAGTTTGGGTCTCAGAGAGGGGGTGACTGCCTTTGCAGCTCTATCAGAGGAAGTAGCAAAGCTATTTATTACAGAGGGAGAGTTGGGCAATCACAGAGCAGCAGAAGACAGGAGGAGGGAGGGTGTCACTGTTGGGCTGAGCATGACCTTGCATTCCACATGCCACCAAACACACAGTTTCACACCACCCCTCACCCAGGAGGAGAGGCCAGGGGCAAACTCTGAGAGGCCTAGAACCCACCTCTTTGGGCTGAAAGCCCTGTTTCTAAGGGACTGTGGAAGTTCATCAGTGACCTGGTCCCACATGTCCATAATTCTTAGGAAAATGGCCCCAGGACTATAAGAGACAATGCCTGGCCGCCAGCCCCTTCTTTGGATCCAGGAGAATTTGTGGCACTATCCTACATTGCACCTTCCGGGAGTGGCTGTGAAATAGTTTCTGCTGGTGTGTTGGTCACTGATAGGAGCTGCTGGTCCCCTGTCAGGGTCGATTCTTTCATCATAAGGGAATGGCTGACTGGGTGCCAGATTTGTCAAGGATGAACAATAAGAGCTAAGCCTAGTGCTTCAGATTCTCCTTTTCCTACTATGTTTAAGGCCCTCTTTATCCTCCCAGAAAATGTGTTTATGTGTTTGTGTTTTGTGGATTTTCTTTGATCTGTAATGGAGTACTTTAGGCACAAAGAAGACATTGGAGATTTTCTTCTTCAACATTAATGATGTCCCCCAAAGACCATCAAATATAGCCTAGTCTTTTAATGCTGCTTCATATCTATCTATCTTTAAGAGAGATAAGGCAATTAGTGTAGGGTCCATTTATTTTTTCTTAATCAGGTTGAAATTTGAACTAGCATTATCAAGCCTGCTACTATCTCCTCAAAATAAAAGTGAAGAGGGTCCATGAAAGCATGGCATTTAGGGACCATGTTAATATCACATATGTGAATTTGTCTTTCTAACAATATAAAGTTATGCCCCTTTTAATTGATTCATTTCCTCAATTTGTTCATTCATCCATGAGTTCCTCCTATGAGCCAGATATTTACTGTATTAAGCTGGGGATAAAAGTCTTAACAAAATAGACATAGTCCCTATCTTTATTGAGCTTAGAGCCCAGTGAAGGGGACAGTCAAAAATACTGTCAAATACGATGTAGTATTGTTGAATAGGGAATAGTCAGTGATTAGGAGAATTTAAGAAGGGGCTGTATTGGACAACTGGAGGTAAGAATTAATAAGTTGGAGAATAATGAAGCAGAATATTCAATTTATAAAAAAACAAATTGTAAATGTCCAGAGGTGAGAGAAACATGATACTTTTGAGGCATTTGAGCGAGAGTGATATTAAGGACTTGGTTAAGGCAATTATGGAATTTGAAAAGTTCAGATTTGTGAGGCTATCCTGTAGGTTGGAGACCTAGGAAAGAGTTGATATTGCAACTCAAGTCCAAAAGCAGTCTGGAGTCAGAATTCCTTCTTCCTTGGGGGACCTCTATCTTTTTCCCTGAAGCTCTTCAACTGATTAGACGAGGCCCACCTATTTTATAGAGGGCAATCTGCTCTACTTGAAGTCTACTGACTTAATTGTTAATTTCATCTAAGAAATACCTTGACATCACATTGACATCTAGACTGATTTTTGACCACATGTCTTGATACAATGCCTAGCCAAGTTGACATATAAAATTAACCATCATAGAGAGTGAACAACTTAAATCTTATTAAGGAGTTTGGCATTTATCCCAAGAGCAATAGTGATATGTTTGGGATGGGATTGAGGTTATTTCATAATGGTGATAGAATAAAAGCTGCTGTTTAGGAAGATGATTCTGGCCACCTCAAGCAGACAGAGCACTGAAGTAGGGGCCCAAGACTAGAGACCTGAAGGGCAGAGAAGGGACTGTTTTAATAATTTCAATGAAAGGAAATAATTTCCTGAACTAGAGCAGTGTCAATAAGAATGGAAGGAAATAGACTCAAGATGTTCAATAGATTCAATTGTTTCGGTTTTGTGTGTGTGTGTGTGCGTGTGTGTGTGTGTGTGTGTGTATTTGTGTTTTAGGGGAGGTGGTAGAATCATTAAGACTTTATAGCTGGTTAGCAGAGCAAGCTACATAGTCTGTGTGACCCAGTGCAAAATGAAAATGGTAGGTCCATTGTACAAAAAGTGGGAAAAAGCAGTCTTTCTCAACCCATCAGAGAGTGTTTATTTAGTGTCATTCTCCTTCAAGCATGAGAATATCCATGAAGCATGTAGATCCTACATGAGCCCAGGGCACCGCCCACCACTCCGAGTAGGTGCAGAAGCCCACACCCATGACCCCACCCACCCTGCCCCACTGTCCTATCAGATTTCTCTTACAAAACACAAATTCAAAGAATAATTATTAAGAATTTCAGGATAGCAATTGCAGAGCATTAACCCCCCTTGCGTGAGACCCCCAGGAATGTAGAGCTCTGTGTGTCTTCTCTGGTCCCAGGGCCCATGAAGCTGGCCCTTCCAGTGAGATATAAAGGCTGGATGATATGGGTGATACCACTTTTCTGTCTTGAGAAAGTTATGTCTGACAGTCCCACTAACATAGAGAAAAGGAGAGGGACAGGGTTGGGGCTCTGGGAGAAAAGGACCCTTGCAGCTTTAGGTTCATTTACTATACATGGGACAAGTTGAGTAAGGAGCTAGCTATGGCATTTGAATTTCAAAAAAGGAATCAGGGCTAAAGATGTAAAGTTGAACATCATCAGTGTACAGATTTTATTTAACCATTTATTCTAGACGCAGTGACAGGTCTCTGCTCAGCCACACACAGGTGCCATTTCAAAAAGACAGAGATCGAGGACAAATGTAGTCTGTGGACCTAGAAGTTGGAAGCTTGCTGGTTCGCTATCATGAGAACAAACCTCCTCACCCTAACCTCTCTAACACCAACAAATGAGCTCAGAGACTCACTTACAGCTTGAGTGAGGCAAGATAGCACATGGGAAAGGCCCTGGTCTTGGATTCAGTTAAGACCTAACTGAGGTCTTAACATGTCCCAGCTGTGCGACCTTGCAGAAGTCACTTACTCCCACTAAGCCCTGATAATGTTCGCTTGACAAAGTCAAAATAATTACATATCTCCCACTTTGTTAAGAAGCCGAAACAAAATAGTGAACAAGAATGCCCTTTATGTTGCTTCAGAATCATGGCCAGTATGAAGTTATATTATTGCCATCGTGGATCTGGACAGCTTGGAAAACTGTATTAGCTCTTTTGTGCCACCGGGCACTAAAGGGTATATGAAAACTGAAGTATTCTGAATGGCATATGAGTGTTTGCCTGAGGAGTCTGTGGTCATAAGCAGCCATTCTGGCTCAACATCATAAATGATGGCTGTTTCCTTTTGAGCCAAGCAAGTGACCCTAGATAGCACTGATTGCCACTTCTCCCAAGTTAACTGTTTGCTGGTGCCCACCCTTTTCTCTGCCCGCTGATTGCATTGTCTTGCTGTCTTGCAGCCAGCCCCTGGCGTCAGCTGTCCAGGGCCTCATTTATGAGAGCCATCCCTCATGATTCCCGCCATGCTCTGTGTTCCCTGCGAGCGGCACTAGGTTGAGAAAGAATAATTAGCCATCCAGGCACTGCGGCTCTGAT
Source organism: Smutsia gigantea (assembly GCA_032199065.1). Lineage (NCBI taxonomy): Eukaryota > Metazoa > Chordata > Mammalia > Pholidota > Manidae > Smutsia > Smutsia gigantea. The sequence goes on from JAVSCE010014840.1 coordinate 486,660, forward strand.
GAGACACCTGCAGCATAATCATCCAAATCAAATACTTGGCTCGGCTCCTTCAGATGATATATCTCTTTCTCCAACTGCTGAATGGCAGCTTAGCAGAGTTTGTATGAAAATGAAGAACATATTGCAGGAATGGCAGATCCTTCCCACCCTGTTTGGCCACAATCTGCCCCAAGGAAGCGGTGTCCAAGGATCACCCCCATCTTATATATGCACACCCTTTCAGTCCCATCAGCCAGACGGACAGTCGTGGGGAAATGGGAAGAGACTATTTAACCTACACAAGTGACTCAGGAATGAATAGCTGTACAGCCAAGTTATATTCTCTGAAAATCATCACCATCTGACACAGGGGCTGGCAGCTTTCTGAGTCCCTAGGAAGATAGCTGAGTTTATAAGACATCAATTTGTCCTTATTATTCCACAACTGATAAAACTGGGGCCCAGATTTCATAGTTTTTCATGGTAGCCTCAGGACCAGAACCCTGAGCTCTTATTGCCCCAGAATTGTGTACAATATCTCCATCATTATCACATTTATTCAATACAGTTTCAAAATTGTTTGCTGCCTTCAAAGCTCTTTTGACTTATAAGGCACATTAGGGTAAAGAACCAGAGAAGATTCTAGGCTAGCCCATTCTACAACCTATCAGTTTAGCCGATTTTCTTAGCGTGTCATTTTCCTAGACCTATCAAGATAATTTCTAAGACTTGTACACAGTAAGTTAACACGTTGTTTTCTTTGTTTTGGGTTAATTAATTATTAGTGAAAATCATGTAAAGAAAACTTGGGTCTTTCAACTGGGTTAACATTCCCTCTTAACGTAAGCTATAACATCTTTTATATCCTTTCATAAGCACTTAGCCAGTTGAAAATCAGTTGTTTTGGTTTACAGAGTTGTCTGTAGTCTGTTTCTCCCACCAGATGGAAAAGATCACAAGAGCAGGGTTCATGACCTTGTCCTGTCTGTAGCCACATTCCCAGCTCTCTATATTTGTAGACAATTTTAAATAATTTGGAATTATAAAGAGAGAAGTAAATCTGACAGAGGGGAGGCAGCTAGAGATTATTTAATCCACCCTCTCTGAATAAAGAGAGACCCAAAGAAGTTGTGACTTAACCAAAGTATCACAATTACTTGACCTATTTAGTCAACACACATATATTGACCATGTCCTCTATGTTGATGAACAGAGCTGTGGTTAGACTACTGAGACACACCTAGTGCTGTCAGGTGAGTCATAGTGTGAGCGCAGGAATATGTAAACAGGTAATTACAATAATATGGTAGGGCAGAGATGAAAAAAAAAACAGTCTGTTGGAGAAGCTAGGATAAACTCACATGAGAGTACATCTGAGCCATGTCTGGAAGACTGAATTGAGTCTGTCAATCAAAGAAGGGGAAAATTGGTCTAGGCAGAGGGAACAGCCTTTATAAAACCTTGAAACCATAATAGCATAGAAGGCTCCAGGACAAGAGGACTAGTGTGCTAGGAAGCTGGCAGAAAGAGCGCTCAAGAGGGAAGTGCATGGCCAGATATTGAACAGCCCTGTCCATTGTGATGAGGATTTGAACTTAGACCAGTGCTCCTCAGACTTGACTGAGTATAGTAATCACCCACGGGTCTTGTTAAAATGCAGATTCTGACTCAGGAGGGTCTGGGGTAGCAATAAGATTCTGAATCTCTAACATGCTCCCAAGTGATGTCAGCGCTGCCCGGCCTCAGACCCCACCTTAAGAAAAAAGGCACAGGGAAACAGGAAGCCCGCAGAGGTGTGGCTATGAGGCAGTGGTTCTCAAACTGTGCTCTCCACCATTTTTCAACCTTCTGCAATAACGTGCAGTAAGAAACTCTGGGGAGGGGGGTTGGGGAAGCACTCTGTGTTTTCACAAGCCCTTCAGGTGATGCTGAAAATTTGCATTAAAATTTGAACTCCACCAAACTAGGACAGTAACCAGATCAAATTTACCTTGCAGGAAGATGATTCAAGTAGGAATCACCAGACTACCAGTCCAGAGCTCTTTCAATTACAACCCCCCAAAATTATGCACAGATCTCTGAGTATACTATTTTAGATCCAAGAATATTCTGAGATTTCAAAATGACAGAGTTGTTAATGAGGAATAAATTTTCTCCCACTGCATTCCGAATCATCTTTATGATTATAAATAGCACGAATTATCCTGTGTTTGATGACATCTTTAAGTGTTAGTAATTGAACTGCACATTTAATGAAGATGAGTAGAGAATTAACACACGCCTGTATTCAGAAGTCAAAGTTGACCCCAACCAATTGGTTTTTAAATTGTTGAGAAACAACTTACGCATTTTTTATTATATACCCATCAAGTACATCTGAGGTAGGAGATGAAGAAGAGAAATATTTTATCAGAGTTTATGCTTAGACTCAGGAAAATTCTCTGATTATGATTTATCCTGGAATCATATCATTGGATCTGATCATTTTAAAAGAATCCCAGGTTTAAAAAACAAAAAACTTCAGACACTCACTTCAATTTTAAGTTGTATTGTACAATGCTGAAATAAACAGGGATTAATGAATGAATGGATCAATGAATCAATTAGTTTAGAGGAAGGCAATAAGCAGATATGAATGAACAAAAGAAAGAACAAATAAATAAGACTAAATTAGAGAATATAAAAGACTAATTTCATTATGTAAGAGCCTACAGCACATTAGAATCAAATCGAAAGCTTTTAAAAATTTCATGCCAAAGCCTCACTCTGGATTAATTAAATCAGAATCTGTGGCATAGGATCCAGGCAACAGTATGTTTTTCAAACTTCCCTGGTGATTCTCAGAGACTAACCAAGTTTGTTATCCATTGGCCTAAAATGTCATAAGCTTCCATTAATAATAATGTTTTTTAGTTAAAATTGTAAATGGCACTTCAGTTTTTTCAAGTCTGTTGGTGTTTTTGAAAGCTTGGCTTTGTACATTCTGGCAGTCACCCTGGTCTATATAAAACAAAAATATTCAAACATTACTGTTACTACAGAACACAGAATTATAGAACACAGAACACAAAGCTATAAGAAGACAAGAGCCAGACCCTAAAACAGTCAATTAGAGGACCTTTGGATGGAAAATTCCTCCTGACAATACAGAATGTGACAGTTCTGTAGTGGGAACCCTGAGTCCCCTATTAAGATTCTGGTGGCCACAAACGCATGTCTTGCCAAAGCATTTGTTTGCTCTCACGCAGACCCACACTAAAAGTAATTTTCCAGACCATGAGGATGGGGTGCTGACTATTTGCAGAAGCAGCAAGTGTGGATGACACACACCTGTTTTAATTGCTCATGAACCATTGTGAGGTTTTTTGCCTGAATCTAGAAACGACACAGAGGCTTCCATTTTGGCTCTGGATATTACACACAGGCCAGGTGGACTCCTGTCGACTATGTGATTGAGCTTATTTTTCATTTGAAAGTAGAAACTATTGGTATGTCATCTGTAGGGTAGCTGGGGGAGACATTTTTCTTCATTCTATCCAGCAGACCATGCAGAAACACCTGTTTCACATCTTGGAATCATTTGCAACTGTTATCTAAGAAATAAGTGCTGAAACAATATCATTAAGCAACTTTTTAAATTCATATACTTGGGCACTGAAAAAAATAGTGAAACTCAGTGCTTGGGTTGCCTTTTCCACTAACATAACGTGCAGAGTTTGGGACAATTAAACATGCATGTCACTACTTGTAGGCTGGTCTGACCAACTTTCCCAGTTTTCCCTGGACTGCAGGGCTCCTAGGATGAGGGAATTCCATGCTAAAACCAGGAAAGGCTAGGGAAAACTGGGACAAGTTAGCCACTTTTTTATGAACACATGACATGAGGCATTAAGTGGATGAATGATTCCTTAGTCACGTCACTGCTGTTAGAGTTATTTCTGGGTTTCCTCCCTGATGTTTAATGTATAACCACTTGAGCAAGTGATGGCACTGTAAGGTCATAATGGCCCCGTTTGCCAAAATACATCGTGGAAACAAAGACCAAAGGTAGATCAACCAAAAGGTATATCATTCCATCACTTGAAAGTGACCCCAAGAGAGTGGCCACATGCACCCAGAGGGCCCAGGGCCCACTGGAGACAGACACTGCTTTAAAGAGCCGTGAGTAAGCCCTCTCCTCTTCCCAGTCATGGCTGCCAACACCCAAAGTGGAATGCAGTTATTGTTTCCCATTATCTCAAAGTACACCAAAGAAAAACGAAGTTTAATTAACTTCAACCTTCAAAATAGACATATACAATATCACAAGCAGGCAGGAATTGATTTTGGAGAAGCCAAATAAACAACGTTTGAATCTAGTTATTGGGACTGTCCTTACCAGAAGCTGAGGAGCGCCCTGGCCAGTGAGCCCACACAGCGCTTTGCACAGCCCTCACCTGGTCCTCCTCAAACTTTAATGTGCATTGGGGTCCCCTCTGGGTCTTCTAAACTGCAGACTATAATGCTAGTGGGCAGAAGTAGGGCCCAGGACTCTGCATTGTTAACAAGCTCCAGGGTGACCCCAGGTGGTCCAGAGACTATACTCTGAGTAGTAAGGCCCAGAGCTTCTGGGAGGTTTCCATGAGGCTAAGGGGAAAACTGAAGGCCACAGCATTAATAAAGAGCAGTCTGAAAACAAATAACTCTACAGAAGCATGACAATACCACCCACAGACAATTCTGCCGTATACTGATGTTCCTTCAGGTTGACTGGGGATGCTGTCCCAGCCCAAGAATCCAGGTTCTGATCACTTGCTTTCTGACATGGCATGGAGCCTATGGCAGCAGGGCCAAATCTGTGGTTTAATCACAAAAGGAAAGGGAAAAACAAAACTCTTTCGGACACAAACAGCAGAAGAAAAGCCCCCACAGGGATGGCCCTGTAAACCCCAACTAAATAATGATTTTCATTTGGAGAACCTTCCACTTGACCCGTGTAAACAGGAACAAAAACAGATGTTCAGTATGCTGGTAACTAGGGCTGATTTCAGGAGGAAGCAATGGGCAAATGTGAGCCATAGGTGGATGGCACTCAGTTTAATTCAGGAATGTCTCAAAATCAAAGCAGAATAGGACTGTTCTCTCAGAAGGGTCTCTTTGGAGCAGGGCACCTGTGAGAAGAAGCCTTTCATGCACTTTTAAAGCATCTTTTATATAAGCAAAATAACACAGTAAACTTGGGCAAAGAACCACTGTGGGTTCAAAGATACCTAAGTATCTCTCACCAGAGCAATATTCTCTAAGATTTTACTTGGTTTAATTATTCATGATGAAACTTAATGCTTTTTTTTCTCATGTTGTTTGGGTGCTACACCAATATAAAGGGCACAACAAGGTTGACTCCGAAGCCAGGAACTCAGGACTCCAGAGTGCATTTTGCTGACTGACGGTTAAAAGGTGCCTGTAATCTTTGCCTCTCAGATGTGGGATGAAGGCAGTTCAGATGGAAATAAAGTGGTTAATGAAGAAAGATATGTAGAGACAGACAGGAACTGAGAGAATTATGAAAATTAATTTTACATGAGATCCGGAAATGAAACCTCCTCCCACAATTCTAGATCAGTGTCTGTTTGGGGAGGCAAATGAACCCAGTCACACGTAAGGTGAAGAGAACTCACGTTTGAAAGGAGGGCTGATCCCCAGTTAGAACACAGCTTCTCTGGGCCTGGATGGTGCTGTGACCTAGTTTATCATTTAAATTAGCTCCTGTGGCTACCGAAGTGAACTTGGGCCAATACTTGGAGCTTGGATAACATGTCAGGGTATGGATGAGTAGAGTCTGTGGCCCTGCATGAGATGTTCATGAAGAAATGGAATCAGTGGTCAGAAATTTAAAACAAGTTTCTTTGACACAAAAGCCTGCATTAAGAAATAATAAGAGATAGAAGATGAGAGAAGAAACAAAGGGCCTGCATTGTGCATGGCAGTGAGTACTTGCAGTTGAGAAGCCACTCCATTTACTACACCCCTGTGAGCTCTCAGTGTACTTTTGACTTGGTGGTTGGCTTCACTCATTTGGCTTGACTGCCTGACCGCCGCAAACAGGTGTATTTGCAGTCCCTGAATTAGAATCTCTCCTCAGAGACCCAGGCTAGGACCAAAAACAGAGGAAGGAGAGCTATCAAGGGAATTACTTTTCTCCCCAACATGACCCTTGCGCTTTTCAGGTGGCAACACAGCAAAGTGCTCACTAATGAAGCGTCGCAACCAAGAGGAAAACTGTACGTCCAGGTTGCACTTCATTTATTAAAGAAATATTCATTGGGAAACCGTAAGGGGAATCATACCCTGGTGCTTCATTGTTTCTTGTTTTGTTTTTCTGTCCTTTTACTACTTGGCATCATCAAAGAATCCGGACATGTGGCTTAGGCTGGCTTCCTCAGGCGTTCCTGGGAGGCGTTTCCCCGCTTCTCCCCCTGGTGAGGGAGGGTGAAGCTGGCAGTGGATGGAGTATGGGGCTGCGGGGGAGTCATGGGCCGCTTACCAGGGCTGGAGCTCAGTCTTGCCGGAGACCTTGGTGTAGAACATGCCTCAGGTTTGAGCTACTTGTGGGCAAGGAAGATAAGATACATACTCACCACACCCCACTGTCAGTCAGTGAGAGCTGCTCCCACGGCAACTGCTCCCTCAGGAGGCCTGTGTGTGGCCTGAGCACACTTAGGGACCAAAGGAGAGCCTGGGGCAGAGAGCAGCTTCTGCCCCAAGGAGCTGCCAACATGCAGAGAAGCGATGAGAGCTGAGCGGATCTGGGCAGGGCACCCGCAGCTTCCACTATAACACAGCATTACTGACATTAGAGATTATGATCTCATTGGGAAGATAATGACAAGTAACGTTTATTGAGCAATTCAAGGCACTGTGTTAGGCATTTTCCGTTTGGTCTTCACAAGTCTATGATATAGGGTGATATTATATGCATTATGTAGATAAGGAAACTGAGGCACAGAGGCATTAAATAACTGGACTGCGTTTGCCCCAGGTAGTAAAGGGTTATAGTAGTCATCCAGACAGTCTGGCTCCAGAGCCTGCATTTGTAATGACTTTTCTCCATTGCTTCTCTCTATGACTCATGAACAATTAAAAAGAACAATATAAGATAACATAAAGGGTATCCTTGCATCAGAATGTACTGTCCAGAGGGGCTTGCATTTCATGGAGGATAAAGACTTAATCCAAAGGAATGTATGGCTAATAATGGAACCACCAGACCTGGTAACAAGGACAGAGCCCAGCAGGGACTGGGGGACCCTCAGCAGCTAGAGCCCATGGGTGGTACTGACTTTGAGGGGAACACCACTCCTCCTAGCCACTCGCCTGCAGAATAAAAAGCTTCTGATCCCTACAATGATCCACAGACCAATAATGCTGACCTTGAATAATTAGAGAAATGATGAAAATATATGCAGAAGGGTGTCTATCCTAGAAATGCTTATGGTAACAAAATGTCCAACAACAGGAACTGCTCAAACTCCAATGAACCCATACAATGGAATAAAACACAGCCCATAAGGAGGGGCTGGGAAACACTCTAGAGGTACTTCTCCATGGATGAACTCATTGGTTTCCAAACACCTGTTTTGAATCTTACTTGCTTACAAATCCAGGTGGACACTATCAGAGTGACTCTGAATGCTTTTTATTTGTGGCAGGCAGAGTTGACATGCTGTAGCTCCAATGCTCAGCTGTCTTTCATTCTTTGAACTTCGTAATTCAAAAGTTCGTCACAGAGATATTTCTGTATTTCTGGACATGAGGAAGATATGCCAAAAACAGCATTAAGTGAAAAAGCAAGTTAAAAACAGCATTTCTGCCATGACGCAAATTTTGAAATTACATCTATATAGACACAAAGGGAGTCAGGCAAACACATCAAATAGTAACGGGGGTCATCTCTGCCTGCTGAGACTCTGGGTGATTTTATTCTACTTTCTCTTTCAGTGTTTCTAATTTTTCTATCATAAACATGCTTTCTCTCTCCGTGTGTGTTTATGTTTCCCTTGAACAAGGTTTAAGATTTTCGAAAATTATACTCTAATGTGAGAAATTGGGTAATCTTTTCCCCACCTTGCAACCAAAATAGCAATAGTATAGAAGAGTTTGGAATTAAGGGAACCTGAGTCCCTGACTTAGTGCTGCCATTTATGAGCTTTATAGCTGAGCTCTCTCCCCCTCCTCTCTTTTATCTGCAAAATGAGGACAGCACAGTCTCCCACTGGGTAAATTATAATGCACTCTACTGGCTTGAGGCATTATTATCAAACTCTCTGGGAATGGTCTTCATTCAGGCATAGTGGGACAATAAGGCAACATGCTTTGAACTCTAAAAAGAACAGAAAAGGTACTGTCAGGCATGCCTAGAGCAGGGGAAAATGTTAGTGCCTGGAGATGACAGTCAATCCGCTGAGGCAGGACTTGCAGAATCAGCCCAGACGCCACTTTCCAATCAGACACACCGACAGCCCGACTTCCAGCAGCCCCAGAATTGCTGGCTTGGATTGGTCATCTGACCATTAATAGGGGAGATTTCCAGGGGAGAGAATCTTTCTGGTGTATTCATTTTGGGGGAATTATGAAATAATGGGTTAGTATCTGTTGCAATCATTACGTGGGAAGCTAACTGCTATTTTTCATGATGAAGCTGACTCTGAGGCTCAGATGAAAAAATGCCTCTGCCTTCCAGTGACTGATGTGAGCGTGTGGGAGGCCTTGGTCTTGTGTGGTGCCTTTTCTTTCTTTCTTTCCTTTTTTATTTTTTCTGCAGTGAGGCCTGCTTAATGGCGCTATTTGTTTTTGTAACTGTTCTTCGAAGGCCTCAGGCGAGAAAGCTGTTCTGATTGTACGGATCCCAGCACAGCCGAATCCCAGGAACAGTCCCAAGTAATCTGTGCCACCATTTGACCGACCTTTCGCTAGGGGTGCTTCCCCAGCTCCAGGGAGGCCAGCATCTGACCATGGTCATAAAGCAGCTGCCAAAAGAGATGTGGGAACAGTTGTGTGTCACGGGCATCAGAGATTCAATTCTGGGCAGTCAGAAAGAACTCAGGCTGGCCTGGTCCACATATGATTGGTAGTGTGCTAATGTGGGCTCCCATCTTGTTGAAATACAGTCCTGGCTGCAGCCTGGATAATGAGAGTGGATGTCTCATGGAAACAGTCAGCACTGGGTTCAAGTTACTCTCTGTCACCACAGCTGCATGAACCAGGCAAGTTGCAAGGAACTTGATAAATGAAACCTTTCCTGTTGTCTTAAAATTCCAGCTAAAGCCCAAAGAGGAGACCAGTCTCCTAAACCATTGCACATCCAGGCAAGGCCAAGAAAGGTTTAAATTACCCCATGACTCATAACTCATCGCCCCAAAATAAGATAAGTCTAGGGATGCATTAAGGAGGCTGACCAGAGGATGGATAGTCTTTGAAGAACACTGTGTCCTACTAAGAAATTTCCCAGGATGGGGAAAGGGCTGCTAGTCATTCCTCCAATCATTTAGCAAATTTCCAGTGAGTCCTTATTAGGTTCCAAGCATACTTGGAAGTGTTGGGGCTACAGCAGTGGAAAGAAGTTGTTTACTTTCAAGCTAAGTGAAGAGGGCTCCTTGAGAGGCACTTAGGGAGATCTGGTCATCTATAAGAGAGGCTGAAATCTCTGTAGGCTTGCTTATATAGCTATGGGAATATAGGACCAAAAATCTCCTGGGAACAACCTGCAGGAACATAACGTTTGAGTTTTTCCACAGGCTGAGTAAATGCTGCAGACGGTGACGGGTGTGAATTGTCCTGAAAGGCCCATGTTTAAGGGTAACACTATCCTTAGACCAGAGCAAGAGGGATTCCTGCCCTGTTCCCTGCAATTTACCAGACTCCTCTGCACTTCACCAGCCATATTCTTTTCTTTCAGAGAAACAGTGAATAAGGTAAAGGAGTCATGCTTGCCCCATGGACATGCCTACCTGGAGTCCACGTTCTCTTCTAGACTTGGGTCACTGGGACTGCAAACTTCCCTTCACAATGGCCCCAAGTCCAGCCTACTTCCAAGGGCAGATCCTATCACTGCATGCAGAGGCCTGGGCCCAGTGCTTTTTCAAGAGCTAGCTTTTTGCTGGTGGATGTGAGGGCAAGAGTGTTCGCATGCATATGCAAAAGACCCCTTGGGTAGCCAAGAAAGAGAGGAGAGATTGACAGTGAGATGGGGGCTCAGGCTTGGAGCCACTTCCTACCATGGAATTCTGAAGAGTATGAAAATTCTAAGAAAAGGCTGCCTGGCCCTCCCAGTTAGTATGAAGATCTGATAGGTAGGGAGTAAAGGTAGATGTGTTTTATTAAATAGTTTTTAGCTTGAGTACAGTTTTTAAATAAGCCTAAATGTTTAAAAGTTGTGGGTTTCTGTTTGTACTCCCTCTTAGGGCCCCACAAATGTTGATTAGCTCTATCCATAAGGGCTGCCTACCAGGTGAGTCAGCCCCATAGACATAAGCTGAGAGGGAACTCCAAAGTCAGAGAGCAAAGATCAGAAGTCCTGAAGCCAAGGAGAGGGATGGGAGTATTTGGGGGGGGATGATTAGGGAAGGTGAAGGTGAAGGGAATCAAAGGTTTCAGAGGTGTTAGGGAGGAAGCCACAACAAACCCTCCGAGCCTCCTATATATAGTTAGAATTTGGACATATGCCTTAACAGAGGGCATTCAACAGCCAAGAGAGAATCACAAACAGAGCCCTGCAAGATGCACTCATAATCTTCCTCTCGTTCCTTTTCCCTGCCTGGACCCTAGAGAAAATGGAGAGCACAGAACAAACCAGCAGCTGTTCCCCACTGTACTTTCCAGAGCCTGGATTCAGCCTTAGTTTGAGTAAAGAGGAGAAGCTTTTATTTGAATGAGAGATTGAGGTTTGATTTAGATGTAATTAGACATTTTAAAACCCTAAAAAGGAGGCTTTTTGAATATCTGAAAGGGACTTCGAATGCTGTGGGATTGGCCAAGATATTTTCAAGGAGTGGGAAAGCAAGGTTTGATAGAAGGGGTTTGAACAGCTGTGGGGGGCAGGTGGGAAATGATGCTATCTATTGACTGTAGCCCCTTCAGTTCAACTATTCAGTCAACATTATCTTTACTGACCTTTAGGTTTCTCATCCCCAGAAAAATGAGAGTGATATACATCAAATTTGAAAAGATGCTGTGAAGAATAGAGATAACACAAGTGATGTTTCCAGCATGTTCCATGCGTCTAGTGGGGTAGCTATTATAATTGTTACTGTTGTTATGAATGTCGTTATTATTGAATTTGTATGCTAATGATCTAGAGCTTCACTTAGTTCCCTTCACCCACTCATCCTTTCCTGAGTGGCATTGAAAGTCTGGGTAAGGAGAAGTTTCTAGAAGGCCCCCTCTTTGGATTCTGTGGGCACAAACTTAGCAGCAATACAATAGATAGCGAGTGTCCCTTGACATAGGAATTTCATCACTGAATCAGTGAACAGCAAGAGCAGTGGGAGAAGGCAATATTCACAGAAAACTTACTATGTGTCAGACATAATACTGGGGACTTCACATATGTTTCTGTCACTTAATACTTCCAAGAGCTGTGCCAAGGCCCTAAGGTGTCCCTCAGCCAATTCCCTGAAAAACAAAAGAAACCCCCAAAATGTTCTTGAAACCTTAAAGCTGAAATCTTCAAAGCTGGGAAGTTCTGCTCTGCAAATGCTGCCTGGGAAGGCCTTCAGCTTTCAGCTGCCAAGATCGGTAAGAGCTCTTCTGAAAGCTCTCGTAATGACAGGGAAGCAGGGACGAGGCATGGAGGACACACAGTGACACCTTCTTCAGGAATGTTTGTTCTGCGCCTACGAGCCAGGCCCACTTTAAACCTCTGAGAACTGGGGAATCTTACCTGATGAGGAAAGTAGCTCTTCACTCCTCCTTCAAAGCCTGCTGTTTGGGCCAGACTTTCACATTAAATTAGTGCTTCATTCAAGAGTCAGTAAGGAATTTTAGAACAAGAACCCAAAGCCAGAGAACCCCAGAACCCTAAACTGGGGCACGAGTCCAGGCAGCTGGCAGAGTGGGTCAGAGAGTTCATAAGTCTGCGAAACACCCCTGCTGGGGTGAGTTCCTGTGTGGTGCTGTTACTGGCAGAATGCGTTGTGTTTTCCCGATTCTCATCTTCTCAAAAGAAAGAATTCAGTTGAGAGACCAGATAGCAAGAAAAATCTGTGAGGAATTTATTGGTTTACAGCGAAAAATACCCTCTTGATACAGGAGAGCGGCTGTCTGGAAATCAGAAGCAGCCCCGCTATTAGGTTAGGTTGGCTTTTATTTTCTCTTACGATGGCGGGAAGTCCTGCCCTGTGTCTTATGTCTTTTGATTGACAGGTTGACTGACAGCTGCAGGTCATATAACCTTTTTCTCAGTGTACAGGCACCTTACCCATGAGTACCTGAGCAAAGCCCACAGGGGCACCAGAACGGCAATGCTAATTAGATTTAGATGTTATTTTAATGAGGTGGGGTTACTTTTGGACAAGGTCTTCGGACCTTGTGCATGTCATGTAATCAGTGAAGCCGCTGTGGTCCTGGGCCTCTTGGCAATCTAGGTGTCCTTGACTGTCGGGGCCTCTGATAAGCTAGGTGTCCTTGACTGTGGAAGTAGCAACTAAGGGGGGCTTAAGGGTTGGCCAGTCTGCCTTGGTGGTGGGCTGGCCGCTTTCTCCTGCTTATATCTAACCGCCTACTCAAACAGTACCCTCTAAGGAAAAGGCTGTCCTGGTTTTCACCTCAGTTGGGGGCCATGATGAGACTGCCCAGGAGTGGTATTCCCTCCACGGTTCATAGGAAGAATTTGGGTGAGAAGCTTTGTACCTGAGGACTGCAGGGGTCCCCCTGTGAGGCCTAAAACATGTGTGGCCCACCAGGGAGCCCTCCTGCTCCAGAGGGTCTTGTCACCAAGGAAAACAGAAAACAGAATAAAATATTTGGCAGACCATTAACAGAAAAAAATACCTATACACCTGAAAAATAAGCAGGGGAAAGGACTCAACCACCCCAGTAATCATGAAAACATAAAATTCCAGTAGTAATGTTTGCAGCAAACATTTCATAAGCACCTACCACTAGGAAGCCCTAAGAATTCAGAATGAAAAGGCAGGTCTAGCCCCCATGGAGCTCACACTCTAATCAGTAGCAAAGACAAATTAATAGAATATGATAGCACAGAGCAATAAGGCATGAGAGAGCTGGTTGGATGTGCCAGGAGATGCCACAGACCCCTTACCCAGGTTTGAGGGGTCTGGGAGAATTTCGTTTGCCAATGGAGTGACAGCTGATTGGAGACCTGAAAGATGGAGAAAGGTTAGAAAGCAAAGATGGAGAGGAAGGGCTCAAGAGGGGAGGAAGCCAGAAAGGCTCTCTGAACAGAGGGAGCAACCAGACCAAGGCCCTGGAGGAAAAGAGTACGGCTGGTGGCCCCATGCAGCTGGAGCCAAAGAAGAGAAGAGTGGAATATTGAGTGAGGCCCTGGGAAGACGTTCTAGAATGATCACCAAGGGCCTTTAATGCCTGACTAAATCCAAGGTGTTTCCTGGGAACAGGGAAGTATCAGTGAATGGCTCTAAGTCTGGGAATGCCAAGAGCAGATTTGCACTGGAGAAGGATCTCTGTCAGGCAAGGCAGAGAAAAGCTACAGGAGGCTGGAACTAGCAAGAGAAGTAAAGGGAATAAGACAGAATCACCCATGATTAAGGAGGTTTTATTTAGAGGCCCTCTGCCCTGCCCCATGCACAGGCTGAGACAAAGATTTGCTTGCAAGTAGTTTATTTGGGAAGCAAGCCCTGAAGTATGATGAGGGAGTAGGGAAGAGAGACTGGAAGGGAAAAAAAAGCAAGGATTAATCATCAAGCCACTGCTATGGGCAATTGGCTGAAGAGGACGTCTGGGAAACTAGACTGTTTAATCCACCACTTGCATTGGTTCACTCCCTGGCTTTTCCATGCCAGAGGGAGATCTCCAGCAATGAGACAGGAGCTTGAGGTGGGAAGCCAGTACGGGACTCTCCACAAAACCTGCAGGGGACCTCCAAGGAGGGCCAAGTGAATGCGGGGGACAGCACTGAGTCGTTTTTAGGCACCAGGCTTCCACAAGCTGAACTCCCATTTCTCCGCATTTCTATGGAAATTTACACATGCCTGAGGTAAGCAGACTACAAGTTAGACCCAAGGAAAGCGACACAGTCCCTGGAGATTCCACCTCCCTCCCTGTGTCTTTATGCAGACTCCTAGCCTGGATCTGGGCTGGGTTAACAGCCCATCATTTCCACTGGTGTCAAGTAATGTCATGACAATTACTATTATGATTATTTATTGAGCACTGACACGGTTCACAGAGAAAATGTTTTGTAAAATAATTAACGTTGTAAAAATGCAATTACTAGAATTTATTTCTTGAAACACATCCAAAAGTACTAGATATTATTACCAATAACAGGAGGAATGTGAATAGCCAACCAGCAGCAGGTCATGTGAGGGCAAAATGTATTTTTCTCTCTTGGTTTTTCAAGAACTAAGCTAGAGGCACAAGAAACAATGGCTCAAAGCCAGATACTGTCTCCTCATTCTAAAATATTTGGTAATTCTGGTTGATGAGCATGGATGTGAAATGGTTGAGATTATGGATTTTGGAATCATGAGACCAGAGTTCTGGTCCTGATTCTGTTGCTTACTGGTAGAGTGACTTGGGAGATGTTATTTTACTTTCTATTCAGTCTTAGATTATGCAAATATAAAATGCAGCAAACAGTCCCTGCCTCCGTGCACATCTGTATCATAGGAGGCACCTGTGTTGGTCAAATGCATGAATACAGAAGTATATGCATGACCTGTCTAGCACCAGTAAGAGTACAGAAAATGTTAGCAATTATTACTGCTTTTGTGTTTTATAATACTATAAAACTATTTTGTGTTTTATAAAACTAGTCCACAGTCCACCTAATTTCACTGTAATTCCTTATTGCTATCATTTCTTGATAGGAGGTATAAAAGACAATTCAGTTATCTTGCAGAGATTGTTGAATCTGGGATGGGAAGACCTGGACCCAGACTTCGGCTCCATCTCTTTTGGCTGTTTGATCTTGAGCAAGTCGCTTAACCTCTCTGTGTTTGGGAGCTCCATCGTATGTAAAATGGGGTCACAAATGCCTGGCCTCTCCACCTTATAGGTGGGGGTCAAAATTAGAACAAGATCCCTGAAAGCACTCATAAACTGCCAAATGCAACAAAAACTTTTGTTGCTTTTCTTATGGTATTGCTCTTTATTGCCTGAGGGATTTAAAACATCAGTTTAAGACACAAATTTCAGTTCTTCAAGAGGCCTGTGTTGTTATGGAAAGCACACTGGAGGAAGTACTGGTCACTGGAGCTTTCTATGCTGTCCTTTGCACGTGATGACACTGCTACTGGCCTGTCTGGGAATGCTTGCGAGTCGTCATGGAGTCCCCCACAGCACAGCAAGCCCTCTAGCTGGGGAATCTTCAAGGTGCCCATTGAGGGTTGGGTGTAAGGTGAAATTCCACAGAACAGAGAGAAGTCTCAGCCACTCTGACACAGGTAGGCACGACTCAGGCCTGAGGTGCAATGTGGAAATCTTCACTTCCGAAGCTTCCTGTCATAAAATGGAAAGAGGCTGGAGATGACTTTACTCCCATCTAACAGGTGAGTCCATGAATAGCTCTTACTGGCAGTTCAAGAACCAAAGGAAAAAGCATTTTAGACTTAGACATCCATGAGACCATATGAATGTCTATGATGGAATACTGAGAGGATTTACAAGTCTTTTCTTCTGGCCTGGATTTCAAAACCCCAAATCTTTTTCTCTTAAGTATAAAGTAGGATAAACCGGAGAGACAATCCAGGATGGGGAATGATGGAGACATCAGACACCAGGAAGCGAATTCTCATTAGGCAAAAAAAAACCTTCATTAATGTGACAGGCAGCAGAGCACATAGCTAAGAAGATGGACTCTGGAGCCAGACTGCTCAGGGCTTGAATCATGACCTACCATGTACCATCTCGGGCAGGCTATTTTTCCTCCCTGGGCTCAGTCTCTTAGGGAGACTAAGACCTAAGGTATGAAGATGAAATGAGTCCATACTTGTAAGGGGCTTACCCATAGTAAGTGCCAGTTAAGCACTTGGGTGATGAAGTCCAGTCTTGTCCGCCAGTCTTAGAGCAATGACGCTAGGCGAGCCCTTATCGCTTGGAAGAACTCTAGCGTAGAGGATTCAGCACTTCAAAGGCATTATTTGGTCTCATTTCTTGACTGACAGTTTCAAAACCATATGTGCTGCATATTTGACCATCCCCCAATGCTACGTAAATCTTTATACAACCGGATTGTAAAAAGCCGAGTATTGGAAAACTGAAAACCCTAATATCCCAATCGATTGCCTTAGGGTAGTTCACAGCATTTCTTTAAGCCCTCCAGCCCCACCCCAGCCCTGCTGTAAACATCCTCCACCTTGGACCCAGACGGCAGAGGGCAACGCTATCTTGCAGTTTGTCCCTGTGCCTCTCTGGCTGCTGTCAGGTGGAATAAAATAAATGTCCGAAGGAGTCAGGTTGGCCGCATTTAGCCCAATGTACGAGATCCAGCTACGGGCACTTACGCCCTCTAACACATCCCTAGACTGACCACATCTAAGTTAGAAGCAAGGGGCAGGAGGAGACAAGGAAGTAAGGTACTGAAGGATGGCAAATGTCACCTTGTTTTAGCCACTCTTGTCTTGGTCTGGGCCAGAAAAAAAATGGAAAACAGAAAACCTTTAAGAAAGAAAAGGCACTGAAAAGTAGGCTGGTGTTCTTTGCCTTGGGTCCTGTGAATAAAATTCAAAGCTGCTTTTCTCCTTCATTGACCACAGATCAAAAATGATGAATAAAATCTCCTGGAAGAATAGCAGTTGTCCCTGGTCATAGGCTGTGCCTTCCAGCTCAGGCAGCCACAGGGCAGAGTGAGTCTCAACTCCTCACCAACAAGGGGCCACAATACCCCCCCAAAAAAGGAGCTCTTTGGAGTCTGAGCCATCTGGGCCATGTAAGAGAAAAAGTCTCCCGAATACTGTCTTGAGCAGGTCATTATCCTCACCCTGTCTTTTGTTTCCTCTCCTCACAATCCTGAGCCAGTTTCAAACGAGGCAGTCTTCAGGCTTGTTTGAATTCCTGGGCACTCTGCTCTTTGAGACACTTAAAGCTGTAGAGGAAACATTTAAGAAGCATGATTGAGGCCAGCTGCTCTGTGCCCCCGCCGAGCCACGTGAGCTGCCTTCCCCATGATTGATTCTGATTGCTGTGGCTGCAGGAGCCCTGAGCTGGTCAACAGAGATGGCGGAGGTGACGGAAGGCACGAGGTGGTTGGGCACCGTCCACACAAGCACACCGTCCGGGAAGGGCTCCTCTCTCAAAGCGCCTCTTGTGCAGGCCTCTTTCTGATGTTTTCTAAAATGGCAAAATCACCTTAAAGTGAAAGGGAGGAAGGAATGTTTTAAAAAATGCCTTCTGCATGCTTGGGCTTTCATCAGCCTCGACTGCCTGATACATTTGCCTCTGAGGCTGAATCTTGCCTCTCGAGTTAGTCTTTCAGCCGCCCTGACAAAAGTTGCAATTTGGAAATCTCGGGGTGAGCTAGATTGTGAAAATGGCTGTAACCCTTCATCCCTCCCTATGTCAGATCAAGGTGCTCTGTGACTTTATAGTTCTTCTCATGAAGAGGAAGCATCTCTTTCCCCTATCCTTGACTCTGGACTTGCCTTGGACTTGCAGCGGATGTGACACGACACTGTGGCATTTCCAAACTCTTGGCCTCAGAAGATAGAAGATACTTTTCTTTTGCGTGCTCTCTCTGTCTCTCTCTCTCCTTCTCTGCCCAACCCTGTAAACAAGCCCAGGCTGGCCTGATGGATGACGAAAGACCACAGGAACAAAGACAAATTGCCCGAGCTGAGGCTGCTCTGGACCAGCCAGCCCCCAGCAAGCCCACCAGCCCCCACTGCTGTCTGAGCCCCGCTGGTGCAGGGAGGAAGCCCAGCCCAAACTGCCGGCCCCCCCAGAATCGCCAGCCAAACGTTTATCATTTTAATCCATTAAATTTCGAGCTTATTTGTTACATAGCAAAAGCTCCTCATGCCACTGATAACCTTCAAAATGACAAAATTGCCTTAAAAAAAATAGAAGAGAAAAAATAAATGTAATCGTGGTGGTGAGGTGGAGAGGTGGAGAGCTTTTGAATGCTATTTCTTCCAGCCTCAATTACCGGAGATACACTTATGCTGAATCCCACCTGCCATATGAGCCGCTCCAATGGCCTCCAAGCAAGGGCAGTTGGGAATTCCTAGGGCATCCGTGGTGTGTAAGAAGTTTCCCTTCACTAGGATCTCCAGCCCAGGCTACTCATTTCTGGTCCTGGGGAAGTGAAAGCCTATTGGGTGGACAGATGCCAATATCCAGCTGCCACCCATATCTTGTATGGCAGTTATACAGGGGAAAGTGGAGTGCTCTGAATATAAAGAAACTTTATTTACATGGAAAAGCACTGTTTCTTATCTCTGGGGCTGAAAAACTGAGCTGCTCCAGAGGCAGCAGAACGCTTTGGGGGACCAGTAGGTCCCCATGCTTGAGTGTGTTTGTGTGCAAGTGTACTTGTCTATAGGCACACTGCAAGCAGTCAGGAGAAAACTAACATTTATTGGGGCCTGCTATTTGCTGGCATGTGCTAGGGCTCTGCTATATTTAATGAAATCTTATACCACCTTTGTGGGGAGGTTTGATTAGCACCGATTTATAGGTGAGGACACTGAAGTCCCAAAAGGTTAAAGGTTAAGTAACTCGTCCAGGGTCACACAGGCAGCATGTTGTAGAGCTGCAGTTTGTTCTGTGGGATCACACCTTGAGTTTTTTTTTTTAACTGTATTGCCCAAATGAGAGGGTTCTGCATAAGGGTATTGGGAGTTCTTCATATATTTGATGAAAAAAATAGCATTCTCATATTTATTTGAAAGACAGCAGTAAAAATACATACACCCCAAATATGCTACATTCTAATATTTAACATATTAGAGAGCACCATTACCTCATTATTT
Organism: Smutsia gigantea; assembly: GCA_032199065.1. NCBI lineage: Eukaryota > Metazoa > Chordata > Mammalia > Pholidota > Manidae > Smutsia > Smutsia gigantea. The sequence continues at coordinate 505,787 of JAVSCE010014840.1, forward strand.
TAGGGTCTCTGTATGCACTTTACCATATAGACTTCAGAATAAAGCTGCCCCTGATGTCTTTGGCACATTTAAAAATAGCTATTTTACATGCTATGGCTTGCAAGGATAAGAAATTAGCACTGTTCTTTTTCTTCCTCTTTTTTTTTTTTTTAATTCAGGCCCACGCACATCAACATAAGTAAGGGAGTGTGCAACCCCGCACATAAGCACCATCCTTAACTGAATGCCAGGGTTAGTCCGTGTGCAGATCGCAGCATCATAAATAGTTATACAATTACTTGGGAACACGTCATGGTAAACCTTGTGGATGGTTTCAGTTTTCTTTTTACTGAAGTATAGTTGATATGCAGTGGTTTCATTTTTTTTTTTTTTTTGGCTGGGAAAGGAGAGCCAAGTTTAGGAGGCGCACCCAGAAACAGTGTCTAAGCAAGCTTGGCATTAATAGCTAAGGGAAAATGAGGGGTGGCAGACTGTGCCATGATTGAGGTGATAGCTCATCCCCAGGCTCCTGCTACCAGCCAAGTTTCGGGGCCACTGAACATGCAGGTTGGGAAGGAGGAACCACCCCTGAGCCTACAAAGCGGGACTGGAAAAGCTCCTGCCCAGAGGAATTCTCCCTGAACCATTACCTCCATGCCCACCTTTCCAGGAGGAGAAAAGGAGGAAAGGAAAAAGCAGGGTCAGAGATGTCTTGAAAGAAAAGGGGAAATTGTCTTCTTTGCCAGAGCAGAAGAACCCCGGCTAAGTGAGGTAGAAGGCCCGGTAGGCTCTCCCAAATCTTGAGTCAGTGGGTGATTCAGCTTTGTGACAAAATGCCCCACTATTCCTCTTCCAAGCTTCTGTAGCAATTTAATTAAAGCTACTTCTGAGATTGAAAAGCAAGCTATTTACAAAAATAAAATACATTTCTGTTTTTATTTGTAAACTTATCTATGTGAATCCAGATTCTCCCTGCTAAAATAATAATAATAATAACAATAATCAGAAACAAAGTCAATGAAGTTACTAAATTTCCTTGGTTTTAAGTGCTCGAGTATAAAGAGCATCTGTTTTAGGATTTGACAGAGCTGGGTTTGAAGCAGCTTTTGTACTTATAAACTGTGAGTTTGGGCAAGCAATTTCTTGAAACTCAAATTTCTAATCAGTAAAGTATGGATAATACCAATTCAGAGTTACTGAGAAAATTCAGTGAAACAAATATGTGAAATTTCCTAGCACAACAAAGAAGGTGCTGTGGGGAAAACTGAAGTTCCTATGGCCAGGATCCTCACTGACCTGAAACTACTATATGATGTAACTGGCCCGCTGCTAGGCTCCTGCTTCTACACCCTAGGCACTAAGCCATTATTGACTATGTCAACATATAAAGAGCTTTGCCCAGGGCTCTGGGTGGAGGCAGAGATGGAGGTAGATTACAGACCTGCAGACTGCTGGATGCAGACGTGATCTTAGTGCTTGACCTACCACCATGAGAATAAAGCCAGGTATAAACCCTTTTACCCCAAGAATGTTCCTTGTCATTTCTCAATCTCACTGAATCCATAGTGAACTTGCCCACGGCTGAAACCCTCAGGCAAGACAGTGCCAAATGGGTTCCATTTCCATTCCTAGGCCCTTTCCACCTTGGCACTGATATGCAATCTTCTCTTTCTTCTACCCTCAACAAAATCTATAAGAGTCTGATGAACTAAATCCACCCTGAGCTGTCAGTGATGCTTAATGATTTTAATTTTCACAAAGGTCTGCAGCTGAAATTGGATAATTTCAGGGTCATATACTCAGAAAATCAGACATTATTTTGAACAAGGAGACCTTGCTGGCATCTCTGAAATCACTCCTCTATTCAGTTAATGAGTAGAATCATCCACGGTCTAGGTCAATGATCTTCAAAATGATCTTCAGGTGTGTTCACCCTGGGGCTGTTTCAAATATCCCACAAAGGGATACATCCACAAAGGAGCCGGGAGAAAGTGCTGGGCCCTTCATTTATGTTTGCCTTAAAAAGTAAAAAAGAAATTAAGCTTCCCTAATATTGAACATATAGATCAATGCTAGAACTATCCAAGGGCTTTTATGTCTAAAAGTCATGTGCAGTAAAGAGCCAAATTTCTACAACATGAAGGGACTGAAACTGACACATTTTCTCATCCATTTGCTTTAGTTCTTTACCTGGCCGGGGGTCCAAACCTTCATTACAAAGGGTAAAGCATCAGGGATTCTGCCAGTACTGAGTTCTAGTTTTCCATTGATATATTTCACTGGATGTGGGATTAATGAGACCTCTTTGTAGAATATCCTGGATTCAGACATATTCCTCCCTCCACTGTACAGAAGCAATCTGAATTTCCCAATGATTAACAGGAAACACCATCCCAACCAATGCAGTAACCTTTTTTGTTGGTTCAAGGCATAAGAAACTCACAATGGCCAGATGGCAGTCCCAGCTTCCACCTCAATGGCACCCTAGTGGAAGTCTTCCTTTTTGGAGAATAAGATTTCTCAATCAGCAAAGCTTGAAGTTGCAGTATAGACAGGAAAAATGTTTGCCAATGTATCATTACGGATAATAGGTACGTCTCCACCCATTATTTCTCTGGTTTGTGTATTCGGCTATAAGAGAAATGACACCATATATTGGTGTCTGGATCATAACATATACCACACTTTATAGGGTGGTATCCCAGGCCCATGAAAAGTTTTTACTCAGCCAGTGCTATATCTGAGTCTACAATAGACCACACCAATATTTTACAAGGCCAACTGCTTTGGGTGACAGTGTTTAGTAAAATAGTGAATTCCATGGGCTGAGGTGATTACTGCAATACTTCACTGTGAAATGAGTCCCTGATCAGAAACAGTGTAGTGTGGAATACCATGACGGTGAATAAAGTGTATGTGGTGATGCTAGCAGAGCACTGCAGGTTAGGAAGGAAGATTCGTAGTTGCGCTACATGAAGCATATAGGCAGGGGGCAAATCCAAAGTATTTTCCAGAAAAATCAATGCACTTTCCAAGACAGAAATCCCTACTACTGTGGCAAATTTGTCCACGATCCCATGGAACAGAATCAGAGTGGCTGTAGAAAGAGACCCACACAATAGACTATCTTGTCCACTTGAATATATCTCTTCTGTAGTGGTTTTCCTTTCATATGTGACACAAAAATCCTCAAACTTTATGCTTATTCTAAGAATTCCATCCACAAACTTCTTCTCCAGATCTCCTTTTTCCTTCCAAATCCCTGACCATCTAACCAACCCATTAGACTCTATCCATGAATGAGTAGAGATCATACTTCTGCCATATATCCTTCCAGATGAAGTGAACAACTATGAAACGTACTACTCATTGATTTCCTGTCCCAACTTACTTCAAGGCCACACCTGTGGTAGCAGAATACCAGGGTGGGCTCCAGTGCACTCACCCTCAGGTAAGCCCTTTGAATGGGGGTGGGGCTTGCAAATAAGGTGAGATTCACTCTCATGATTATGTTACCTTACATTGTAGAAGGGAGATAATCATATGGGCTCATTTCATCACAAGAGTCCTTTAAAAGCAGAGAGATTCCAAAGCTGGTAAAGATTTGTTGAGCCATTGTTGGCTTTGAAGATGGAAGGGGCTGTGTGGGAAGATACGTGGGTGGCATCTAGGAACAGAGAGAGGCCTCTTTGGGGGCAGCCACAAAAGAAACGCCAACTTCAGACCCAGTGCAAGGGGCTGGATTCTGCCAACTAACTGAATGAGCTTACAAGTGAATTCTTCCTCAGAGCCTCGAGATAAGAACCCAGCCCAGTGGGCAAATTAGTTTTCCTCCTTGTGAGATCCTAAACAGAGGGCCCGGTCAAGCCCACCTGGACTTCTGATGTACCAAACTGTAAGATAATGAAGAAGGTGTTATATTAAGCTGCTAAATTTATGATAATTTGGTAGACAGCTAATGTATGAGTTTGTGACAGTTTAGTAGAAAACTATTATAATAGCTGAATAGGGATGTAATTCTGCAGCTCTCTGCAGAATATCATGACTTTTTAAAATCCTTCATAGGGAACTCCCATGAGACCAGAGGTATGGGTTAGAGAGGAAATGAAGCAGGAGGGGGAAAGCATTAGTTTACTTGGGCTGCCATAACTGTAACTTAAACAGCAGAAGTGTATATTCTCACAGTTTTGGAGGCTGGAAGACCAAGATTAAGGTGTCTGCAGATATGGTTTCTTCTGAGGCCTCTCTCTTTGGCTTAAAGATGGTTACCTTCCCACTGTGTCTTCAGACTATCCTCTGTACATGTGTTTGCCTGGTATCTACCTCTTTGTGTGTCCAAATGTTCTCTTCTTATAAGGACACTGGTCAGGTTGGAGTAGGGTCTACCTCTTTAAAAGCACTATCTCCAAATACAGTCACATTTTGAGGTACTGGGATTCAGGGCTTTAGCATATGAATTCGAGGGTATACAATTCAGCCCATAACAAGATACCATGGTGGTCTGGGCCACTTGCTCATGAAACATACTTGTGCCTTCTGGACATGCTTGAAATTGATCTTCCAGTCATTGATGGAAGGCTACCGCGCACTCCCAGTTTGATAGCTTGGTGGGTCAGATAGCACCCAGGTCGTCATAGGCATCTTAGGATCCATACACATTTGGTATCACATGAGCAAGTGTCAAGTTTCCACCAGAGCCCAGGAGCAAGACAATTTTTTAAAGAAAAGTAGCCATCTGCAGAACAATATGGCTTTATTTCAAAACTCTAAGGGCCTATGCTATGATTCTCATCTGACAGAGACCCCATATATATTATTCCTATTAACCATAAATATGGAGTTTATGCAGGATCATATAGCACAACTGGCCCAGCAACTCACATGGAAGGGCTGAAGTGCCGTGGAGCCTTCCGTCCTGAACCCTACACAAAACTGGTGGGCTTGTGTGAAACAGAACATGCCCAAACATTAATTGTGTTTCTTCCAGAATCCCGAGAAGTTCACAAGATGTTGTGCCTGTTTTTCAGATGCTGCAAAATTGAGCTATGTCCTTTCCATATAATATTTCCAAAGTCTCACAAGGTTGATGTACAAAAGTCTGATGTTACAAACTAATTCAGTTTGTCCCCTCTCATGAAAAAAAGGGATGTTTCAATTCATATAACCAGAAAATTATTCCCACTTCATCACCTCCGTAAAGATGAGGTTCTAGAGCAATGCATTCAAATGTCTAGGCCTGCCTCTAGCAAAAGTTATGAGCATTAATGGAAATCAGCAAACTTACACCTTGGAGAGAGTGCACCAGGAAGCCCAGTAAGCCTGTTATGTGAACAATGGATACAGATGGTAAGCAGCCTACCCGAAAGAGCATAGATACTGAGTAAAGGCAAAATATCCAAGCCACTAAGGTCAAGACTACAACTAGCCCACATAGTGCCTTTGTGCTAATTAGAAATGGACATCCTGGTTTCCAGGTAGCTGCAGACCCACAGCAGGAAGCATGACCTGATGGGAGGAGCCGGGCTCATCCACCCACCCACTCATTCGAGCAACCTTGTGCAGGGCACAACTTGTGCAACCATTTGTCCACAGTGGCCCTGGAAAAAAATCATGTACGCATTGCGGAGACACACACTAGCCTATTTAGAAAGTGCTTCAGGAAAGTAAAGGCACCTATATTTCTCTCCTGAGTTCCTGGGTTCCTTCTCCATGACTTATGGTGGGGGGTAGCGGGGGAGAGCTTATGTAGGCAGGAGAGAGACCCCAGTAACCTAGGAATCCACACATTTGCTGAAATGGATTTGGGTTGAACTGAATCTCTTTAGGTTGACCTTGTGTAGATTTTTTTTTTAATATTATGATCACCTCATCTAAATAATGAAATAACTTAAACAACCAATTAGTTTTGCCAATTAATTAATCAATAAGTAGTTACTTAGTTCCCATGCTATATTTGATTCTGAACTAGGGGACGTAAAATTCTTACAAGAAATAAAACCCTCATGATTTTACCAGTCTAGCCAGGGAGATGCACAGGAAATGATAGGATAATTCAGCCCTTAAGCATTTATTTTCCCCAATGGGCAAGAAATGTGAGAATGACATTTGTTTGACTAGTCAGTTAGCTATTTGTAAATATTTTTCCTCTAACCTTACAAAAGTCATAGTCCTCATTTCACCAGTTTTTTTGGTATAGAAGAAAATTTTCATAGCCCTAAATATTGTTTCTACATCAAAGTTTCATTCAACCTACAACTGTGGGCCTCTGCAAGAGTGCTTCCTGAATATTTATAAAGTTTAGCCAGAGGGAGAGGGAGCTAGGAACAAGAGGGTTGGACTCCCAGGAATGTCGTATCAGCAGTACTCCATGCATCACTATATTCGCCAAGGCGTTGAGACATCCAGCCCCCATAATGTTTGTAGAGCCAGCAGCCTCTACATATATCCACACAAATTGGTGAGGTGGATCCCTCTGTGGCCTGTGCTCCAACCATTCATCACCAGACTCGTCTGCTGACTGCCGCACCGGTGTTCTCACCCTGACCTAGAGGCACCCCCTTTGCTGAGAGGCAGAGGTGAATGGGTCTTCTCCATCTCTAGCATATCCAAAATGTGAGTCCTTTCTCTGACTGATGAATCATACTGCTCATCTCCCAGCTGCCCGGGGTGGCTTGTTTTGAAGTTGGTGCCACAGAGGTACCTAACACTAGGCAATGCTCAGCTGCAAGAACAGACGGAAGTGAGTGGGACTGAGAGCTTATCAAGAAGAGAGCTCGATTTCTTTTGCCTTTGTTTCATGAATGAAAAGTCGAAGCACACGACAGGTTCCTTTTCAAGATGAAATGAGGAATTAAAGTTTGTGCTGAATGTGTTTGTCCACTCTTGTTGATACAAGTCCTCAAAATTAAGGGTATTTAAGAATCACCTGTCAACCTTGTTTATAATGTGAATTCCTGGACCTCAAATCCTGAGTCCCTGACATCACACAAATGGGGTGAGACCCATGAATAAGCATTTCTGTTAAGCACGGCAGGTAAGAGTTGGATGCAGGTTGTTCTTGGACTGCACTTTGAGGACATTCACGTTGGGTGATTGCTATTGGTATTTTCAACAGTGTTCTCTTCATCTTTACTGTCAGCTGCTTAACTCGCTATTTGTTGTTGTTGGTGGTGAACTTTCACATCTTAGACAGGGTCTTGGGACATTAGCTAGAAGCCAGGAAACCCAAGCCCAGGGTCTAGAGCTGAATAAGTGTGTGTCCTCAGGCCAGTTACACTCTCTAGTATTCCATTGAAGTGAATACTTTTCAAGGGCCTTTTCAGCTTAAAATATTTAGATATTATTAGCCTCAACTACAGTGACCAATGTATGCTTTCTTTGTTTCATCTCTATGTTAATGTGAAGAAATTAGCCAATCTCTCCAAATCTCATTCTTCTCATTTGCGTAAAGGAAACATGAACTCTTCCCCTGTTTACCTCATGGGGTAATGGTAAACTCAGATGGGATTAGAAATGTAGGATTTACAGGGTACTATGTAGGTGTCATACCTCATGCCCTCCACGTCAGAGGAGGCAAGTGTGAGCCTCAGGGCAGGACTTGTCTCATAACTTATATCCTAAAGAAAGCCTAATTGGATTGGGTTCAAATAGAATGGAAGGTAAGAAAATGGAGACAAGCAGGGTAGACAGCATCTTTAGGAGCTTGTATTATGAAAGGAGCAGAGAAATAGGCCAGTCACTGTAAGCGTACACTGGGACAAAGAAGAAGGAGGTAAGTAAGGTGAGGAATATCCCTCATCTTTGGTAGGCCATGTGGTCTCCATTCTCCATAGTCTCTACCACATCCTCTCTTCTCCCTGAAACAGGGATCCCAGGTTAACATCTACTTACTAGAGTTGTGTTTTCTAAAAACAGACCTAAACTGTACATAAATGTTTTACTTTATTATTATTTCTATTAAATAAAGGATTGAGAGCAGGAAAAAAATTAGACCAAGAAAATTAGATGTTTAACCTACCTTCCCTTTTTTGTATTATCTGCTTGACCCTGGTAGGTCAGTGACACTCCTGCCCTGAATCTGACTGATGAATTTATCCAGTTAAAATCTGCCAGAAGTTATCTTCTACCTAAACCCAAAATTAGAGGTTCTTTTATGTGATAATTACATGGCTTTGAAAACCCAATCAGGCTTGATGGCACAATAAGAAATGAACTCAGAAATAATCAAGTAACTTATTTGCAGCTCAAAAGAAAGTATTTGTCTAGAATATGGGTGTAAGGAAGATGAGATACAGCCCATGTGCACTTCTCTCCAACCTCCTACTCTCATACAAGCCTTAAAGCAGATAGGGCTCTCAGGCAAACTCTGGGATCCTTTGCCCTGGTGGATCCCTTGCTGCGCCAGCTGTCAAAACCAACTCACTTTGTATGTAGCTCCAGGAGAAGCAAAGGACACACAAGGAGTTGCATCTATTTGCTCCATCATGGACCAGTGATCTTGAGTGCATCTTTGATATTGCTCAAAAGTTTGAAAGGTAATGACGGGAAGGCAAGATCTAGTCAGGTCGGCCAACACATTGCCAATGGAGCAGTCTTCTGTCCTAGTTACTCCGAAAGGAAGCAGGTGGTCCATATCTCTTTGAAAGTTGCATTCTTAGAATGTTCCCCAATAAAGAAGTCCATTAGAATAGGTCAGGTTTTGGGGGTTTATTTAAAACACTCGATAACAATTATAGAATAGAGATGAGTATTTCTAGAAGCCTAAAGCAAAATTGGGAAGCCTTGTGGACTCAATTGCCTGAAGCTGATGTCTAAGTTATAGTTAAGGCGACCATATGATTCATTGTCCAAAGTAAGACACTTTTGAGTGCTGTTGCTTTTAAAGTCACTCCAGGGCAACAGGTGTGAACAGGACTTCCAAGCAAACAGGTGGTATGGTCACCTCAGTGACATGCCGCTTCACAAGCCTCCCAAACGTGTCACCCGGGGGCCAGAAAGGAAAGACATGGAAAGGTTTAGCAGGATTTACCCTCCCAACCTGGGTTTGCTCCCTCTCAACTGCTCACAAGTCAGAGACAGGTTTTCCAAAATATATATTTAACAAACTAAACTTTATTTGATCTCTGTGAAGAGCTTAGAGGAATTTAAAGAAAGGATGGATAAATCCGTTCTTCCCAGCAGAATTCTATGCCTAGCCCTAAACTGTCCATTCCGCCTCCCCTTGTCTTCTTGGCACTCGGCCTTGCCTGCCCCCCCCTCAAGCAGAACCCTGTTCACAGCCTTGCATAACTGGCAACGTGCTTTGTACTTGGTTTTCTTTGCTGACGCCTCATTACTGGAAGGTGGCCAATGTTAGCATACCAGCTCCATGCACCAGCAGTCTGATCTGGGATGGGAAATCCTACTGTATATTCCTGTAGGTGCAGAAAAGAGTGTGCTGAACAGCTCTGAAGAGCAACTAAACAAAGGCTTGAACAGAAAGCAACTGAAGGGTATCTGCTAATTTGAAAGAAGAGATGGTCCCGGCTGACTTTCTTGGCTCACTTCCCTCCTAGATTTCCTGTGCTCCCTTGTTATCTGTGGTTTAATCCTAAATACAGTTCTGGTACTATCCACGAGGCAATGTTTCTAAGTGCTAACATATTGGCTCAATTAGGCCAAAAGAAGGGAACTGAAAATGTTTTCCCTGTTGCAGTTACCACAACTTTGGACAGCTTGCTTGAAAATACACATCTACCAAATGGTTCACCCCTTGCCTTCACACTGCAGATTTTCTTCTCCCAAAGAAGCGGCAAGAGCCATAATAAAAATATGGGGCAAGTAGAGAAAATTCATTTCATTTGTTTGTATTGTTTCCAAAACTTTTTCTCCTGTGATTCTGACTTTTCTGACATTAAGTTAACGTCTAGAAAATCAAGAGCTAAAGAGAATCCCTATCTTTCTTCAGGTTGGATTTTCTAAAAGAAGTTTTTGTTTTCTACTATATAACAAAGAGCTGGATTCATTTTGGGCTCTCATTTGGGATCAGCAAGTAAATACTGAGAGTATCTTAGGGAAGTCTTAGAAATGTCTCATTAAAATTTCAAATTTTTAGGTATAGGTATCTGAGTATGTGTATATATATTCCTGTTGCCTTGAAGTAAGGAATGGCTCTATTCAGGATTTATATGGACAATAAATAATTATTTTCTTTTATGTATGAACTGCACCTGAAAGTTGCATGAAGGTTTTTTGAATCTGCTAACTAGTTTCCATTGTATTTTTTAAAAATCCCCAAGCCACGTTTGTTCGTCTTCCACCCTCTTGCTTCAATGGAAAGCGTAGATGCAAAGGAGTAGCAAAACCCTGACTTGCTCTTGATAAATATGGCCCATACAGCATTCTGTACAGCTTGGAGCTGAGACCATTATTTCAGTGAGGCCTGTGATTGTTCATTAGCACAAAGAGTGTGTAATAAATATAATGAAAGACTGCTGGCTTTACTCTATCTTTGTCATCTAAAGCAGTTCCATGAATAACTACAGAGATTTGTCTCCAAATGACTTATTTCCTTCCTTTCTAATAACTAACACGTAATTAGGGTAATATATTGTTTCCTAGTAATGCTAGCAATGTAGTGAAGGGAAACAAATGCACAATTTTAGATATGAAAGAATAGTAGATAATTTTTATATTATCCCTTGAAGTATTTAGACTCATGCATAAGTTAAACTGCTGGGAGGCCTAAGTACAAAGCAAGAGCCGAGATCCTACATCTAATGAGTTACTTTATTACTTAGGGTGTGCATCACTACCCTGACACTATAAAACTGCAGCGAGTGCTCTGCATGTCAGATGAGATTCTCTCTGAGGAAGGCACTCGTCAGCGAACTGTCAGCCGTGGGATGGACTGATCTGATTTAGAAAGGATTAGGCTGGGAACTGTGCCTCTGAATGTCAAGGTATCTACATCTCTACAGAGGAGTGGAATGTTTAACTCTTCTTATCTGGGGCCACGGGTGTTAGCAGAGCCTTGTGAGACACAAGGTTATATCCATTACTGAGCATCAAGACAGAAATAAACTACATTGATGGCCTCCTCAGGTGCCCTGAGAGAAACCCCGCTTCAGACCCACGATACCAGGTAGCTCCTGCCAAGCCTTGGCTGTGGAATTCAAAACATTCTTCGGGAAAAGAAAGAAAAAGAAAACGATGAAGGCCTCTTCATTATTAGGGCAAAAAAGAACAATATGCACCAAATCTCATCTCTCTTACAGCTTCCACACTTTGCTGCACAAGAATGAGCACATAGTTACTGAAGTTGGAATCTGCTGAATGTCTGGATATGGTGCAGGGAAGAGGTGGTCATCAGGGGGTCGCATCGCAGTGGACCACAGCGCACTCTGTGGGGTCTGTGGCAGGACAGACTCCACAACTTCAGGCCCATTACTTTTGAAAGCTGTATTGCCTGTTAACAAAACAGAAGTTGGTTCAGTGTGGTCTCTCATCTCTAACCCTCACCGGCGAGAAATCCCTGCCTGGCTTCTCTGCTCAATGCCTGCCCAACTCTCAGAAACCCGAGCCCTATACCATGGGGTCACGACAGCCCGGCAGGCTTTGCACACACATTTGGCGTGTACTTGTGAAAGGTTAATGGGGAAAGTGATCAGGAGCTCTTACCTCGTCTCAATGTGAGCATCAGGACACAGCTCCTCTGATTTGGGGACAGAGGTAGGAATAGCGGCACCTGAGGTCTTTGTTGATACAGTCTGTCAGGTACTTACCTTGTGCTAAGCTTTGATCTAAGTTGTCTTGATATCTACTCTTTCAGTCCTTGCTATAACCCTGTGAAAAGGAATGCCCTGTTTTACAGATGAGTAAATGAAGAAACAGAGGCTAATTTGAGCATGGTCCCACATTGAAGAAGTGAGTGTCAGGATCTGAATTTGAACTCAGCAGAGCCCGTGATTTTAAGCCATTCGGGTGTCTCTCAGAAAGTGTCACCTACTTTCTCAGTTTACCGTCCCACTAAGTTAGAACAGAAGTTAATTATACATTAAAAATAAAAATAAAAACTCTATCAGGAACATTGAACTTTAAGGCTTTCCAGCAGGGAAAACACAAAGCATGTTTTTGTGTTCTATTGAAGAACTTCAGCATGTATTCTATTGAAGAAAGAAAAAAAATTCAAGTTTGAGACTGAGAATTTCAATTTTTCTCCTCATGTTTGGATTGCCTAGCCACAAGCTAAAAGCATAAAGAACTAGTTGTTTGGAGAGTCAGGTTTTAGGTCCAAAGTGTCCAAGTTTAAGCATATTTATGGAAGAACAAAAAATTTCAACAAGAAATTATTTCAGCAAAACATCATTTCAACAGAGAGCCAGGTAGAGAACTAATGAAGGCTTTCTTCTCAAATCCTGAGTGGTGAGTTCTCCCATGTACTGTACAGAGTTGGTCAAGAACAGATTTGGGTCAGATGTGGAAACAGCGACTGGTTTTCTAAGCAAGTAAATTGAAAAGCATAAAAGGCCTGTTGGAACACATCCTTTAATAATACATGCCGGAAAAGTAATTTCTATTAATTAGAGTGTACGTTATTAATAAAGTATTTAGAACTCTTACCTTAATTTAGGTGTTATCAGGAAATTAAAGTACTACTAATTCCATCCTAAAGGTTGATGGCTGAATATTCAAAAGATGGCAGGCAAGTCCTGACAAGCTCCAAATGTACAACTTGAAGTGAAGGGAAAATCTCTGTGGCTCACCAAGGACGTATCTGATTCTAAGTAATGTACATCCCATTTTTACTGTCACCAAGCATGTGCACCAGCTATGCAACTTCTCCCTTAGAAATTCTTCCGGCACTTCCACTGAGTAATTCTACCTATAACTGCACACCATTCGCTCTGCGTTCCAGAGAAGTCATTAGCATTTCCCTTCATATTTAGCTCTTAGGATGGGAGGGAAACCTACGGAAAGGACCCACTTTACGCATAGGCAGATTTAAAGGGTTCCTTGAGACCCAGAATTTCTTTGTCACTGGTGCCTAAAATTTCTCTTCTTCACTTTTGCTTCTCCTCCTTCCAGTTCCCCGCATTGCCTGTTTCATCTTCCTAAGACATGAATACCTGATGCCAAGGGCTCAAGGTTCTTTTGGTCTGGTTTCTGGGTGTGAGACTCTGTGCCCTTATTCCACTGCTCCTATCATACCCACCCAGAATGTTCAGCCCATTTTAAGGCTCATTCATGGGTCGAGTGCAGCTCAGATGCCCCCTCCACCATCAGGTGGAGTCGACTCCCTCCAAACGGCCGTTGTGCTTCGTGTCCCTCCAGAGGTTTTACAGGTAGTAACATGCCGTCATTTATTGCCATTGCTGCTGCTGTTTTGGGCTCAGGGACAGTTTTAAGTACTTGGTCTGCATTATTTCATAACATCCTCATAGCAGCCCTAAGTGGGAGGAATTATCATTCTCTCCATTTTAGAGGTGAGGAAGCTATAGAATGCAGAGGCTAAATAACTTGCCTACCATCACAAGTCTAAGAAATGCCAGGACTGTAAGTCAAACCCGACCAACCTCAGCCAAGGGTCTGCACTTGCCTTTATGAAAGCTCCTTCCGCTGGTGTTTGAGCCTTGGGTTTCTATTTGTAATGTCATTTTACTTTCGTAGACAGGTTCTTGGTTGACCCAAGGAAAATGTCACCTGAAATCATGGATTCTTTCTGAGAGCCTTCATCCTTCATGGCACCTCACACATTTGGCCCCCAATAAGTGAGAGCTGTTATTGTTACTATTATTTTTTTCCATTTTCATTTACCATAGATTGATTTTATTTATTTATTTATTATGTCCTGCCCTCTTCCTTCAAAATGCCACTCTTCTTCATGCTCTGAAAATATTGCTGTGCTTTCCCACTGTCTTTATGTGGATTCAGTTATTAGATCAGATGTCCAGAGAAGGAACAACAGAGGGGATGGGAAGCTTTGAAAAGACAGGCAGAGGGGATGTGGCGGCTATTGAAAGCGAGCCACCTACATTCCAATTATCCACCTACAGCTGGCTCTGCCTTGGGACATACTGTTCTTGATTAATTATATAGTCACTAATAGAAAACATTAACTAATGGATATTAACTTGTGATGAATAGTCATTGGCATGAGTCTCAGACGGCCTTCTGACCGTCTGAACTTGATTTTAGAGAATCTGCCCTTATGCCTATGGAGAGCCTTTTGAAGACCCTGGGTGCCAAGGCTGTGGCATGCATATGGAGAGGAGAATGTTCATTATCTTATTAAACCCTGGTTCCTCCCAGGGAGGTGAAGAGACAGCTGGCAAATTTTATCCCTCATTTACAGATGGAGACTCGTTGGCTTACAGTATTTCCATAATATGTCTTAAGTCCAGAAGGGAACAAATCAGAAGCTGAGAATGAAGAGCGGATATTCTGGTGCTGCCCGACACCCACCTGTAGCTATCGCACTCTGAAGAATGCTGTACGTGATGGCAAGGATCACCGTGGTTAGGATGCCCAGGACGGAAAAAGGGGCACTTTTCTGTCTCTCTGAAAGCATACATTCTTCACGCCAGCACCAAGCGCAATCAAGTGCATTCTATTCTTTTCTTTACCTTCACCAAAGATGCTGTAAGGTCGACTATAATATACCGTGCTTTACAGCAGATTCACAGACATGAGTTCACTTAATTCATAGGATCTTCATGAGGTGTTGTTCCAATAGCCCCATTTTTTATAATCATCTGCCCCATTTTATAATCATCTGTGTTTCAACAGAAAGTGCAATACTTGCTCAAGTGCAGCCAGGTGATAAGTGAAATAGCTAGGAGCTGCCCCGAGGTCTTGCAGAGACATGGCCTAGGGTCTCCCCACTACCTATGTGAACTTTCTGTCCCTCTGTTGGCATCCTTCTTCCCCAGAGTTGCCTATCACATTATGTAGGCAAAGTTTTGATGCAGCTGCTGATGAGGATGACAATTGAAAAAGAGTCACCTGAATACTGACTTCTACGTTTGGACTGCTGAGATCTGATTTGCATTTGTTAAGGAAGATGCAAGGTTTTTGAGATTTAGTTCTTCTTCCCAGTTCTGGACTTCTAGTGTGACTAGGGACTGTGAAACTTGACTCTTTCATAGACATGGAAGCTACTCACTTTCTTCCTCCAGGGAATGTTTATTGAGCATCTACTATGTGCCAGCCACTAAGTGAAGAGTGACAAACAATAGAAACACAACCCAATTCCAGTCCTCATGAAACTCACAGTCCTAGTGAGCAAGGTGGAAACAAAAGTAGTTTAACCTAGACTATGGTTAGGGTCATTCTGCCATTTAAGAATTCACTTAATCTTGTTCCCTGTATTTGGGGAAACCAGGGTCCTCCCTGGAGTGCGAGAGTCCTGAAGAAACTTAGATTTTTATTTCTTGACTAGCTCCAAGCACCTCCTTCTACTGAGTTAGTTCAGATTAGGAAACTTTTCACTATCTGGTATGTGCTAGTTTCTATTCCGTATCACATTTTCACTAGACATGAGATTCAACCCTCTTCCTTAATTCACACACATACACATGCACACACATACCCCATTCAGAGCACTGCTTTAGTGAGTGAGTAAGACTTAATGGAAGTTTTGAGAGACAGAAAAATACATCACAGCAAGCCTGACAACACCATCTTCCACATATATCTAGAACCTGAACATTTCCCACTGCCACCAAATCAACATCACCTCTCACTTGGATTATTGCAACAGCCTCCTAATTGGTCTCCCACTTGCTTCTAGAGCCTATTCTTCATGCAGCACTCAAAGCGATCCTTTTAAAATATGAATCAGGATAAGTCCCAGCTTGCTCAAAACCCTCCAACACACTTCCCCAGCTCATGCAACATAAAAGCCTACAGGGGCTACCTGCTCACCACTCCCACTTCCTTGCTGACCTCATCTCCAGCATTCTCACCCTCTCTATACTGCTACAGACACAACAGCTTCCAGAAATTTCCTCAGAAACAACAAACACATCCCCCCTCAGAGGCTTTGCATCTTCGGTTACTTCTGACGAGATTACCCTCCATCCCATAGCTACTGGCAGCACTGTAGCCCATGAAGGGTCTTTTTTAGTTAGATGGATGTGTCCGTTCCTTAAGATACTGCCTGCCATCTGCAAGAAAACTCTTTGAGTCACTTGCAAAAAGGCAAGTCCATCCTCAACAGTCAGTATCTCCCACACAGAACTCGTGAATGCCTCTCGCTCTTCTCATGCCCAGTGGCCACTTCTTGGTCATTTCTTTTTCACACATATCCCTCTCTCTATAAGCCTCTCTACTTCTTTATTAATTCATGACCCTAAAGAAATATTTGGCAGCTAATGTGACTGAATCAAATAATTCATGTCACATTCTATTAATTTTGGCAAATCTAATTTGTCTTGGTGGTGAATGGCAGCCATCTAGAACTGAGTCCCTGGAAAATCCCTTCTGTGCATGAATCTGATGTAATGACTCTTGTGAATGCAGATTCCTGAGGGAGTTCTACCATTAGGTGCTACTCTGAACTCTTGCCTTTTGTATACATGTTCTGTTAAAGAGATAATCTGCTACCTCTAAAAATGTTCTATTTTTGCCAAAGTTTGCATGAGCTTGCCTGGCCAAAGATTGTTTTGCAGCCAAGAACTTCAGGTCTGAGCCTCAGAAAAGCAGTGCCATATGACATGAAGAATGGTCAATGGGCTGGAGACCCGGCTCAGTGTCTCATTGTTCCCTGATTAAGTTCATGACCGTGACTTCTGAACCTCAGTGTAAAGAGCAGCAGCTGGACATTATTTGAAATGGACTTCCACCAAAAATTAACAGTAACTAAGGTTGCTTTGGCAGTGGGGCTGGGATCTGCATCCTCTGCGTTCAGCCTAAGGCTTCCCACTTTACCAGCCTGCAGAAAGCCATTTGAAAATTTGGCCAGGTCACCTCAAAGGTCTCTGTCCCCTCAAAATATCTTTGGTGGTATTGGCCATGATAGGCATTCCTGAATATTATGTGCAAATGATTTCTCCAACTTCAATGTTTACCTCTGTGCCTACACCATGGTGATATCATATGATTTCCATTCTTATTAACTCCATCTCTTGATCCCTGCGCGGTATGACTCAACAAATACTTATTATAAGAATAATAATATATTGTGTTTGAATTACATTTGACAGGTTTTGTTTGAAACTTTTCCCATCTTACTTAACCCTCTCAACAACCTGCAAACTCCGTATATAATTATCATCCCTTTTTGACAGCTGAGAAAACTAGAGCGCAACGACCTTAGGTGACCTATAGAAAGGCTCAAGGTGGAATTTTGTCTGTGTTGTTGCTGTGGTCATTGTCGACTTGTGTGTTCATAACCTGCTCTGTTTTTAAGGGATTTATAATAATTTAGAGGAAATTATCTTTCAACAGCTTACAGTACCTTTATAATGCCTTTCTCTTTTTTTACGTATCTTACAATAAAAAAGAAATAGGTAGATAATTAGATGTCAGAACTACTGAAAATTAAAATCAAACTAGAAGATCAAGGCCAGCAGTGAGGAAAGAGGAAGATACCCGTATGATAGGTCACTTAACTACCATGAGGAAGAGAAAGGACCCCAGCAAAGCTCTTCCCACTCCATGGCCAGGGCTCACTCTAGTCCCTGAGACACCGTGTGTTGCTCTAGTGTGATTGGGAACAGACAGAGGAGCAGAGCTCTGTTCTAGCCTTCGAATGAGGATGCATGCATCCAGACTGTTGAGGACTTCTACTTCATAAGGTACAGATGTGAAATGTTCTTCTTTTCCTTATGTCTAACACCCAGTTGCTCCCTCAAATCCAACCCCTGCTGGGCTATTAGTTCTATTAATGAAAACTCCGTTGGGTTCCATACATTTTTTTATCTGTTTTGGGTTTTAGAATAGTCTTATGGCAGTTCTTCACAATTCAGCCTTCTTCTTAAAACCTACATCTCGCACTTGCTTCATGCCATCTCCTCCTTGTCCACCAAGGGCAGGCTGGATGGGGTCTCCCAGGGCCAGGCAGCCTTGGGTCTCTCCTGCCTGCCTCTGTCTTGCAGAGCATGCTGCACTGTACCAGCTCCCTTCCTTGGCAGCAGGGATGTTCTCCTCCATCTCTTGGTTTCCACTGCTCCTCTCTCTCACCCTGAACAGCCAAAGTTTCCTCTTTGTGAAAGGTATTTAATTTCTGGATCAACCTTGAGGCTCACTTACTCATTCTTTGAAGGGCCTCTGCAGATCTCCCACCACACAGTCCCTGAAGTGAGTTGGCAACTTCAGAGCGACCTCTTCCTCACGTCTCTTATGATTCTACAAATGGCCCATCCTGCACCCTTGTGCTGCTGGGGTTCCCTTGCCCAGGGGTAGAATCCATACCAAACAGAGCGCTTAAGCCGAGGCAGCTGCGGCATGGCAGGCTTGACCCTCAGGGGCTGCACGTTGCTCTGCAGGCCGCCCACTCCTACCCCTCTCCTGGCTCCACCACCTCTCTCCTGACACTCTCTCCTTGTTCTGGAATCATTAAGGGCTCAACTAGTTCACTAACTTGGCAATTTTCAGGCAAGACACAATCACTAATCCCCCTGTCAGGGAATGGGATAGACAGTTCAGGCACTCAGAGTACTTATTGGAGAGGTGAGGACAGGAGACCCTCTTTCCAACCTGCACCCTCCAGCAAGATCCAAGTTCCTCCACTCTCCTCGGCCTCCTCTGGCAGCAAGGAGAGATGGGCAATGTTGATGGAAATGGTGTCTCTCAAATAGACCCTCTGTGGAAGCACTTTGAGGAGTTGAGGAGAAGACTGGTCCAAAAGCCTGAAGGTTCTGTTAGGTCCCTAATACAATCCCCCCAAATCAGGAAAAGTCCAATAAGAAAGAAGCTGAGTCCTGTTACAAATTCAAATCAACAAGAAATATAAAAGAGTAAGAAATTAAATTCAAATCTGAAAACCTTCAGCCAAAGGTAATGTTGATCTTAATACTAGGGGCATGGCCTGGGTTGCGTGGAGGTAAATGAAGCTCTGGCCTCAGAACCAACATTTACGCAGGTGCTGAAAATCTCAATAATCAAGATGAGTAGCATTTTAGCACAGTATTTAAAAAAATAAAACTTAATGCAAAAAATCCGGGATGAGCAAAGTATCAGAATTTTAAATAAGTAAGCATCAATAGAACTGACGTTTTCTTTTGCCTCAGGCCGCACTATGGGTCTGTGTGGCACTGGTTAAGGGACACATCTTACTTTATTAGGAAGTAATACGAAGAACGGGGATGATGGAGTGACAGGCCTAAATGCCAACTCATTTCTGTATGACAAGAGGGAGAAGAATTGAAAGCACAGACTGAGGCTATCCAGTGTCTGAGGCTGGGGGATGCTGGTGCAAGTTCTTGAAATATCTAGGATTTTCTAATCTCCACCATTGTCCATCATTCTCCATCTCTTCCATCTGCTTCTCCCTGGTTCAGAACTCACCATGAGGCTCTTGTCTCACACCCTGTACTTGTATATTTCTGAATTGACTCTATTATCTATGTATGAGCTGTTCCTATACACAATAAATCTTCAATTCTTATAAGCTTTTATTAGAAAGAAGTAGAAAGGAAGAGGTGCGGTAACCAGAACATAAGAGCTTGGAAGCCCCGTGCAGCTGGCTTTCAACCACTTTGAGGGTCCAGACCTGGGCAGCTGGATGCTGGAGGCTGGGTCTTCCCCAGTCGTCTCTTGCTGGAGTGACACTGGAAAGAATTAGAAACAAAGGATGCTACTTATCCCCTCTTCCTGTCTGCCAGTCTCCCTTTTGGGCCTCCACTGTCAGTACCTAACCAGATGCCCTCTGACAAGTGCATCTGGGAAAGGTAATGTGTGGACCTGGGCTGTAGCAGCATTGAGGAGAATGAAGTATAGAATAGTATACTTTACTTTTAACAGTATGCTATTTAAAGTATAGAACAGAGCTGAAAGACAATAGGTCAGGAAGTAGCACATAAGACAAGAAACAGAGCACAGCAGATAGAAAAAATCTTGGGGAAAAGAGCAAAAACAGCAGGTGGTTTCATGCCCCATGTGTGGCTACAGCATATAGTTCTGGAGGAGACCAAGAGCATATACAAGTTTACAGGATTAGGAGGGGAGACTGAGTTCTCCCTGGGGAGAGTCTTGAATGCCACATTAAAGAGTTTTCATTCTTTAGTTATTAAAGACTCATAGAAGATTTTTTTGGCTAAAAAATAATGCTCAGGCCATGTTTAAGTAGGATAAATATATATATTAGCTGTCACTTCTGGAAATGCCATCCAAGGTGTCCTGACAAATGATTTCTACAGCTTCATTCCCTTCGACAGCCAGAGCTTTGTGATAGGCAAGCTGGGTGGGTGGGGAGTGGGGAGTGGTGGTATGTGCTGTCTACATGTCCAGTGACATGGGGTCACTGGGCCAGCAGGGCAGGTGAGGAGTGGTCCAAAGATCACAGAGAAGCTCCAGGCTTAGGCCACTGGGATAGGAAGGGATGGAAGGTCAGAACAGGGCAGTTTGTTTGCTGAAGGATTCGGGCCTTTATCATTGGTAGGGTTAAAGTACAGAGTGTCAGGGAAAATGGCAGCACTCAACCATTTATTAGGATTCCTGCTCTACAGAAGATATCACTCAAAAAACAACAGAAAAATGTTTTTGAGGATATGCTTGCCATGTATCTTCAAATCCCCAGAACTTCAGCTCTAACAGAAAAATAATAAATGACTCTGAGCAAGATCAAATAATTTATTCCTCGTATCCATGGTCAGTCATTAACATGTTTTCTTTTTTATTAAGCATGTATGTGTATAAATATGGATTCACAGACTGACCCTGCAAAAATGGTATGCTTTTATTTTAAAGGGAATATTTCTCCACCTGAAAATGCTTCTCTCTTCCCTTTCTGCAGTGTAAGTGTGAATGCTGCTGTTCCTTTTCCTGTCATCTATATACACGTGAAACAAGATTGCAAACTGAACATCCTTCAGCCAGGGTCATGGGACTTACTGGGATCTTTGTGTTTTCACTCAACAGAATAGCCTCTACCTCAAATGAGACAATTTTCCACTAGGAGAACAGGTGAAAAGGAAAAAAATAAAATGTTAAAGTGCAGTTTTCTGGATGGGGAGTTTCGTTTGTCCAATTTACTAATGTCAAATCATTTTTATCAGTGGTCATAAAATAATTAACTGGGGAAACTCTATCCTCTAATTAACCTGGGGAACATCTGTAATGGGCAGCCACAGAGAGCAATATGGTGGAGTGATGTCACCTCTTCGCTCGCATGGGGAAGAGAACTGTGGAGTGGGGAAGGGGAGAATTGTCTGTCCTGCTGGAGAATGTGCACCATTTATCTTGCTGACTGGGCTGTCATATCAGTGGGAGGGCCCTGGGGAGCCTTGACCATGAGACTGAAGGTTGGTGCCAATTTACAGCAACACAAATGCATTGAATAGGAAAGAGATAGCTCCTAATCTCTTCAGTTTTCTTACATTACCCTGAAGGCCAGAGAATTAAATGAAACCGTAGCTGTTGACAACTTTAGAGGGTCCTGGATGCATGACAGGAAAAGTATTAAAATAGCTCAATAGTTTTATGGTAGATGTGTGTTCATCTTGCCCCTGGAAGAAGAACAAGGGTAGAAAATGCTGCCTTTTGGTTATACCTTTTCCTCAGTAAGAAAATGATACACTAATTATGTTTGCCTGCCAGAGATCTTATGCAGGCAACAACAGTAAAAATGGAGAACAAGAGACATAAGGGAGGCTGGACCTGAAGACACACTGCCATGCCCTTTGTCAGGATAATATGACTCACAATATGTTAGTGTGTCTTTCACGACTTATAGTGAATCACTCTTCAGCTCCTGTTGGCAGTGTATGTCATGAGCATACCTTCTAAGCAATTAAAATTAACCTGGTCACGTTGGGTGAAACAGTCTCTGATTAAGTCAGTTTCCATGTATTCATGTGGCTAGTTTGTATAGGATTAAAACAGCTAAGCCATTTCAGGTCCACGGATCATAAAAACTGAGCAATATACAATCAAACAGGCCCTATGAGGCAGGCCTTTCCAGGACAGCATTCTGTTTTCCAATTTACCACATTGTTGTTAAATGCCAACTAAGTTCCAGGAACTGAATGAGAAATACAAAATTCCCTATGTTGTTGTACCCAAAATTTATTAATGAGCAGTGACAGAAGAGGCAGTTAGGAGCTTCAGCTTTCAAGTCCTGCTGTAGACACTTACCAGCAGTGTAAATCTGAGCAAGTTATTCTTTCTAAGCCTGTAACCTCTTCTGAAAAACTGAGGGTGATAACAGTTATCTGTCCCATAGAGGAAGTACATGGTAAGCACTCAACAAATATTCACTTTTATTGACTATTAATATAGAGTGTATGGAGCAATGAGTGCACAGATAAGGAAACATCTATTCTGGAGGAAGGAAAGCTGAAATGAGGCGGTGTGATACTTGAGCTGTGTCTTCAAATATGAATAAAATTTGCCAGCCAAAGTAATGCTCTTAAGAGCCTGGATATCAGTTTAACTCAACGAACTCAATCAAGTAGCTCTCTCCCTTGGTTAGAGCATGGAGATCAGAGGTCAAAATCAGAGTAAAAATTAGAGTTTCTGTGCCTAATGTAGAAATGTCACTTCACACAAAGAGAAAATTAGTATTCTATGACCTCAGGCCATACCCTCAAGCCCTACTTAATGGATATTGATGATCAGTGGGGGTAGGTTGGACCCACGGAGAGTTTAGAACTATCAAAAATAACTTAAGGTCACAATATTATCTTCCTACAATACTTGGAAGTTACCAAATTAATAAATCAGGAGGCACTTTATTCCATTTTTATTTAAAATGAAGATCATAAGAAAGTATCAAGTTGAAACACTAAAGTATTCAACAAATATTTCTTGAATAGCTGTTAGGTGCCAGAATTATGCCAAGCCCTGAGAATACAAAATAAAAACATCATAGTCCAAGATCTAAAATTTTCATTTGAGAAATAAAAGCTTATAGACTTGATTTTGTACAAGCTGATGATATATAACTATATGGTACAACCAAGTTCCATTGCATTTTATAAATACAGAGAAAAGAATGGGTTAACTTTCTGACAATGCATACTGACAAAGAAAGCAATTGATCAAGGAGCTAACTGATATATTTAATAATACAAGAATAACAAAATTTACTGAGTTATAAAGAAGAGAGCATAAGTAAAAACATAGTTCCAGACAACTGCAAATAGATATTAAAGGGTTAATATCTATTATCAACTTTTCATAATGAAACACACTTTCATATTGATGAGACCCTCCTAGTGTCAAAAGACAGAAAACATTAAAAGCTTGAAAAATCCTATGAGGAAAAGGTCAACTTCACTGGTAATCAAATAAATGCAAATTAAAAGGAGGCAATATTTTTGCTTATCAAATTAGCAAAAGAAAATAAAGGATAATCCCATATACTGATGATGTGGTAAGATATGTATTCATGCACTGCTGGTTGTCAGTAAATTGTAATGACCTTTCTGAAAAGTGATTGGCAATACATATTAAGAATCTTAAAACTGACACTACTCTTCGGCACTATAATTTTACTGTTAAGGTGTAGCATAAGAAATTGTTGAGAAATCTGGACAGTGATTTATGTACAAAAAGTCCCAATTTTTTTTATGCTAGTAAAAAATGATAAAATCAAAAATGATAACATAGATTATTATCCCCAACTGGAAAATAGTTCAATAAATTCTGGTATGCTTTTGTGTTGAGATGCAGTATATCCTTTGAAAATGCTATTTTAAAAACATATTGTAAAAGGGCTCATGATACAACATTTTAGGAGAAAAAGAGAAGTACATGGAAATTTAAGTAAACTCAATCAAGAAAAAGAAAGTGTTACTACTGTTCAGAGTTATACTGAGAATTGAAAATTATCTAAGGCAAATTATTTTTATTAATAAGAGAGGTTAGCAAGATTCTTGGATCTAAAATCAATATACAAGTACCAGAAGTATTTTCATTTTAAGGAATAAATGTGTACAAGAGGTTATTTTAAAAGATATACCTTTTGTAATAGAAATAAAAAATAATATAGAGAGGAATGAATCTTATAAGATACATGTAAGAACTTTGAGGAGAAAATTATAATATGTATAATGAATACATTAAAGAGAACCTAAATGAAGGTAATGTGATACCTTGTTTACATATAATAAGATTCACTATTATATAGATGGCAGCATTCCCCAAACTGATTTATGAAGTCAGTGAAATTTACATTAAAAACCTAACAGGAATTTGATAAACTAACTCAAAAGGTTATATGTAAAATCAAATGGACAAGAATAACAAAGACATTCTTGAAGCAGAAAAACACCTGGCATGGGAGATCAATGGGAAAGTAAAGATTCTTTATAGCAGTCCTGGGGTAGTTGGATATCCAATAACATAATATGGAACTGATACTATGCCACATTCCATATATAAAAATTAATGCCAAATGGAAGAATAAAGCAGGAGGAATTATGCTCTCTGACTTCAAGCTCTACTACAAAGCCACAGTAATCAAGACAATTTGGTACTGGCACAAGAACAGACCCATAGACCAGTGTAACAGAATAGAGAGCCCAGATATAAACCCAAGCATATATGGTCAATTAATATATGATAAAGCAGCCATGGATATACAATGGGGAAATGACAGCCTCTTCAACAGCTGGTGTTGGAAAAACTGGACAGCTACATGTAAGAGAATGAAACTGGATTACTGTCTAACCCCATACACAAAAGTAAACTCAAAATGGATCAAAGACCTGAATGTAAGTCATGAAACCATAAAACTCTTAGAAAAAATATAGGCAAAAATCTCTTGGACATAAACATGAGCAACTTCTTCATGAACATATCTCCCTGGGCAAGGGAAACAAAAGCAAAAATGAACAAGTGGGACTATATCAAACTGAAAAGCTTCTGTACAGCAAAGGACACCATCAGTAGAACAAAAAGATATCCTACAGTATGGGAGAATATATTCATAAATGACATATCTGATAAGGGGTTGACATCCAAAATATATAAAGAACTCATGCACCTTAACAAACAAAAAGCAAATAATCCAATTAAGAAATGGGCAGAGGACATGAATAGACACTTCTCCAAAGAAGAAATTCAGATGGCCAACAGGCACATGAAAAGATGCTCCACATCGCTAATCATCAGAGAAATGCAAATTAAAACCACAATGAGATATCACCTCACACCAGTTAGGATGGCTGGCATCCAAAAGACAACAGCAAATGTTGGTGAGGATATGGAGAAAGGGGAACCCTCCTACAGTGCTGGTGGGAATGTAAACTAGTTCAACCATTGTGGAAAGCAGTATAGAGGTTCCTCAAAAAACTCAGAAATACCATTTGACCCAGGAATTCCACTTCTAGGAATTTACCCTAAGAATGCAGCAGGACAGTTTGAAAAAGACACATGCACCCTATATTTATTGCAGCACTATTTACAATAGCCAAGAAATGGAAGCAACCTAAGTCTCCATCAGTAGGTGAATAGATAAAGAAGTGGTACATATACACAATGGAATATTATTCAGCCATAAGAAGAAAACAAATCCTACTGTTTGCAAGTAGGAGCTAGAGGGTATTATGCTCAATGAAATAAGCCAGGCGGAGAAAGACAAGTATCAAATGATTTCACTCATCTGTGGAGTGTAAGAACAAAGGAAAAACTGAAGGAACAAAACAGCAGCAGACTCACAGAACCCCAAAATGGACTACCAGTTACCAAAGGGAAAGGGACTGGGGAGGATGGGTGGGAAGGTAGGGATAAGGGGGGAAAAGGGGCATTATGATTAGCAAATGTAATGCTGTGGTGGGGGTCATGGGAAAGGCAGTATTTATAGAGAAGACAAGTAATGATTCTATAGCATCTTACTACACTGGACAGTGACTATAATGGGGTGTGTAGGGGGGACTTGATAATAGGGGGTCTAGTAACCATAATGTTGTTCAAGTGATTGCACATTAGTGATACCAAAATAAAAAAAAATGAATGCCAAATAGATAATAGTAAAATGGGAATGGCAAACCTATAAACCTTTAAAAACAAGAACTATAGGAAAATCTTTATATCAGCAAGCCAGGAAAAGATTCCTTGAACAAGACATATAAAACATAAGCCATAGTGGAAAAAAAAAAGATATATTCAGCAACATTCAATTTAGAAACTGTTGTTCATCAAAAGACACCATTTTTAAAAGAAAATCCACAAACTGGGGAAAGATGTTTGTCATACATATGTTAATATTAATATAACAAAATATTGATTTCTAGACTCCATAAATAACTCCTAAAATATAATAAGAAAAAGAGAAATAACCCTTAATAGAATAATGGCTAAAAGGACAGGAATAGGCAATTCATTGATTAGAAAACAGAAATGGCCATCAATGTATGAAAAGATGTCCAACCTCTGGAGTAGTCATGGAAATGCAAATTGATGAGATATCAGTTCACAAGCACACCAGGGTGCCAAAGATCTAAAAGACTGATGAGACCAAATTTTGGTGAGGTTGTTGGGCAATAGTAACTCGTCACTGCTGGTGGGAATGTAAATTGGTAAAGTTAAGAATATTATTTAATCATAGAGTTGAGATTTTTAAAAGGAATAGGAATTTCTGAAAAGGGAGGAAAACGGATAATGAAAAAACAAAACAAGTGTGAATGGCTAGAAGGAAATAATTCGTATGTAAATTATTTCTGTTCAACTCAAAAATCCTCATTTGAATAGGAATAGTCACTTTCTTAATTCACATACGTACAACATGAATATATCATTTTTAAACAGAATCCTTTGAAGATTTTTTTCCCATGAGTTTATACCTCCAACTTTGTAATGATCATGGTAGTAGACACCAGTTGTTTTATCTGTCTCAGAATTCCTTTGAGAAATATGTCCTCTTCTAGGGCATATTAGTTCACCTATTCCAGCACTCTGGGCTGACATTATTTTGATAACCTCAACTTCGCTGGCCACAGAGATTGATCAGGGACTGGGAACCTGACATTAGAGATAATGAGTCTCAGTCCCTCTATGGTTACAAGTAGGCTAGAAGATGTAAGCCTTGTAGTGAATTGAAGCTATATTTCCATTAATGTGGAAAAATCTAGACTCAGAAAATAACATTTAGACATGAAGAAACAGAGATGAGTAAAGGCGATAGATATTTTTGTGATAATAGAAGTCCCTGTACTGAAACCTAGGTGCAAACTTGCCCTTCTCTGTGGTTTTATTATCTGAGACAATATATTCCCATTTGGTCTTAGTCTTAATTTTCTCTCTTGAAATCCAAAAACTCCTAGCAATAGCCAATTTGAGTTTAAAATCAACTTACCCAGATTATCATATGGCACATTTTATTTAAAAAATACATGCCTCATCATATGAATGAGTAAAGGCAGATCCTACAATGAGACAAAATCAAAATTGATAAATACAATCACATTTATATTTGAAAAATAGAATATTGATTGTTATTTTCACAAACATGAATGATAAAATCAATTACAAAGAACATTTGGGAGAGACATTTGATACCAGCCATATACATAAGTCGTTTTTGTAATATTGCATCTAATACATGCTTTTCAGGTAGTCTGCATCTAGAATTGGTGATACAAATAGCTATCAACATTTCAAAAGATTGGTTCGTATCATACATATACTCTTTAATATTACAAATATTGTCACT
Source organism: Smutsia gigantea (assembly GCA_032199065.1). Lineage (NCBI taxonomy): Eukaryota > Metazoa > Chordata > Mammalia > Pholidota > Manidae > Smutsia > Smutsia gigantea. The sequence continues at coordinate 533,562 of JAVSCE010014840.1, forward strand.
AACAAAACTGAGGTTAGTTTGGATCCCTGGAGTAATGATACTGCAAAATAAACAAAAACAAAACCAATAACAACAACTAATCAAAGTTAATGTCCAAGAGGGAGACTGAAAAATGTATTTGTAATACACATATTTAACAGAGAATATAACATGAAGAATATTTTTTTTAAACTTACAAATCAATAGTGCACAGAGAAAAATCAGCATGAATACAAAAAAGAAGAGAACAGAAGAAAAAAACATGAAAATATGTTCAATCTCATCAGGAGTCAATAAATTTCAAAATAAAAGAATTAAACATCATTTTTCAATCATCATATTAAACTATCATGTAAGAGTTAAATGGAATCATACTACAATAATTATAATAATCTGTACAGCAATAAAATAATAGCCTAACTGGCAAAAAAAATTAAATGATTAATGATATCAAATGTGGATTAGGGTATAGGAACAGAAAGAAGTAAAGTAGGTTCTCTATCATTGGTGAGAGTAAATATTGGTTCAGTTCACTGAAAGCTACTTTGGTAGGTATTTATTTAAATATTGCATCCCATTTGCCCTGTAATTCTTTGATTTTCCCTAAGGAAATTTTCACATACTTGGAAAAAAAATAACATGTGAAAAGCTATTTCTTAGGGTACTGTTAATGATAGCAAAAAAAGAGGATGCAATCTAAACATCAATAAAGTATTAAATTATACTAAATATATTCTATAGACTAATATGCAAGAATTTAAAAAATGATTGATCTGTATACTGACATGGAACATTCTCCAAGGCATATAGTTAGTGAAGAATACATCTTATCTATAAGAACAATCAGTACAATATAATTTAACTATTTTAATTCTTCATGAGAGGTAGCTGGGTATAGAATTCTAAGTTGAGTGCTCTTTCCTTTCAATACCTTCAGAAATATAAATCCATTGACTTCTGATATCTTGTTAATGTCAAGACTTTTATCAACTTGTCCCTCATAGCTCTTTTATCAATGCCATATTCTAGATGTCTAAAGTTTTATTATAATGTATATACATTTATTTATATTTATCTAGTTCAGCACTTAGTATAAACTTACAATCTGAGGACTCATCTTTCATCGATAATTGAAAATTCTCAGTTATTTCTTTTGTTATATTGTTTTATTTCCACTCTTTATTCTCAATTGCTGGAACTTTTATTACAAATATGTTGAAGCCTCCTGCTCTATCTTCCGTTTCACTTCAATTCCCTTGTATATTTTCCATCCTTTTATGTCTCTGAAATTTGTTCTGGATGATTTCTTCATTGTTGTACAACAATCCATTAATTCTCCTTCTGATTTCAATCTATTATTATTCCCTCCTCCTGAGTTTTTAAATTTAAATGATTATATTTTAATATCTGTTATTTTCAATATATCTTTTCCTTTTCTGGATTAATAATGTTTCATTTTGTTCTTGGATTATTACCTTATCTTTTTGAGACTCTAAAACATATAGATTTTAAAATTACTATCAGACTGCTCTATTTAGATATTTTGATGGCATGACTTCTTCCAATTGTATTTATCAGCTTCTTTTTTTAGGGTTGCTTTTCCTCATGCATTTTGGAATTTTATTTTTATAAGTAATTTTGAATGAGATCCCTCCCTGTCTGGTAGTTTTAAAGATGCATCTACTTAGTCTCTGGAGTCCCCAGTGTATAACTATGTCTTACACTGGCTAGGAGTTCTGTCCTATATGGGACATTTGCAAAATCCAGCCATTGAGCCATAAGGCACCTTGGTATAGTTCCTCATTATGTCACCACTTAGCTCCCTCTGGCCATATCAGTTTTGTAACCAAATAATAGCTACATCCCTGGATATCAGTCACAGCTTTTATCATTCCTCTTTTTCTGTTTTAAACTGAGGACCCAATTCTTGACTCCAGACAAGTGTAAGACCCCCTCTATACTCCCCTGCAGTAATTTAAATTGTGGCCCTCTCTGTCTATGTGGGGTCCCACAACCCAATAACCTGAGGCTTAGCCCCCATGTTCTTCTGCCACATTTCTCTTTCACAAGATTCCCACCACATATTTTAATCCCTGTCTTATTCATTTTTTCTTAATTGAGGGTGGGGAGACACTTACAGCAGGAACTCACAATGACATTTTCATGAGATCTGTGAAAAGAATTTTCCAGTTGAGAATAACAATATATTACACAATCCTCTGAGAGGATGGGTAGACAAGATGTAGGGAAACATTTATGACAGTTTGACTTATGAAAAATACTAAAAAGCTAGATTTGGATCAGCAAGGACAACTCTGATCTAACTAAATTGAACTTTCACTTCACTGAAAAAAGTGACTAATATTAATAAACACAACCAATATGCAGAAGTTGCCAGAATTCTGCCAAGAAAAAACAATTTATGTATGCATCCTAACTTGAGTTCATAAAGAAATTATAAACTGACTGAAAGGACTGAGTAAAGTACATATTTCAAAATAAGTTTTTATTTGTCTTGTAAATTTGCTCCATTTAACATTATATAAACTGAGAAGTATTATAACATACTCAAAATGCAATATTTTGCTGTGAACACAGAGTATCTAAAATCTGAAAGCATGTCCATAGACTCCATCTAGACATGACTGACACTTGTTATGGACTCAAAATAATGGTATCTTAGCAAATTTAATGAGAAGTACTTGAATGGACTTACAAATCTTGCTTGAATCATGAAAATCCTAGTTAAAAATTACTTTAGCCTCAAACTATAAGAATAGTGGATTAGCTTAATTTTGGTAAATGTTATGCACAAATGTTGCCTACGGCAAATGTAACTTCTTTAACATCAACAACAACCAAAAAAGAATTATATTTCCAGCAGAGAGATGTTTCCAGTTTTATCCAAATCCAATCTCCTTTTTTAAGAAGAGATCTTCCTTTCTCTAGCTTTGTGATTTTTTGTTTGAAGGACATGTTCTAAAGAGCACATCATATCATCCTTTGAGGATATTAGTCTATCAGGTACTCAACCTGGATTAAACAGCCCTGAACCCTCATCTTAATTTCTTCCCTTACATGCAGAGATGTCCCACACGATTTAAGAGGCAGCTTAATGGTTTTACTTCAGCTGTTCCAGTGTGATGGCAGCACACTAAATTAACTCTGAATGGGGACAGTAAAATTAATTCTCTCTGTACCCCTCAGCCATCTCCAACTATAGCAAGCACTGGCATTTGGAATAAATTTTATTTTTTCCTGTCTACAAAACTCCTAGTGCCCTGCAGTGCAGAATTATACAAGGAAGCCTTAAGAATGCATTCCCTGTAGAGACAAAAGTAGGTCCATTTTTGCCTGTACCCTTCCGTTTTACTACAATTTGCTACACCATTTCTTTTAGCCTTTAATCAGTGTCAAAACTTCGATATTCCTTGAGAGGATTTAATATGAATGCATTTACTGAGGGAGGATGATTGAGAGCTTAAATATGGGGATACCCGCTTCAATTTTCAACCTTACCACCAGTTTAGGCTGTAACTTCTGGTACTGACTTAACCTTTCAAGAGGAACACACCTTCTGTTCTCCTTGCTTTCCTTTTCTGCTCTGCCAGTGGGTTCATTGGAGTTAGGGCCACACAGCTTTCCTTCATGAAAAATTGATTTTAATTTGCATAAATCTTTTAATCCCAAAGTTGGGGTGGAAGAAGTAGAAAGAGGTCAGACAGCGTAAGAACAGACAGCACTGTGTAAGTCAATGAAGAAAATATGAGAAGACAGAGTCAGCAGAAGATTCTTGTTTAATATTCAAGTACATATTTCCTACCATGCCAATCATGGACCCAGAGTAGGACAGAGGGACTGAATTTCTCAGGAATGCTTGAACACTATCAATTTTTTTCCATTTAGTTTCCTAAATATCTTCCTCACTGCTTTATTTCTACTTTTTCCTATATATTGTCATGTCTTCATCTGTCTTCTTTTGGCTGTCTTTATCCTAAACAACTCACCTGTTATGTGGTTAGTACGGGCAGACTAGCTCTGCTTTCCACAAATACAAGGACACAGGTTGAATTTAGTTATTTGTAGGCCTTTTTATTAATATAAATAAAACCTGGTTATACTTTATAAATTCACTGCTATTCTATACTTTAAAATTATAAATTGTGAAGCTTATAAGCTTACTCAGAGTATTCGGCTTACATTCTAAATGTAAGACTTATTCTGACTCTTAACTTTTGATCTTAAAAAATCAGCTGCAATCAACAGCTGGGTCAGTTTTTCCCTTCATGTTGACCCACTACCAGCTGGTTCAAGTAGAAGTTTCAGGTATAATCATTTTCACTGTAGCATTGTATTGTTTTCATCCTATATCCAGATTTTGAGACATAGCCTAAGATCTCCTATTGACACTTGTCATATTGTAGTAAATGTCATGCATGTTTTCAAAAACTGACAGAATCATTCAGGTGACATCTTCTTACCAGAAAGGTAACTTATCAAAGTTGGTTTCTGAAACAATTTATCTTTAGCTTCAACCCAATCACCTCAGTAACAATGCCCTTTTAGGTAGGAAATACCATGACATTTGATCTAGCCATGGAGCCATTGTATTTGAATTCACTTCAAAAGGAAGAAATGATTAAATATTTCCTTTACAAGAAAGAGTAGCATTGAATTACTGCTCCCCAAAATGAAATTATGATCGATGAACTAATTAGCCTCCAAGATTTCCTTATAGAGAGATGAGGGAAGGATGAAAAATTCACACATACTACCCAAAAGAATAACTAAGTACTCATGGCAAATGAGCTAAGGGATGTGGGTAATGCTAAAATGAATAATTTGACAATATAAACTGTCATTGGAGGGTCTATCATTAAATTGTCATTAGAATGGTCTATTGTTATAGAGAAACACTTTTATGAAAAAAATAAATATTGCCAATCACATGAAGAAATAGAATTATCCTTTGTAATCCAAAAACACAGTCTCGAGAGGTTTATTATAATACTATTTTTAGAGGAAGAGGGCAAAAAAAACACACACTGTGCTATAGCAGGTATCAGACAAGCAAATGGATGAAAAGCCACAAATAGTTCCAGACAATCCTGTTTATTCCAGAATAAAAGAGATTCTTAAAACTCAACAGTTTGTGAAAAATTATTTCTTCATTTTAACAATTGCAAAACCAGATCTTTAGGGTTTCAGGGCCATGTTTAAATAATTATTTTAATTAGAATTGTGTAGTTGTATTATTGATTATAATAATAGAATTCTCGGTATAATTGACCAATTTTTGGAAGACAACATGAACTAAAACTAGATCATTAATTGTTATCTTTGGCTGGGAGAAGGTGAGAAATTAAACCCAATCTATTATTCCAAATATCAGTTCTGTCAACGGTTTCAACATTCTCTAACAAGCATTAGGTTGGGCCAAAAATAAGAAAATTTTAATAAAATGTATTTTCGATTATTATTTCCATATATTAAATATATCTTGACCCAAAATTAAGCCTCAGAAGGAAGAAAACCAACATTCTTGAATCAATAACTGACTCATGGTCTTGAGGGTTAGCTATGACAACAGAAACAGATTAACTTCTAAATTGTCAAAAGAAAATAATGCCAAAGCAAAACAGGAAGCATTAGAAGCCAATATAATCACTACCTAATGCAGACTCTAGCAAATTTGCATATCAGGAAATGACATCACCTTCTGCAAAAGCTTCAAGCCAAAAACCCAGGAATCATCATGAAGGCTTCTATTGTCTTCAATCTTCAAATTTTCATCTCCAATCTACTAGCCAGTCCTGATGGCTCCACTTCAAAATTATATTCCTTACTGGTCCACTTCTCTCCATTTCCATGATAATCACTCTCATCCGGGACACCCTCAGATCTCACCTGTTCTATGGCAATAATTGGTCTTCCTGAGTCTCTAACCCCACAACCCATTCTCTAAACAGAGTAGTTAACTTTTGTATTTCCTGTTTATATGTATAATTTAATCTCCTTAACTAGGCCCAACAAATTCCACACAATCTGGCCCCTTCCCACCTCTTCAGCTGCATCCCACACTTCTCTTCTCTTGTTCTGTTGCTTAGTTTCCAACAGTACTAGACTCCTTCCCAATAATGGCGGAGTTTGACTTTAATGTTCTCACTCTCTGGAAGGCTCACTGGCTGGCCTCCTTCTCATCAGTAATGAGTGCAAACCTCACCTACCCAGAGAAAGTGTCCTTAACTACTTTCCCAAATAGTTGTTTAGATTACTCTCTAGCACATCCTTATTTGCTTGCCTTTCTGTTCAATCAATGTGAGGTCCATAAACATAGGTAATTTATGTCACCTATTCAGTCATTTATTCATTCCACACATATCTCCATCTCTTATTTTTCAAGCACTCTTCTAGGTCCACTGTTGAACCAGACAAAGTGTGTATGTGCTGTTGAACTTACATCCTACTAGTGGGGGATAGAAAATAAATATGTCATAACATTTCTGTAGTAAGAGCATTGAATAAAAATTAAAGCACATAAGAGAATAAAGATGGAAGGTGTGGAGGGAGGATATAGACAGGGAAAGCATCTTTGAAGAGGTAACTTTTAGCAGAGATTGAATAAAGTCAAGGAGAAAGCCATGAAAAGATCTAGAAAAGGCCAAAGTCCCTATTAAGGACTGCATGCTCAAGGAATAGCAAGTAAAATTGCCTTAGGTATCCTATTCACCGCCAAATGTCTAGGGCCTTTCATATGGTCTATTTGTACTCAATAAATATTTGTGAATGAGAAAGCACTTCCTGAAGATTTATTGAATAAATAAGAAATTGAGGTTCTTAGTGTTGGTAATCAAAAGTAAATAATAGCTGGGGAAGTGAGTAATTTAGTACATAGTCTATAAGCAAAAAAGAACACACATACACACAGGCACACACACAGAGCCAATTATCTTAAAAATTAGAAACTAGCTACTCTAGCACAATGCAAACCCAAAGGTGTAGAAGATAGCAAGAGCAGTAATGAGGGCAGTTAAACAAAGCATGGCAGTATAAAACCTACCTAAAAGATGAAACTCCTAAACCAAGCTGACCAGTGAAGAGTTGAATAATAATGTTCAGCTGCTGTAACAGGCCATTGATCAAACTGATAAAATTTATCAGATTTATGCTAAGCATTGCCAGATTAACCAGCAAAATGACCTTTTAAGGGTTGATTATTGTTGTCTTTTGACATAATTAGCCTGATCTCTGATACGGACCATAAGTGGAAGGGTAACATAAAAAGGCTATTAACATTTGGTCCGGCCTTTAAGAAAATATCTGTATGAGATAATTTAAGTGGCTATTACTCAAAAGTCTATTTCACAATGAATGGTGCTTTCTTTTGTGATGTGAAAGATTTTCAGACTTTGGAGCCCATATTGCCACCCAATATTCATAAGAATCAACCAGAGTTTCACATGGGACAGTCAGGCTTCGTTAGGCTGCCCAGATACAGAAATGTTACCAAAAACACAGGTGCACATTTGCTTTTTCAACTTTGAAATGCATTTTTCCTCTTGCCTATAAACCTTTTTTAAAGTTGATTCTTTTCTGGAGATAGCTTTTCCCTATATCAATGCTGGGTGCCAAATCTCCCAGATTTCAGTTTCTGTTGAAATTTTAACTGGCTAGTGGATGCAAGGTTCATCCTCATGGATGGACTACTTCACTTAGTTGCCCAATGCTTCTTTAGCATGCTTTTCCCAGCTCTTGAGCAAAGTGACTGAGTCCTCTGTCCCATTCGTTTGTATCTTTCTGATCATGACCATTGTGAGTCTTAGAAATAAAATTCCTATTGATGTATTACCTGTATTCAGTAGCATCAGGTGCTTTCAATCTCTGATGCCTTCCACTTATTTTCTAAGCAACAGGCAATAATCTGTGTGTCATGGACTTTGTTTTTTCCACTTTCCCATATGTCATTGCATATTTCTGCCGAAGATGAACATAGTGGAGAGTAAACACTCCATCCACTGAACAGTGAGTCCTCATGCTAAAGGACTCTTCTTTTCCCAGAATTGTGCTAGATTTTTTTCCCCCTAAAATCTTCAATTTATACCTGTGGCTCTAGCCTTTTAGACATTATTTGTGTTTGCTTCATTTTCTTGTGAAATTAAAAATAAGAAAAATTCCCCACATTTCCAAAATTGGTATAGGTCTGTTTTTTTTGTTTTGTTTTTTTTTTTAGAATCTTGTCTTTCTCCTCACCTGGTGCATTCTGAAGCTATCTCATGTTAAGAGTATTATTTGAACAGTGTTTTGTGTACATCTTATTTGATTCTCAGTCACCCTGTGAGGTAAATTAAATGCTCCTTCAGTTTGCAATTTACAACTGGAAACTGAAGTGAAGAAATGTTGAACGGCTTACTTGCCCAAGGTCACCCTCTACTAAGAGGCTGGAGCTGAAACTTGAATATGGATCCTTCTAATGTGAGAACCTAGACACCTTCCCCTGTGCCCAAACATTTTAGGTCAATATAGCTTTCATCCACCCAATCTTTTCTCTCTTATTTTCCTGTACTTATCTTCTATGATTTCTTTTTAATTTTTGTTCTAAAAGAAATACTTTTGTCCTATACAAATTTGAAAGACATGTCCACAAGTATACTACCTTAATATTTTACATTGTATTCTTCCAGAAATACATGGACAACAATGTATATCATTTGGAATCTGCTTTTTTTATTAATCGCAGATTGTGATACTTTCCCACAGTCTCATAACTATGTCATTTTTAATGTCTTCTGTGAATCCTTCTTTGCTGTGGTTCTACAATTTATTTCAACAATTTCCAACTGGGGTCAGTTAGTCTGTCTCCAATTCTTTAGTATTATAAACTGTATTGCAATAAACAGTGTCTTGATTCTCTATTTATACCCACCCATAAACAGTTTGGTTGGGACAGATTACTTGACAAGGAATGTTTTGTTCACAGCATAATTAAAATTAGCCAATAGCTCTCTGGAAAATTTTACCAATTTACTCTTTCAACAGAACCATTGGTGTATGCACATTTCCAGTGTTCTCTAACATAGGGTACTATAACTTGTTTAAAATAAAATTCTTGTCCAGTTTGATCATCACAACATGGGAGCTTGTTTTCATTTACGATTTCTTTATTTAGAGTTAAGTTGGGTTTTTTCATGTTTATTCATATTTTTATGGGCTGCCTGTCACATTACATAAATCTTTTCCTTCATAATTATTGAGAGAAATTTATGCATGACCTGCAAGCATTTTTGTAGTTTATCTTGCATCTATAAATTATGTTTATGGCCTATAAGAACTTTTATTCATATATATATATATATATATATATATATATATTTGCAAAACCTAGAAATATTTTCCTTTATACTATCTGGTATGGTATCCTTATTAGAAAGGACTTCTACTCCCCAAGATTATATAAATATTCACCTATTTTTTCATCTACCTCAACGATTTCATTATTTATGTGTATATCTAAATGACTTAGGCTTGTTCGGAAGCAAGGATTTAACTTTCTTTGTTTTCTCCTAAAGATAAGCCAGTTGCCCCAGCATCATCTGGTGAATAATTCTTTTTCCCTACCAGTTTCAAATACCATGATAAACATTCTTCAAAACTTTTTAAGTACTTGGATTTGTTAATGGAATTTTAATTCTCTTCCATTTTTATTTTCTCCTACTTGGGGTCAGTTCTATATATTACTTCTTTTTTTTTTACTAAGAGAGTAAGTCTTTTAGTGTTCATCTTTCTCAAAAGCTCCATAGCTATTTCCAAGCAATTAATCTTCCAAATGAGCATGACAATAATTTTGTTAACTTACAAAACTATTAATCTGAGGACCTTGGACAGAATCAATATTCTTACATTAAGTATTCCCACTAACTAGCATGATATAATTCTCCACCTATTCAAATAATCTTTTACAAAGTCCCTCTTATAGTCTGTGCCATGTACTGCAGTATATATGCCATGTAGTGGAGAATATGTTTACATATATACACCAATGTAAATGGAACCATTTTTTCAACTATATTTTCAAACTGGCTTTCTGAAGCATTGGAAAACCACTAACTTTTGTGTATTTATTTTATAACGAACCACTTTCCTGAACTCTCTTATTAATTCTAATGTTTTTAACCAATATTTACATTTCTAACAATCAAATCATCTCTAGCAATGATAACTTAGGATCTTTCCTTATAAATACTTTTATATTCTTTCCTTATTAAATGGAGTAAATCTTCTAGTGCAATAGTAAATCTATGTATTTGCTTATTTTAATGAAAAGTTTTAAGGTTTTCATTGTTAAATATAATGTAAATTGTTGGTGTGAGATATTCTTAAGGAAGTTTTCTGTTATTTTTAATTTCTAAGAGCTTTTTATTCAGAATAGATTTCAATTTAATCAAATGTTATTGCAGCATTTATCAATAGTGCATTTTCATCTTTTGGACTCATTAATGTGATGAATTACATTAATACAGCTTCTTGCATCAACCTATCCTTCACTTTGAGAATTAACCACATTTGTTCATGCCATGTTGTTCTTTAATTTACTCCTAGATTTTTTTTTCTGCGTTTATAAATGTAAGTGAACTTATGTCTATGTTTCTTTTTTTATATACTACTTCTTGGAATTTGGTATCACCCTTATGCTATTTGTATGAAATAAGATGATTTCTTGTATGTGTATGTGGGTGTGGACGTGGGTGTGCACGTGGGTGTGTACATTTTAGAATAGTCTAAATCCCTATGTGTTTTTAAAGATTTGATACAATTTTTATCTGGGACCAGTAACATTGGCAGTAGTAGATCTTTAGATAATACTTCTGATTCCTTATAAATCAATTCTGGATTTTTACCTCTTTATGAGTGAATTTTTATCATTTCTGTTTCCTGGGAACAAATTCACATTTAAAATATCTTTAATTAATTAATATAAATATATCATAACTTTCTAATTTTGAATTGTCTTTCTATCTATGGTGTGATAGTTTACTTATACAATGTATAAGTTCATGTATAAGTTCACTTATACAATGTTTTCTAATTAATTAGTACAAATATTACAAGGCATTCTAATTTTTAATTGCCCATCTGAGATTTCTAATTCCTGATATTCTGCATTAGAGTTTTCTTTCTCTTTTTCTTCCCATTCAACTTCCAGAATCTTACTTTTTATTTAATTGTCTTAAAGAAGTAGATCTGATTTATTTTCAAAAATCAGTTTTACATTCTGGGATTTCTTATGTAGTATTCTTTAGCATATAAGTTACTGAGCCCATTTTCTGAGGTTTAAGTAGTTATTTTTCCTGTGATAAGCTTATTTTTTTAAATTCTTCCCTCTGTGCACAGTTGTGGGCCCATCTCATAATTATGGCTAATAAAAACTCTATTGAAATTATATTCTAAATAATTAGTAATTATGTATTTCTATTTCTGTCTAGGAGCTATTGATTAAATCTCAAAATTAAAAAGTGGCAATCATCTTGCTGTTAATTTTTAGTGCCACTCTTCTGTGTCAAAAAACAAATCCATACAAATTTGTAATTTGGGGAATTTATACCTTTCCTATCTGGCCTATATTGTTATAATTTTTTATGAACAGTTGATGACCAGTTTAAAAGAACTGTATATTCTGGAAGGTACAAAATTCAATATAAATCTATTAAGTCGTTTATTAATTTTAATTTTTTTGTCCATGTGATTCATCATAGGGAAGGTGCATTAAAGTGTTAATTATGATGATGATTTTTGATATGTTTATAATTTTTAAATATATTTTAATACTATTAGTACAAACATATTCATGACTGCAAGAGTTTCACCTTGGATTATATTATATGAATCCACCTTCAAGTTTAATCTTTCTTTTCATCATACTCTACTTTGTCAGATATTCATGTGGCAAACCCAGGATATTCATCCTGGTTTTTTTTCCTCCATTTTCCTGATACAATTTTGTCTATTCCTTTATGCTATGGGTTCAGTTATGCCCCCCCCCCACCAATTCATATGTTGAAGTTCTAACTTCCAGTATCTCAAACATGACCTTATTTAGAAATAGAATTTTTGAAGATATAGTTAGTTAAGATGAGGTTATAATGAAGAAGGATGGTCCCCTTATCCAACATGACTGGTGTCCTTATAAAAAGACACAGAAAAACACACAAGAAAAATGTCATGTGAAGATGAAGGCAGAGATCAAGGTGACAGTTCCATAAGCCAGGGAATGTCAGACATTTCCCGCAAACCACCAAAAGTTAGGTGAAAGGCATGTAACATATTCTTCCTCATAGCCCTCAGAAGAACTAACCTTGCAAATATCTTGATTTTTGAATTTACAGCCTCCAGAACTGTGGGACAATCAATTTCTGTTGTTCAAGCCATTTAGCTAGTGGTGCTGTGTATGGCAATGCTGGGAAACTAAAACACTTTATTTTGAGCCTTTCCATTTATTTTCACTTATGTGTACAACTCCCGTGCATGGTATATAATTCCAATTTATAATATTAAAGCCCAATCCCCAATCTTTTGGACACAGTGAAGTCCAAGCCTCAAACAAATCATGCTGACATCAGTTTCTGCTTCCACCTTGGCTTTTGGCTCTCTATTTCTGATACATGGGCTTTTTCTCTGTTTTAAGCTAGAGAATTATAATGACCTTGGTCTCTGGACTGGTCTTATCTGGCCCATATTGCTTTTATCCCATACAGTGTGGTCTACAATGGGATGTTAGCATCTTATTTCATGAACCTAACTAGAGATCACAGCACTTTTGTTCTCTACTGGTTAAACCTAGAAATAAGTAGTACATTTCAGATTATCTCATTTAAATTTACCTTCACTGGGAGTTAGTTACATTTGGAAGTGACTTTTAAACACCATAGTGTGTAAGCTTAGTTTCTCCTTAGAGACACAGTGGAAGATGAATTCCCCAATTGTGCAGGGTCACTTCCTGTGGAAAGAGCCATTGTGGGCCAAGAGGATCTGCTAGGGACCAAATGCTGGACACTACCACTGATTGAAGGGATAGGCAAATTTGAAGCATACAGTCACTCAAAAATCCTGATACGCTGCTGGGAAGAAAAGGATAAAATAATGCTGCTCATCTTCAAGGTTGTCAAGTTGACAATCAGTACTGTGATTCATCTCTGAGGCCTGCTAACTTGGCACCACCATGCAACAGATAAATGTAACCCAAGTGACAGTGTTCAAACCAGAACTGATTTGGTTGTTCACTTGTGATAGATACCAAGAGCCTAAGAACTCCTTTACAATCTCTCAAATGAGAGAACCTAGAGATAATTAAAATTCTCTGGTTTTAATGTACAGTTTTTATTATCTATCATTTACATATATCATATATATCTATACCTATATATATATCATTTATATATATTATATGTAAATGTAACTGTATGCCTAAGTCCCTTGCAGATGCTCAGAGAGGAACCAAATACTCCAGTGAAATTTATTAATTTATGAAATTGTATCTGCAATTGGCAATTGGATACTTTTATCTCTTCAGTATTATGCTCAATGGAATTAAAATAGCCAAAATGTGTGAAAGAACCTACAACTTATAGACTGATGGAAATGATACAGCTAACTTTTATAGTAGAGAACAAAATGAAAGCAGATCAAACCAACATGAGGAAAGGCCTCTCTATAAATTCTATACCGTGAACAAACCCACTGTTGGTCTTGAGAATATGAAGACATGATAGACCTAAATCTTCTCTTTTGCCTGAGTGTATGCGCACAGTAGCCCAAATATATCTTCCCATTTAAATAAAAAATGGGAAGAGTTTCACTTATTTGATCAACAAACATTTATCAAGTGCTTACTATGTGTTAAAAAATGTGCTAGAGAATAGAAATGAATATGGCATCAAATAACTCATAGTATACAGGGAGATAATTCTGTTAAGTATAATTATATCTCACAAAGATGAAAATACAAAGTATCAAAGAACATGGAAAGTGTAGTAATTACCTCATGGCATCATTGGGTAGAGAGGGAGGAAAGGAGATTAAATGGCACACACACACAAATTACTTGTGTAAATCTAAAGCCAAGTTCAAAAGGAATAAACTAAATCTCAAGGTACCAAAAAATAGAGAACTAAAAGTCAAAAGAGTAAGCAGAAACTGATGTCAGCCTGAAAACATATGGAAAATGGGCTTGAATATAAGCCCAAGAAGCTGAGGGTTGGACTTAAAACCTCATGGGAATAAATTTCATGCCTCCCAGACTTGCAAGGCAGGGACTGGTACCCACTGTTACATTTGAAACATGGCATCTTGAGAGACTGAGCTTTCCATAAAGACAAATCATGAAAATTTTTGCCCATTGTCCTAAGGAAATGTCAATGAGACTTTCATCCATTAAGGGTAATAGATGAGGAGAAACTCACACATAAAAAACAAAATCCATGCTGAGTCATATCTAGGTTAATAAAGATTGGAGTTGTCAAAGCAGAAGAAAGTGATGGAGTGCATTCAAAAGACTAATAAAAGTAGAAATCAACTTAGACTTTTATATTCAACCATTATTGAAAAATAAAGATAAAACAAAAGACAGAGGTAGAATTTACCACATAGAAAGTCTCACCAAAGAATTATTAAAGAATGTACTTCTGCCAAATAATAACAAAATAATAACAAGCACAGAAGGAAAAAATGAGACAAATTAGCAATGACAAGCAAAGGCATTGATAGGTATTTGGGCAAATATAAGTAAGCATTGATAATGATGATGAATAAAATATAATAAATAATGTTGGGGTTTAAAAACAAAATTGGATTCATTGGATTTGGGGAGAAATTACGGCTGAACATGTTATAACTGTTCTCCATTCCCAACCTCCATTTCTAGTGACTTACCTCTCTAACAAAATAATGCTTTATTTTTTTCAGGTACTGATACAGTTTTCTTTTTTTTAAGTGTTTGTCTCATATATCTTTTTCCATCCTTTTACTTTCAATCTTTCTGGTCCTTGTATTTTAGATGCCTTATATAAGTAACAGTTGATTTTGAATATTTTAATCCAACTAAGATTTTTTTCATGCAAATGATAATTTATTACATTTATAGTTAATGTGATTAGCAATATATTTAAAATTCATTCTACCACCTTATCCAGGCTCTCTCTTTGTCCTATTTTTTCTACTGTCCTTTTGTTTCTCTTTTCTTTGGGACTAATATTATTTCTATTTCACCCTCTTCTCTCTATTATTCTAGATGTTCTACAATCTATTTCTATTCTCTTCAGTATCTCTCTTCTTGAATAATATAAGAATAGAATATTAAAATACCAAATGGCAGGTTTCCACATTCTCCCTTCCCTGTTACTATTGTCTAACAATTACATTTTGTATTTATTATCCTCAAATTGGGTAATGTAAGTGTTGTTTTATTCAGTGAATATTTACCCATATTTTTACCAATTTCTGTACTCTCCATTCCTCCTTGAATCTCCTTGAATTTTTGCTAGAATTCCTTTCTTTTTCCTTTAAGTGACTATTAGGAATGTCTGTTAATGTAGGTTGGTTGGCACAAACCCTCTCAGTTTTTGCTTTGTTAAAAACTTATTTATTTCAACTCTGTTTTTGAATATCTCGAAATAATCATACATTAACCGTTTTTTCCCAGTGGTGTTTTCCCCACTATACTGGTGGTAAATTATACAATGTTTTTTTTTCTATTTTTCTGGTAGTTATCCCTAAAATTTTAACATATATAGATTTGTCTCCTGTATCCTACTTAGGCTTCACTGTGAATAGTAGAGCTAAGGACTGATCTCTCTCTCCATTATCAAGACATCTCAGATTTTCTCAGAAATCTCACTGGATATTGTCTCTCCCCTCATGCATCAGAGTGACAAAAATTTAAAAGTTTGGAAATACAAGTGTTGGCATGGAATGTGGGAAATTGGAAGGTCCATATGTTTCAGGGGAGAGTATATATGAGTAAACTCTTTGGAGAACAATTTGGTATTATTCAATAAAGTTGAAAATGTTCATCCCTTTCAGTGCAGCAATTCTACTTCTAAGGCATACCACATAGACACACATCCACAAGGAAACAAGAGCATTGCTGTGCATAGCAGCGTTGTTGATAATTAAAAAATGACAGAACTACCTAAATGTCCACTGAGATGAGAAAACAGCAACTACTATACTCATTCAATTAAATAGTTGAAATGAATGAAATCAAACTAACTGTAATAAAATGAGATGTTGAGTATGGTTGCAGTAGGACATCCCTTTATTTATCTTAGTCAGTATTATCTATTGTTTTTTGTGTGTCGATAACTTGTTAAGATTTGGTGCATACCTCTTCAGGGAAGAGAGGGAAGGAAAAGGCTTAGGATGGGAAAGGGAGTTGCAGAGGGCAGATTCACCTGTATCTACAATGTGTTTCATTACAAAAAGAAGGTCTTAAGTATAGTGTTAGTTTCAGATTTGGTTGTGGAGCAAATAATTTTGGTATTTTCTGCTTTGATTTTTCTGTACCATTCTATATGCTTTAATAATCTATATATGTATATAATACAAGTAGCATTATGGACTTAAAATCTAAGAAAAACAGATTTCAAACAGTTTCATCCTCACAATGTATGCTTCAGAAGGTTCTAGGACATGGCTGACTGCCGCTATCTCCAATATTCTTGCCATAGCTCCTTGTCTCTTCAGTATGCCTCTAAACAAGCATTTCAATCATGGGTTCACTCCAGTGATTACTCCCTAGATGGCACTTCTCCAGGAACTCTGGCTTTTACCACTCAACTTCCCAGCTCTCTCCATCTTATACTTAAATTCCAACAATTTCTCAGCCAAAAAAGGACCTACAATTCAGATTTTACCCCTGCTCTGACTCCATGTCTCTGCATGTTCTCTGACTCCCATCTTATGTTCCAAGTATGTCATCGTAGTCTCCCCCTTGCAAAGCTCTTCTAGAGGAACCACAATCCTGCTTGATCCCCCCACCCCCACTTTGTTTACACTGCACCTCAGCCCAGACGGACTAATATGGTTGGAGAGAAACTCACAACCATGCGAAAGGGTTGCTCTTTAGAAATTCATGACTTAAAACTTAAAAGAACCCTTACTGCTGCCCAACAATGCTGCTAGCTTCTTTAGTTTAAAAGCCTCTTTCCTAGGCTTTTAGGCCATTATTTTATAGCTTCCCTTCTTTCTGCAAACAATTCCTTCTCCCTCTTCACTCAGTTGTTCTTGCTTCCTATTTCTCTGAAAAAAATAAAAGCAGTTGGAAATTCTGCATATTCCCACCATTATATTTTAATCCTGCATCTGCACTCACTTTCTTTGTCATCTGCTCTCCCCATTACAATAAACTGTCTCTGCTCTTATCTCGATACAATCTCGCCTGTTCTGCACTGACCCCATTCCCTCTCCCCTACTCAAATCACCCTCCAGGAGTTCTCTTCTCTCTCTTCTATATTATCAATTTTTCTTTCTAATGCCTCATTCTCATCAAGACAAAATATGCTATAATTCCTCCAATATATATAAAATATCTTGCTCTAACATCTCCCTTCAACTACCACTCCATTTCTCTGCTCTTTATAGTAAAATTCCTTGAACAAGTTATATATGCAGCTACACAGTTTTTCTACCTCCTTTTCCTCTATTCTCTTGACCACTGCTTATCAATCTTTCATCCCTACCTCTGTACAAATAGCTTTTGTCAAGTTCACCATTGATCTCTACATTGTCAAATCTAATGGACAATCTTATGACCTCATTTTATAGGAATTAGCAGCAGCATTTGAAGCAGTTGGTCACTCTCTTCCTTGAAACACTTATTCACTTGGCTTGCTAAGGTACACTGTTTCCTAATTCTTCTCTTTCCTCCCTGGGAAATCTGTTGTAGTATTCTTTACCTGCATCCTTTCCTCATTTTCCTGACCTGTGAACATTGTAACATCTCAGGGCTTCATCCTTGAACTTATTCATCTGTGGTGATGCCCTTGGTGATCTCATCCAGTATTATGGATGTAAAGGTCATCCATATGCTGATAACTCCAAAAGCTTTATCTCCCAACATTAGCCTCTTAGATAGCTAGCCATCTACTCAACATTTCCATCTGAATATCTGATAGCCATATCAAACGGAACAGAGCTTATGATTCCCAACTCCTCCCAAACCTAAACCTGAGTCTCCAGCAGTCTTCTGTGATCAGTAATTAGAAAGTCCATTCCTTCTGTGGCTCAGGCTAAAATCCTTGGTAGCTTTCTTGACTCCTCTTTCACACATATAACATTAACTCTATCAACAAATCCTATCAGATCTACCTTCAAAATATGCCTAGAATCATTTTGTTTCCAACTCTATCTCTTCCACACTCTACCTACCACTCTCCATCTCAGCCACCATCATCTTTCTTCTGAACTGGTATCTCCCAGGAGTCCTCTCTCCTTGTCCACTCATAGCCTACTTTAGACTGAGGCTACAAAGTGATCATTTTAAGACATTAATTCAGATCTTATAAGTCCACTGCTCAAGACTTCCAAAATTTCCCTTTTAAACTAGAGAGAAAAGCAACATCCTTAAAATGTCACCCCACCCCTCATTCCTCTCTGACTTCATCTGTCCACCACCCCCACCCCCATTGCTAATCCTCCTCCAACAATTTCAAGCTTCATTTTCGTTCCTGGAAAACAGGCACCTGTGGCAGGTAATACAGTATGATTTCCAGGATTATTATCTTGGGTTTGAATTTCAACTCAACTTACTAGATGCATGATCTTGGCCAGGTTACTTACTCTCCCTATGTTTCTTTATCTATAATTAGAGGTGATAACAGAAACTATCCATAGGGTTACACCAGTGGTTCTCAATGTAGGGTGATTTTGCCCCTAAAGACATTTGTCAACATCTGCAGACATTTCCAATTGTCACAACTTTGGAGGTGGTACTGGGATCTAGTGGGTAGAGTCCAGGGGTGTTACTGAACACCCCACAATGCATAGGATAACCCCCAAATAAAGAATTATTTGACTCAAAATATCAATAGTTCTGTGGTTGAGAAAACTTGGGATATATTGTAATAATTAAATGACTCAATTTCTGGAAATCATTTAGAACAATACAAAGTATATAATAAGTACTGCATAAGTATTGGTTAAAATTTTAAAATACATACATCATACATGTATATAGAATACACAGATATACTTCTCATCTAGGGTTTCTCTGTTATCTGCTCCCTCTGGCTAGAATGTTCTTCCCACAGATAGTCACATTTTATACTCTGCCACTTCTCACAAATCTTGCTCAGATATCATCTCAGATATAAGAGAGAACTAGTCTGATCACCATATCAAAATCTCACCAATCTTTCCACTTTCTCTCCCCTTTATTCTGCTGCATTTTTCTCTTGTTACATGTTCAATATGTGACATACTATATATTTATTTATTGTTTCATGGTCTGGAGTCCAATAATTGGTCACTGTTCCAACAATGCACTTACATTCTATTGCCCATTTATTTTAATGCTACAAAATAGATTATGAGATGCTTGCAGACATGAATCATAATTTATTATGTGTTATCATCTGTAAATTCTACTGTAGCAGTCTACAAACAGTAGATGTTCAGCAAGCCGTTGGAGACATAGGCTTCAAAGTTGAGAAGGAGTATGAAATCAGGTATGGCTATTTGGGAGTCATTTGAAGTATGCAATTATCCAGGTAATTCAGACCCAGAAAATATCTTTTAATAAAAAAGGTACTTACCAAGGGAAATTAGCCTCCTCATTGGTCTTCATTAATCTTAGTCTTATGATCAATCCCTGCATTTTCCCTGTGAAGATGATTGTGGAATATAAATCAGTCAGCAGTTCAGAATTTCAGAGCCAATTGCCAGAAGGCAATATTATCAGGAATTGGAGGAGGAAAGGGAAGGAGAGCAACTGGGATTTTCTTGAGTAAATACAATATAGAGTAATTCAACTGTGAAGAGCACATATGAGACCCCTAGTGCATCTACATTTGGGAAGACATGGGACTTTAAAGATGTGCTTTCATGTGGGAAAAGCCCTTTTTATTGCAAATATACTCCCAGTAAGTGGCAGTTTTCATACCAAAATGGTGCTGCATTCATAGCACATCCCCTGTCTCATGTGACGAAAGCGTGGAATGTGCAAGCTATTTCTGAGTGCTCTGAATTCTTTGGAGACTGTACAGATTATATTATATGGTATTTATGAAAGTAAGTGCTGCTTTAGTGAATTGGCAAAAACACTTGCAGCAACCCTCCCCCATTCCCACAAATGCAAAACTTCTCAGACGAATTTTCTGGGGTGATGTCAGCTAATAAGTGGTATTTGTGGCCTTTGTCTTATTTTTATTTTTCACTTCCTGGTAGTACGATTTAAAACTATTTTGACACACAGATGTAAAGATTACTTCTACATCATTTTTATGTCAAGATAATTTTAAAATTTGAGCACATAATAAATGGACAAGCTTAAACTTCCCGTTTTCATAAATGCCCATTCCTTAGAAAATAATAATTGTACTTAGGAAAGAAAAATTTGCAACAAATTTGATGTATGCTTATAATGCTTTTCCATTATATCATTTTTTGTGTGAGATCCAGGAAATAAGAAATGTTCCCTGGAAAGCAAATTTTGTCCTATTTTCTTGGGATTTTTTTCTTACTTCAAACTATCCTTCAAGGTTAGTCATTTAATATGAACCCTCCATTCTTCTCCAAGCTTATTTTCTAGTGATCCTCACCAAGCACTCTCTTTCCTGGGCCCACTGGCCTTATTTTCTCCCTTACGTTTTCCCTCATATGCCGTGTACCTCTAACTCCCACCTCTATCTCCTTTCTCATGCCATGTCTCCTCGTCATCTGCCTATCCAAAGCCTGTCCTTTCCTTAGTTCATATCTCAAATCCTATGTTATCAGACTTCTGCTCTCACCCACAATATTCTGTCATCTAAGGTTACAGTAATTATACCTTATTTTTCTTTGATTTTAAAGTAAAATGCATATACACAAAAGTGCACAAACCATAATTATGCAGCTCAATTAACTTTCCAAGGTGAACACACCTATGTAGCCAGCACCTTGATCATGAAAGAGAATATTAACAGATTCTCAGAACTGAACTAAATCAGGGTTTTAAAATTAAATGCCCATAGGGGCCATGTTTTATAAATTTTGCTAAGTAATGACCTATTTTTTTTAAGAAGAGGCAATGAGAATAATAGAAATGTGATATTAATATATGGCTTATGCAACAAAGACAACAAGAATTCCAATCCTCAGCTTTATAAACAGCAGCAACATTAAGAAAGGCAGAGCCCTACCATCTAATGCTAAAAGACTAATTAATGTGAATTTTTTATTTATAGCTGAAATAAATTTTTTATTTTGGTATCATTAATATACAATTACATGAGCAACATTGTGGTTACAAGATTCCCCTCATCATCAAGTATCAAGTCCCCACCACATACCCCGTTACAGTCACTGTCTATCGGTATAGTAAGATGCTATAGAATCACTACCTGTCTTCTTGGTGCCTTCCACGTGCCCTTCCCTACATTATGTGTGCTAATCATAATGCCGCTTTTTTCCCTTCCAACCCATCATCCTGAGTCCCTTTCCCTTTGGTAACTGTTAGTCCATTATTGGGTTCTGTGAGTCTGTGGCTGTTTTCTTCCTTCAGTTTTTTCTTTGTTCTTATACTCCATAGATGAGTGAAATCATTTGATACTTGTCTTTCTCTGCCTGGCTTATTTCACTGAGCATAATACCCTCTAGCTCCATCCATGTTGTTGCAAATGGTAGGATTTGTTTTCTTCTTATGGCTGAATAATATTCCATTGTGTATATGTACCACCTCTTCTTTATCCATTCATCTACTGATGGACACTTAGGTTGCTTCCATTTCTTGGCTATTGTAAAAAGTGCTGCGATAAACATAAGGGTGCATATGTCTTTTTCAAACTGGGATCCTGCATTCTTAGGGTAAATTCCTAGGACTGGAATTCCTGGGTCAAATGGTATTTCTATTTTGAGATTTTTGAGGAACTTCCATACTGCTTTCCACAATGGTTGAACTAATTTACATTCCCACCAGCAGTGTAGTAGGTTCCCCTTTCACATCCTCACCAACATTTGTTGTTGGTGTATTGGATGTTGGCCATCCTAACTGGTGTGAGGTGATATCTCATTGTGGTTTTAATTTGCATTTCCCTGATGATTAGTGATGCGGAACATCTTTTCATGTGCCTGTTGGCCATCTGAATTTCTTCTTTGGAGAAGTATCTGTTCAGCTCCTCTGCCCATTTTTTAATTGGCTTATTTGCTTTTTGTTTGTTGAGGTGCATGATCTCTTTGTATATTTTGGATGTCAACACCTTATCAGATATGTCATTTATGAATATATTCTCCCAAACTGTAGGATGCTATTATGTTCTACTGATGGTGTCCTTTGCTGTACAGAATATTTTTGGTTTGATATAGTCCCACTTGTTCATTTTTGCTTTTGTTTCCCTTGCCCAGGGAGATATGTTCATGAAAAAATTGCTCATGTTTATTTTCAAGAGAGTTTTGCCCATGTGTTCATCTAAGAGTTTTATGGTTTCATGACTTACATTCAGGTCTTTGATCCATTTCAAGTTTAGTTTTATGTATGGAGTTAGACAGTAATCCAGTTTCGTTCTCTTACGTGTAGCTGTCCAGTTTTGCCAACACCAGGTGTTGAAGAAGCTGTCATTTCCCCATTGTATATCCATGGCTCCTTTGTCATATATTAATTGACCATATGTGCTTGGGTTAATATCTGGACTCTCTATTCTGTTCCACTGGTCTGTGGGTCTGTTCTTGTGTCAGTACCAAATTGTTTTGATTACTGTGGCTTTGTAGTAGAGCTTGAAGTTGGGACATGAGATCCCCCCTGCTTTATTCTTCCTTCTCAGGATTGCTTTGGCTATTCAGGGTCTTGTGGTTCCATATGAATTTTAGAACTATTTGCTCTAGTTTGTTGAAGAATGCTGTCGGTATTTTAATAGGGATTGCATTGAATCTGTAGATTGCTTTAGACAGGATAGCCATTTTGATAATATTAATTCTACCTACCCAAGCACATGGGATGAATTTCCATTTGTGTCCTCTTTAATTTCTCTTATGAGTGTTTTGTAGTTTTCAGGGAATAGGTCTTTCACTTCCTTGGTTAGGTTTATTCCTAGGTATTTTATTCTTTTTGATGCAATTGTGAATAGAATTGTTTTCCTGATTTCTCTTTCTGCTAGTTCATCGTTAGTGTATAGGAATGCAAGAGATTTCTGTGTATTCATTTTGTATCCTGCAACTTTGCTGAATTCAGATATTGGTTCTAGTAGTTTTGGAGTGGATTCTTTAGGGTATTTTATGTACAATATCATGTCATCTACAGTGACAGTTTGACTTCTTTCTTACCAATCTGGATGGCTTTTATTTCTTTGTGTTCTTTAATTGCTGTGGCTAGGACATTCCATATTATGTTGAATAAAAGTGGGCAGAGTAGGCATCCTTGTCTTTTTCCCAATCTTAAAGGAAAAGCTTTCAGCTTCTCGCTGTTAAGTGTGATGTTGGCTGTGGGTTTGTCATATATGGCCTTTATTATGTTGAGGTACTTGCCCTCTATACCCATTTTGTTGAGAGCTTTTATCATGAATGAATGTTGAATTTTGTCAAATGCTTTTTCAGCATCTATGGAGATGATCATATGATTTTTGTCCTTCTTTTTGTTGATGTGGTGGATGATGTTGATGGATTTTTGAATATTGTAGCATCCTTGCATCCCTGGGATGAATCCCACTTGATCATGATGGATGATCTTTTTGATGTATTTTTAAATTCGGTTTGCTAATATTTTGTTGAGTATTTTTGCATCTATGTTCATTAGGGATATTAGTCTGTGGTTTTCTTTTTTTGTGGGGTCTTTGCCTAGTTTTGGTACTAGGGTAATGCTGGCTTCATAGAAGGAGTTTGAAAGTATTCCCTCCTCTTCTATTTTTTGGAAAACTTTAAGGAGAATGGGTCTCATGTCTTCTCTAAATGTCTGATAAATTTCAGCAGTGAAACCTTCTGGTCCAGATGTTTTGTTCTTGGGTAGTTTTTTGATTACCAGTTCAATTTCTTTGCAGGTAATTGGTCTGTTTGGATTTCTTCCTGTGTCAGTTGGAAGGTTGTATTTTTCTAGAAAGTTGTCCATTTCTTCTAGGTTTTCCAGTTTGTTAGCATATAAATTTTCATAGTATTCTCTAATAATTCTTTGTGTTTCTGTGGTGTCCATCATGATTTTTCCTTTCTCATTTCTAATTCTGTTTATGTGTATAGATTCTCTTTTTTTCTTGATAAGTCTAGCTAGGGGTTTATCTATTTTGTTTATTTTCTCAAGGAACCAACTCTTTATTTCATTAACTTTTTCTATTGTTTTATTCTTCTCAATTTTATTTATTTCTTCTCTGCTCTTTATTATGTCCCTCCTACTGACTTTGGGCCTCATTTATTCTTCTTTTTCTAGTTTCAGTAATTGTGAATTTAGACTATTCATTTGGGATTGTTCTTCCTTCTTTAAATAGGCCTGGATTGCTATATACTTCCTGCTTGGAACTGCCTTCACTGTGTCCCACAGAAGTTTGGGCATTGTGCTATTGTTTTCATTTGTCTCCATATATTGCTTGATCTCTGTTTTAATTTGGTCATTGATCCATTGATTATTTAAGAGCATGTTGTTAAGCCTCCATGTATTTGTGAGCCTTTTTGTTTTCTTTGTACAATTTATTTCTAGTTTTTATACCTTTGTGATCTGAGAGGTTGGTTGGTACAATTTCAATTTTTTTGAATTTACTGAGGTTCTTTTTGCGGCCTAGTATGTGGTCTATTCCGGAAAATGTTCCATGTGCACTTGAGAAGAATGTGTATCCTGCTGCTTTTGGGTGTAGAGTTCTGTAGATGTCCATTAGGTCCATCTGTTCTAATATGTTGCTCAGTGCCTCCATGTCCTTACTTTTTTTCTGTGTGGTTGATCTGTCCTTTGGAGTGAATGGTGTATTGAAGTCTCCTAAAATGAATGCATTGCAGTCTATTTCCTCCTTTAATTCTGTTAGTATTTGTTTCACAAATGTAGGTGCTCCTGTGTTGGGTGCATAGATATTTGTAATGGTTATATGTTCTTGTTGGACTGAACCTTTTATCATTCAGTAATGTCCTTCTTTGTCTCTTGTTACTTTCTTATTTTGAAGTCTATTTTGTCTGATACAAGTACTGCAACACCTGCTTTTTTCTCCCTATTGTTTGCATGAAATATCTTTTTCCAACTCTTCACTTTTAGTCTGTGTATGTCTTTGGGTTTGAAGTGAGTCCCTTGTAGGCAGCGTATAGATGGGTCTTGCTTTTTTATCCATTCTATTCCTCTGTCCCTTTAGATTGGTGCATTCAGTCCATTTACATTTAGGGTCATTATCTGTAGATATGTACTTACTGCCATTTCAGTCTTTGGATTCGTGCTTACTAAAGGATCAAGGGCAGCTTCTTTAGTATCTGTCTAACTTAAGTCACTTATGCTATTATAAACACACTCTGATGATTCTTTATTTCTCTCCCTTCTTTTCCTTCCTCCCTCACTCTTTATATGTTAGGTGTTTTATTCTGTATTCTTTGTGTTTCCCTTGACTGATTTTGTGGGTATCTGATTTTATTTTGCATTTAGTTAGTATTTAGTTGGTTTACTTTCTTTGCTGTGGTTTTTTCTCTGGTGACAGCTATTTAGCCTTAGGCATACTTCCATCTAGAGCAGTCCCTTTAAAATATATTGTAGAGATGCTTTGTGGGAGGTAAATACCCTCAACTTTTGCTTATCTGGGTATTGTTTAATCCCTCATTCAAATTTCAATGATAATCATGCTGGATACAGTATTCTTGGCTCAAGGCCTTTCTGCTTCATTGCATTCAATATATCATGCCATTCCCTTCTGGCCTCTTCTGAGAAGTCTGATGATAGCCTGATGGGTTTTCCTTTGTAGGCGATCTTTTCTCTCTCTCTGGCTGCTTAATACTCTGTCCTTGTCTTTGATCTTTGCCATTTTAATTATTATATGTCTTGGTGTTGTCCTCCTTGGTCCCTTGTATTGGGAAATCTGTGGACTTCCATGATCTGAGAGACTATTCCTTCCCCAGATTGGGGAAGTTTTCAGCAATTATTTCTTCAAAGACACATTCTATCCCTTTTTCTACCTCTTCTTCTTCTGGTACCCCTATAATGCGAATATTGTTCCGTTTGGATTGGTCACACTGTTCTCTTAATATTCTTTCATTCCTAGAGATCCTTTCATGTCTCTCTGCCTCAGCTTCTCTGTATTCCTGTTCTCTTCTATTCCATTAACAGTCTCTTCCATCTTATCCAGTCTTCTCTTAAATCCTTCCATTGTTTATTTCATTTCTGTTGTCTCCCTCCTAAATTCATCCTTTTGCTCTTGAATAGTTCTCTGTAGCTCCAACAGCTGCTTATGACTTTTATTTTGAATTCTTTTTCCAGAAGATTGGTGATTTCAGTCTCATCAAGCCCTCTCTCTGGTGTTTGAGGGATTTTGGGCTGAACAAAGTTCTTCTGCCTTTTCAGGGCAATGGGAGTGGTCACCAACAAGTGGCACATGTGTCAGCTGGGAGAACAAAGTCCCTTCCTGCTTGCTGTTCACCTTGCCTATCTCTGCTGTCTGTGCCAGTTAACTGCACACAGGGAGCACCCTCTCAGTTAATCCCCTAGGCTTCTGTGGGCCGGGTGGCCCTCAGGATGGTCTAGGGCACTGGCGGGGGTTGCAGGCAAGCTGTGTGTGTTCTGCCATGAGAACAGAGCCCCTTCGTGCCTTCTGGACTCTGAGCCCATGTTCACTGTCTGTGCCAGTCAACCACATGCAGGGAGCAGCCTCTGGGTCTGGGTCGGTAGCCGCACGCAGGGAGAAGTCTATGTGTTAAGCTGTGTGGTTGCTATAGGCAGGGCTGCTCCCCAGCTGTTCTGCAGCAATGGTGGGTCAGCCGGTTTGCTTGCAGTGACAGCAGGAGGAAGGAACGGCAGGCTGCTTATCGCAGTGAGAGGTCTCAGAGCTGCATTACCATCCAAGGGGTTAGGGCGCCTGAAGTTCCTTAAGTTTCCCAGCCTGCTGGGCTGAGTGTGCTAGGATGATTTTGTCCACCTGTTAAACCCTCGTCTCTTTAAGGCTTTTAAAGCACCTGCTTTTCTTTTGCCCCAGGGCAGCCGGCTTTGGGAACCTGTTCTCAGTCCTAGTCTCGGATTTTGCTTTTCCACTCTTCTAATATCCAGACTATGATGCAATGTGTGCCTGTGCTCCCGGGGCAGAGTACTAGGGCCGGTTATTTAGCAGTCCTGTGCCTCCACTCCCTCCCTACTCTGATTCTTTTCCTCCCACCGGTGAGCTGGGGTGGGGGGAGTGCTGGGGTCCCTCCAGGTCACAGCTTTTGTATCTTACCCTTTTCCATGAGATGTTGGGTTCTTGCAGATGTAGCCTGGCTGGTGTACTGTATCCTCTGGTCACTGTTTTAGGAATAGTTGTATTTGATGTATTTTCGAAATATATATGGTTTTGGGAGGATATTTCTACCACCCTACTTATGCTGCCATCTTTTCCTCGGTCTCAGTTTATATAAATTTATATGGTCTCGGTTAAAGTACATTTTGAAGGCCTTTTTGACTTGATAAGTAATGATAATGGTCAGCTATGATTGTAGGAATGGAAAAAAGTGATAAATTTAAGAAAAAAACTAGAAAATAATATTGGTAAGACTTGGTTTAATGTTAAGGTAAAACAGAGTTGAGGATACCTGAAAAGGTTTGGATTTCTAGCTTGGACACCTGAATGGCATCAATAAAGGTAATGTAGATGGAGGGACAAGTTAGTGATGGAGAGCAAATGACAAATTTGTTGGTGGATAATTTGGGTTCTCTATGGGACATCTGAATATAATCTAGCAGATCCTTAGCTGTGGGCACTTTAAGCATGGGAAGCTGCAAATATAATTGGGAGATTTTTAGATGAGAGCTGTACTTGAAACCAAAAGTATGTAAAGACCAATAAAGAAACATACAAATTAAAAGGGTAGAGGACAAAGGACAAAGAAATGAAGTACAGTTGATGCTGGTTATTCACTAGCTATAGTCTATTCAGTCATCACAAACATAATTAGGCAGTAATGAACCATTGCTCCTAGGAGAAGTGTGGAGCTAGGTTCCTGTGAGCCCCTGGTCATAACATTTTCATCAACTTATAAATACATGTTTACAATGTTTTTTGTGTGTTTCTTTTTAAAGATACCTTATATGTGTGAGTGTGTATATATATATGACATCTTACATATTGTTGATTCATTAGCATTGAATTCATGGCTGCCAGCACCGTATCTCATGCCTGAAAGAATACGTTTTCTTTGTAAGGTACATCACAGCCTTTTTACTTTTAGAACAGGAGATAGGACTTCAAAAATGTGCTTTGGGTCCATTTTAAGCAGTGAAATCAACAAGAAACACAAAAATGCAAAAAATATGATCCTAAATTGACTGTGGAAAGGACACTTTTTTATAATTTAAAGCTGAAACAAGAAGGCAGAGCACTGTCTCTGTATGACCTCCACTGAGAACATGCATGTCAAACACTTCAAATTTTTCACCATTCTGCACATGTCCATGAATGACTGTGAAAGGGCCACACATATGATTTAATGGTTATAAATAAATTTTAGCAACCAGGCAAATTTACAAATACAGTATCTACCAATAATGAGGATCAATGGTAGTTAGATATGCTTTAAAGAGCCATGGTGAATTTATCAGTTCTTAGGTCATAGAAAGGAAAGGAGACAGATTGCTGTGGTTTGAGGAGAAAGTTTGCAGTGAAGTAGACAAAGTCTTTAAGGAATAACTAGTAAATTTGAAGGGGAGAGACCAGAAAACTGAGGGCTTCCTACAAATAAAAGGAATACCAGCCAGATCAATGGTGTAGAGATTAAAATGATTCCAATATGTATATTGTCTACCTAACTTGGGAAAGCAACCAGAAGAAATCAGGTGTTTTAAGGATTAAGATATACCTGTTTGACAGCTCTGTATGCAGTGTTTGCAATCAACTTTTCTTAAAATAATTTAACCTTCATGTGGGACAAGCAACCCAGGAAGGATGATTCCACTGATGGCAGATAAGATGGCTATAAAAGAACACAATTGTGTTTGGCACGTTTTCTTTTGTGAATTCTGAGCCTCTCAACCCACCTGCAACATTAGCTGACTCAATGGAGGAAAGTGGTTTCCAAATGAGTATTGTTCTTTGAGGTTCACTAAGTAAAGGTGACACTCCAACTTAATTGTAACCATGTTTCTAATATTTAAAAAGTATAAATTATTTTTTAAAAGGCTATGCCTTTTCAAGCTCTGTATAAGCCTAAGGAAACTTTTTTAATTGAAAAATGATATATCCTTAATCTGTTCTTTTAAGGGACAACTAAACATGTCCTTTTACATGTAAACAATTTAAATAAAAGGACAAAATTCTTCAATTTGAAAAATGACTGTTGAATGACAACCAAAGAAAATTTGCTACAAGAGAAGACAGATGTTTTCAACTTCTTTTTTTCACGTAATTGTTAAACTCTTATTTTATGTGGGTAAAAATCACAGTTTGTGAGAAAGGCTCCTGTGAAACAATTTATATAGTTTATCATTTATAGTTTCAATCATTTCTATTATGTTGTTGGAAAAAACACTGAGTAACCAGGATAAAAGGAGACATTTAGGCAACTGAAAGAACTTGACTATGTAAACATAGTTTGACAATTAAGGTCAATATCAATAAAATGTTGACCTCTGAAGCTCTCAGTATAATAAATATGTTAGAGCAAGTTGTAAAAATGCTGAGTAGGGAGTTCCACTTTAAGCATGACTAAGTTCCTTACATAATGACACTCAACTTCCCCCTCTTCCAGATAAGAATTATAAACTCTGGGCAAACTGTAAGAATTCAACTACCTGAATGCACTGAAGAGTGAACAGCATACAGCTTGAGCAGGAAGTCAAAACTTGAAAGAAGGTGACTGGGTGCAATTATCACCATCTGGAGCACCCACAGTTCATTTAGCAAATATTTAGCAAATAAAGCTTGCAGTTTTTTCTGGCCTAAATAACCAGAATACAGAGTAAAATGCAACCACAGTCATTAGAAAGTGAGGGGTAACTTGGAGAAGCCATAGGGATGAAGACCCAAATTTTATTTATAAACCCTCCTCAACTCTTTCAATAACCCCTTAACCATGGATGTGCAGGAAAGACTCAGAATAGCCCAGGGAAGGATAACATAACTGAACTGATCTTTGAACATTGTGCAAGACACAGTTTGCAGATTGAGTCCAAACAATGTAATTGTCTACCAAAACAAATATGTCAACACTCTTCAGAAAAGTAATGGAAACCAGAGGGTCCATAACCTAATATTCCCAAGGCACAAGATATGATCCAAAATTACTCAATATATGAAGAACCCAGAAAATATAGTCCAACCTCAAGAGAAAATGCAATCAACAAAGATCAATCCAATATGTTCCAGATGTGGGAATTAACAAAGGGTTTAAATAACAGACCAGCATGTTATAACTATGTTCAAAGATTTAAATAAAAATATGCTCACAATGAAAAACAGGAAATCTAAACAGAGAAACGAACTACAGAGAAAGAAAGAAAATGTAAACCTTGAAAACTAAATTTAAAAAAATTAAATTTAAAAAAATTTACTGAATGTGTTTAAAGTAGATGGAGATGACAGAGGAAAAAGTTAGTGAGCTTAAAAATACACCAATAGAAATTATCCATTCTAAAAAAGAGAAAGAATGGGTAACTATGGCTGAGACTGGGTAGTCAATTATCAAAAATATTTCCCTTTTCTCCTTGGCCTGCTGTTAGACTTTATTTCCCCTACATCCATTGCTGTCAGGTGTAAACATGTGACTGTGCTCTGATAAAATATAGGTGGAAGTGAGATACATCACTTTCAGTGATGGATCACATAAACATTCCATGTCTTTTCCCACACTTTTTTTTCAACATTCTACCAGCTGAAGGCAAATACCTGGGTGACCACAGGAGTTATGTACTAAAGATGGGAGAGCCTCCATTCCTGAATGTGGAGTGAAGCACAACCACCTTCTCCAAACCAGCCACGTCAGCAAGAAATAAATTTCTCTGGTGTCATGGCCTTGAGATATTTGCGTTGGTCTTTTTAAGCAAATATTATTACCATGTGTGGGGAAGATGGGGTTCCTATGGCCAGGATTCTCACTGAACTTAAACCACCTGATAATAAAACTGGCCTGTTGCTAGGCTACTATTTCCACACCTTTAGCCAATAAGCTATTATTGTGCTATATAGAGAGCTCAGCCCAGTGGTCTGGGCAGAGGCAGAGACGCAAGTGCTTGACCTACCGCTAGGAGAACAAGCCGGGTAATAAACCCTTTCACGCCAAAGAATGTTTTGCTGTCAATTTCTTTGGTCATATTGAATTCATAGCAAACTTGCCTGGGGCTGAAACCCATTGGCAAGACACCTGGCAAAAGTCGGCAGGGTTCATTGTTGACCAAGGAAAAAGACAGACTGCCCTTAAGGGAGGGGTGCTTCAGTGGGCTGCCCCTGTGAATGGGGAGACAGTGGATTGTCCCCCAATGGGTATGTGGTCTGAGGTGGCTTGCCTCCTAGAGGACTGGGCCCCACTCCAGGATTGGAGGCAAGTGGAGGTGACACCTGAGGCAGTAGGGGAGGCCCTTCATATAGTAAGTAAATCCTTTGAGAAACAGAGTGCCCGTGAGGCAGCAGGGACTCTGGGTTGGCTGCTTCTCACAGTATTAAAAAAGGCCTACAGAAGAGACTCAAGAAATGGCAGCATGAGAACATAAGCTACAAACTTCTGTGGATTCCCTGAAAAAGGATATGGCATTGATGCAAGAGACAGCACGAGAACGTGAGCTGCAAACTTCTGTGGATTCCCTGAAGAGAGAAATGGCATTGATGAGAGAGGAGATGGCATGAGAACACCAGCAGCAAGGTGCCATTGGAGAGGTAAACATTTCTTTACACAACGAGATGGCAGTGCTGCCAGGTGTTCTGAAGGAGGAAGAGGCCATCAAGGTAAAAGGAACTCCTGAGGGAAGCACAGGTGGAGGCGAAACGAGAACATCAGCTGTGAAGCATTGAGGTGAAGGTAAGAGACCTTCTGAAGACTGAGCTAGCATTGCTGCAAGGCACAGTAGAAAAGATAAAGGTTGTAGCAGAGGAGGCACTGGGGGGAGGGGAGAGAAAGGTGCCATCAACCCCAGAAATGGAGCTGGAGAAGGACGAAGAGGTGATGCTGGAGGCAGCAGCTCCTCCTGTATTGAAAGCACACCTAGTGGTTGTAAAGAAAATAAAAACCCAGCAGCTGAAGGTTCCCCAAGGAGAGGAGCAGCCCCTCCCCAGGTCGTGGAGCACCCTATGGTCTGCCCCTATACTCAGGCTGAGCTGGTGGATTTGGGCTCCCTGTTTAGGCAGAAGCCCTCGGAGTCAATATTAGCTTGGCTCCTGCATCTGTGGGACTTAGGGGTGGATGGAATTGTTCTGTCGAGGTCAGAGATGGGAAAGCTGTCTTCTGTGACAGTGCAGCCTGCCTTGAGGTAGTGATTACAAAATGCACATCAGACCCCAGGGAGTCACTCCCTTCTGGACTGGCTCATGGCTGCACTTTGTGCTGTGTGGCCCAATCCAGGTGATCTACCATCCTCTCCTGTTAGATGGCAGACATATGCTGAACTCCAACAGGTGCTACCAGACCTAGGCATGAGAAATGCCATCTATAGTCCAGAGAATTATGGCCCAGATGAAGAGATTTTCACTACTGGGATGAGAAATATTGTACTTCAAATGTCTCCTACATCCCTCTTTGGGTCTCTAGTGGCCATTCTTTCCCCTCACTTAGGCCATCCTGTAACTGAGGTGACATGTACAGTAGCAGACCTAAGAGAAACCGAAGCAACGAGAATCCAGAAAGAAATAAGACCTGTTACTCACAAGAAGAATTTGCAGGGCCCCATGAAGGTTATGAGGACCCAGATGTGGGTTGATTTAATACGGGCAGGAGCAGATGAAAGGAAATTAGATGGAAAGTCAAATAGGATCTTACTAGAGCTATGGCAACAGTTGAAACCAGAGCAGCAGTTCCAGCCCTTAAGACCAAAGAGGCAGAGATCAGAGA
Organism: Smutsia gigantea; assembly: GCA_032199065.1. Classification (NCBI taxonomy): domain Eukaryota; kingdom Metazoa; phylum Chordata; class Mammalia; order Pholidota; family Manidae; genus Smutsia; species Smutsia gigantea. The sequence continues at coordinate 566,886 of JAVSCE010014840.1, forward strand.
CAGAGCCACGAGTCCGGCCTGTGTGTTTACAAGACTTCCTGCTGGACAACGAGCCAATCTCACTTGAGCCCACACAGGAAGGTGATTGGGGAACACGGTTTGACTGAGGGGAAGCTCAAGGTATCTGCCCTGAGGGACCAGGGGGTACCGGAGGCCACATGTTGAAATAGCTATCCATTGGTCCCCAGTGAACATATAATGTGTTCTGGCTCTGGAGGACACTGGGGCTGAATGTTTACTGATTCATGGTAACCCTGAACAGTTCCCTGGGACCCCCACTATCTTAGATGGATACAGGGGGAAGGCTATCAGAGTGAAAAGAGCCCAAATCCCTTTGGGAATAGGGCATCTACCTCCAAAGGAGTATACTGTGTATATATCTCCTGTCCCTGAGTATATTTTGGGGATTGATATCCTGCAGGGTCTATGGTTGCAGACCACTGCAGGTGAGTCCAGAATGAGAGTACGTGTGGTGAAGGCAGTTCTGAGGGGACATGCTTGGCACCCACCCATAGCTTTGCCTGTACCTCGGCGGGTGACTGATACCAAACAATACAAACTGCCTGGATGGCATAAAGAGATTGGGGAAACTCTCCAGGAGCTGGAAAAGGTGGGTATTATAGAGCCCACCCATAGTCCTTTCAATTCCCCAGTGTGGCCAGTAAAAGAGCCAGATGGCTCGTGGTGTATGACTGTGGATTACAGAGAACTGAATAAAGTTATACCCCCTATGCATGCTGCTGTCCCCTCTATGGCAGGCTTGATGGAGACCCTCAGCCATAAACTAGGAACATATCATTATGTGGTAGATCTTGCTAATGCCTTCTTTTCCATTGACATTGAGCAGGAAAGTCAGGAACAGTTTGCCTTCATGTTGGAGGACGGCAATGGACTTTGACGGTCCTTCCACAGGGATACCTCCACAGCCCCACCATCTGTCATGGACTTGTAGCCCAGAACTTGGCTACATGGGAGAAACTGCTAGCAGTGTGGTTGTACCATTATATTGATGATATTATGCTCACATCCAATTCTCTTTCAGATATAGAAGGTGAAGCACCTAGACTGCTCCAACATTTACAGGAGAAAGGATGGGCTGTGAACAGCACCAAGGTTCAGGGACCTGGTTTGTCTGTCAAACCCTTGGGGGTCGTCTGGTCAGGTAAGAACAAAGTTATACCAGAAGCAGTTATAGATAAAGTCCAGGCCTTTCCTACCCCCACAACTGTAGCATTGCTACAAGAGTTTCTGGGTCTTCTAGGCTATTGGAGAGTGTTTATCCCGCACTTGACACAAATTCTGAAGCCCTTATACCCGTTGGTATGAAAGGGCATCAGGTGGGACTGGGATGAGACATGTGCATCTGCCTTTACTACAGCAAAACAGGAAGTCAAGTCCATGCAGGCCTTGAGTGTGATAGACCCATCAAGGCCCTGTGAGCTGTACGTTCATGTGACTGAAGATGGTTATGGCTGGGGTCTCTGGCAGCGGTTTCAATGAACTCACCAACCCGTTGGGTTCTGGTCACAACTCTGGAAAGGGGCAGAGCTACGATACACTTTGATAGGAAAACAACTGGCTGCCGTGTATCACACCTTACTGGCTACAGAACCCATCACTGGAATGACTCCAATAAAGGTAATAACCACCTATCCCATCTTGGGGTCGGTACTAGACTGGACCCAAAAACCAAAGAGTGGTGTGGCACAAACACCCACACTAGCCACGTGGGGTGCTTACCTACAGCAGCGTAGTGTCCTCTCTAGTAGCCCCTTGAGTGAAGAACTCCTACGCTTGTTGGGGCCGGTGACATATACTAGTGAAAAGCTGGAAAAACTTGCTTTTGAACCATTAGTAGCAGAGAGTCCCTATCGGGAGGGAAGGGCCCCGATACCCGAAGATGCATGGTACACAGATGGCTCCAGCCATTGGCAGCCCCAAAATGGAGGGCCATACCTTTCCATCCTAAGACTGAGACAATGTGGATGGAAGATGGTGAGGGGAAGAGCAGCCAATGGGCAGAGTTGCGGGCCGTGTGGCTTGTGATCAGCCAGGGGCCCTCCCCTATAGTTGTCTGCACTGACAGCTGGACTGTTTATCAGGGCCTGACCCTGTGGCTACCAACCTGGTACCATGCCAACTGGCTGGTTGGTCACAGACCCCTCTGGGGGCAAGAATTGTGGCAAGACTTACGGGCCTGTGGTCAGACTAAAATAATTACAGTATACCATGTGAAAGGTCATTTGCCTCTGGCATCCCCAGGAAATGATGATGCAGATAAATTGGCCCAGATATGTTGGTTAGAAGGAAAGCCTGCCTCTGATGTAGCCCAACGGCTACATCAGTGTTTGTTGCATGCGGGGCAAGACAGTGGGCTGTAGCCCATTGGTGGGGCTTGTCTTTGACCTTCAAAGAAGTTACTAGAGCCCAGCAGGAGTGTGTCATGTGCTCCAAAAGGGACTTACACCAAGTTCCACAGCAACATGGGACAATAGCTAAGGGGCTATACCCCTCATCCGGTGGCAGATAGACTATATTGGGCCTCTACCTGTGTCAGAAGGATATTGGTATGCAATGAACTGTGTGGACAAAGCTACTGAACTTCTGGTTGATTTTCCTACATGTTGTGTAGACCAACAGATGACCAAAAGAGACCTGGAGCATCTCTTTGCTGCCTATGGCCGACCACAGGTAATTGAGAGTGATCAGGGCACCCATTTTACTGGACATACACTGCAAGAATGGGTGCGACAGCTGGGAATCAAATGGAAGTTTCATGTGCCATACAATCCTACTGCAGCAGGCAGGATAGGGAGACACAAGGGCTTGTTAAAATCCTGACTAAAGTCAGATACCAATAGTCTGTGGGGATGGTCAGTCCACTTATGGACTGTGCTACGGTGTTCGAACGAGAGAACCTGAAATGGAGCGCTGAGCTCCACAGACATGTTAACACATATGGCTGCCTCCCCTATAGAACTGCAAGTACAGACCAAGGAAGAATCACTGAAGCTGAGATTCAGCCACCAGAATAACATCTTGCTGCCAGCACCAACTGCCCTGAATCCCGGAGACTCCATTGAATGGACATGGCCTTGGACCTTTTGACACATGGACCAACGATGGCTGGGTCTCCTGGCACCTTGGGGACAAGGCCTGGAAGCTGGCCTCCTGTGTATTCCTGGAATAACAGCAGAGTGGCCAACCAAGGTCACAGTAGTATATCCTGAACAGCCAGAAGGTAAAAGCATCTTACTGGGGAGTTTTGTTTTATCATTATGGCCAGTGCATGCACGTCCAGTAGCACTATATATAGGCCCTTCAGTATCCCCCACAGGGAAAGGAGTAAAAGTATGATGTACTAGACCTGGAAGGGGCCCCCTTCCTGCTACAGTCCTATCACAGCACCATTCTCTTGCATACATCCTACCTGATAGACAAGATTTGCCTATGTTGGTGGCATTAAAACATGTGTCTTATTGCCACTAAGTCCTTGTGGATTGGGAACTTCCTCAGGCTTGAGGATTATTATAATTTTTGTTATTAGGAACCTCTTCTGGCTTGAGGATTATTATAATTTTTGTTACCTGTATCAAAATCTTGCTGTATCTTAATTTTTATTATCTCTAAGTTGTTGTTATCTCCTTTTGTTATTGTGGAATCTGGTTACAGTGCTCCAGCTTTCTCGCACATGGACCATTGTGGAAGATTAAAAGCTTGTAGATTGTAAGGCAAGAATCCTGGAGGGGTGGAGTGTGGGGAAGTTGGGGTTCCTATGACCAGGATCCTCACTGAACTTAAACCACCTGATGATGTAATTGGCCTGTTGCTAGGCTACCGCTTCCGCACCTTTAGGCAATAAGCTATTATTGTGGTATACAGAGAGCTCAGCCCAGTGCTCTGGGCGGAGGCAGAGATGCTAGTGCTCGACCTACCAGCAGGAGAGCAAGCCAGGTAATAAACCCTTTCACCCCAATTGCTGTCAATTTCTTTGGTCACATTGAATCCATAGCGATCTTGCCTGGGGCTGAAATCCATTGGCAAGACACCATACTAAAACAGTAATTGTCATAACGTGTCATTTTCATGTAATTATTTCATACTTTGTCTTCAGCCTTCTTCCAGGGCAGTCTGTATGTCATAATTGGAAAACCTTGTGAACCATTCTTCTATGACTAATACTTTCTTTGCAGACTAATCATAAAGAATAATAGTTCATTTTTAAGATATTCAAACATATTTTATGATTGAAAAGTTTCTTTTGCCAAATTAACTAATTTGACATTTACAACAATCCTTTGAGATAAGCATGGCAACTGTTAGTTTCTCCATTTTCTAGAATCAAAAAAATGAAGCAAGGAAGGTAGGAGGTGAATTAGGGCAGGGATATGGGACAAGCATTGTGATTTACTTCTCCTGCTTATGATGAAATATGCCAAGATATAAACAGTATCGTAAGAACATGAGGGACTCCATCTGAAAGCTAATATTCCTTTTTTATAAATCAGGGAGTTAGGAGGTAAGATTCCAAACATATTCTTTGGTAATCAGACAATAACCCACCCTATTGTAAGGCAGGGCAAGCAGTCCCAACCGATATGTTCCCAGTGCTTGAGGGAAACCACTATCTTGGAGAAGAACAAGATCAATAAATTCCTTGTGTAAGTTTATCTTACATAATTATCTAGAGGACTGACTGTAGATAGTGACGTAAGGGCACTCACTGGAGAAAGACATCATAAGAACATGAGACCACACGTCAAGCTTACACCACCACCCCCTCTGCCCTTTGCCCCATTCTTCAAAGCCTTAAAAGACAGAATCCTAAGCCCTTAAGTGTGCCTCCTCTGTGCGACTGCCTGCAAACTCCCCTTTATTTGGGTGAGTACTTTTAAATAAAGCCTTCTTACTGATCAACTTACTGCATTTTTGTCTCTGCCTTCTTCCAGTGTTGTCTTTGTCACTTTTCTATTTCATTCTGTTTTCCAGACTTAAGCACAAGTCTTCACTCAGTCTCTGTTTTACTTCAGAGAAATAGGGAAGGGTTACTGAGAGCTCTGATATGGGTTTGCAAGTTCCTTTCACCTGAGTGACTCAGACAGGACGGCAACATATGATCATGCTCTTTAGTAGCCTGCCCCAAAATCTACTTTCTTTGCCTTTGGGAAGTTCTCAGAGCATGAATCTCACTCCCTCCAGTACTCTTCAGCTTCTTCAGATCATGGGGTAGTAGGGGCTTAGGCCCCATGCCATGCAGATCCAAGCAGACACTGAATGCCAGGTGACCCTGGCTTTAGGAGCTGGCAAGGGATTTGCCCTATGCAGAGCAGGAGTTCAATGAGCTTCCCTTTCCTTTCTCTCTCTGCCTTGCTCTCTGCTGCCTGCAAAGCAGCTGTCATTCCCTGATACTCTCGCTTTAATGCATTCCTTCCTTACCTACACTGGTCCAACCTGCTCAAGAATTCTTTCTCATTCAGAGTCAAACCCTCCCCCATCCAGGTTGCAGTTTCTCCTAGTGGTTCACCTAGTGTGCAGGAAGACCCCCCAGAAGCAACTGCCCAGCAACAGAAGGAAATAGAAATGAAGGGAAAGAAGCAAGGATGGAAGAAAACAGAAGTTAGAGAAATCTGCTAGCTAACTGATATAGTTAATGTAGTTTCTACATAAGGCAGATAGAACTCTCATACAAGTCTGCCCGGTAGCTGCTTAAGGATGACTTTGCCTGCTGAAGCATTTTATCTCCTTGTTCCATCTGAAAGAGAAATTCAAACTCCAGCTTCATTATAGGCTCTCATCTTTACAAGCTGCATATCATATAGGAGATAGTTATCAGTTTTCGTTTCGGCACCTGTCCTTACTGCATCAATAAACTACTTTGAAAAGTTGAGAAATTCCATAGAGAAGGCCTGCAGGCACCAAACATCTGGTTGGAGCGATTTGTTGACCAAATTGACAGATATCAGATGCTTGGTTTGGACTATACACAAGCCCAGTACTTGTTTTCTGTGACCTTCTCTGCATCTCCCATTGTCTCCTGAGAAAGCGTTCTCACAAAAACGATCCCTACATATTTAAATGTGTGAGACGTTCATCAAAAATGAATTTTGCTGGTGTTAGTCTGGTTACAACCTGCTCTTCATCTATTTGCTTGTTGAATTGGGAGGGGAGGGGATGGCTGGGAGAAGCCCGAAATGTTGTTTTATTGTTTTATTTCATAGCAAAAGGAGGTATAACCTTGCTAAGAGGGTGACAGATTCAGTTATAGTCAACCAGTACTTGACAGGTTTTATCAGAAAACCAAACAAGGAAAGAGTATGTATGTCTGCTACCAGCTGTCACAGTATTGAACAATGAATGTTTGATGAAGCTGACCTGCAAATACATCTCTGAGAAAGTCAGCTTTAAGTAGCAACTAGCTGACAAAATTAACAAGAAAAGGCCTTGGTAGAGGATATCAAAAGAAAAGAAAACAAAACAAAAAAAGGCAACCAAAAATCTCCCAGTTCCTTTATTTGCTTAGGTGTATATTGAAAGAGCCTCCACGTAAGGCAGAATTTGAAATGCAGTTGCAGTGTTGTTAAGATAAATACACAGTCTTCATCTCAGCCTCTATTGAAAATGCAGTTTGGATAACTGTCAGGTTTTCCAAGTTAGTCCTGCTGTGACAAAATGGAAACTGGCCTGCTGGAAGTGTGAGGGTTCAGTTGTGCTTCTGAAGCAGCTGCTGGCTTCTTGCTAACAGGACAGGGGACAGAGAAGTAGCCAGTGTGGAGCACGTGATGGGACTCTCCCAGTTGCCTTACCCAACAGAGGCCAGGCCCAGGTTTGGTTTCCCTGTTCAAAATCATTTTTTCCTGAAGCCTGAAGAACAAAAAAAAAAAGTCTCACTGAACCAACAAAAGACCTCTAGCTAAAGGTTTCTTTCTCTTTCCCCAACCTCTTCCCTCCCAAGCCAGAATCAGTGGCATTTTCCAAATTCAAGACACAATGCCATATGATTATTTTAAGCTATACAATAAATGCAATTTCTCTCAGAAGCTTACGGAAATACTTCAAATTAGAGAAGAACCAAGTATTAGTAAAATGACACTAGAGGTAAACCAAAAAATGCTTTCCTCATCCCTCCTCAGTGTTTTCACAGTACTTTCCAGATGCTTCTGTTACTAAGCTCGAGTTGCAGCGTGACTTGGATTATTTTGGTATGTATGTGAATCCCTGATGACAGCATCTGATCTTATTTCACCTTCCTTTCTCTTAACTCTCGCTAATGCTGGCCAGTGCTGATAGCGTATTCAGGGAGTAAGGGTGGAATCGATGATAAACCCAGAAATGATTTTAGAGATTCCATTGAACCAGACGTGGCCATCCCAGACAGAATCCTACAGCCCTGACAATATTACTCTAATGGTATTATTTTATCATTAAAAGAAGAAGCAGAAGAATAAGTCTGCTAACAATGGAAGAAAGAAAAGATTACATCCCACACTTTCTGTTCAGCCAACTGAAGCAGAAAATTCAGGAAGGAAATTCTACATCCATATCCCCAGATAGAGGTGTTAATAAAATGTAATATATAATAATTAAACTATCTTTCAACCCAATAATGAATTTTCACATGTACACTTTCCTTGTGAACTTTCATTCTGTTCATATATTTTTGAGCTCATTTCATGATAGGATCTAGTATTTTACAGTGAATAGAGTGGTGTTATAAATATAAATTATGTGTTCTGTCAATCTGAAAAAGCCACAAATATTATCTACTGGGGTTTCTTTCTTCTTATCTCTGCCTCTCCAAATTTTTCCAATCCATATTACGTTAAAGAATTTTGAAAAAATTTTTAAATCTGTTCCATTATTTATCTATTTTCAGAGTGGTGAATAAGGTTTAATCTTGGCAATAGAGATACAGAGATGAAAAATGTCTATGATGGATTCAGTAAGTAAGAAATGTCTGAAACCTAAATGATCCTTTAGGCTGCAGAGATGGGGGTCTCCGTATGTACTTGAAAGGGTAATAGTTGACTATCATTTGAATATTTGCTATTAAATATATGAAGAAGGGAGCAGTTGGAAAAAATTAACGCATTTATATAAACAAATGTTAGGGGACAATATTCCACAAAAAGAACCATGACAAAACTATATGCTATGGAGATCAGTAAAAAGAAACAGAGGAAAGGGAAAGGGTTAACCTTACCACTGCTGTTGTGTAGAAATGAGAATAGGAGAAAAGACCTGCTAAGAAGGCTGACATCTATCTTTATTGTGATAACCGAGATACAATTTGAATATCCAAATGGCCAATATCAGGAGCAAACGTGGGGACAGCTCAGGTGGTTCACTACAATCCCAGACCTCCAGAAGAGGGAAGAGGAGAAGGAGGAAGAGCAGTTGTAGTTATGAAGAAAAAAGAATAAATGGTCAAATGCAGTTAATAATGATTGTGGGTATATGTGTCCTTTAAAGTAGAGTTCGATAAACCACTGTGAAAATGGAGCAACACTATATTTTAATACTGACCTTTGTCTCCCTCTGCATCATGGGTGTCTGTAGCTGTATCACAAATTCACACCACATTTCTGCAAACAGGGTATGTAGTGTGTATGTAGCAGATCCTCTTGCAAATCTAGCTGAACCAGAGATTCAATTACACATACAGTCCAAACCTACCCCTAGAGCTTTGCACTCAATGAGGAAAATGTGGTCTCCCATTAATATGATCAGTGTAGTGAACCATATGATCCAGCAATCCCCCCTCTGGGTATACATCTAAAGCAAATGAAAACTGGGTGTTGAAGAGATATCGGCACTCCCATTTCATTGCAGCATTATTCGTAATAGTCAAGGTATGGAAACAAGGAAACAGCCTAAGTGTCCATCAGTTAATAAATGGATAAGAAGATGTGGTAGATATAAACAATAGAATATTATTCAGCCACAGAAAAGAAAGAAATCTTGCTATTTGCAACAACATAGATGGAACTTGAGGGCATTATGCTAAGTGAAATAAACCATACAGAGAAAGACAAATACTGCATGGATCATTTATATGTGGAATCTAAAAAAAGAGTCAAACTCAGGAACAGAGAATAGAAAAGTGGTTTCCAGGAGCTGGAGTGTAGGGGGAAGAGGGTGAGGTTGGTAAAAGGTACAAACTTTTAGTAAGATAAATAAGGTTAGAGGATCTAATGTAGAACTCATGATCACTATGGTTGATAACATTGTGTTGTGTAATTGAAATATGCTAAGAGAGTAGATCTTAAATATTCTCATCAAAAAAAAGATAAATATATAAGGTGATGGTTGTGTTAGTTAACTACCTGGGGTGATCCTTTCACAGTGTATGTGTGTATCATTCATCATCGTGTACCCTTTAAAAAGCCTACAATTTTATTCATTAATTATACCTCAATAAAGCTGAAAAAAATACCAGTGTAGCCAGACTGCCTTTGAAAACAGTGGGGAAACTGAGATATAGAAGTGTAAAGTGAGTTTTTCAAAGTTTAATGGAGAATCAGTGGCTGAAGAAATGGATTCATTTTTCTGTCAGGAAGTTGACATTTATTTTAAAGAATTTATTGATCCCATGCATAAGGTGTGTAAGGACTATTTAATCAAAGTATGGATATGAATATATTTTTTCTGCTTTTCTTCTTGAGCACTGGAAAGAAAGTCATTGGGGAAATATGACTGATTTCTACAATGCATTGGCTGAGAAATCATTTAGGTGGACTTATTGCCTTTACTCTGAGTATGGTTATGCATAAAAATGTATATATATACATACACACACACATTTATTTATAGCACTATTTACAGCACAGGTTGATTTCATGCAATTATGATAGAAAATATAACCTTAAGAGAGAGCTCACAATTGTCTGATTATTAATAAAACATCCAAAGGTAGCTGCCATAAAAATTATTTGAATGGAACAGACTAAATTTGTAGAGAAGCCCAAAGAACTGGCTGGTAGTATTCATGGATGTTAACTGCTGCTATGGCACGTGTGTTAAGAGAAACAGTAACCTCCTTGGTGATAGGATTTAAAAGGCACCAAGAAAAACCACTATTCCTAAATATCTCCTTTAAATGCTACCTCATATGAAATTCTACCGTTAGAAATCTAACTTGTAAGACTAGAAGGAAATAGTCATTCTTACTGATTGGTGGGAGTACATGTGATTTTATTTTTTTCTTTATATACATTTCTTAATTTTTTCAGATTCTCCTGTGTTGATTTAATCATGATAAAAAATATATTTTAGGAAAATGGCTTTTGAGAAGAGTAACTGTGACAAGTAACCATGTAGTCCCAGAAATTTCTGATATAGAGAGACAAACACATAGTTGACATGTAATAAGTATATGTGTTAGACAAAAATACCCATTTTTTCTTGTTGTTTGGGTCCTTAGCTCCACAAGTTGTTGGGTCAAATTTCCTTCAGGTAATGACATATTTTCAGCAGTTTTCAGACTTGAGTAGACATCTGACTCATCTTGTTCCTAAATCTTTGGACAAGCATGATTTTTGCCCTTTAAAGGTGGGTGAAGCAAGAGGAAGAGGAAGCTGGGGAAATCTACAAATAACCCTGCTGTTTTCACAATGTTGTCCACATATAAAAATAACCAGAATTGATGAGAAGAGTGGTTCTCAAGCCACGTTCCACTGATTCACAGGTTCAATGTCCTGAGAAGGGACCACTGGGAGGGGGAAAGGACAGTCCTTGTTAATGGGTAGTTTCTAGGCCCCTCACCTCAACTTCAATTAGAGCAGTTCAGTGTTGATTAGTTCATTATATTGACACCTCACATAATATTTCACTTGAAGAAGGGATTCCACTTGCTGACAGAAAAAGAATAAAAAGGATAAAAAAGAAAGAAGGAAGGAGAGGAGAAAAGGAAGGAAGAGAGGGAGGGAGGAAGGAAGCAAGGAGCTTTATTGGTTTCTAAGTCCTGGTCTGCAGGAAATTTCCATCCCTAAAAGCAAATCATTTGAAAGCCTAAAGAATGGAAAGGTCTGTCTATGTCATGAACTGATAACAGAAAATCTCTGCTCCATTATGCAAATCTAGAGAAAAGAATAGTTTATAAACACCTTTTGTTCGGTCCATCAGGGCACCAGGACCCTGCGTTGCCAAGAGACACCTCCAGAGCAGAAATGAAACACCACGAAGACCCATTTTTACATTAACATCCCCATTTGATTCAGACGTTTGATTAAGATGGAGAGGAGGGAAGAATCAACCTGCTCAGCCTCCAGACTGGAGAAGGCATGACATGAAGAGAAGCTGTATACTCGGTCCCCATCAGAGACAAAGAGTAAAGCAGGCGTTTCATGCCCCAAGTCCCCATTCCTTCCTCTGCTCCATCCCAGCTCCAGGGGTCCCTTACAGCCTCGCCCTTGTGACCTGATGTTCGGAGACTGATAGCTTCTTCAGCCCCTGCACAGATGTCTGAGAAATCAAGCAGAGAGCACTGAAAACAGGATAGATTTGGGGGTCTCACAGGGATGGCATTGTAAAAAAGTAATTTATTTTCACAGAAAAATGAACACAAAGGTCTCATTTGCCATGAAGCCTTCCACCTATTCATCTATCACAAATCTAATCACTTTTATGGAGAGAGAACAAGAGGGAGAGCGCTGTAGCTGAATGCCTCAAAGACCATGAGAACAATGTTTTTATATGCCTGCTCTATACCTAATCTTTCGAGAAAAAAAAAAAAAGGTCGGAAGAGGTATGTGCGAACAGAAGTGCAAATTGTGCATGGATGATTTAAGGCAGATGTTCTTAACACGACCGCGGTGTGTGACACACAGGCGGGTGAGTGGCTTTTGGTTGGGGGAGGGGAGGTGACTGCGCAGGTGATATTTTTTGTAATAAGAGCTGAAGCATCAAAATTCATCAATAGGTATAATTTGTTCGCTATGAATTCCACAAAATGCTAAGTCACTCCTCTAGTAATGTCAATCTTCCTCTACCGAACTTCAGCTTTCCGGAGTGAGAGTAAAGTAAGCGGCCATACAGGCAACCAGGAATTCATTGAGAAGGGCACCCACCCCCACCCCGCCTCTGCTCTCTATCCAGGAACCTTTGTGAGAAGCTACTTGAAATGTCGTGCCAGTAAGGTTTGACTTATTTGTCTGAACTTTCTATTGAAATCTTAGTTTGAGAGTGTTACACCTAAAAACATCACACGTGCCATGGTTGAAGAGCTAAAGACTTCAGATCAACAGGAAAATGTATTTTCCTTGATTTTACCACAATTCCTGAACTGAATGGCTTCAAGTCTGTCCTGAGGACATTTCAAAGGAGGTATAAAGTTAAAAAGAACAGTGCCTGATGCTCTCTGTGTTGTGAAGTCCTTATTAAGATTAGACATTAAGATTGGAAGATGCTGGAAAAGCCTTATTTCTTTCCAAGGTGTGCTGTGATGAGAAAGGACTACCTTTGCACTCTCTAATCACTGCATAAAAAAAACCCTAAAAGGCAATAAACCAGAATCAGGAAGAAATTATTAACAAATGGACTGCCCTTTCATCTGTCCTTTCAATTAGTCTGCCACTGGTTCCTGTCTTACCTCCATATGCCTTTCTTTCGTCTCAGATGACTTGAGATTTCTTTCCCCCTCACACTCCTTCTTAATTCACTTCACACGTTTTTCAGCAACCTACGATACGCCAGCAATTGTGCTAAATATGCTCAGACATACAAAGACTACTCAAACTTTATTCCTCCACCTTCATCTGAAAATCTTGTTCCTTTGCATTTTGTGTCATTAGCTCTAATACCTACTTCTGTTCTTTCTTGGACTGTCCTCTCCTTTCAAAGTCACTTATAAAACTCATAGCAGCTTCCCACATTTAGTTAAGATGTGAACTGACTGTCGTCCCCTCCATCCTCAGCTCCTCTCAGTACCCAGTGTGTTTTCAGCTTCCCTGTGGACCCATTTTTCTTTTTACCAAGGTGTAATTGATATACAACCTTATGCTCAGGTTTCACATGAGCAATACTGCAGTTGCTACATTCCCTCTCGTCCCCACCACATACCCCATTGCAGTCACTGTCCATCAGCGTAGTGAGATGCTATAGAGTCACTACTTGGATGACCCTTTTTTTTTTAACAACCTCGTATCTCAGTTCTTCCTTGACTTCCTCAATTCCAATGAGCTTCATGCTTTCCCCACCCTACCACCCCCACTTCAGTCACCAACTCCTATGACCACACCTTGGACCTGGTCACTCTCAAGACCGTTCTACCACACAGATCACCATATCAGATATCTTACCTCTGACCACCACTTCCTATCTTCCCAGCCTTCTCAGTCACTCACCACAGATACTTAGACTTTATGGATATCTGTGCTCTTTGGACCTCTCATCTTTCTCTCTTACTGCTCCCTGTCTACACTTTCATTCCTCTCCAGTCCAACCCCATAGTCCACTGCATCCGTGATACTATTCAAATAGTCCAAATCGCCCTATGTTCATGTCCTTCCAATACATATGAGACAAAAATATCCAATGCTGAATCATTAAAAGCATCCTCTTAGGGTGGAAGGCAGGGAACTGACCTCTGTTGGAGTTAATCACATAAGCACAAAGATTACTGCTATAGTAGATCTGTGGTCTCCAATCTCAAATTAAAACTCATATATGCCTGGGAATTCCCCGGTGTTTTCTGGTTGGTCAGTATTCCATTTCCCATGGTTTCCATTAAAGTTTTCTCCATTCTTCTCAACTTCACACTATCTCTTCACTCTAAAACATGACTTTGCCTCTTACTTAGCTAAAGAGAAAATAAAAATTCTCGAGTGGAAATTCCCTCAGCTTCTCGTCTCTCTCCATATACAAACTTTCTGTACCTTCTCTCATTTTTCCTCTTCACCTCTTGGGTGTGTCCCTCCCCTTAACTAAGACTAATCTTCCAATCTGTGCTCTGGATCCCAGCATTTCCTCACAGGGACCTTGCTTCATTAATTGCATTCTAATGCAATGTAGCAGTGCAGCTAAGCATGAGGACTCCAGCAGGAGACTGCCTATGTTCAAATCCCAACTCTGCCCCATATATTTATGTGATCTTGGACACATGATAAAATATATCTGTTCCTCAATTTCTCACCTATAAATAAGGAAAGATGACAACTCTCTTTCAAAGCCTAGTACATCTTTCTCACCCCCATTCCTCCTCCTTCACCTGATTTATTCCTAAATTGGCCTCAGAACTTAGCTAGACTATTCTCTTCCAGAAGCTTTCCTTATCCCGCTGACAAATAGATTTCCTGCCCATCCTGTGTGTATACTGAACCCTTTGCTTATCCTTAGCAAAGTACGGATCATTCTGTATTGTAATTTCCAGTTTATAGCCTTATGTGAACGACTGTATAAGTTCAGATAGAACCATAACAACCTTCTCCTACCACCCTTTTACTCCAACTGCTTTTAGCTTCCTTGCAGCTATCAGGAAAGTGTGGTAAAGATTCCCACTAGAGCCATGGGATAAAATAACAAAATCTCATATATCTGACAGGAATAAGCTTTCAGATAAGTTTGTATAGGTCAAATTCTTCTTCATATTGCAATATCATTACCCCAATACCAAAACAACATCTTTTCCATTATAAGCAATAGGAGACCATTATTAGGAGGAATAATTTGAAGATATTTGCATTCATAATAGACATCTGGTGATCTCATCTTCCTCCTGTAAGTCTTCTCTGTGCATTAGCATGCACCACCAACCAATCAACACCTAAAAGCTCCCTTCAGGTTCAAAGCCCTCCAGATGACTTATCTCCAGGACTATCCTGAGTCATGTTCTTCAATAATATTAATTTTTAATACACATTAAATGATACAGGTTGTGCATATCAAATATAAGAAAAACAATACCAAATCTGTCAAATGATGCTCCAATCATAGTAAAAGCCTTGAAAATATTCAAGGCACAAATCAATAGAGGTCAAGGGGTGGCGGAGGAACCATCATGAAAACCATTATCTAAGGACTTTTCAGAGGAACAAAAAGGATAAAAGAATACAGCATAAACAGTGAGATCTGGGTTCAAGATGACCACTAAAACCCATTGGCTCTGGAGTTAAGTGCCCACCATCGATTTATATAAGTCTCCCCAGAAGAAGAAAGGAAGGAGGGATGGGAAGAAAGGGCAATGTTAACTAAGAAGGAAAAGAAGGAGGAAGGGAAAGAAATAAAATGTTGGTCCTTGCTCTCTATGAGTTCATAGTCTAGTGGTAAGTGAATGTATATTATGACAACTACTAGCCAAAAATACGAGCAAGATGTTAGAGAGACACAAGGTAAGGGGCAGGGAAGAAATCATCCGCTTCCTCCTCATCTTTACCATCCAGGGAACTATCTTCATTAAGAAATTATTCTAAGGAAGCAATCAGACTAGAAAGCTATATTTTGGGTCATGGGAGGCAGCACTCACTTTGGAACACCTGGCAAAAATACTATCCCCTTCCACCAGTGTACACACATCCTCAACACGCAGGAAGAGGCTAAGGCAATGGGCTTTGGAGTCAGCCATACCTGGGCTGAAATTCCATTGTCCACTGTCCATCTATGTGATCTGGGGCAAGCTGCATACCTACCCCATGCCTCCACTTCCTTGTCTGTAAAACTGGGTATAGGTAAGACATCTACGGCACAGGCTTATTATGAGAATTCTATGAAATAGTCATAAATAAATGCTTAACACTGTGTCTCCTGTTGTTATTGTTTAAATTATTCCTTTTTTCCCAAGGTTTCCTTTGATGCATGGTTTGACCAAAGTTTAAAATCAGAGGGCAGAAGGCCTCTCATAGACTGTGACTACCTACATTGCCCCATGCAGGAAGGTACTTTATATTCATGGTGTCTAGCTCAACATTTTTGAAGGAACTAATGTGTGCAATCTTCCTTCAGGATCTGGCTCCACACCTACGAAGAGGTGTGGAAGAAGATATGAATTGGCTGAGCATGAACAAAATTTGAGGATGCTTCGTGGTGTTTAATTACCTCAGTACATGTCTGAACTTGCATGGTTATGAGCTAGAAAAGAAAGCTAATGCTATGAGGAAATCTAGCAGACATGCATTTTGCTTCATCCATCATTGAAAGATAAGGTAGTTAAGCTTTTTTGATAGTTTACAGAGTCCTGTTTTCAACTGCTGAGAAGCAGATGACCTCAGTAACAAGGGGATTATAAAACTGGTTACTACAATTTTGCAAAGGTTCCTACTATTCTCCCTTTATTATATCTAAAACGCTACTGTTTACACTTTCTTTTTGGCCCTTAGTAGACCATAAATGTCCACTGGGGGAATAAATACTTTAAACTATTATCAGACACTTGTGCCTTAGAGTTAATGAATGTCAGAGCCTGTCCTGAGAATGTGTTTTGAGAAGTCAGGCAGAAGAGAGGAAGTACCAGGTCACTAAATTCCCGAAAGTATGAGAACACAAAGCTACTCAGGAGAAAGGAGATTTTGACCCAGGAGATTGAGTGCAGTAAACACCGAGTTGGAGCACTTATTTCATCATGGTGCTAGCAGCAGGCCTACTCAGAGGAAACAGATGGAACATTTTTTAACAAATGTACCATGCTTAATCTCAGCCTAATGGTGCATCATCTTGAGAATGTCGGTGGAAACGTTCCTGAAGCATTTTGAGTCTCTGGAGAAAGAAAATTTTTAGATGGATAGATAGATATAGAGATAGGTGATTGATAGATAGATATAGAGATAGATGATAGATTTTTCCACTTTAAAAATAGATTGTCTTTTTAATGTTCTGGCCATTCAGCAACTAATATTTTGAACAGTATTAGTATTTGGGCAGGTTGCTTATTCATTTAAACTGCAAGCTTTCTGATGAAAATTGCAGCAATATTCGTGTATTAAAGTTTGTCAAATGACATTATCTCTCTGAGCTTGCGACATTACATTGCAAAGTTATTAAATCGGAATTATTTATCATTTTTAACATTTAGACATTTTTGTCACCTTAGTATTACATGTCTGTATAATATCTCTTTATATATGAGTCCAAATTTGTTCAATACAGAGTTCTTGTCCTAGAATACTCAAGGGCTATCCACATGAAGTGCCTTGTTTTGTGAGAAGGTAACCAAGAAATGTGTCTGTGCTCACTTTCCTCTCTAGGAGGCGACAATACTGATGGCCACCCCCCCAGGGACTGCAAGTATCACATCAGGAGGACCGACAGAGGTAACGCATGTATGTGCCTGTGCTTTGTAAACTAGAGTACCCTGCATTTTTAGTTTTATGAATGTTTTATATGTTATGTACAGAAATATAAAATTCATAGGTTTCTATGTATAGGTATAAAACTTGGTCACTAAATTCTCCATGTAAAAAACCTAATCTCTGCATGTGAAAAAACATGGTCACAAAATTCTCTATGTTCATATTTAAAACATGGTCATTAATCAATCTCTATGTACATGTATAAAACATGTATAAAAGCAAAAGTGAAACAAAGAAATGACTGCGTCAGCCCTCAATTCCTCAAATAATACATCCTGCTTCAGCTCCCTGGTCGTGGCGCTTATCATTGGCTGGTTCACTATGGTAAGATGGGACTACAGTGTCTAAAGGAACCTATATGCTACAGCACATGCATACATGTCTCTTATTCAATGATACACATCGGAGTCCAAATGCCGCCTCTAGAGGGGTTATCCATTCTAAACAGCCACCATCCCACTAATCACTCTCTGTGCAAAATCTGTTTTATTGCCTTTGTGGCACTTTCTATAATCTGAAATATCTTCTTTATTTTTTTACCTTGTGCATTGTATGTCCATATCAACTCCCCTATCCCTGACCCTACACAGATACACAAAACATGAACACAAATTCCTAAAGAGTAGGGGATTTGATTTTTCACTGTTACATTTCACCTGGAATAATATGTGGAATCATATTTAATAGACATCAGATAAATTATCATTGATCAGTTCTCCATGTAAAAAACACTGAATAAGTATGCATATAAAACACATGACCTCTGCATGTTACATGAGTTATGTGTTTATCTCCATAGTATCTGCTGACATCACACACTGTATCTTTTTCTAGAATATTGAAAGTACTGGATCAATGACTCTATTCTGACCCTGATTTCTCTCTGACAATCCAGGCACTGGGTTTTGAAGTATTGAGGCCATTTCCCCAGAGTGGTGGAAATACGAACTAACAGACTGTGAACTGCCAAAAATCTCCTTCTGGCTCAGTTGGAACATTGCCAGTGACAGTAATGTTGACAGTTTTCACTTCAGAAAAATAGGTATAATGTGATTTCAGTTATTCATCTCCTCCAGTTGATGGGTGGAATTCTGAACACTGTTTTTAGACACTTGGTGAGGAATCCGTAGTCATCCATTTCTTCCTCCCCCAACAAAGCTGCCATCACCCTGTCGAATTTGAAGACTCTTCCACTACAGCAAGAACAGACAAGTTTTTGTCAGCTTACTTCTAGACTGGCTTCAGGGTACACAAGTATCAGGAATTACTCACACCCACTCCCATCATCCCATCAGCATTGTGATTATAAAAGCACCTTTGTTCCTGTATGTACATGGATCTTTACTCCTGTTCAAAGTAAGGTTTGGCAATCTTGTCAAACACAGCATGTCTCATCCCACTGTTTTTCCGTGGTATACCACAACTCTTAAGATATGGTTGATGGTCTGCTGACGAACATAAATTACACCAAAATAAAAGACAACATATGAGAGGTAATCTGTAAATAGTAGACTCCCCTTCTCTTGCAGGGTAAAGAGATAACAGTAAAGTTAAGGAGTAGGTATTTATGTTATCTGAATAAGAATAAAGATACTATGTTGGTTTGTAAGGATACTATTGGAAGGTGGTTGTTCTAGTAAATCATTAGGAAAAATCTCCCGGGTGTCAGAGGCAGTGACACTTTACATCAACTCTGATGTAAGTTCAATATCTACTACTCCTTGATATATAACCTAAAAGTTGGTACATGGGATGATTCATCTTATATTCCAACTTGATGGGGCCACATTACACCCAGATATTTGGTTGAACATTATTTCTGGGTGTATCTGTGAGGATGTTTCTGGATGAGATTATTATTTGAATCAGCAGACTGAGTAAAACAGATGGCCTTCCCCAGTGCAGGTGGACATCATCCAATCTTTTGAGGACCTGAAAAAATAAAAAAGAAGCAAGAAGAATTCACTCTCTGACTTCCTGCATTTGAGCTGGGACATCAGTGTTCTCCTGCACTCAAACTGGAACATCCACCATCAGCTATCCTGGTTTAGGCCTTCAGACTTAGACAAAAACTAAGTTTCTAGCTCTTCTGGGTCTCTGGCTTGTGGTTGGAAGATCATGGGATTTCTCAGTTTTCATAATCATGTAAGCCAATTTCTTATAATCAATCTATTATCTATGCCTCTATTTACCTATCTTCTATCTACCTGTGGAGAGAGAGGTATTTCCTATTGAATCTACTTCTCTGGAAAACTCTTGACTAATACAGGGCATATATATGGTCCTTGAGGTACCCACAGACTTAAAAAAAACTACACTCAATCATGTATCTTTAAAAGAATTACCTATGGCCTAGAACATGATCTTTGATTCCAATTTTAAATAGTTGAGTAAAGAAGTTTGTTTTACCTTTCTCCTCTTCAGAATCACCAAAGAGCAGCAAGAAGATTGAGAAACAAAAATTCAAATTCATCCTTGCCAAATCTGGCAGATTCTATAACACAAAATCAAAAATTCAAGGAAAGGCTAACAAATGCATTGAAGGTCCAAGATGGGCCACAAGAAGAGGCTGCTTATGGTTGTGGATCCCAGATACAATCTCAAGGAACAGTTCTCCAAAATCATTGGCCCAAATCAGGGAGGTGAAACTGAAAGTCCCCTGTCTGGAACAATGGGGTGAGAATAACTTTCCTGGAGCAAAAGTAGTAGTAAGTCTCAAGAAACACACTGGCCAGTCATATATGCAGAGCACAGTTTATCTGTGAGGGTAGAGGAGAAGAAAGACTCAGAACTGTGAGTAGTTCTGCAGGCTCAAACTTAGTTAGGAAAAGTAAAAGCTAAGAAATTGCTCTCACAATACTTCTTTAAGTGGTTTTCTTGCACACTAGAATATGATTTTTATTCTTCCTACCATATGAACCTCCACCAATACACCTCTTTGAAATTATGAAATACTGATTATCAGTAGGCACAGGAATTATATGAAGATACTATGAGAAAAAAATGAAGACAGTAAAGGGGAAAAATAATAGCAAAGGAATAAAACATGCTCTGTAGACATTGCTGTGAATATATGAAAATTTTGATTGAACATAACAGGAAACTTTTTTGAACTATATACAAGGCAAGAACATTAAGTACATGTACTAAAAATTGGAGAAGATATAACATGGGCAAAAGAATAAAACATGAGCAGACAGAGCTCAAGAAATAGGAAAAATAAAATAATCACACAAAAGAAAGCCCAGTTAAAAGGAGTATAAATGAGCATAGATATTTATGAAGACACATTAACACACAGGGTATAAAATTTGAAAAAAAGGAAATTAGGTAATAGAGAAATGAACAAAAAATTAAAGAAAACTGCAGAAGAAATTATTCCTTATAGCAGCTTAAAATTTAGATGTATTAAATACTTACAGTGAAAAATGAAAAAAGTCCTATAAACAAATATGAAAGATATTTTAAATAATATCAAAGCAAGCAGCATTTCTAAACATATTCAAAACTATGAACTCCAAAAAAATGACAAACTATATAAAACTCAGAAGTTTCTGTATAACAAAAATATTTTTTAGAGTAAGTTCAAAAAATGACAAATATCATTAAAATCAAAAGTTAAAAAAGGACAAATGAAAAAGTGGGAAGAATGTTTCAACTCACATCACAAATGCCTGATGTCTTTAATATGTAAAGAGTACCTACAAACCAGTAGGACTAACAACCCAAAAGAGAGAGGGGAAAGGGTATAAAAGGGAAGATCACAAAAAGTTAAATATAAGAGACTCTTAAAGATATGAAGCAATGTTTTACCTCACTAATAATAAAGAAATGCCGAGATAGAATTTTTCTGTAAGTTCAAATATCAGTTTGGTAAGACACTGTGTTGATGAAAGTGTGTGAAACAGACATTCTCATACATCAAAGACTGATACAATCTCTTCGAAAAACAATTGATGAAGATCTATCAGAATTTAAAATACAAATTTCTTTAATCCCAGAAAAAACACATCTAGGTATTTCTACTATTAATGTAGCTAAAATAATACATGGCTAAGATAATGTATTGGCAAGGATTATTTGCAATGTCAAGGATTATAAATAACTAAAGGTGCACCTATAGAGTCATTAATAAATGATATATCTTTACAATGCAATATTATGCAGCTTTACAAAGAATTAAGTAGCTCTATATAGATTTATTAGGATGATCTATAAGGTTAATTCTCAAGTGAAAAAGAAATGTGAGAGAATTTAAAGTATATTGTCATTTACAAGAGTCTATGTTTGTATGTGCATAGAAAGTCTTCGGAAGATTTCACTAAAAACAAGTAAAGATATTTACTTCTGAGAACCAAGGTGGCCAGAGGACAAGAATAAGAGATGTATTCACTTTCCAGTGCCTTTTGAATTGCGTTTCATGGATATATGAACACGTGGGGCTCTTTGGGAGTCCTACCAAAGAAAAAGGAAGAAAAATGTTTTCACCAACAAAAACAGAACAACCTGTGATCTTTCTTAGTACTTTTCTCTGCCTTCAGTATGCTTACATGCTGAAGCAAGACAATGTTTAACACATAAGTTTTGGGAAGAAATTGTCATTTAAGTTTTTTTTTTTAATTTTTTAATTTTTATTTTTATATATTTTTTATTTTGCTATTTTTAATATACAATTACATGAGCAACATTATGGTTACTAGACTCCCCCTATTATCAAGTCCCCACCACATACCCCCATTGCAGTCACTGTCCATCAGCGTAGAAGGATGTTATAGAATCACTACTTGTCTTCTCTGTGTTATACTGCCTTCCCCGTATCCCCTTACCCCACCCCCACCCCCACTACATTATGTGTGCTAACTATAATAGCCCTTTTTCCCCCTTATCCTTCCCTTCCCACCCATCTTCCCCAGTCCCTTTCCCTTTGGTAACTGTTAGTCCATTCTTGGGTTCTGTGAATCTGCTGCTGTTTTCTTCCTTCAGTTTTATCTTTGTTCTTATACTCCAAATATGAGTGAAATCATTTGATACTTGTCTTTCTCTGCCTGGCTTATTTCACTGAGCCTAATACCCTCTAGCTCCATCCATGTTGTTGCAAATGGTAGGATTTGTTTTCTACTTATGGCTGAATAATATTCCATTGTGTATATATACCACATTTATCTTCTTTATCCATTCATCTACTGATGGACACTTAGGTTGCTTCCATTTCTTGGCTATTGTAAATAGTGCTGCAATAAACATAGGGGTGCATATATCTTTTTCAAACTGGGCTGCTGCATTCTTAGGGTACATTTAAGTTGTTTTAAATAAACACTAGGCTATCAAATTTTGTGGAATAGGTGAAGCATGTTTATCATCCACACATTGCTTTTTTCTAGTAGTGTATATCACAGTTCCTTTAAATTGAATAAGACATCATCAACACTGAAAAGAATATCCCCTTTGCTATATTTATCAGTGTAGGAAAACAGATCTATCCATGAAGTGAATATTGAAGCTGTTTCTTGGTAAGGAATGATCTGATTGCTATTGCAAAATGCCTGTTGAGGGAATAAGCTTACATATTAAGAACCAATATTTCTACACCTCCATCTTATAGGATTCCAGTAAAGATGGCCAGAAAAATATATAATCATAAACAAATATCTCAAAGGTTAAATAATCTCAAGGAATCAAGAGAGGTGATTATATGACACCCACTTGATAACAAAGAATATCATAATTTATTCCAATAGCTAATTTTCTTCCACAATAATTTTTGCTTTGCCAAACAAAATATTAATATCCTTCAAATGTTAGTCTTCTCTCATATGATTTCAAATTTAAAAATATATAACGAGACTCATATGCATTACCCACACACACATATTTGCAAGCAGACTTTCTATTTCAAACTCAAAATATAGGCAGTCAGTTCTTATAGTACCAAGGAGGAGGCTGACAAGGTCAAACCTTGGACCAGTCGATCAGAGTTCCACTTCTGTCTCTTTCACATTTTACAGTTTTGAGAAAAAACTGAGAGTAATTTTTCTGCTGCTATGATTAATTTGAAAAATCACTAGTCTTAACCTTTAAAGATTTGTCTGATTCCTTATGTGTTCATTACACATCTAATTCATGTGTGTTTGAGAGACAAAGAGACAGACAAGAAAGGAGAAAGATAAGAGAGCCTTAATCTCTGCCTAATGGATTCCTCCAACATTTTTGCCATCTTCAAAATTGTCCATCCCTCCAGATAACAGTCTTTCTGGGTTGTGAACCTCATCACATCAGGTGTGCCCCATACAACATGCTCAGTCTCTCTTTCCAGCCCTTAAGGTCTCTTTAGCAAACCACTTCCTCAAGTACACTAGTCTATCATCACAGCAATCAGAGCTCAAAGCCATCTCAATGTCAGCCACCGACGCCCTTCTCAGTGAGCCATGTATGCAGGCACTTCAGTTGTATCTACAAACACACACTAGTAGGGAGAAAAACAAAGTGAGAAACACTGCTTATTTTGCAAACAGCTACTCAGAAACTTTATTCAGTCTCCTGAATTTAGTTAATTATTTTCAAAATAACTTGGCTGAATACAGTTATTTTTACACCTTCAAACCAGTCTTTATTTGTTGATTCATTCTTTTAGATTTGGGAGAAGCACACGAAGACTTCACCAAGGTCACAGGTTCCTAGTGTTATCAGCTCAAAACCTCCAATTGCTCAGGAGATAACAGAAGTTACTCATATTATATAAGTTCTTCTCCGAGTGACAGTTTAGTAGAATCTAGAAATCACAAAAGTGCTTAAGGACCACCAGAATACTTTAGTACTTCACCCCTTTAATCCTAGGCAACCAGGCTCTTAGAATTACTTGATATTTAAAGCAACTTCAAAAGTATTGACTAAAACAAGCCATGCAGTAGGTGGAGCGGGCTTCTTTAGATTAATTTATTCCTTCATTCAGTCACTTACTTCCCCCTCTATGCATACCACTCTTTCTTTCATATTAGTAAAAGGACAAAAGCCTCTGGTTTTGATGTGACATTCCATCTTTGTAAAATAAAGTGAATTGCATTACCTCCCTGAAAAATTGCTTGTGGAACCTGCTCATTTCATGTACACTTTTTCCCCAGCGCCCATTGGAAGTTAGAGGAGATGATTTAAGTCAAAAAGAAAAGATACAACTTTACGTGGTGATAAGGAAAAATTCTGAAATGTCCTAAATGACATAGGGTTGGAGAATGAAGGAGAGACAAGGAAAGGTCATCAGTTGATAGCCATGGGACAGAGCTAACCAGAAACTCCACATTCCTGGCTGAAGTCACTTCAGCACTCATCTACAAGGTCCCCAGGGCCTCTATGCTCCCCTCATGTGTGACCAGTGTCCGACCATCATCAACACCCAATCCACGAGCCTTCTCTCTAGACTAACCACCTATCCCCAGCCTTTCCCCACTTAATGTTAACCCACTTCCCTTATCTAAAGCCAACGTGAGTTTAAAGAACTTTCTTTCCTTGAGATCCTCATAAACGTGCCCTGTTTCTTGAGTCTGGTGGACAAGTTATTTCTGTGAACTGACCTTGCTGCTGGTGAAGCAGAAGCTTCCTGTCCTAGGACTCAGACATTTTTTTCTGTCTAGCATCCATAAAGCCTCAATACACTCTTTGATTTCAGAGATCTCTCAGTCTCTAGAGTTTTTGATCTTTAAACAACTGATTAAAGGAGCAACTTCAATCAACCTGTAAAACACTTAGAAAATATATTTTAAAAACATTTGTAAGAACCCACATCAGGCATACAAAAACCACCACTCCTTGTGAATTTATTTTTCAGAATGAAAGCTCCAGCAAACAGAAGTTTTATGAGTCTTCCCAGAGTGCAGGACGTCACTGAGGTGGCAGGGGAGGGACAGCTATGCTGATGTAGCACGCACTACCGATATGCATATGTAGAGGAGATAATTAGCTGTTATTAGGAAAATTTTTGAGGTAAGTGGCTTAAAAAGCATTAGCAAAATTGCCTCTGGCAGCAATCTGCATAAGGGAAGGCTGAAAAGAAAGTGAGGATGCCAAGGTAGGGATCAGGTAACTGCCCCAAAGAAGAGCTCACACTTAGATCATTCCCTAACACACAAGGCTTTAGAAGGAAAAATTCCTGTTTGTTTGCAGGTAAGGCCAGTTCACAATTATTTCTTGCATCTTTCTCTACCTAACTTCAATCCATCATTTCCCATTAGGTTTCCCACAAAGATTACATTCCTAAAGCACACTCAATGCAAGTGGAATTGTCCAGACAAGCAGCTGGTAATGCTGAAATCATTCATAAGGATATGAGACTATGGATTGGAGGGCCTGGCTGCTGCAGCTCCGCGTGCTTCCCTCTCTCCCTGAACCTGTGGGCAGTGTGCACTGCTGGGCCAGAGTTCAAGTACTGTTATGAGTCACATTTCACACCCCTTGGCTACCGCAGAGTGTTTCAGCAGCAAACACCTCATCAGCCTTGTAGACTTGAACCAACAAGCCTCTTGAGAATCACAAGTGATGTGGTTTTTTTTTTTCCTCTTCTGAGTGGGCACCCTCTCTGTCGTTGTTTCATTGTAAACTCAGAAAGGCAATCCTCAAAACACAAAAACAGAAACTGAAGCAGGACATACCTGCCCGTCAAAGAAATTGCAAGAGTGCAAAAGGGAGACATTCTGAGGGTGGACAGAAGGAAAGCTGGTGCCATGCTCTCATTTCTTCTCCTGTTTTCTCGCATTTGGCTGTGACAGAAAAGAACACCTGGTCCCCGGGCAGCCTAGTCTATGAACAATGCATGGAAATCCGTATTGGCTGCCATCTCCTATTGTGAATATGAACCTCATGAAATGAGCCAGTCAACAAGTCCAGACCTACTCCCACAGCCCCTTTGTTCTGGTGAAACCCCCACCTTTACCTTAAGACCTAACTCAATTTCTGGTTCCAGAAATTCTAGCCTACTCAAAAATGTGTTGGGTATTTGAAATACAAGCTACTTCCAGGGGGAAGAAAGTCATAATTCCATGTTCATGCCACAAGAACTGGCTTTCTAAAAAAATGAATCAGGTCATACACACAACGGTCATGACATGCAACGATGGAGGAAAGCACATTTTTAACTTAAGTGAGGTCTTTTAGTATCTTCTCAATTATGAAAATATTTTGCGTACTCTTTAGTACAATTTCTAGAGGAATAAAGATTGACTCACATATCATGAACAGTGCTACCTTATCATAATTAGAGCTGTGAAAACATTCTGTTCTATTACGCTTTATCAATAGCCAAAATAACTATTGCTTCCATCTCTAGCTGATGCATAAGACCCAATTACACTTTTAGGAACTATGCTGTTTTACCCATTGGGGCCTCAGCTTTGATACTTTTCTGCAGACTAAACAGGTTTAGTCTTTAACACCCACAGGCCCATTGCAAATTACAAAGCACAACACTGTGGGGATGGACAGTGACTGACTCAGGCTGTTCTACCACCACGCTTTAGAAGACATTTTTGTTGCATTACCAAAATATCTATCTCTCATCTTCCTCCTCTCTGCCTGAAACAACCAGATGTCCATTTCTTCCATGTAGATGTGTGATTCTGGGAACACAGGATCAGTCTTGTTTGGTCCAAGCCAATTTTAGTCTAACATTCACCTTGCTTAGAGAAGTTCAGGAAGAGATGACCTCTGGACATTTTTAGGACTGGATCTGATGCCTGAAAGTCCAGCAGCAATCTTAGCAGTGAAATGAGTCTGACCTATGCCCTTCCTCATAGCCATAGGCTGCTCTGAAGCACTTGAAATGTTGCCCGTCCACAACGAGAAGTGCTGTAGCAAACATCTCATTACTGGCTGCACTAATATAGGTTGAAAGGATAAATATTTTTAGATAGTGGGTAAAATGAAATATATTATTAAAACTCATTTTACCAGTTTATCATTTTAATGTGGCTCCTAGGGAATTTTAAATTTCATATGTGGCTTGGTTTATATTTCCATTAGACAGTGTTGAACTAGACCAAAGACAAAACCCAAATGATGAGAATTGGAAAACAAAAATGGGAAGAAAAACTAGTCCTAGATAACGCCATTAACTAAACTATTGACTTCATTTAATAGGACAACCCTGGAGTTGCCCTGTCTCGGGACTTCTCTCTATGTGGGATAAGGAGTCTCCCTGATAGCCGAAACCATTGTGAGTTGTGTTTTCTATTACATAGGGCTAAAACTACTTTGACAGTGCTTCATCTGTCATTACCTGGAAAGGCCACCAGGGCTGTGCCAGTCTCCATTAGAAACATGAAGTTCACTGACATAAGGCCCTGACCTCGCTATGGACATAAGGCAAAAAGCACAAGATTTAGAAGCTTCATTTTCATTGGAATAATGAAGACACCTCCCAGGAATATTAAGTATCATCATATGGATGTCGTATTAGTTTGCTAGGGCTGCCGTGACAAAGTATACAAACTGGGTGGCTTAAACAACAGAAACCTATTGTCTCACAGTGTTGGAGGGTTAGAAGGCTTAGATCAAGTGTTGGCCGGGCTGGTTACTTCCGAGGACACTAAGGGAGCCTCGATTTCATGGCTCCCTCCTTCCTGCCAGTGATTTGCTGGCCATCTTTGGCATTTCTTGGCTTGTAGAGGCATCGCCCTAATCTCTATGTCATGTTTGCATGGTGCTCTCTCTGTGTGCATGTGTATCTCTGTCCAAATTTCCCCTTTTAATAAGAATAACTGTCATAGTGGATTACAGCCCATCCAAATAGCCTCATCTTATTAACTGGATCCTATTTCCAAATGAGGTCACATTCACAGGTAGTAGGCATTAAAGCATCAACATCTTTTGGGGAGACACAATTCAACCCATAACAGATGCTAAATAAATGTCTGTTGAATTGAAGTTGTTTTTTTTATAAGTTATAAACCTCTACCGAATCTTATGTACTATGTAATTACAGAAAAAATTGTACAAAGAGGTGAGACATAGACGTCCTCCTAAAACTGCACATAATATGAAACATAATTAAAACAACTAATCCTGAAAGAGCAACAAGAAAGAGGACTGTGCCAGACTGCATATACCTGGAGAAAAGAGCAGACCTCACAGAACAGGGTAACGTACCAAAGCTGTGGCCCTGCAGGACCCAAGCCCTTCCCCCACCCCAGCTCACCAGCTGGAGGAAGAGAAATGGAGCAGGGAGGGAGTGGAGGCCTGGGACTGCTGAATACCTAACTCCGGATATCTGCCCTGGGAGCACAAACCTACATTTCATGGTGCTTGCATGATACTCTCGTGATTATGGGGTTGGAAAGCTAAGACAGGCAGAATTCCTGGAAAGACAGAGACTCTAGCTGCCTGTGGAAAGCAGGGATCCATATGCAGCTGCTCCAGGACAAAAGAAAGGCAGGCAGTCTGAGAGACTTCCTAACAAGGAAGCCCTTAGCAAGAGAGCTGCTAAAGGGATTGCACAGAGCTTACTGCTCAGGAGAGAGGACAGGTAGACAAAATTGTCCAGGTGCACTCTGCCCAGCAGGTTGGGAGCTTTGCCATATAGACTCTCATATTTAAGGAGGAAAAAGAAATCTTCCTCCTTAGATGATCTTCAGGTGCTACAGCTCCCTGGCTGGCTACACAGCTCCAAGGACGCCCTCTGTGATACGCAGCCTACTGCGCCTTACTACCAGCCAACCCCACCTGGCTCGCAAACCGGCAAACCCTACCCTGGTGTTAGGCCAGCCAGAGGGAAGATCTGTCTACAGCAACTAAAAACGCAAAGCACAGAGGTTTATACCTGTGTGGTCGGCCCACTGGTTCAGGCAGTGGAGACAGGCAGCAGCCTGGAAGCAGGAAATAGCTCTTTCCTCCCCCCAGGCACCAATACTACTTCCCTGCAACCCCCGACATTGCTTCAGGAGCTGAGCAGCAAAAGGGAGTAGAGATTCTGGGCACTAGAGGGTGCCATATAAAAATATGAAATGCCAAAGGAACCTGGTTCAGAGTAAAATTATTAATACAATTCCTGAGAAAGATTTAAATGACATTGATCTCATGACTCTTCCTGAAAGGGAGTTCAAAATAAAAATCATTAACATGCTCATGGAGGTACGGAAAGATATTCAAGAACTCAGGAATGAATTCCAGTCAGAGATCCAATCATTGAAGAGCACAATGGAGGGTATTAAAAGCAGATTGGATACGTTGGAGGAGACGATAAATGAAATAGAAACTAGAGAAGAGGAATACAAAGAAGCTGAGGCACAGAGAGAAAAAAGGATCTCTAAGAATGAAAGAATATTGAGAGAATTGTGTGACCAATCCAAATGGAACAATACTCACATTATAGGGGTAAGAAAAGAAGAGGGAGAAAAAGGGATAGAAAGTGTCTTTGAGGAGGTAATTGCTGAAAACTTCCCCAATCTGGGGAAGGAGATAGTCTCTAAGGCCATGGAGATGCACAGATCTCCCAACACAAAGGACCCAAGGAAGACAACACCAAGACATATAGTAATTAAAATGACAAAGATCAAAGACAAGGACAGACTATTAAAAGCAGCCAGAGAGAGAAATAAGATCACATACAAAGGAGAGCCTATCAGGTTATCATCAGACTTCTCAACAGAAAACTTACAGGCCAGAAGGGAGTGGCATGATGTATTTAATGCAATGAAGCAGAAGGGCCTGGAACAGAGAATACTTTATCCAGCAAGATTATCATTTAAGTTTGAAGGAGGGATTAAACAATTTCCAGATAAGCAAAAGCTGAGAGAATTTACCTCTCACAAACCATCTCTACAGTGTATTTTGGAGGTACTGCTATAGATGGAAGTGTTCCTAAGGTTTAATAGCTGTCACCAGAGGTAATAAAATCACAGTAAAGAAAGTAGAACAGCTAATTACTAAGCAAATGTAAATTTAAATTAACTATCCCCAAAGTCAATCAAGGGATAGACATAGAGTACTGAATATGATACTTAATATATAAAGAATGGAGGAGGAAGAAAAAAAAAGAACCTTTGGATTGTGTTTGTAATAGCAAATTAAGTGAGTTAAGTTAGACTCTTAGATAGTAAGGAAGTTAACCTTGAACCTTTGGTAACCACAAATCTAAAGCCTGTAATGCCAATATTACATACCTATCAATAATCACCCTACATGTAAATGGATTGAATGCACCAATCAAAAGACATAGAGTCACTGAATGGATAAAAAAACAAGACCCATCTATGTGCTGCCTACAAGAGACTCACTTTAAACCCAAAGACATACACAGACTAAAAGTGAAGGGATGGAAAAAGATATTTCAGGCAACTAATAGGGAGAAAAAAGCAGGAGTTGCAGGACTTGTATCAGACAAAATAGACTTCAAAACAAAGAAAGTCACAAGAAACAAAGAAGGACATTACATAATGATAAAAGGGTCAATCCAACAAGAAGATATAGCCATTATAAATATCTATGCACCCAACACAGGATCACCTACATAGGTGAAACAAATACTAACAGAATTAAAAGGGGAAATAGAATGCAATGCATTCATTCTAGGAGACTTCAACACTCCACTCACTCTGAAAGATGGATCAACCAGACAGAAAATAAGAAGACAGAGGCAATGAACAACACAATAGAAGAGATGGACCTAACAGACATCTACAGAACTCTACACCCAAAAGCAACAGTATACACATTCTTCTCAAGTGCACATGAAACGTTTTCAAGAACAGATCATATACTAGGCCACAAAAAGAGGCTCAGCAAATTCAAAAAGATTGAAATTGTACCAACCAGTTTCCCAGACCACAAAGGTAGGAAACTAGAAATAAATTATGCAAAGAAAATGAAAAATCCTACAAACCCATGGAGGCTTCACAACATGCTCCTAAATAACCAATGAATAAATGACCAAATAAAAACAGAGATCAGTCAAAATATGGAGACAAATGACAACACATATTCAACACCACAATATCTGTGGGACACAGTGAAGGCCGTGCTAAGAGGAAAGTATATTGCAATACAGGCCTACCTCAGGAACGAAGAACAATCCCATATGAGCAGTCTAAACTCACAATTAACAAAACTAGAAAAAGAAGAACAAATGAGGCCCAAAGTCAGTAGAAGGAGGTAAATAATAAAGATTAAAGCAGAAATAAATAAAATTGAGAAGACTAAAACAATAGAAAGAATCCTTGAAAGCAAGAGATGGTCCTTTGAGAAAATAAGCAAAATAGATAAATCCCTAGCCAGACTTATCAAGAAAAAAAGAGAGTCTATTCACATAAACAGAATCAGAAATGAGAAAGGAAAAATCACTATGGATACCACAGAAATACAAAGAATTATTAGAGAATACTATGAAAAATTATATGCTAACAAACTGGGTAACCTAGAAAAATTGGACAACTTTCTAGGAAAATACAACCTTCCAAGGCTGACCCAGAAAGAAACAGAAAATCTGAATAGACCAATTACCAGCAATGAAATTGAACTGGTAATCAAAAACCTACCTAAGAACAAAACTCCTGGACCAGATGGCTTCACCAATGAATTTAATCAAACATTTAGTGAAGACCTAATACCCATACTCCTTAAAGTTTTCCAAAAAGTAGAAGAAGAGGGAATATTCCAAACTCATTCTATGAAGCCAGCATCACTCTAATACAAAAACCGGGCAAAGACACCACAAAAAAAGAAAATTACAGACCAATATCCCTAATGAACATAGATGCAAAAATAATCAACAAAATATTAGCAAACCGAATTCAAAAATACATCAAAAAGATCATTCATCACGATCAAGTAGGATTTATTCCAGGGATGCAAGGATGGTACAAAATTCAAAAATACATCAACATCATCCACCACATCAACAAAAAGAAGGAAAAAAAACCACATGATCATCTCCATAGATGCTGAAAAAGCATTTAACATAATTCAACATCCTTTCATAATAAAAACTCTCAACAAAATGGGTATAGAGGGCAAGTACCTCAACATCATAAAGGCCATATATGACAAACCCACAGCCAACATTATACTTAACAGCGAGAAGCTGAAAGCTTTTCCTTTAAGATCGGGAACAAGACAAGGATGCCCACTCTCCCCACTTCTATTCAACATAATACTAGAGGTCCTAGCCATGGCACTCAGACAACACAAAGAAATAAAAGGCATCCCGACTGGCAAGGAAGAAGTTAAACTGTCTCTGTTTGCAGATGACATGATATTGTACATAAAATACCATAAAGAATCCATTCCAAAACTACTGGATCTAATATCTGAATTCAGCAAAGTCGCGGGATACAAAATTAATACTCAGAAATCTGTGGCATTCCTATACACTAACAATGACCTAGCAGAGAGAGAAATCAGGAAAATAATTCCATTCATAGTTGCATCAAAAAGAATAAAATACCTAGGAATAAACCTAACTAAGGAAGTGAAAAACCTATACTCTGAAAACTACAAGACACTCATCAGAGAAATTAAAGAAGATACCAATAAATGGTAACACATCCTGTGCTCATGGATAGGAAGAATTAATATTGTCCAAAGGGCCATCCTGCCTAAAGCAATCTACAGATTCAATGCAATTCCTATCAAAATACCAACAGCATTCTTCAGCGAACTAGAGAAAATCTTTCTAAAATTCATATGGAACCACAAAAGATCCCGAATAGCCAAAGCAATCCTGAGAAGGAAGAATAAAGCTGGGGGGATTATGCTCCCCAACTTCAAGCTTTACTACAAAGCCACAGTACTCAAGACAATTTGGTACTGGCACAAGAACAGACCCATAGACCAACGGAACAGAATAGAGAGCCCTGATATAAACACAACCATATATGGTCAGTTAATATATGAAAAGGAGCCATGACATACAATGGGGAAATGACAGCCTCTTCAACAGCTGATGTTGGCAAAACTGGACAGCTACATGCAAAAGAATGAAACTGGATTCTTGTTTAACCCCATACACAAAAGTAAACTCGAAATGGATCAAGGACCTGAATGTAAGTCATGAAACCATAAAATTCTTAGAAGACAGCACAGGCAAAAATCTCCTGAATATAAGCATGAGCAACTTCTTCCTGAACGCATCTCCTTGAGCAAGGGAAACAAAGCAAAAATGAACTCATGGGACTACATCAAACTAAAACGTTTCTGTACGGCAAAGGACACCATCAACAGAACAAAAAGGCATCCTACAGTATGGGAGAATATATTTGTAAATGACATATCCAACAAGGGGTTAACATCCAAAATATATAAAGAACTTACACACCTCAACACCCAAAAAGCAAATAACCCAATTTAAAAATAGGCAGAGGATATGAAGAGACAGTTCTCCAAAGAAGAAATTCAGATGGCCAACAGGCACATGAAAAGATGCTCCACATCACTAATCATCAGGGAAATGCAAATTAAAACCACAATGAGATATCACCTCACACCAGTAAGGATGGCCCGCATCCAAAAGACTAAGAACAACAAATGCTGGTGAGTATGCGGAGAAAGGGGAACCCTCCTACACTGCTGGTGGGAATGTAAGCTAGTTCAACCATTGTGGAAAGCAAAATGGAGGTTCCTCAAGAAACTAAAAATACAAATACCATTTGACCCCAGGAATCCCACTCCTTGGAATTTACCCAAAGAATACAACTTCTCAGATTCAAAAAGACATATGCACCCCTATGTTTATTGCAGCACTTTTTACAATAGCCAAGAAATGGAAGCAACCTAAGTGTCCATCAGCAGATGAATGGATAAAGAAGAGGTGGTACATATACACAATGGAATACTATTTAGCCATAAGAAAGAAACAAATCCTACCATTTGCAACAACATGGATGGAGCTGGAGGATATTATGCTCAGTGAAATAAGCCAGGCAGAGAAAGACAAGTGCCAAATGATTTCCTTCATTTGTGGAGTATAACAATGAAGCAAAACTGAAGGAACAAAATAGCAGCAGACTCAGAGACTCCAAGAAGGAACTAGTGGTTACAAAAGGGGAGGGTTGTTGTAAGGCGGGTGGGGAGGGATGGAAAAGGGATTGAGGGGTATTATGTTTAGCACACATGGTGTGGGGGTTCATGAGAAAACAGTGTAGCACAGAGAAGGCAAACAGTGAATCTGTGGCATCTTACTACACTGATGGACAACGACTGCATTGGGGTATGGGTGGGGACTTGATAATATGGGTAAATGTAGTAATCTTCATAAGAGTGTATATCAATAATACCTTAATAAAAATATATATATGGAGGTGCAAAAAAAAAGAAAGAAAAAACTGTACATGTCCCTCCTGTCCAGAGGAGTGCCACATAGTAAGTGCAATCAGCAAACATTTCATTCACCAGATTCTGTGTGGGTTCAGAGAGAAAGTTGTTGTAACTAGACAGCTCATGATCAAAATTTTTGGCCACTGATGTTTTAAAACTGTAGCCAATACTGTACATTCTATTGCATAAGTAGACTCCTTTTACGTCAACCCACATTTTTCCTGATTTGTGTTTCAACCTAGACGAGTCATGTGGGTTGACCCTCCTTCTGTGGTGGCACTTCCCACAACCTGCTGTTAAAGGAGCTGTTCATTCTCAGCAACACCCCCACCTTGTAAACCCCCAGAAGCTGGGTTTGCAAGTTAGCAAAGTAAAGAGCTAAGTGGAGCAGGATGCATGGCAGCTGCAGCATATCTAATGCAAAATTGTCTTTAATAAGTGATTTACGTTTAAAGAATTGATCATATTCCCAATCAATGGAATATACTTTGACCTCAAAATCTTACAATGCTTAACTGTTCACTTATAAATTTCTGTACTTATAAAGTGCATTTCCTCATATCAACAGTGCATTCTTTTAATTTCCTTTTTTTCCAGAAATACAAGAATATAAAGTTCTTAAGCTCAAGAAATGCTCTCATAACTGACAAAAATGAGAACAAAGACTGAGTTCATGACAGAGAAGGTTGTCTGCTTTTGTTCTCCAAAGTAATCATTTTCCCAATATGGATGCAGCATTTCTCTTTAGCTAACCTAAATGCCAGGCTTTGCCCAGTTTGAGTGGCTTATGATTCCCAGTCTTAAAAACAAGGTCATGAGGCCTCTCCATGTTGACATTCCAGGTTCAAATATCCACAGGAAATTCTGAATACCTTTCTTTTTTACAAAGATGTTTCAAACTGTGAGGATCCCAAGTCATCTACTGCTCAGAAGGAGCAGGAGAGAAATAATGATGTTCAGTAATATTTATTAAAAGTGGATCACACTTCAGGAGTTGTGCCAGAGGCTCACATACATTCGCTCTAACCCTTAATCCAATCCTGCAAGAGAAGTGTTATTATCTCTACATGGCAGAAGAGGAAAGAGAAACTCAGCAAAGTTTAGTAGCTTGCCCTAGAACACAGTTGGCATGAAATAGAAGTAGGATTCTACTCCAGATGCTGAAGTCTATTCTCTTTCTCTCTTATCATAACATTAATACTTAATATTTTTCATTTCATCAACCAAAAGGGAACCTCAACACCCACTTTTTTTATATTCATGAGAAAAGCTTGTTAGAGTCATTAGTAATTGTTCTTATTGTTTGAAATAATTATATGAATATCATTTCCACTTCTGTTTAGCACAGTACTCTGCAGATATCTAAGTCATTCACAAGAAATTCTTGCTCTAATGGGATAGAGAATATTATCTTACATGCCATTTTTGAAAATAATATTTATGAATAAATCCTTAGTTAATTGAATTCAGCAGCAAACACTAATAAGAATTTATGTCATACAACAGAGGTCAGCAGACTATGTCTTATGGGCCATAGCCAGCCTTCAACCTGTATTTATAACATGAGCTAAAAATGGGTTTTACATTTTTGAA
Organism: Smutsia gigantea; assembly: GCA_032199065.1. Lineage (NCBI taxonomy): Eukaryota > Metazoa > Chordata > Mammalia > Pholidota > Manidae > Smutsia > Smutsia gigantea. The sequence goes on from JAVSCE010014840.1 coordinate 603,044, forward strand.
TGGTTAAAATACATCAAAAGAAGAGGACTATTTCGTGAGAATCATATGAGATTCAAATTTCAGAGTTCACAAATAATGTTTTTGGGCAACACAGACATCCTTACCCCTTTATGTACTGTCTGTGGTCATCAGCTACAACAGCCGAGTTGCATAGTTGTGACAGAGATTATATGGCCTACAAAGCCAAGAATATTTACTGTCTGGCCCTTTACAGAAAAAGTTCACTGAATCCTATTATACCAGTTAGTATAGAAAGATCTCTTCATGACCAGGACAGACTCCAGACCGTGCTCTCCAAGAAAGTACAGTCTAGAAGAGGGATAGAGTGTATACAGTTATCATAAGGGCAGATAAAGCAAGATCAGTGTCATAAGGATGGTTGAGCTCTGAGTATTCAAAGGAGGGGAGGATATAAAAAGACATGAGATGGAGACTTGTGCTTTATCATATAACCTCATCCTGGTTTATATAGTAAGTTAGAAATTTATATAGAATATATAGAAAATCATGGGTAGTGCCATCAAGCCACTTTTGTCTTTACTCCACCTCACACACACACACAAGATCACAAAAATTATTTCTCAGGGATGACTTTATTTTCAAACTTTTATTTTTATTAAGTCCCTAAAATATGCCAATTGAGCCAAATTCATGTATATGAAACTCTCATACATTGTCCATGAACTTTAGAGCTCAAACAAATTTAGACATTTAATCCAGCACTTTCAATCTACAGGTTAGAAAACGGAGCCGAAAAAGGTTAAGAGAATTCGCCAAGTTTGAACAACGAGTCAATTACTGAGCTAGCAGTAGAGGGGGGAAGGGACCTATAACTGGTAAAAAAAAACAACTTACTTCCATAGACATTTTTTAATTTAACTCTCACAACAGATCTGCAAGGTCAGTATTATCTCCATTTTACAAAACAAAAACCTGAAGCTCAGAGAAAGTAAAAAAACTTACCCAACATCTCACAGATGCTTTTTATTGAAGCCAGAAACTAAAACGTGGACTCCAAACCCTCTGATTTTTCTATTTGTAATCTTGGGGAGAACTTTAATAGAGACATTTTTACCCTAGTGCACACGATCTGCCTATTTCCAAAATGAAGATATCAGCTTCAAAGCCATATATTGCCCAGAAAAACTGTGGTTTCCTTAAACCGCCATACATATACCTTCCCTTCAGCATATTTCTGGTAAGTTTTATAAAATAACTGGTTACTTATAGATTTGCCCATGTCATTCTTTCCTAAACTTAAACAAGTCAGGGTGAACATGTAATTATATTGATTCCTTTTCAGGAGGACATGAGATAAAAACCAGGCAGTAATACTCCTGTCATTCATTAGGCCTGCATTTGGTCAGACTAATGAAGCATTTCTTTTCATCACAAAATATAGGCTTATATATTAATATGGTCTTTATTACTCAGACTCATGAGCACTTATTAGTTACAAAATGTGGTTATATAGTAATATGTTCACTTTTTAAAAAACCGACATACTCTCTTACCCCTCAAAGGGCTTGCACTATCAAAGGATGTAGTAAAGACTGGCTAGATGTTCACCCTGACCATTTCCTCTCCTTCCGGACCTTAGCACAAGACTAAATTTCCCAGCCTCCTTTGCAGTTGGGTGTGGTCATGTGACTGAGTTCTGGCCAATGAAATGTGGGCAGAGGGGACTCATGCCCCTTCCAGGCTGGCCAAAAACCCTTCAGCACTCTCATCCATATTCCCTCTCTTTCCTTGTCTGTTGGCCACACACAATCTGTTGGAGATCTTCAGAACCATCCAGAAGGTGACTGAGCTAATAAAGGGAAGGAAACTGGGCCCCTAAATGAGTGGAGCATGGAGCAGAGCACTTCCCTCTAACCCCTACCGATCTGCATTGAACTGCTTGGAAAGGCCAAAACAAGCTTATCATGCTAAGTCACCGAAATTTGGGATTGTCTTCACAGCATTTAGTCAGCCCTAAAGATTCGAAAGTGAGTCCATTGGAAGATGGTGCAAATGTTTCCAGCTTAAATATTTCTAGCTGTTTCATTTTCATATTCCCTTTGCATCCTACTTTTGAATGTTCATGTTCTCAATTGAGGTGGCTTTTCATTGTTCTGGGTGAATTTGAATATTGGCAACAACCAAATGACATTTGATACAAGATTTTGTACATAAAGGTTAATCAAACTGTTAAAATCTGTTTTAAAAAGATTAATTAAGCAACAAGGTCGCTAATCAAAAGTAGCAGGTGACTCTAATACAGATCTAGGCCACACCCTGTCCATGTAGATAAAGTTTCATTAGAACACAGGCACATTCCCTATTTAGATACTTTCTATGGCTACTTTTGCCCACTACAACAGCAGAATTCAATAGTTACCATGTGGCCTGCAAATTTTAAAATATTTACTATCTGGTTTTTTATAGAAAAATTTGTTGACCACTGCGCTAAAGGAACAAAACTCACTTCTTTCTTTAACTGGCCTACAGACTTTGAATACAATTCCAAAATAGAAATTCCAAGAAGTTTTAGAGGTACCAGCATTGTTAAGACCAATTATAGAAACCCCTAAGGAAATGATTTTGAAAAAATTATGTTCATAAAGATATATGTTCTGCTAGGTTGATTAAAATTTAGCCACTCAACCCCTAAATCTTTTACCAAAGTTGAAAGACACATTGCATGCTAGAAGAAAACATTTGTTGATAAAGGGTTAGTCTCCAGAACTGACATAGAACTACAAATCAATAATAAGGCAAATATACTAATAAGAATATGTACAATGGATATGCACAGGCAATTCACCAAAGGTAGAATCTAAATGCCCAATAAACATGGAAAATCTTTTCTACCTCATTAATAGTCAAGGAAATGCAAATTAAAGCAACAATGAGGTATCGTTTCACACTCAAAACACTGGCAACACCTCAGAGTCTGAAAATCTTAATGGTAGCAAGAATATGGAAAAAGCAGGAACTTTATTGCTAGTGAATTACCACCTCAGAAAGTAATTTGGTAATTCCTAGTCAGGCTGGCTTCATGCGTGCATATCTTCCAATCCAGCAATTCCATTTCTAGAAACCTGTCCTAAAGGAGTACTTACATGTGAGCAACAGCAGACTGCCCAAAGATGTTCACTGCAGCCCTCTTTGTAACAGAGAATAGTGGAAACAGCCTTCATCAGTACAGAACTGGATAAAAGAATTGCGGTTTATTCATATGCATAAAATTACACATAAGTTAAAATCAATTAACCACTGCTATCTGGATACATCTCAAAACCATAATGGTGAATTAAAAAACAATTATACATAGTAACATACCATTTATGTAAAAATTTTAAGTGCACAGAATCAAAAAATTTTATACATACATTTATATAGTAAGATTGTAAAAACCAAGTAAAAGTTCTTTAAAAATGCATAACTTAAGATGCTACTAGTTACCTCTGAGAGAGGAAGGAAAGAGACAGGTGGGGTGTTATACCTTAGCTGTAATCTCATGGTTATTTCTTTAAAAGTTAGAGCAAAAGAAATGCGTCAAAATTAAAACAAGTTGGTTGACACCTGCATATCTATTTATTACTGTTTTTGCATTTTTCTGTATGTTTCATGTATTTTATAATACATAACTTTTTTTAAAGGCTAAAAAAGAAAAAGCAATCCATCACTCCCCTATATAGCTGCACTGGCTTCTCTACTCTCTGCACGCAGCAGGGAACATGGTAGAATGCAACATGACATCCAAGAGACCCTGAATTGCCTATCCATTCAGGACAGGGCACACCTGCAGAAGCTAATTCCCATGATGTGTTCTTGCCTTGGGATTTTTGGAGAAAGACACTGATCTGTGGATCTCAAATAAGGTTCACCTCCTTGCTTTCCAGAGGATTACTGGCTCTACAAAGACACAACTTTATAGATGTGGATGTTTTGTGATGCTAACCCGTGGTTAGGCATCTCCCCCTCCTGTCTCATAACACCAGTTTCCTTCCATTGCCTCTGAACATGGACAGAACCAATACAGACCATTGTCCAGTGTCTAGAGGATGCTCCCACCTCGGTCTATGTTCCTTGTCAGGTCCCTGCTACAAAGTCACTTTCTCACAGCACAACTCCTAAAAGTAGGTTAAACCCTACTCTACCCTGTTAGTGCCCTCTTCACCTCTTAACAGTTATCACAGTCATAATTAAGTAAGCTTTTTTGTTAACATACAACTGATATCTGTATTAGTCAAGATTCTCCAGAGAAACAAATCCAATAGGGTATAGATAGATAATAGATATAGATAGATGAGTGATTCATGATGAATAGATAGATGATATAGATAGAAGAGGTTTATCGTAGGAGTTGGCCCACATGGTTATGAAGACCAAAAAGTTCCTTTGTTTGTCATATACAAGCTGGAAAACCAGGAAAGCCAGTGGTATAATTCATTATACCCCCAAGGGCCTGAGAACCCAGAGCTGCTGTTAAAAGTCTCAGAATCAGAAGACCCAGGACCAGAAACTCTGATGTCCAAGGGCAGGTAAAGGTGGACATCCCAGCTCAAGAAAAGAGTCAGAATTTGCTCTTCCTTCACCTTTTTGTTCCTTTCTGGCCCCAATCCAATATGTACTACCTACCCACATTGATGAAGTTAGATCTCTTTTCTCAGTCTATCTACTGAATCACATGTTAATCTCTTCCAGAAACACCCTAGCAGATACACTCAGAAATAATGTTTTACCAGCTATCTGGGCATCCCTTAGGCCAGTCAAATTGGCACATAAAGTGAACCATCACAGCACCTGTCTACCCTCTGAACAGTAGGTTTATAAGGTTGGGGCTTCAGACTTGCCCACAGCAGTGTCCCCAGAGTCAAGTTCTGTGCACAGAACAGGAACTCACCAGTTATTTATAGAATAAAACTTTACTTTCTGCTGAAGTGCAGAAACAGTCTTGTCTAGAATCAAACCTGGGCATGAAAAATACTGATGTTCCATGTTTTCTCAGTATCAATACCATACTAGGAAATGGATTAGTTGTACTCAGATCTGACTGCCAACCCTGCCTTGACCACTTACTAGCTCCAGATCCTTAGGATGTCAGAAGCACTAAGAGAAATCTGCCATCCCAAAGGAAAGGCAATCTAGCCAGTTGTTAAGAGTTCCACTTCTCTCACATACTCATTATATGGTCTTGAGAAATTTACTTAACCTCTAAGTCTGTCCTCTTATCAAAAACAGAAAGCAATAATTGTACCCACAGCATAGGTTGCTAATTGTACCCACAGTATGGGTTGCTTTGGCTATTGTGTACATATTAAAACACCGACAAGTGATCCTGGACTGTTAACTAATCAAGAAATATAAGAACTAAGGAGGAGAAGAAACTATAGGAAAGCTTATAAACCAGAAACTATATAATATGGTATTATTGTTCTGTGCAAAATATCATATCATGATCTACTAGAAATGCAAAGAAATATAACATGTGCTCCTTGCCCTCAAGCAACTTGCAGTCTCAAAGACAGTGTAATGGATGTACATGTTAAAAAATGAACAAATGATCCAGTAGTTGTGCTCCTTGGTGTTTTTCAAATGAGCTGAAAAGTTTTGTCCACACAGAAGCCTCCATACAGATGTTCAAAGCAGCTTTTATTTATAATTGCCAACCTTGGAAGCAACCAAGATGTCCTTCAGTAGGTGAATGGATAAATAAATGGGTACATCCAGATAATGGATTTTATGCAGCATTAAAAAGAAAATGGGCTATCAAGCCTTGAAAAGACACAGAGGAAACTTAATTGCATATTACTAAGTGAAAGAAGCCAATCTGAAAAGGCTACATACTCTATGATTCCAACTATACATCATTCTGGAAAAGGCAAAACTCTAGAGACAGTAGAAAGATCAGTGTTGCCAGGGGTTAGGGGGAAGGGAAGGATGAATAGATGCAGCACAGAGGAATTTTACAGCAGTGAAACTATTCTGTATAACACTACAATGGTGGATACATGTCATTAAATTCAATTTGTTCTTAGAAAAAGAGAGCCTCCTTCACCCCCTCTTCAGCACTGTTTGGATGGGTGAGATCCATTTGGATGGGTGAGATCTATATACATCACCAAGGGTGAACCCTAAGGCAAGCTATGGCCTTTGGGTGATAATGACATGCTGGTTCCTAGATTATAACAAACGTACCTCCGGGGCCAAGTGTTGATGGTCTGGGAGGCTGTGCATGTGTGGGGGAGGCGGTGTATGAGAACTCTATACTTTCTGCTCAGTTTTGCTGTGAACCTAAAACTGCTCTAAAAAATAGTCTATTTTAAAAAAAGGGCAAATAATGTAAGGCAAGGCTATAGCAAGCCATACTGTCGGTACAATTAGCAACCTAAGTGCCAAAGCGTGGGGTAAGCCAAGGTGCCAGAGGAGGTCAATTAAAGATCAGGTCCATCACAAGAAAGGCAACACAGCCCAGAAGACAAACACCAGGTGGGTCCCTGAGCCCGGGAACCATCCCTGAGGCTGACAAGGAAATCCACCCATCCCAATAGGGCTGACTGAAGAAGAGGCTCCCTTTTCCTAAGAACAAATTTAAGAGGTGGTTACGCGAACTGTTTGTACTAAAAAGAGCAATAAACACTCATCTCCATAAAACTCCTTAAATACAAAAATATTTAGTATGCCCGGTCTGGCTCTTCTTGGTTATTTTTTTGTTAAATACTCAATGCAGAGTACAATTTACTTCTCCATTAAAAAAAAAAAAAGCTTTTTTTTTCCATTTTGTTTTGGTTTGTGGGTTTTTGTTGTCATTTCTTCCTAAAGCACTGTTTCTTCACATTTGCATCTCCCAGCCTTTTTAATGTGATATTCCATTGAAACTGCCTTTTAATTGTGCGTGCTGCCTTGGCAGAACATGACTGATGTACTCGCGTTAATTAGGGCTCCAGTCAGCAGCCCGTGCCAGCTGGAAACTGAGAAACAAGCGTAAATTATTCTGTCATCAATCAGCTCGAAAATGTTTGAATCACTAATTAGTTTGCAATTTGGGTGACAGTTTATCTGACGCAGGCGGTGTCAGAAACTTCAGATCTTAGATGAATAATTTGCCAGGAACAAGCACAGATTCCCTGCTTTTAAATACATGGAGGTTTATCTGCATGTTGAAAGGTGGCTCAGCGGTCCTCATTAACTTCCAACTGGGACTATGTAAAATCAGGCAGCGGTGTGAACCTCTTCAGGCCTTGTGGCTTAGCAGATGATATTTAGAAAAAGAAAGCCTCTTTTCTCTTCTCTTTTTTTTTTTATTAATAATTCATAAACTGAAAGACAAGGATGTTTGGGCTTTAACAGCTTAAAAAAATCACAATGGTTTAAAAAAAAGCAATCAGCCCCCCTTTTTACATGAAAATTAGTTGTGCTGTATCTTGCTGTGTAACTGATTTATTCTCCTTCACCAGCATGTGACTGGAATGTTAAATGGGGAGTGATTATTAGTCCTTGTCCTTTCAAGAAGGATCATTATTGGGATTTTATTAAATGGCAGACTTATGCTTCCATTTAAAGAGTCTAGTATGTAGACTAGAGTAAGGGTAGGAGGGAAGATTAAGCAGGAAAAAAGAGAAAACAGAAGTTTTTGCTTAAAAGCACCATAAAAATCTATTACTTATCCAGTTATAGATGCTAGTATGGCCCCCGGTCGTTTGGATCAAGGGTCAGGCCTGCGTAGTAACTCCCAGGATCGACTGTTCGTGGGAGGGGCTGCTGTCTGTGGGATCCATAAGGCTTACGGTGCGATTTGGATCTGTCATTCCATTATCCCTGAATTTATAGGCCACACACTGCTGTGTGCACAGAAGGCCTAGGATAAAGGGAGTTGTCACCTTTGAAAATTTGTTTGCAAGTGGTCAAGATATCCCATCCTGTTAATTGTACAGACCTAGTGGGCTGGGCTGGCCAAAACAATGCTGTCCCGTTCTTGAATGGGAGAAGGGAATAAAGAAAGCCAGGTGAGTTTACAATATTCCATGGCCTCTGCAGGGCCAGTTGTGAGCATGAGTGTAGCTGTCTAGATGGAGCAGCAGAGATTTAGGTGTCCCTGAAATGGGAAGGTCGGGGGAGAACATGGAGTTCTGGGCAGTGTGGAACCCCAGCCTGGTTCTGTGCTAAGGCCCCAACATCCAGGAAGGGAAAGACAAGATGAAAGAATTGGCTAGGAACATAGTGTATCAATTTTTCCTCTCAAAGCAAGGCCCTAACTTCTGTGGTCAAGGAGCTCCCTGATAATCTCACACAGCCCCAAAGCCGCTCTGTCAATCTTACTTCCACATGGAATTGTAGCTCACCATTTCCCCCACAGTGTCACTTCCTGAGCTCAAGTGGGGGTGTCTCTGTTCTGAATCAGGCACCCCCACCTCAGTCTCTTCTTCCCTTACCCATTCACCCTGCTCCCCGGCATGAGTCCACTGAACACATTCCAAAAGCAAAGTAAATGAATGCAGAGGAGGAAGGAAGCTGTGTTTGTCAAGAACAATGAAAATGGCCAAAGTTAAAAAGTGCAGAATTCCCCATAGTGTGTAGAAAGGACAGGGAAAAAATTAATCTGACCAGTGAATACTGTAAAATACCAGGTATTTAGCTTGAGGAATGGAAAATTTATCCTGTGGATAATGGGGAAGTCATTGAAACTTTCCAAATGAGGAAGTAATATCACGAAGTTGGTTAAGTGAAGTGTGCAGTGTCTGCAATTTGAGTAATACTGTTTTGGCTGTGTGCCTTCAGATTTTTCATCAGGATCCAGCTGGATCCCTGAATAACACCTATCCCCATTTCCACCTCTGCAATGGTGTGAGAATATCCTCCATGGGTCTTGTGTTTCTATAGACCTTTCAAGAGGAGGCACCGATGGTTTTTGCTCTAGACTACATATTTTTTAATTACACTTTTTCTTTTGAGGTAATTGTAGATTCACATGCAGTTGTAAGAAATAATACAGAGATCCCATGTACTGCTCATTCAGTTTCCCCCAGTGGTAACATCATGTAAAGCCATAGTGCATATCATAACCAGGATAAGAACATTGATGCAACTCACCAATCTTATTCAGATTTCCCCAGTTTTACTTGTACTTTGTGTGTGTGTGTATGTATGTGTACAGAAACAGGTTCATCATCACAAAGATCCCTTATATTGACTTTATGTCCCCAACCATGGTCCTCTCCTCCCCCTGCCCACCCACAGCAACCTAACAATATGCTCTCCATCTCTATACTTTTATCATTTCAAGGATGTTACATAAAATGCAATCATATAGTATGTAACTTTTTTGGAATTGATTTTTCTGACACAGCATACCTTTCTTGAGATTTATCTAAATTATCTCATGTATGATGAATTTGTTCCTTTTTACTACTGAGTAGTATTCCACAGAATGGATGTATATGTTTGCTAAATCACTTGCACATTGAAGGACATGTGAGTTCTTTCCAGTTTTGACTGTTACAAAGAAATATGCTATGCACATTCATGTCCAGATTTTTGTGTAAACATAAGTTTTCATTTCTCTGGACTCTATGCTCAAGAGTGCAATTGCTGGGTCATATGGTAATTGCATATTTAGTTTTGTAAGAAATTGTGGTACTTATTTCCAGAGTGGCTCTACCACTTTATATTTCTCCCAGCAGTGTATGAGTGATCTAATCTCTTCACATTGTTGCCTGAATTTGTTTGATACCACTATTTGTATGTTAGCATTGTGATAGGTATGTATGATATCTCATTGTGCTTTCACGTTGCAGTTCCCTAATGTCTAATGATACTGAGCATCTTTTCATGTGCTTATTTGCCATCTGTATGTCCTCTTCAGTGAAATTTCACTTTGTGTCTTTTGCTCATTTCCTAATTGGATTGTTTGTTGTTTTTATACTGTTGAGTTTTGACAGTTCTTTATATATTTAGGATACTAGTCCTTTGTTGGTTATATAGTAGGCACATATTTTCTCTCAGACTGTAGCTTATCTCAACAGATTTTTATACTTATGTTTTACAAAACTTTCTTAAAATTCTCCTTTAATTGAATGAAAGACTTTGGCAGATCAGAAGGAAAGATATTTAGTACGTTTCCATTCTAAATAAGCCAATTTGAAGGCACAAAGCCAAAAAAGTATTACTCAAATTGTAGGCATTGTACACTTTACTTAACCAACTTCCTCACTTGGAAAATAATAACTTCCTCACTTGGAAAGTTTCAATGACTTCCCATTATCCACAGGATAAATTTCCCATCCGTCAAGCTAACTCCCTGGTATTTTACAGTATTCACTGGTCAAATTAATTTTTTCACTGTCTTCTCAACACATTATGGGGAATTCTGGACATTTTATCTTTAGCCGTTTTCATTATCCTTGCCAAACACAGTTTCCTTCCTCCTCTGCATTCATCTACTTGTGCTTTAGGAATTAAGGGAAACTCTATCATTTGGCTTCTAAGATCACTCTGGAGGTGGAAAATGGGGTTATCATCCCAGACAGCTGGAAGGGGAAGAGTAGTGGAGGAACATACAAGGGAGATCTTATGAGCCAGCCTTGGAAGTGGTGCACACAAGTTGCTAAACAAACAAACAAGACAGTTCATCATTGCCCAGCAGGAGCCTCTAGCATTATTTCAATCCTTTCCTTCTTATTGCTTCTGGAAAGAATAGAAATACCCTCTTATCACTTGAAAACAACTGAAAATTATATCTCTGGAATCTTCGGGCAATTAAAGGAACGTTGATAGTGCTGCATACTACCACCAAACAAGCAATCTGTCTTTAAAATCCTGATCATTTTTTTCAGATCATTTATTTCACTATCAAACTTTTCATTAAAAATTCAAAATTAGAAAAACATTCTAATGGTCACTTAGCTTAGTAACACATAAATCGCCTTTTATAACCCTTAGCATATTAATATAAATTGATCATCTGAAAGAGAGAGACAGGAGACAGGTTGAATTTCCTATACAAAGGCAGGAGGGAAGACAGTCTCAGAGCCTGTTTTCAGTGGATCATTCCTGGGTAGAGCATGATGGGAACATGCTTTATATAGCTAAGGTGTATCATAAGAACTTTGGAAATAGTGCAGAACCTACAAAGAGATTAAACCTTACCTACTTCACAAACAGCCGTCTGATATATCCACTCATGTGCACATGTGAGCTAGTCCTGCACTAGGTACTAGGAATTCAGTGGGGAGCAAGATAGACCCAGTCTATGTTCCATGGAGTATAAAGCCCCTTTGAGGATTTCAAAGCCATTTCAAATAAAGTGTGGTAAGTGCTTCGATAGGTGAAGTAGAGTTTACTATAAGAGCATACAGCAGGAGTCTAGTCTTAATCATTTGAAGATTCAGCTAACATATGATGAGTAATTAGGAATTAACTAGGAGAAGAGGAGGGTAAAGAGGCAGAATAGTATGTGTTGGATCAATAATTTTCTCTTGTGATGAAGGCAATTGTAGCAAAGAAGTTTGGGTGAGCACCTCAGACTCCAGACAATATAAAGAAATGGGAAGGTCACAGGGAAGGCAGTATAGCATGGAGAAGACAAATAATGACTATAGCATCTTACTATGCTGATGGACAGGAATTGCAATGGGGTGGGGGGCACTTGATAATATGGTGCATATTGAAACCACAATGTTGCTCATGTGAAACCTTCATAGGATTGTATATCAATGACACCTTAATTTTTAAAAAAGCACCCAATTAAAAAAAAAGAAATGGGAAGGTTGATAATGAAACTCAGAGTCTAGATGCCCTACAAAGGCAAGAACTGGTTCTTGAACAATGTTCAGGAATTGAGTGGTCATAGCAGACGTGAAGTCAATAGAAGAAAACATTCTTTCTCTTCCCTTTAACCTCCTTCCTCCCTCTACTCCTCAGTGAGAGAGGAGACTAAATCCCCAGTTGTGTGCCTCCTTCTCTTGTGATACATCTTTTTCAAAGTTGGTTCTAACTTTTTAACTTATCTAGCAGCACACTCCAACCTTCTGGAAAGTCTCTAAAATACTGATTTACCATTTATATCAATGAGACTCTGGGTTAAGCTATTCAATCTTATTTCTCCACCACCCCTAGGGTTAGCCTCAGCTGCATTATCCAAGGATCATCACCTTGTCCAGAGCCCAGCAAACTGTGAGTAGGGGAAAGGGAAAATGTGGGGAAGTCCTTTCCCTCATAGGAACGTGCATACCTCCCATATGCATACATTATTGACCAGAATTTAGCTATGTGCCCATATCAAGCCCGAAGAAAGGCTGGGAAATGCATCCTTTGTTCTAGGTGGCCACATGTTTAGCTAAAAATTAAAATTTTGATTATGATGAGATGAAAGGGAGCATGGCTATTGGGACAAACAGCAATCCCTGCAACATCACTTTCTTTGAGCATGATTGATCCCTCGGGTAAGAGTTTACTGCAATTTCAACTCAGATGAGCCCAGTAGTGAAGCCCCATTGATGCTGAAAAACAAAGAAAGAAGGAAATATATGCTGTAAAAAGCTCTGATCATTCATTTCGTGGGACACATCAGGCCACATTATCCGGGTCTCGAAATCTACAGACTAAAGGAAAAACAAGTTTATCCATCAGCCATCTTGAATTATGCATTCAGCATTCCCAAAGCTTTAAGAAGTTTGTCTGAAGGCCTGAAGTTTGGGAAATAAAGATTTTTTTTTTAGCTTAGTTTGATTTTTTATGTCTATTAAAAGATGGAGATAGTCGTTGGCCTTCTCCTTTATACTATGACATAACATCAGAGCCTTGTGATTCCGGTGTGTAACCTATGCAGGTAGAACTACTTAAACTCTGTCTGCAGCTTCCAACCCACTCATTACTCCAAGCTCTGCTTTACCATTGATCCAATTTGCTCCCAGGTCTGCTCTAACCTTGGTATCCCACTTTCTCAGAGATTGGGTTCCTGTCTGGTCCTTAGGACTTAGCCTTGCCTTCTTTCTCACTGGCCAAATACTTGCTTAACCCCCATTTGCCCTGCAAATTAATTCACTTCCCATATTTCCTACCTATTGCATTTCTTCCTTGGCCCCCTTCCCTACCAATTACAGGGTTCCTTCATGCTTGAAGTGGAATTGTTGCCCCATTCACCACCCAATTTAATGATTAAATGCCTGAATTTCAGTTTCTTTGGAAGTCAAGCCTTTGCTAAGCCAACCAATATTAAATTTTCCTTGGAACCACTTGCAAAAGCACTCTTTCTTTCTCTCTCATATACACCACAGATGAATCCAGTATTGATCTATTGATATTTTATTAAGAATGTTTCAACTATGCCCTACGTGTCATTTTTCCCTCACTGCTTCTTTCCGAGTTTGAGACCAGCCTTCAGATTGTTGTCCCAATGTGTTCATCCTTTGACTCATCAGTCTGAAGCCTAATTTCCATTTTTAGACTGCTAGCTCTTTAATTCTTCTTTAGTTCCTGATCCTGCCTTCTACCATCGGAGACCATAGTTACCTTGATTGGTGTGTGCCTCTGTGGAGTGATGTTGTAGTCTGCTTTTGCCAGGTTATGTTGCTCTAAAAAAACAAACCCAAAAGTTCAACATTTTACTGCAAAAAACGTTCGTTTTTCCCTCATGTTACATGTTGGGTGTAGCTCTCTTTTGTGCCCTTCTTTTCTGAGAACAAAGTCTGAAGGAAAACTCCTATCTGCAACATGCCAGTCTCAAGGCAGAGGGAAAAGAAAGCTGGCAGAACCCAAGAATGGCTTAGAGCCTCCTCTACTCAGAAGCATCACGTCATCACGTCATTTTCCACATACATACCATTGGCCAAAGCAAGTGGCAGTGCCAAGTCACACACCGATGGGACAGAAGTTATAATCGTTCCACAGAGAAAAACCTGATAGAAAAGAGCCTGGATCTTTTAACAGAAATAAAGTCTACCCAAAACTCAAAAAATGTCCCCACAAGCTTTCCAAGTTATCTGGCAATGACTAGTTAGGACCTGGGATGTGTTCCCTGCAGTAAGAGGTGTTGAAATTTTACACATCTCTAATGGGCTCCACAGCTAACTGGTTTTTCCATTCATTACTATAAACACCTGACCCTTAAGCTAAGTGTGTTTGGCCTCCAAACCATCTTTTTGAGTCCCTGCTGATAAAGCTGCACTTAAGCTTGACCCATAGAAAGGAAAACAATGGAGTGCCAGGGAGTTAGGAAGGGTCAGACTTGGAGAGCACAACCATAGAGCTTCCACCAGGCCCTGGCACAAACACGCTTCTACTCAGGACGCCAATAAATGGGAGGCCATGTGCCTGCTTCTGCTAAGCTGGGATATGATCTGTAAGCCTCTTCCTTAACCCCTGCTGGGTTGACATTTCAGAATTCATTCTAACTCCAATCTTCCATGTTGGGGCTTTGATTTACAAGGTCCCTGTCAAGAGACTGTCAGCTTTTCTCCTCAATATCATAATGAAAATGTAAACACTGCCATCAAGTATATGTTGGTGAACAAACCAGAGTCTTGTACTCCAAATAATCTGGCTTCCTGTATTCATGATGAACTACATTAAAAAGGATTTAACAAGCTCTTCCTTTCTATGTGGTTATTCCTGAGCGGGGAGTGGGGGGGAACTATCAAAACAGAAAATGCCAACAATTATTAATATTAGCCTACTACATTTCATTTTTTTAATTTTAGTTTTGATAAGAACTCAATTTTTTCCATCTATATAGCTTAGCAACATGACTTCCCTGTCACTTTGATTTTAATTTAGCAAGTTTTCTTCCATTCAGTATTTCTCCTTGGTTGGCTGCCCTTTAAGCCTAATGTCTGTATGAACCTTATTTTACTTTGAACATTTAAATCTACATAGAAACTTGCAGCACCACTAGTAATATAGCAAACTCAAACAGTTTACCTTTCTATACCTTTACGAACATCAAAGTTTTAAGCACAGGTATAAAAGAATTTTTATTAAACAAATGCCTGGGGTTCTAAATATGCAATTGTAATTTCACGGTGTATTAATTTCCTAGGGCTGCCATAACAAAGTCCCGCAGACCCAGTGGCTTAAAACAACAGAAATTTATTGTCTCACAGTTCTGGAGGCTAGAAGTCTGAAATCAAGGGGATGGCAGGGCAATGCTCCCCCTGAATCCTACAGGGGAGAATCCTTCCAGGCCCCTTCCTAGATTCTGGTGATATTCCAGCAATCCATAGGGTTCCTTAGCTTGTAGCTGCAGCTCCTGTCATCACCTGGAAGTCTCTCCTCTGCCTCTGTCTCTGTGTCTCTTCTCTTCTAACAAGGACACCATTCATATTGTTTTAGGGCTCATCCTCATGACCTCATCTTCACTTGATGCCATCCGCAAAGATAATAAGGTCACATTCACAAGTACCAGGGGTTAGAACTTCAACTTATCTTTTAGGGGAAACACAACTCAACTCATAACACCAGATAACATGGTTTGGGTGTTAGATGTGGTGCTCATTTTTAAGTTAGCAGATTTGAGCCATCGCCTAGTCAAGGGAGACAATGTGTCACCTTTGTGTGAGAGGAATATCTTAGGGAGTGATATGCTTGGGAGGTGTGTCATTCTCAAACATTCCTGTTTCCAAATGAGACACTGTGCACCAAGTGACAGATATATTGGCTACTCTTTCCATACTCAATCTTGCCCTGAAGGAGCAGTTATTAACCCATCCAGTGCTCTAAACAGGTTCCAATTCCTCTTTGAACAATATCTTAATTATTGATCATGTCCTTTGCAAGGCATAATGAATTTGGATGGAGATAAAAGTATTATTTCATTTACACGTTTATTATATATCATGTATATATGTTGGACTGTTCTTCATATGAAAATAACATATTGTCATTTTGGAAAATGTAAAATAAGTCTGAAAATAATTAAAGAAAAATAAAACATAATAGCCCACCATCCTCCCCCACCTTACTAATATTTTTATGTAACTCCTTCTAGTATTTATGCTTAGATTTGAAAAATAATTATGAACAAGCTACAAGTATAAATCTGCATGCTTCTTTAAGTGAGTGGCTTTAAATCTTTAGTGTAATTGTGATAAAAGGAAACAAGAGCCACTTGGTTCCTGGTTAGGTGGGTGGGGAAGAGGAAATGCCCTATTCATTAATCCAAGCCTCAAAATGTTCTTGATATAAGAGAACAGCTTTAGCTTATAACAGATGAAAAAAATATTAGGTCTGTAGTTTATAACAGATAGCTAAGACATTAAATCCACTCACCAAGTTCTTTTCATAAAAGTGGTCTAAATAATGCCACCTTCTGTTTGCCTGAGGCACATAGAACATGCTGGAAATAAGTGATGGGAATAAGTTTGGCTGTGGTTACCATATAAGCCTAAATAATCAGCAATGTAGAATCCCCAAACTAAGTAAGTTGCTACATGCTCCCTGCTTTTCTTGAAGAAAATGATATATATTTCTTCAAGCTAGTGAAATATGTGATAGAAATATTTGCAACATCTTCAGAGTCTGACTTGTTTTTCCTTTTGTCATAATTCTCCGCAATTTCTGTATACCTACACTGACAATTCCCCTAATACTTCTACCCCTCAGTTTGTCAGCCTCCTCAACTCATCCCTGGAATCTGTGCCAGTAAAGTCACTCACTGATAAAGCCACACCAGCAATCCAGTCGATTCACTCAAAATTCTAATTCTCTGCCTACCTCCTCTTAACCTTTATCTTGTCATTCTCTCATACTTCATGAATATCCAATTCCTGGGAAATGACCAGTTTTCTTTGCTTGTAAATCTCATCTTGACCTTATACTTCCATACAAATTCCCCATCTTTAGTCACTCATCAACTCTCTTCTCCGCGTCCCCTACTGAGCAGAGGAATTGAAGAAAGTCAGGGAACTCTGCTTTCTAACGTAAGTAACCCTTCATTACTCAGGGCTCATTTCAGTGTATTGCAGACCCCACAATTTTTCCATTGTCACATTCTTCAAACCCTCAGCTCCTCCCTGAGATTCACTCCTTACCCCCAGGAAATGGCCACATCTGAAACTTTAAAGGTCAAAGCCCTTTGTGGTCAGGCAGATCTGAGACCTCTACATAACAGCTGTGTAACCTCGGAGAAGTCAGTGTGAAGAAGGAAAAAAGAGATTTGTGAAATATTTACCCAGTGGCTGGAAGGGGGGTCACAGCCCAGTAAATATGAGTGGAACCCAAAACTTGAATACTAGACAGCCGTCCATGTCGTGTTTGCTGAAGTCCGGCCCAAACAGAGGTTCTGACATTCCAGCTCTACTCACACAGAGACAGAAGGGATAGAAGGTGGTGATGACCCAAGCACAATTTGGGCCAACTCAAGCAGCCTCATTGTCTTTTTTTCCCTTTTCCTGACCTCTTTCCGAGACGGCTGGATCTAGGATTTGGGCAATGGATTGAAGAGTCAGCAGAAAAGCACAAGGAGTGAAACCAGAATATCTGAGTTTGTCAAGATGGGTGAAGCTTTCTGTGTTCACTTGCTGAGATGAGGATGCAGAATTTCACATTAGCCAGTCCGAGCTGAGTAGATTTTGTCTGTGATTCACTAATTGATAGCTAGGTCCAAATTAAGGTACAGTGAGGCTTCATCAGATGGCTTCCCACCTGCTTTCAATGTTCTCTGGAGGCCACTGGGCCCTTCCAGCTTCCCTGGCCTCCCCAGCAATTCCACATTGCTAAGCCACGTGGACATCCACTAATTCCTCCCCAGCTAATCCATGAACCTGCCCTTCCTGGCAAAGTGTAACGGTCCTGTTCCATTCCCTAGAAGCCAAGTGACAGCCACACTAAGAGAGGAATTTTGTTGACATGTTTATGAGCCCCTACGGTCCGTCTATTCCAGCTGACATATCTTCTTGTGAACCCAATGCTGTGGCTCTGATACTGAGAATTTGGATCCTTTTGACAGAGCATTGGAAGATATTTTTAGACATTTAGTACCTAGTGGCCCCACTACGGAGGTGACCATCTTTATACTTTATGTGAACGTTTAAATGTTGTCAGCAGCCCATAAATAGCAAAAACCATAGCTACTGATTCAAAGCAAAATGAGACACTTGAGTCATGTGAGAATTAATGAATGTTTGGACGCAGACTGGTTCAGTGAGGGGCAAGGGCCAGGGACCAAAGTGGAACTCACTGTCCTTGCTAAATCAGATCACTCGATAGAGATACAGCACACGGTCTGCAATGTGCTAGGCACTATGTAGTTTTTTTTTAATTGCCACCTAAAGTAGGAGTCCTTACACAAAACAGAGGGGTAGGACGATGCTGATATATGTTGGCCGCCTCTGTGTGGCAACCCCGTGTGAGGGACTTTACAGATCCTGCCACTATCATAATTAGGATCGTATTTACAGGGGCCCATTATCTGCCAGGGTACTCTAAGCATTTTACACATAACTCATCTAACTAGGCTCCCAGTAACCCTGCGAAATAGGTACTGTTATTAGTTCCAGTTTACAGAAAGAAACCCAGAGCTGCCCAGCTGGCAGGATTTGAACAGCGTGTGCGGCTCACTCCACCTCCACAGCAATCTGTGAGGTGCCTGTTATTAGCTCCCCATTTTGTATAAAAGACATCAAGTCTCCTAAAAATCAGGTAATTGGTGACAGATAAAAGGTAAATAGAGTTGGTTCCAGGTCTTTCGGGCCCTCCGGTCTGTCTCTTCTCCTCACCTCACATCCTGATGCTCTGAATTCAGGGGTTCCTCCTCCCTATAGAAATGGCAACTGACAACCAAATGGATTCCTGTCAACAGGCGTATGTGGAATGGATGAGCTCCCATGTCCGGGAAAGCCTCCCCCGTGCATTACAGTCTCAGCAAGGAGGGCAATAAACCAAGGACAAACTGAAAGGGCTTATGAGTACTAAAAGGCTGTAAAATCTCCTAGAATTTGGTTTCTAACAATTCAAATATAGAGGAAAAGCCATCCTGTCTATCTCTGAGCTCTGCAGAGATGGTCTAATTCTGAGTATTCCCTGAGTGTTCAACGCCATGTAACACATAATTCAACTCCTCCTGTTTTCAGGATGCTCTTGTTTTGCATGGGGTAGTTTTAAAGCTGGCCCATGCTTCTGTTAAGAGCATGATTATTACTTGGTGCTGGGTTACCTAAGAGGAATTCCCTCCCTGTACACTCCCTCCATCCCACCTCAGAGGAGGATGGTTTTTGACATCAGAAGAAATCTGTTGCAACTTGCAACAGCATCCTGCAGTGGTGTGATAAGGAAAGCAAGAAGAAGAAAGGAATGTTATAGAAGATAATGAAGGATGCGGTCACTCAGACAACAGAATATTTAGATGCATTGGAAAGAAATATAGAAGCAGTGTAACTTGTAGCCATTTGACGATTCAGATAAGAACTTTGCTCTCTAAAGGAAAGCTTTATACATGTTGGATTCATTCCCTTTTTTTTAAGGGTTTGATATTTATATAATGCTAAAGATATTCCACACACATAGTAGGGACTCAGTACATTATTGTTGAAGGAATAAATTAATACAGCTACAAAAACGAGACAATGCCATCTCTAAAATAATTTTTGAAAAGAGAAACAATAAGATGTTTTGACAGTCATGATTTTGTTCTGTTTGTGGCAAAAAGCTTCTTTTAAGATACTCATTTCCTCTCACAACTGCTTCTGTAGCCTTTCTTCCCTCCTGAATAATGCAAATCCATCATGTATAAACTGCATTTATTACATATATTTTATTAAGACTGTGACTGCTGAGTTTCTGGGGATTTTCTTTTCCCCCAAAAGGAAATGTTAGTTAGCTTTAGCTGTTCTGAAATGACAACTAAAGCAGACAAGAAAGGGGGCATGACCCATTGGTCAGTCTCCTCCCTTCACTCCAGACCTTGCCAAATAAATAAAAAATTTCAAACCAGTCGTGGTAACATTGTCTGTTGTACATTCGGTTCAGGTTGTTTATCCAAAGGAAGCTGTCAGCCTTGACTGCCAAGTTGAGGTTAGATCAATCCCCTGCCAGTGGATACTGAAAGCAGAGAAGGACCTGATGAAATGGGTGTATTTGAGAGGGGCAGAGAGGGGCTGGGGGTAGCTGGGGTCATAGAGATTTCACAAAAAGTCTCAGTAGGAAGTCAGCCAGAAGACACAGTAGAATTAGGGCAGAAACAAGAGCCCAGAAATAGGAATGAAGGAGGACGTACAAGCAGTAATCAGATATCAGGTGCAACCACTGCAGGTAACATGGGATCTTCAGTGGGTCTGGTGGGGAAGGGGTGTCATGAGCTGTGTCATAGGGCAAGTCTGATTCCCAATGAGTCACATAAGTGCATGTCTGAAAACAAATCAAGAAGAATGAGAACAAAATGATCAAGAGCCATTTAGCCACTCTGAATAGCACTGGGCAGGTTCACTGAGTGTCCAGAATGGGGCTGGCCCAGAGCTGGGGTATGCGAGCCATACAACCAAGCATCAAAGAAATGCAGGCACAAGGGACCCCACGGACCACCTAGACTTCCAATAAGCGTGCGGTAGCTTTGTGGAGGTACCTGATATCTCTGTTTTTAGCTTGGAGAAACTAAAACTGTCCCCAGATTTCTCAGGCTCAGAGAAAGAGGACAAGCAAGGTCGTGTGCTGCCCGACAGTCCCCGGTTGGTTCCAGAAAAGGAGGTGGAGGGCACACTGAGGGGCGGATAATACAAACAATTGAAGGCTCAGCATTCATTCATTTAACACGAATTTATTGAACACCCACTGTTGCCAAGCTCCGGTCTCTGTGCTAAGGCTTCACCTGTGGACAAAAGAGAAATGGTCATTCTGAGGTGGCATTTACAAGTAAAAAGCAGTGACAAATACAGAGTAAAAAAGGTACTGCAATGGTGGTAGTCCAAAGCTTGATGGAAACACAGAAAGGGTCCCTTGTCTAATCTGGGGACTTAAAGAATGTTTCCAAGAAGCTGAGACCTGGGAGTAATGGGCAGTTCAGCAGATAAAAGGCTGAGTGGAGCGTTCGAGAGAAAAGGAATGTCAGGGTTGGGAGTGTGGAGGCTACACTGTGGTCCCAGGAAGTACTGAGCGGTATCCAGTTTCACTGGAGTGGAATTTATTCAGAGATGTGGCTGGAGAGATACCCAAGGGCCAGATAATGAAGAGCTTTCTGGGGATGTTAAAGAAAATATGTTCATCCATGCGTTTCAGCCCACCCAGTGCTTAAAAACTAGGCTACAGAAGGTGGAACTCCCATCCTGTATTGTATTAAGACAGCATGAGTTTTAGGGTTGAGAAGAGGGACTTTAGAGCCTGGCTCTGCCAGGTACAAGGTGAAGGTGAGTGATTCCACCAACTCTCTGAGCCTCAATTTTCCGTTCTGTGAAATGGGAATTCTTTTTCCTACATTGCATGGCTATTTTTAAAACTAGTGTTTTGCACATGGAAAGGGAAACCATCCATCTGGGGAGAAATATCCAGTAAATGAAAGTAAGGATTCATTCAGATTTCTCATACTGTTAATATCTTACCCTATTAGAATTCTCAGTATTCTCAGTAAGAAAGGACAATGGATACAGCATTGATATAGAGGGCGGATTTAAAGTCCCCTCTCTAATGTGCTGCTAACAGCGTGAGCAATTAGGTCCGGAGTAACGTGGCTCCCTATCTGTAAAAAGGGGGCGAGAACACTTGATTCCTCCCTTCCAGGCATGTCATAAAGTTTAATTAGATGTTATCCATAAAGTACTATGAACTTCTCTGAGGAAGGCAGCATATAAATACCAGTTACAGAGCCCTTATTATCCATCTTCCTCCTCTGATTTATCTACAAGCCAGTCCCCTGTAACTCAAAACTCTGGCATTTTCTCCTCACATATTCCTCATTTTTTTATAGGAAGAGACAAACTCTCCATCTTTTTCTCCATCGCTGGATGTCTGGGGCTTTGAATTTCATGCAGCCTCCCTCTGGTCACTCATTTGTTACACCCTCCAGTGTATTTTCTTCACTCGCCTTACTTTAGTTGGAAGATGTTTCAAACCATGGAGATAGCTTGAACTTCCTTAGTATCCTCTTGCACTTTCGACTTCGAATTCTGATGGGCACCAGTGGGATTCTAATCAAGGCAAGGCAGATCATTGATTATTTGGCCCTATAACATATGCATGACTCTCTAAATCTTTTAGACCCCTTTGGTTTAAACGTAATTGATAAGTCATTAGGACTGAGACATTGCCCTTCTACACTGAAGACAAATTTCTAACTTGTTCAGGTCACTGGTGGTCTAGTGCCTTAAGCCTGTCATTTCTGCCCAGTTTGATTTTTCGTATATTATTAAGCAAGACAGATGTTATCACCTGCTTTCTTTCTATGAGTGGGATTTCTATGAACAAAACTAAAAGTAACGGACTCCTATAGGACAGTTAGAACCTGTGAATAGTTTCCAGCTTTCTTTTGCTCCTGAAATGAAATTCATTGCTTTTGTGCTCACTGCAAAACAGGAATGAATATTATTAATAGTTAATGGCGAATTTTGAATTTTAATGAAAACCAACAGTGAGATTTTTCAAGGTGGGACTCAAGTGTTAATCTCACTGGTATTTTCAGTGTTCACAACATATACATGTGCCATATGTCACAAACTACAGCTATACTGGGTAAATAGACAAAACATTTTTTTACTAGGTGTGGGTAGGGATTAAACAATTTCATTGTATCTTAGAAGTTTCAAAAAAAATCACTAAG
This sequence comes from Smutsia gigantea, assembly GCA_032199065.1. Classification (NCBI taxonomy): domain Eukaryota; kingdom Metazoa; phylum Chordata; class Mammalia; order Pholidota; family Manidae; genus Smutsia; species Smutsia gigantea. The sequence goes on from JAVSCE010014840.1 coordinate 625,767, forward strand.
ATATTATGTGGACGTGATTTTTACCAAAATGTAGTTGGAGCATAAGGAATCTGACGTAATTTTGGGGAGCAGGATAGGTGAATGGGTTTAGGGAGGTGTGCCCAAGAAGCTCCAGTTGTATCAATATTATTTAATTTTTTTAAGAAGATCTAGAGCAAATAAGTAAAAATGCTAAGATTTTTACAAGTGGAAATCGATGGCTATTCATTGTGTTATTTGTGTTCTACCCTTTATGTTTCAAATAAAAGTAGTTTTGCAATAACAGCATTACTTACAATACTTGTAATTTTAAAAAAGAATAGACTCTTGCATGCAAATTGGTTTCCACCTTAAGCAAGCATCAAGACTCTAGTCAAGGACCTTGCAAGCTTTCTTTGCTGGTAGCATTTAAGGATGAAAAGCTGACACTGAACATGGAAGCAGAACCCTTAGCTTGGTTTTGTGACTGCCATTTATGAGCTCTATAATTATGGTAACTATTAGTCCGTTCTTAGGTTCTGTGAGTCTCCTGCGGTTTTGTTCCTTCAGTTTTTTCCTCAGTTCTTATACTCCACATATGAGTGAAATCATTTGATATTTGTCTTTTTTGGCTTGCTTATTTCACTGAGCATAATACCCTCTAGCTCCATCCATGTTGCTGCAAATGGTAGGATTTGTTTTCTTCTTATGGCTGAATAATATTCCATTGTGTATATGTACCACCTGTTCTTTATCCATTCACCTTCTGATGGACACTTAGGTTGCTTCCATTTCTTGGCTATTGTAAATAGTGGTGCGATAAATATAGGGGTGCATCTGTCTTTTTGAAATTGGGCTGCTGCATTCTTAGGGTAAATTCCTAGGAGTAGGATTCCTGGGTCAAATGGTATTTCTATTTTGAGTTTTTTGAGGAACCTCCATACTGCTTTCCACAATGGTTGAACTAATTTGCATTCCCACCAGCAGTGTAGGAGGGTTCCCTTTTCTCCACATCCTCGCCAACATTTGTTGTTGTTTGTGTTTTGGATGTTGGCCATCCTCACTGATGTGAGGTGATATCTCATTGTGGTTTTAATCTGCATTTCTCTGATGATTAGCAATGTGGAGCATCTTTTCATGTGCCTGTTGGCCATCTGAATTTCTTCTTTTGAGAAGTGTCTATTCATGTCCTCTGCCCATTTCTTAATTGGATTATTTACTTTTTGTTTGTTGAGGTGCCTGAGTTCTTTATATATTTTGGATGTCAACCCCTTATCAGATACATCATTTATGAATATATTCTCCCATACTGTAGGATGTCTTTTTGTTCTACTGATGGTGTCCTTTGCTGTACAGAAGCTTTTTAGTTTGATATAGTCCCACTTGTTCATTTTTGCTTTTGTTTCCCTTGCCCAAGGAGATACATTCATGAGAAAGTTACTCATATTTATATTCAAGGGAGATTTGCCTATGTTTTCTTCTAAGAGTTTTATGGTTTCATGACTTACATTCAGGTCTTTGATCCACTTTGAGTATACCTTTGTGTATGGGGTTAGACAGTAGTCCAGTTTCATTCACTTACATGTAGCTGTCCAGTTTTTCCAACACCAGCTGCTGAAGAGGCTGTCATCTCCTCATTGTATATCCAAGGCTCCTTTATCAAATATTAATTGACTGTATATGTTTGGGTTAATGTTTGGATTTTCTATTCGGTTCCACTGGTCTGTGGGTCTGTTTTTGGGCCAACACCAAATTGTCTTCATTACTGTAGCTTTGTACTAGAGCTTGAAGTCAGGGAGCGTAATCCCCTCAGTTTTATTCCTCCTTCTCAGGATTGCTTTGGCTATTCGGGGTCTTTTGTGGTTCCATATGAATTTTAGAATTATTTGTTTCAGTTCATTGAAGAAAGCTGTTGGTAGTTTGATAGGGATTGCATTGAATCTGTAGATTGCTTTAGGCAGTATAGCCATTTTGACAATATTTATTCTTCCTAGCCAAGAGCATGGGATGAATTTCCATTTGGTACTGTCCTCTTTAATTTGTCTTAGGAGTATCTTGTAGTTTTCAGAGTACAGGTCTTTCACTTCCTTCATTAGGTTCATTCCTAGGTATTTTATTCTTTTTGATGCAGTTGTGAATGGAATTGTTTTTCTGATTTCTCTTTCTGTTAGTTCATCATTAGTATATAGGAAAGCAATAGAATTCTGTGTGTTAATTTTGTATCCTGCAACTTTGCTGAATTCAGATATTCTAGTAGTTTTGGAGTGGAGTCTTTAGGGTTTTTTATGTACACTATCATGTCATCTGCAAATAGTGACAATTTGACTTCTTCTTTACCAATCTGGATGCCTTGTATATCTTTGTTTTGTTGGATTGCCATGGCTAGGACCTCCAGTACTATGTTGAATAACAGTGGAGAGAGTGGGCATCCCTGTCTTATTCCCGATCTTAGATGAAAAGCTTTTAGCTTCTCGCTGTTAAGTATGATGTTGGCTGTGGGTTTGTCATATATGGCCTTTATGACGTTGAGGTACTTGCCCTCTATACCCATTTTGTTGAGAGTTTTAATCATGAATGGATGCTGAATTTTGTTAAATGCTTTTTCAGCATCTATGGAGATGATCATGTGGTTTTTGTTCTTCTTTTTGTTGATGTGGTGGATGATGTTGATGGATTTTCGAATGTTGTACCATCCTTGCATCCCTGGGATGAATCCCACTTGATCATGGTGTATGATCCTCTTGATGTATTTTTGAATTCGGTTTGCTAATATTTTGTTGAGTATTTTTGCATCTATGTTCATCAGGGATATTGGTCTGTAATTTTCTTTTTTGGTGAGGTTTTTGCCCGGTTTTGGTATTAGAGTGATGTTGGCTTTATACAATGAGTTAGGAAGTATTCCCTCCTCTTCTATTTTTTGGAAAACTTTAAGGAGAATCGGTGTTATTTCTTATATATATATCTGACAGAATTCAGAGGTGAATCCATCTGGTCCACGGGTTTTGTTCTTGGGTAGTTTTTTGATTGCTGATTCAATTTCGTTGCTGGTGATTAGTCTGTTTAGTTTTTCTGTTTCTTGCTTGGTCAGTCTTGGAAGGTTGTATTTTTCTAGGAAGTTGTCCCTTACTTCTAGGTATTCCAGCTTGTTAGCATATAGATTCTCATAATATTCTCTTATAATTCTTTGTATTTCTGTGGGGTCCGTTGTGATTTTTCCTTTCTCATTTCTGATTCTGTTTATGTGTGTAGATTCTCTTTTTCTCTTAATGAGTCTGGCTAGGGGTTTATCTATTTTGTTTATTTTTTCAAAGAACCAGCTCTTGGTTTCATTGATTTTTTCTATTGTTTTATTCTTCTCAATTTTATTTATTTCTTCTCTGATCTTTATTATGTCCCTCCTTCTGGTGACTTTGGGCCTCATTTGTTCTTCTTTTTCCAATTTTGGTAACTGTGTCTAGACTATTCATTTGGAATGTTCTTCCTTCTTTAAATAGGCCTGGATTGCAATATACTTTCCTCTTAGAACTGCCTTTGCTGCGTCCCACAGAAGCTGTGGCTTTGTGTTGTTGTTGTCATTAGTCTCCATATATTCTTTGATTTCTGTTTTGATTTGGTCGTTAACCCATTGGTTAATTAGGAGAATGTTTGTTAAGTCTCCATGTATTTGTGAGCCTTTTTGGTTTCTTTCTAAAATTTATTTCTAGTTTTATACCTTTGTAATCTGAGAAGTTGGTTGGTAGAATTTCAATTATTTTGAATTTACTGAGGTTCTTTTTGTGGCCTAGTATGTGGTCTATTCTGGAAAATGTTCCATGTGCACTTGAGAAGAATGTGTATCCTGTTGCTTTTGGGTGTAGAGTTCTGTAGATGTCTGTTAGGTCCATCTGTTCTAGTGTGTTGTTCAGTGTCTCTGTGTCTTTACTTATTTTCTGTCTGGTTGATCTGTCCTTTGGAGTGAGTGCTGTGCTGAAGTCTCCTAAAATGAATGCATTGCCGTCTATTTCCTCCTTTAATTCTTTTAGTATTTGTTTCACATATGCCGGCGCTCCTGTGTTGGGTGCATATATATTTATAATGGCTATATCTTCTTGTTGGACTGACCCCTTTATCATTATGTAATGTCCTTCTTTATCTCTTGCTACTTTCTTCGTTTTGAAGTCTATTTTCTCTTATACAAGTACTGCAACACCTGCTTTTTTCTCCTTGTTCTTTACATGAAATATCTTTTTCCTTCCCTTCACTTTTAGTCTGTGTATATCTTTGGGTTTGAGGTGAGTCTCTTGTAAGCAGCATATAGATGTGTCTTGCTTTTTTATCCATTCTATTACTCTGTGTCTTTTGATTGGTGCATTCAGTCCATTTACATTTACGGTGATTACCGATAGATATGTACTTATTGCCATTGCTGGCTTTAGATTTGTGATTACCAAAGCTTCAAGGGTTTCTTCCTTACTATCTAACAATCTAACTTAACTTTCTTGTTAAGTTATTGTAAACACAGTCTGATGTTTCTTTATTTCTCTCCCTTCTTATTCTTCCTCCTCCATTCTTTATATACTAGGTTCTTTATTCTTTGCCTTTAGTTAGTATTTGAATGGTCTGCTTTCTTTGCTATGATTTTATTTTCTCTGGTGACATCTTTTTAACCTTAGGAGTGCTTCCCTCTAGAGCAGTCCATTTAAGATATCCTGTAGAGGTGGTTTATGAGAGGCAAACTCTCTGAACTTTCGCTTGTCTGGAAATTGTTTAATCCCTCCATCTTATTTAAATGATAATCGTGCTGGATACAGTATTTTTGTTTCAAGGCCCTTCTGTTTCATTATGCTAAATATATCATGCCATTCTCTTCAGGCCTGTAGGGTTTTTGTTGAGAAGTCTGATGATAGTCTCATGGGTTTTCCTTTGTAGGTGATCTTTTTTCTCTCTCTAGCTGCCTTTAATAATCTGTCCTTATCTTTGATCTTTGCCATTTTAATTATTATGTGTCTTGGTGTTGTCTTCCTTGGGTCCCTTGTGTTGGAAGATCTGTGGGCTTCCGTGGACTGCAAGACTATTTCCTTCTCCAGCATTGTGAAATTTCAGCAATTATTTCTTCAAAGACACTTTCTATCCCTTTTTCTGTCTCTTCTTCCCTTGGTACTCCTATGATGCGAATATTGTTCCGTTTGGATTGGTCACACAGTTTTCTTAATATTCTTTCATTCCTAGAGATCCTTTTATCTCTCTCTGCCTCAGCTTCTCTGTATTCCTGTTCTCTGATTTGTATTCCATTAACAGTCTCTCGCATCTCAGCCAGTCTGCTGCTAAGCCCGTCGATGGCTTGTCTCATTTCTGCATTGTCTTTCCTGACTTCCCTCACTTCCTCCCTCAGCTCTTGGATATTTCTCTGTAGATCCATCAGTATGATTATGACTTTTGTTCTGACATCTTTTTCAGGAAGATTGTGCATTTCCATCCCTTCAGACTCCCTCTCTGGTGTCTGGGTCTGGATGAGCTTTGTTTGTACCATTTTCCTCTGTCTTTTCTTGGCGATAGAAGTGGTTGCTGGTAGGTGTCACGTATGTCAGCTGGGCTCTGTAAGGCTTTAAAAAAAAAAGAAAGAAAGAAGTGAAAGAGAAGAGAAGGAAAAGAAAGAAAGAAAAGAAAAGAGAAAAAAAACACCAAAAAAACCCCAAAAAAGACGTCTGCTGGGAGTAGATTCTGTGAGGATGCTGTAGGTGGCACTGTTGCTCCACTATTCCGAAGCCGCATCCGGGACACTCCCCAGGGCCTTTTGTAGCTCTGCCTGGGGTGGGAATGAGTGGGAGGCTGCTGATCTCTGTGGGAAGTTTCAGTAGGGCTATTTCCCATTCACCAGCCTAGGGGTCTGAAATTCCCCAGGACTCCCAGCCTGATGGGCCGAGTGTGCTGGAACGATCCTGTTCCTCCATTGGGTCCCTATCTCTTTAAGACCACTAAAAAAAACCGCACACTTTTCTTTTGTCCCGGGGAGCCAGGTGCGAGGACCCAGTGCGTTCCCAGGCTCAGATCCTGCACCCTCTGTCTCTCCAATCTCCGATACACTGCGCGATATGTGTCAGCGATCCCGGCGCAGCTCACCAGGGCTGGTTATTTCATGGGCCTGTACTTCCACTCCCTCCTGGCTCTGAATCCTCTCCTCCCACCAGTGTGCCGGGGTGGGGGAGTGCTCGGGTCCTGCCAGGACGCAGCTCCGTATCTTACGCGCCTTGAGGGGTGCCAAGTCCTCTCGGGTGTAGATGCAGGCTGAGTGCTGTCCTGTATCTTCTAGTCTCTCTTTTAGGAATAGTTGTATTTGTTGTATTTTCATAAATATATATGGTTTTGGGAGGAGATTTCCGCTGCCCTGCTCACACCGCCATCTTCCCGGAACTCGAGCTCTATAATTATTTAAAACTAAAGGCAGAAATTTGTACTTTGTCTTGTTATTCTTCATCCAAGGGGCCCACAAGTCTAATCCTTTGAGGTATTTCTTTTTTTTTTCTATGAGGTAAAGTTGGTATGTAACATCGTGTAAGTTTCAGGTATACATTAAAATTCAGTATTTGAATACATTATAGGCAATCACCTCCATAAGTCTAGTTGCCTTCTATCACCATACAATCGAACCCTTTCAACCATTTCACCTATCCTCCAAGCCCCTTCTCCTCTGGTAACCACCAATCTATTCCCTAAATCTATGAGTTTGTTTTTATTTTGTTTGTTCATTTGTTTTGATTTTTAAACTCCACATGTAAGGGAAGCCATAAGTACTTGTCTTTCTCTAACTTATTTCACAAAGCATAATACCCTCAAGCTCCATTCATGTTGTTGCAAATGATAAGATTTCCTTCTTTTTTATGGTTGAGTAGTATTCCATTGTGCATATATTCCACATCTTCTCTAGCTTTAGCTTCCTGGTTCATTTCAGAGGAAACTGTTCCACATATAACTTCAGATTTGTGGTGTTCATGGGTGGAAGTGGGTTCAGGATCCTTCAATGCTTCTATCTTGAACCTCTTTCATTGAGGTATTTCTTTTTAAAGCATTTAGTGTTTTTATAAAATTAATGACAACACACATAATTTTTAGAAAGAAGCAATGTAGAAAAACAAGAAATCATTGAAAATGCCACCTTTCAGAAAAAGAAATAGTATTCAAATACCTTTTCAGTCGCTAATTGAAATAGAAAGATAAGCGAATGTTTGATTGAACAAGCAAAATGTCATAAGGAGTTAACATTAAACATATTTTCATTTTTAAAAGTACATTAAATTTAATTTTATTTTATGGTAAAACTGAATTGCTGTGCTTCAGATAAATGAATCTTTTCCACAAGGGATATTAATTCTATGCTATTGCTCTAACTTAAAAAGTGGATTGTGGACTTCTAGATTTGGTCCATGTAAGAAGCTTAGAAGTCACCACTCCATCCTAACAAGTAAAAATCTGAAAACACTGAAAAAAACGACACTTCTTAGATCTGTCAGAGAAGTAAAGCCACAGAGTAAATCACAGCCTCTAAAACTGAAGAGACAGATAAGCAGGCAAACTGAGGCACAGAATCACAATGTACAGAGCACAACAATTTATGGGAGCAGAAACCCAGAAACCAGAAACTTCTGTGGGCACAGAGGTAGAAAAACTGAACTGACATTGACGAATATGAACAAGTCTGAACTCCAGGGAGATGAAGTCATTGTAGGCCTCACACTTTTAGGAGTGTTACTTCCAAGAGCTCTACCAGGTTCACACAATGAAGATCAGAGAAAAATCCCCTCTGGCTTCCCCTCAGGGTGAAGAGAAAAATGACCATTTTGAAACATACCAGAGCATTCTGTTCTTAACAAGGCCTGTCCTCAGGACAAGCTATTTCAAGTAAGCCTAACCTATTAGTGTTTTATCAGAGACCAGTCAACCTAAGGGAAAGGAAATAACCCAACTTCAGCACCCCTCAGCCATCCTGTACCACATAGGGGGTAAAAACAGAGAAGCACTTGTGATGTTTGCAGCCTAAGAGCACAGGCTCATTAAAACACATAGGCTTATGGAATACTTCCCCTTCCTTAACACCTTACCAGCACACTGTTACTTAAGGCCTTTTACCTCAGTTCCTTTTACCCAGTATATCATGTATACAGTCAACAAAAAATTACAAAGCATACTAAAAGGTAAAAAAAACACAGTTTAAAGAGAAGAGAGCATCAGAATTAGACTAAGATGTGGGGTTTTGGGAATTATCAGATCATGAATATAAAACAACAGATGGGTGATGTAAGCAGAGGGATGGATATTCTCAGGGAGACTCAAAAAGAAATGCTGGAAATCAAAAACACAGCCACAGAAATGAAGAATGCTTTTGATGGGCATTTTAGTAGTTTGGACATACTGAAAGAAAGAATCTCTGAACTTGAGCATATGTCTCTAGAAACGTCTAAAAGTGAATTTCAAAGAGAAAAAAGACTAGAAAAATAAAAATTAAAAAATCAGAACAGAATAGCCAAGAACTGTAGGAAAACTACAAAAGGCATAATAAATGTGAAATGAAAATAGCAGAAGAAAGATAGAAAGGAATAGAGGAAATATTTGAAGCAACAATGATCAAGGATTTCTCCCAAATTAAAGTCAGATATGATACAACAGATCCAGGAGGATCAAAGAACACCAAACGGGATAAATGCAAAAAAAAAAAAAACCCAAATCCTACATCTATATGTATCATTTTCAAACTACTGGAAATCAAAGATAAAGGAAAAAAAAACCTGAGAGAAGCCCAAGGAAAATAGCAACTTAACTATAGAAGAACAAAGATAAGAAATACACCTGACTTCTCCTCAGCAAAAATTCAAGCGAGAGTGGAGAAAAACATTTAAATTGTTAAAAGAAAAAAACACCAATCTAGGAATCTGCACCCTATTAAATAACCATGTCAAAAAGACATGAAGAAATCTTAAATGCATATTACTAAGTGCTATAGGATGAATATGTGTGTCATCCCAAAATTCATATGTTGAAATCCTAACTTCCCACCTGATGGTATTAGGAGGTGGGTACTTTGGGAGGTGATTAAGTCTGAGGGTGGAACCCTCATAAATGGGATTAGTGCCCTTCTAAGAGACCCCAGAGATCTTCACTCACTTCTACCACTGTGAGGTTACAGGGAAAAGATAGCTGTCTAAGGATGAAGAAATGGATCTTAACCAGACACCAAATCTGTGGACACCTTGATCATGGAGTTTTGATGTGCATATGCAGTTTTTCCCTATTTTCCTTATCTCTCTGAAAATTGTTAATGTTCTCTTTGTCGTGTTCTCTACCTTAGAGGTATGCTTTGCTGGATGGTCTCTGTCCTCCCTACGTATTGTATCACTGATTCTTGAATAGTACTGTTGCAGTCTTTCCTCTCTGACTTCACCAGGATCATCTCAAATTCTCACTCCCTGATAGCCTTTTGTTTCAATTGTATCTGTCCTGTTTCTTGCTGCTTCCAGTTTATTCATTTTCCACTTCCATAGATAACCACATAGGTTTTATCTCAATTTGTTTTGTTAGCTCTACAAACTTCCTTTTCGTTCCATTAGGTAGTTTTATCACTTTCTCTATCTTTTGTTTTATTGAATTCACATTCTATAAATCCACCTAAAGTGTAAAATATCCATGGAGAGTTTTCTTCTATTTCTTAGGTTATATTTTCTTCCCATTTATATTTTTAGTTGGATTTGGTATATTATATTCCTTCCTTTCAACATTTTTATCCATGCTATAACCCATTTTTAACATAAGCAACTCTTCAAACTTTTTGTTGGCACTGATATAGGGTATGTGAACCATCCTTACTCTTCCATCTCTATCAGGCACTTGATACCTTCTCTGAGTTCGGTGTTGGTCTCTCTTTAATTTTCTATATCCAGCACAGTACAGTGAACCTGGGAGGTGGTGGATGGTGAACATGGGAGTTGGAAGAGTTGGCTGAGAATCCCACTAGAGTAGCTATATTAGTGCCCTTGCTACCCACTAAGGACTTTTCTACTCCCTATTCTCCTTGCTTTCTTTCATTCATCACAGTTGAGTGAAATATGTCATGGTGCTCCTTTACTCTCACTGTTTGTGCCATGACCAGGTGGTGGTTATACTTGATGACTTCTACCTTAGAGACATTTTTCCTCAACTCTATCCCAACCTTACTTCTCAGTCTGCTCTTCAAAATTTTATCAACTCCTTTCTTTCCTGACCTCTAATTCTAAAGATAGGAATAAGAGCTGCCCTGTGCTGGAAAAGAATGATTAGTTTTATTCCTTGGCCACAACTCAAATTACATAATAAAGCTGGTTCTTTCCTTTGTTTTCTGCTTGTGAATTTTTACTGTTTTGTTTGTTCTTTTGTTTGAGTTTCATGTATTCGTTTTGCTTTAATTTTTTAATTTCTTTTTCCCAGTGCTAGAAAAGAATAATTCTATAATCCCACTTCCTCAGAAACTTTTACCCACAATTTTCTCAAAATCACTTTGAATACTATTTCATCTAATATATTAGCTTTATCTTCCACTGTGCAGCATCCTTAAATGTGATCAATATTTCTGTGACAGTTAATTTCATGTGTCAATTCAAGTAAACCATAAGATGCCTAGATATTTGGTAGAACATTATTCTGTGAGGGTGTTTCTGGATGAAGTTAATATTCGAATCAGTAGACTGAGTAAAGCAGATTGTCCTCCCTAATGTGGGTGGGTCTCCTCCAATCAGTTGAAGGCCTGAATAGAATAAAAAGGCTGAGTAATATGCAACTCCTCCTTCCTGCTTTCAAGGTGAGATATTTTCCTGCCTTCAGTCATGAACTAAAACATCAGCTTTTCCTGGGTCAGAGCCTGCTGGCTTTCAGGCTGAAACCACATCACAGCTTTCCTGGGTCTTCAGCTGGCTGGCCAGCTATAGATCTTGAGACTTGTTAGCCTCCATAATTGCATGAGCTGGTTTCTATTGATTCTGTTTTTCTGGAGAACCCTAACCAATATGATTTTTTTTAATGAAAAGTATGGCATGGCACAGATATTAACCACTCAAAACTTAACTCTTTTGGGAAACATTTGCTTAGCCACATCCAAATGAATCTTAATTATAATGTCACAGATACAGGATATATACCTCTGAAATTCAGACAAGTAGTCTAGGCCAAATATTATAAATCACCAGTCTGCAATTCAAGAATCTACCATTTCCCCCTTTAAAGAAAGCACTTTACCATCTCTATTCCACAAATTCTCAAATGGTCAAATCATCTACAAGTTTGTCTGTCCCAAAATATATAATTCAACTAGGCTTGGAAGTCTGAAACTCAATTAGCATGTCCAGGTGCTTCCTTAATCTACTCTTCTATCCTAATACCTTAAGTTCCTCTTTGAAATGCTTTATCAATTCTCCCCAGTTTGAAAATTATTCTCCCTGAGGAGAAGACAGAAGCAAAAATCATATTTCAGAAAACACATGGGCTTAGAAGATAGTCAAATTTCAGACCCTGGAACTACCATTAACTCATTATGTGGTTTTTGGCAAGTGTTCAGCTTCTTTGACATGCAGGTTTCCTACTATAAAGGGACATTTAATAATATTCAAGAGCAAAATGTTTAACCAGAACAATATCATTATTAACAGAAAGACACCAGCAGACAAGAGATACAGATATCTTTAACATTGCTAACAAATAAATACAAGTCACTTTACTTTACAGATGACTTCCCAAATGAGAAGAGACAGCATCAGTCCTCTGTGGAGAGACAAGCTTCTCTGATCTTCAAAACCCCATAAAGACATCCTATCACCAAGATATCTCCTGATCATCATAAAGATACTTTCAAGTTCTTAAAGAAGTTTCCTTTGCTATCATCATCCAGTTTTTGTTTTCTTTTTGCTCTTCTAGCTGCTCAATGTCTTGCTACTCATGAGATTCAAGTAACTGGTAATACTCCCAACACATTCCCACAAGAATGAGTCTAAGGGATTGTGCCTCTCAAGGTTAATTTCCCGAGTGGACATCTCCCCTCATGTTAAGGCTTTAGGTCTTCTGAAATCTATTGCTATATTTTCTACTCTCAGAGATGCTTTGAGTATTAAAATATTAAAGTACTCAGAAAATAAGTTACTCAAAAAAAGATAGTGTACAGTTAACTTACACCATATTCCCTGTTTTCTTGTCAGTTAAGACTATTTTGGTTGCAAGTAATAGCAAAATTCAACCCAATTCAAATAGTCTTTAATAACTAAGACTATTTATTATCTCACAAAACTTAAATTTTCAGAGGTAATTCTGGCTTTCAGAGAGTAGTGATCTAGCAACTCATGGGATCCCTTTTTTCCTCTTCTCTCTCCCCTCTGTCTTTTATGGAATTGATGCCCTTTCATTGGCTCTAACTAGATCAGATATCCATCCCTGATTTGGTAGTCAGAAGAAGGATAAGTTGATTGGATTAAGTGAATGGGATCATTCCCACACAAACCTCATGTATGGGAGTGAATTCAACAGAGGAAATTGGGCTACTATTGTCAGGTGACATAGGGAATAAATGTTAGGGAGACAACAAATAAATGTCCACTATGTGGATTCATTTGTTTTTTCCAGATAAAATGGCTAACATACTTCTTGACCGTCTCTAGCTTCAGTCTTTATGATGCCTTTCTTATAGGTTCATGTTATTCTCTTGTATTTTTCTTTTGGTTATCTGACTCTCCTTTCTTGTCTACTGTTTGTTTTAAAAGATGAATCTACTAGAGAATTTCTTATGCCCTCATAACTGATTTCTTTAATTCCCCCTTCCCTTCCTCATTGACTTATTCAGGATTATGTGGTTAGAATTACACTTGTAGTCTCAGCTCTCATTATCTCTTACATGTGTTTTCTTATAATTTCCTCCGAATATCTTACCAAAGGAACCTCACAATCATGACAATTATATTGTTGTTGGGGAAGCTATATTGAGCATATTAGCTAGCTTCACTCTTCCCTTTGCCTTATACTTGGTAGGGATGGGGCAGAGGTGTGAATATATTATGAGAATAAGGTTGAAGGAAAATATCTTTGTTTTTTTTAATTTTTTTGCAGCAGGTTGGTTTGCTTCATTTTGGTTTGTTTTGCTAAAGAAAGAAAATTTATTTACCAATCTTTAAAGAGGCCAGATTAAAAAAAAAAATCTGATTCCTGACCACCAGCCTAGAAATTTTTCTCCAGATTGCTTTCCAGGCCTACCTCTCCTCCGATCTAAGTTTTCTATCTGTAAAAGAAAGAAATTTTTGTAATGGTGAGAAAAAACCCTCAGGCTGATTGGCTGATTGTATGCCATTCTGTTTTATCCACACTCCATTAGCCCAGGTAATTGAGAGTTGACTCCATTTCCCTCTCCTACTGAGGTTTTTCACTCTCTCTGTCTCTCTCTCTCTCTCTCACACACACACACACACACACACAATCTTTCTCACAATCTATTGATCTCTTTCATCTAAAAATAAGATACTCTAAATATTCCTTTTAGCCAGCAACTACTTAGCATTCATACTATAGTGAATTGGAGATGCAGAGAAAGGTGGTCAATGATACTGTTTCAACTAGAATCCTTGTGGGGTTTAATGAGATAAATCATGTCCATGTGTATTCATCAGGGCTCAGATGTTTTTCAAATTGCTCTAACTTAAAATCTTTAAAAACCAAGTAGCGAGCTATTTACAATGAAGAAGCTAGAGGCAAGATTTGAACAATTATCTTTCCTGTGTATGCAACGGAAAGATGACTTATATCATCAGTCCCCACCCTGGCCCTACCACGCACACAAAAATGCCCTGACAGGAGTTTCTGAGCTCAATAACTGATAATTGTTTCCAGGATACCTTCAATCACATATTATTTCTCACGAACTTTGAAACTCAATAAAGACAATTGTAATATAAATGTGTGTACTTTCCTCATCAATTTTTTGGTAGAAGTTTTTTAATGAAAACTTCAACTGTGGTATTATATTTGCCTCCTAATGAGAGATTATCTTTCACAATTGAATTATCATTGAATAGTGCTTTTTACTAAGTCAGCATTTAACTCTATAGATATATTATGTTAACAAAACAGAGTACTTTCCCTGTTCTTTTCATCATAACTTCATCCGCTGTGTAGGTGCCAAATATGTGTGATGGAAATGAAAGGTTTGGTCCTAAGCCAATAGTTAACTGAGACTTTTGAGAACTGAGAAACATTAGCTCTTAACTTAATATTCAAATATATATAAAATTATTTGTTCATTGATATTTTGACCTTAAAAAATAAGTGATTGAATGACAACACTATGCATCTCTATTTTAAGCCCTATAAAGCTCTATTTATTTGTTGTTTCTAGATAAAATGTCCTAAGATAGAGTAAATGTTACTGGATTGCATTTCCCATAAAAATAAGTACTGTCTTTGTTTGTTGCTTTTTACCACAAGCACTATCAAAAGGCTGCTTAGAAATAGAAAGGAGTTGTATTCCAAGGAACCCATGAGGCCTCCCACATAATGATGGAAGCAAGACAGAGAAACTGGCTGATAAGATCAGCTGTGAGGGAGCTGGAACTCAGGGATAAGTTCCCAAGCTAAACCCACAGAGTTAAGAGGTAATCAGAAAGGCCACAAATTGGGGGAAACAGAATAACATTATCAAGTCACAAAGCCATGGGCTAAACCATTAGAGACAGGTGGGGATGGGTGAAAGATTACAGAACATGGTAGAAGAGAAAGAAAAGTCAAATGGAGCCCCTTTGGAAAAAAATATCTGAGCCCAAGTGTATGTATGGAGTTAAATACTGAATTAGTAAAAAGCACTATTCAATGATACCAACTCAATTATGAAAGCTAAATCTCATTAGGAGGCATATAATATCACAGTTGACGTTTTCTTAAAAATTTTCTACCAAAAACTGATGAGAAAGGTGCACACATATATTTTTTAATTGTTTTTATTGAGTTCCGACTGAGTTTGCCACCCGCTTACATCTGTCTGCATGTTGTTTTCCACTGGCTACTTCTTCAGTTTCAATCTTAACAGAACTAATTTGAAGAGCTTCCTATGTATTATATACCCTGTTTCTAAGGGAAACATCATAAATAGGTCTAAGATATTTAAAGATATAGAGCAATGTGGATTCAGTTCTCTCCTTTCCTCAAAAAAAAATAAATATATATGTTTATAAAATGTTTTATCCAAATAAAGCCAAGCCATCTCATGACCGCTTGTGGGTATAATTTCATGTTAAAGAAGCATTAGTCCAGCATCAAAAATAATTGAAAAACAATGTAAATTTTTATTGCTGCCACTCATAAAAAAATGCCTAAGGGGGAATGTATCCAGAAAAACTTTAGAAATATTCTTTCCAAACTTATCAACTCCTTACACATGGAGCAGCTGCCCCAACGTCCCTGCTCCTCCCCATAGTTCACCTCTCCCACACTCTCCTGCAGCATCTCCTCTATCCTCCCCAATCTATGTATCCGTGGTGCAATCTTGTTAATATCTGGCTCATTTTAACCTCTCTGACTTCTTCCAAGTCCCCTGTTCCTCCTTTACCTAGACTCTACAGAGCAAAGGACTTCCTAAGCTCTCAAACAACAACCAACAATAGCCCTCTCCCTGTTTTTCAAGATAGTTTCCTCAGGAATGGGGAGAAGTTATAAACAAGTGGAATGTGTTTCTTTTACCCTGTCTCACTAATTACATATATGGTCTTTCATTTTAAAATAAGTTTGTTAAGTAGCAAGGTTGAAAAGCAAAACTAAGGCTTTGACTTTGATTTGTAGAATGCAAGCATCATAGCCCACAATCCTTGACCATTTATACACACCAAGAAGACTTTGAATCCAGCTCTACAAATTGAAGTTGAAAATAACAGCCAAGCTCAGGGATAAACCCGGGTTAGGTTTCATCGTAACTCAAAGCAGATCTGAGTGTTTGTTTCCTTTAGGAATTTGCTTTTTGACATTAACCATGTCATCTTTTATGATAAATATTTTTATTTGAATTAATTATCAAGTAGGCAAAATTTTTCATTTATCTCAGTGTTACCTATGCCTAATATATGGCTGTTTGGAACACAGACTCCTGACCAGGTCCAACTACTGGCTGACCATTTAATTGTAGGTAAAGAAGAAAGAATTATATATGGCCACTTAAGTGGTGAGTCATCCCCAAATCAGATAGAATGTGTATTGAAAGTATTATGAAAATATTTGAAGATTAATGAGCTTTCACAGGGACCATTTATTTTGCATTTCTACCAATGATCTGTTTCTTCTTTGTTAAAAAGTACAATACTGCCAGTGCTGTGTACCAGCTTATATTAGCCTCATGTACTCTGTGCCTTGAAATCTTCATCTTTCAATATGAATAGCAGCTGCCCAGCACTGCACGTAACATAGTGCTTAAACATGACTTTTGTAATAGAACAGATAAACTTTCCTCTTCCATATAAAGACTGGGAAATATAAGGCTACAAGTAATAAAGGAAAGGAGAGTGAGATGTAGACCACAGTAGACCTCATCCCAGAGGCCTACCCTCTGGGACTACAGCTACTTCCATCAGCAAATGTTTTTAAGGTATGAGTCCATCTTGGCTCCAATCATCTCTTTCTGTTTAATTCTCTATTATAAATTACTCTAAAACATACCAGCATAAAACAATAAACACTGATTATGCCAGTTTCTGTGGATCAGGAATTTGGGAAAAGCTTAGCTGGGTATTCTGTCTCAGCAGCCTTCTTGAGGTTGCAGATAAGATGTCAGCTGTGATTGAAATCATCTGAGGCTTAACTGGGGCTGGAAGGTCTGCTTCCAAGATGGTCATTCACATGACTGTTGACAAGAGGCTTCAGTTATCCCCTGGCTATTGACAGGGGAGATTAGATCCTTGTTACCTGGGAACCTTCTTAAGGCTGCTTGAGCATACTCACAAAATGGCAGCTGGTTTTCTCCAGAGAGAGTGATGAAGAGAGAGAGAGAGGACATGCAAGGTAGAGGATACAATGCCTTTTATGACCTACTGTCAGAAGTCACATACCATTAGTCTGCTATAGTCTATTTGTTAGGCACAAGTCACTAAATCTAGCACTAACTCAGGGGAAAAAGGATCAGGCTGTTCATTAAATTGGAAGAATATTCAAAACTTTTATGGGTATATATATATTTTTACTAAGGTATTATTGATATACACTCTTACGAAGGTTTCACATGAAAAAACAATGTGGTTACTATATTTACCCATATTATCAAGTCCCAACCCATACCCCAATGCAGTCACTGTCCATCAGTGTAGTAAAATGCCACGGATTCATTATTTGTCTTCCCCATGACCCCCCCACACCATGTGTGCTAAACATAATACCCCTCAATCCCCTTCTGCCTCCCTCCCCCCCCACCCTCCCCCACCCCTGTCCTTTGGTAACTGATAGTCCCTTCTTGGAGTCTGTGAGTCGACCGCTGTTTTGTTCCTTCAGTTTTGCTTTGTTGTTATACTCCACAAATGAGGGAAATCATTTGGTACTTGTCTTTCTTTGCCTGACTTATTTCACTGAGCATAATACCCTCTAGCTCCATCCATGTTGTTGCAAATGGTAGGATTTGTTTCTTTCTTATGGATGAATAGTATTTCATTGTGTATATGTACCACATCTTCTTTATTCATTCATCTACTGTTGGACACGTAGGTTTCTTCCATATCTTTGGAGAGGTATGGAAGAGAGAGTGGGCATCCTTGTCTTGTTCACGATCTTAAAGGAAAGGCTTTCAGCTTCTCACTATTAAGTATGATGTTGTCTGTGGGTTTGTCATATATGGCCTTTACTATGCTGAGGTATTTGCCCTCTATACCATTTTAGTGAGAGTTTTTATCATGAATTGATGTTGAATTTTGTCAAATGGTTTTTTGGCATCTATGAAAATCATCATGTGGTTTTTGTCCTTCTTTTTGTTGATGTGGTGATGATGTTGATGGATTTTCTAATATTGGACCATCCTTGCATCCTTGGAATAAATCCTACTTGATCATGGTGGATGATCTTTTTGATATATTTTTGAATTCGGTTTGCTAATATTTTGTTGAGTATTTTTGCATGTATGTTCATCGGGGATATTGGTCTGTAATTTTCTTTTTTTGTGGTGTCTTTGGCTGGTTTTGGTATTAGAGTGTTGCTGGCCTCATACACTGAGTTTGGAAGTATTCCCTCTTCTTCTACTTTTTGGAAAACTATAAGGAGGATGGGTATTAGGTCTTCACTAAATGTTTGATAAAATTCAGCAGTGAAACCATCTAGTCCAGCTAGTTTGTTCTTAGGTAGTTTGTTCTTAGGTAGTTTTTTGATTACCAATTCAATTTCTATGCTGGTAATTGGTCTGTTCAGATTTTTTGTTTCTTTCTGGGTCAGCTTTGGAAGGTTGCATTTTTCTAGAAAGTTTTCCATTTCTTCTAGGTTATCCAGTTCATTAGCATATAATTTTTCATAGTATTCTCTAATAATTCTTTGTATTTCTGTGGTATCCTTAGTGATTTTTCCTTTCTCATTTCTGATTCTGTTTATGTGTGTAGACTCTCTTTTTTTCTTGATAAGTCTGGCTGATCTGTTGTTTATTTTCTCAAAGAACTAGCTCTTTTTGATTCTTTCTATTATTTTATTCTTATGGGTATATTTTTAAACCACCAAACCTACAAAGAAGCAAGAGTCATCCTACTGTCAAGTAATTCCTAATTCTGTGCCTTATATACATGGTCTAGGATTTCATCAAAGATAGAATTATAATGCCGAATACCTGACAATATGGTAACTGTAAGAATTATATATATGGTAAAGTTGGCATCACAAGTCAGTAGAAAAAAAAAGGGATTATTTAAACAGAAAAAAAGGGATTATTTTAAATTATATTATGTTGAATGCATTATGTGCACAATTTATTAAGCTTTTATTCTCTTAATACTTCTTTGGAGTGATATTTACAGTAAGATATAGAACATACAGTCATCTGTTTTCTCAAAGCAGTGTTATATATCTTGTATTTTCTCTGTAATAAGCATGAAGAAGCTGTACACTTCCCTTTTTAAATTGCCTTTTTTTTGCTTTTTAAAAAGTGCCAGAAGTACTAGATAATACAGAAAGGGAAGGAAAGAAAACAGGAAGGTCTAGGAGGAAGGCAATCACACAAGAGGAGTGACTGGCAACAGACAACACCAATCACCAGAGACAGGAAGAATTGTCCAAAGTTGTTAAGAGCACTGACTAGAGAGATTGGTAAAGGTGGAACAACAAAAATAAAATTTACATTTGAAATATATGTTAAGTAAATGAATGAAGGAAATAAATATTCAAATGGAAACACTTATTAGGACAAGAAAGTAGAAACCATCAATTCTCTGATCATTCTGAGAAGGCTTCACAGAAGACATGGTGTTTGTGGAGCTAAGATGCTGAAGGTCTCATTAGAAAGTGTAGATGGGAGTCATGCATGGATGGACACTCAAAACTGCCCAAGTGACTAGGGCTTGTCTAAAAATTATTGTAAGTGAAAGGAACTTGGAAGTTGAGCCCTAGATATGAGTTAGATTTGGAAGAACCACTCCAAGTTCTCAGGCTTAGTAACTTAGATAGGGTTTTTCTATATGGAAGTTACAGTGCTATTAAGTCCTTCAAGAACTTTAGCTGTACTAAAGTTGTTAGGACTGCAAAATCTATTCATAGAGTTCTTTAAGACAATTCAGAATCACCCTAAGTCTACACTAAATTGCTAAAGAACAAAATCAGGGCAACCACTGTTTTTCACCCAATCTAAGATACCATATATGTATCATAAGACTTACCATAATTTTATGTAGCACCAATGCTGGCAATTACATTTTAATGCAATCTTTCTGCTTCACTTAAGAAAATTTTAAACTCAGATTTATTTAAACAGAAATTTTGTCACCTATCTTCCCTGGTGCCTTAAGAAGATTGATGATTCAGAATTTTTTTTTAAATGCTCCATTATATAAAAGCAAGAAAAATCATAACATAATTAAATCATCTCTGGATGCCAAAAGGCTCTATAAGCATATTAACAAAAGAAGAAATAGATTTGGTGACATAAAAATTAATTTCTATACATAAAAGGAGCTTACACACAGAAAGGAAAGCAACACAAGGAAAGCATGCTTGCTACATAAATAGAGTAGGTTACTATCCTTAGTATATAAAGAGTTCTTATAATTCAATAAGAATCAACCCATAGAAAAATGGGCCAAAGAAATAAACAATAAATTTACAAAAGAAGCATATTAATTAATGGTAATAATCAATGAAAAAAAGTTAAATCTCATGATTTGTTAAAATGAAAATTAAAACAATAAAATATTTTTCATCCTTCAAAGATTTGGTTTTTGTTTTTGTTTTTAATATCTGATAGCCACTATAAATGAGCATGTAAAATTATCATTCTAACACTCTGCTCTAGGACTATAAATTAGTACATCTTTCCTCAAGGGAAATTTAGACTTTCAACTGTATATATTTCCTTTGGCACTATTGCCCTATAAATTCTTTAAGGAATTTATCCTGAAAGAAATTTAGCTATGTGCAAAGAGATTTGCATGCGAAAATATTTATTGTGATATATTTATGATGTTTAAAAAATCAGAATCAACTTATATGTGCAAAATTAGGCAAATAGTTAAATCTATTATTGTAAAACCCTCTGATAGAAAATGCACAAGCATCAAAATATCCTTTTGTAAAATTTACAATAACACAGAAAAATGATATGTTTAGTGATAAAATCCAGATACAAAACCATATTCAAAAGGCAATATTTTTGATGTTTGAAGTAATTACATTGTACAACAGGTAATTTTGATTTCTGCTCTTTCAAGATTTCTACAATAGGTAAGTATTATTTTTATAACAAGGAAGTGTGAAAAAAAGGAGAGCACTTTGGTCACCATAATAGAAAATAAGAGTAACACATTCTTTTTTTTCTTATCAGATAATGCAAATAGTAGAAGACATAAAACAGACACTATAACAGTTGTGATTTCCAACTATGTCCTGTGCTTGAAAGGATTAAACTAGTGTCACTCTACGTTTTGGATTGTGAAGAATACAGACATGTCATGGGTAAGAAAGAATTTATTTAATGATATAATTTGTATGATTTTATATAACTACTATGTACATTTGGACTTTAATAACAAATTTCATAATGTAGTCTTGAAATGACAATTAGCCTATCACATGTTAATTGAAGACTCTTTCATTATCTAAGGCTTAAAGAAGCACCCAAATAGAAACAAAGAAAATGCACTACCAGAGGAGTTAAGATATTTACTTCTGACTGATACAGATAATTTGACATGTAATTGTAGATCATTTTTAAAATAAACCAAAATCACCAGAATTTTGGGAATATGCCACTGTGTACAGAACTGGATATAGGAGTAAGTTTTCTCTAAGATGGATTAGAGAATAAACTTGTCATCTTTATGAGTATGGCTTTTCTATCCTGTTCCTCCATGGTGCTCCAACTCTGATTGCCTTCCCTTGGATAAAGGTGAGATTCAGCCTTCATGCTCATTAAATTGGGAGATATTTTGAACACTCTGCCACTTTCATCAGCTTGCTCTGAGGCGAAATTTCTTTCACTTTTTACTAGATCCCTGACACACAGGGAGAATTCAAAACGTCTCCCCGGAGACTGGAGGTCAAATGCTTACATGGTGTTTTGCTCTATGATCTGATCTGAGAAATAATACTTTTTCTAAGGGGGTGGAAAGCTGAATGTACAATGTACCTTACTTGATTGATAGATTTATTGATGATGAGATAGTGGTTATGTAAGTATTCAGTTGTATTATTAAATGGCAAGTACTGGGGAGAAAAAAATCACTTTAAGCAAATATGAAACTTTAAAACTGTTTCAAAGTAGAGGAAAATTGAATGGCTGTTTTCCTTCACCTCATGCTGCAAGATTTAGCACACTTCCTTTTTTCCAAAGCCACACAATTTTAAAGTAATGTCTGTCTGACATTACTTTAATGTGTTTAAATAAAAAGATTCCCCCAAACATATCTCATACAAAACCAATATCCGGGTGACAGTAACAATGACATCAATTACAGAAATGTTACTGACAACAAAAACATTCAATTCACCAACAAAGGTCAGTAGTAAATCTCTTTAAAATATGTATAGCTCATAAAAGTAATGGGTTTGTGACTGTGATTGAAACAGATGTTCATAAAATCAGCATTTAAACATGAATACACTGTAAAATAAATGAAGACGAGATTAATTTAACAAGTTAATTCCAAAGCTGAACGGGAGAGAAAATTAACAGTAAGGCATCGTACTCAACATAGACCAGTTTGAGGGAAAGACAGAATAGTGAACTAGCTACTGGAGAGCCGAAGATGGGTTTTGTGTGATGAGAGCTTTGAACATGGCACATTTACTTTATACGGTATTATTACAACAAATTACTTCGTATTCTTATGTCATATCAACATCTATAACATAAAAAGATAGACATTTGGTCGGTTTCCTTTCTCCATTAGTTGGAGATGAGAAAGTTTCATCTCAACTAACTTAATTCTAGTTTTACCAAAACTCCCCCCAGAAAGAAAAAGATACCAGAACTATTTAACAACTGTTATTTTCAAATGCCAAGTTTGGGGGTACAGAGGCAGCATGGAAGCCAAAGCTGGAGTATTCTCAAACACCTAGAGAATGTTTAAGAATTTCTTTCCCAAGCAGGTGAGAGCCATTATCCAAACCTCATAAACATGTGCCTATAGCCCAGTTCTCCCTGTTTGCATTTTGTTTCTACAAATAAAGGGGGATGGTGCAGAAGGGTCATTTCAGGGGCAGAAAGGCCCCATGCTACTTTACATAATCACACACAAAGCATGACCCTGAACCCTGCAGCCTTTCCCATTATGTTCCTGAGTATGACGTGAATTTTGAAGGACTTAAGTGTGTTCTCACGACTCATGAGCAGCAAGCAGAATTTGGGTGGCCTTGCTTTGTTGGGACCTCCTGCTGTTGGCTGCAATCTTTCTTGTAAACTGATGAAGGGCAGGAGGGTAACCCTAGCTTTAAATCTTCATAAAATAATAACAGCTGTAGTTGAACTTTGGTTTGTCCCGCTCACATAATAGAAACTTGGCCAGAGAGTTTTGCACAAACTTTCTCTCTCCACAAAGGGGACAAAGAAGTTAGCATACCACGGCTAGGGCAAAAGGAGTTGGCCCCAAAGGCAAGTGTCCTGCCTGAGGGTTGCAGCCCTGGGCAAGTTTACTCTGGGTTCAGTGAGACCAGGATATGACAATGGAATGTTCTTGGGGTAAAATGGTTTATACCCAGCTTTATTCTCCCAGCAGTAGGTCAAGCACTAGAATCATGTCTGCATCCAGCAGTTTGCAGGTCCGTAATCCACCTCCATCTCTGCCTCCACCCAGAGTGTGCAGCAGAGATCTTGATATGGTGTCTCAGTCAACAATAGCTCATTGCCTGTGGGTGTGGAAGCATTAGCCTAGCAGCAGACCAGTTACATCATCAAGTTTAGGTTCAGGTGAGGACCCTGGCCATAGGAATGTCCATTTTCCCCACAGCAAGTTTCTGATAATTATGCTCTCAATGGAATACTTGATTTATGCTGAAATAACCCTTTTAGTGCTCTCTACAGGACTGCCTTCTGTAAAGACTGTAAAGCTAACTCTTGTTGAACTAATTTTATTTGGGGTCTTGCTTTACGATTTTTGACATCATTCACCATATAGCTCAAATTGGCCAAATAGATTGGTATCAATATAAACCCTTAAACAATTTAAATCCCCTCTTTAAAAAACCAGATGTGGATAAAATGAGAGTTCCTGTGGCCAGGATTCTCACCTGGCCCTGGTTGATTAGCTCACTGCACACCTGTGGGCAATATATGGTTGTTAACTCTATATAAAGAGCTCTGCCCAGTGCTCTGTGCACGACATGGTGGTATGGCTGCAAGGCTGCAGGAGAGCAGAGCAGAGGCTGGAGTGGTGGCAACACCGAGGACAGAGGCCCAGAGGACAGTTGTGTGGGACGGCTGCACAGAGAGGCCCAGAGGACGGCTGTGCAGACAGAGGGACCCAGAGGCAGAGACCGGCTTGCTGCATACAGACTCGCTCTGAGTGAACAGGATTTTAGTGACTGACCTGCCACCGTGGAAATAAGGTTGAGTATAACCCTTTCACCCCAAGAACCCTTTGCTGTCAATTTCTTTGGTCACAGTGAATCTATAGCAAACTTGCCTGGGGCTGAAACCCATCGGCAAGACAGCAGATCTAAGACAGCCAATAATTAACTATATTGGACTTCTTAATTGGGTTCCTTTTGTGCATCATTGACTTATTTCTTCATGCATATTGTGACCATTTAGTTTATCTCATTAAAACTGAAAATACCAAAATGATAATTTTCATTATACAATTTAAGACAATATAACTAGTTAATGTCAGTTAACAAGCATGTATTGATCTAGTATTATTAGTAAAGCACTATGATAGATCAGATATACCTTATTTTATTGCACTTTGCAGATATCGCATTCTTTACCAGTTGAAGGTTTGTGGCAACCCTGCCTTGAGCAAGTCTATGGGCACCATTTTTCCAACAGCATTTGCTCACTCTGTGTCTCTGCGTCATATTTTAGTAATAATATTTCAAACTTTTCATTACTATTAAATGTTCTTATGGTGATCTGTGAGCAGTGATTCCAACTTGATGAAATAAGCTCAGATGATGGTTAGCATTTTTTGAGCAATGAAAAAATTTAAATTAAGATATGTGTACTTATTTTAGGCATAATAGACTACAGTATAATGTAAACTTAACTTTTATATACGTTGAGAAACCAAAAAATTCCTTTGATTTGCCCTATTGTGATATTCACTTTATTGGAGTGGTCTGGAAATAAACCCACAATATCTCCAAACTATGCTGGTACCATGGGGGTGCAATGCTGGGGGAGAAAAGGGAACAAAATAAAAGAAGAATATTAGTCTTACCCTCAGGAAGCCTATGTGGAAAAAATGAAGTTCCTATGGCCAGGATCCTCACCTGAACCTAAACTATCTGATGATGTAACTGGCCTGCTGCTAGGCTACTGCTTCCACACCTGCTGGCAATGCACCATTATTGTTAGTGTTAATTATATTAAGAGCTCTGCCCAGTGTTCTGCACAGAGGCAGAGATAAAGGAGGATTATAGACCTGCAGACTGTTGGATGCAGATGTAATTCTAGTGCTCGACCTATTGCCAGGAGAACAAGCCAGGTAATAAACCCTTTTACCCCAATAACATTCCATTGTCATTCCTCGGTCTCACTGAATCCATAGTGAACTTGCCTAGGGCTGAAACCCATTGGCAAGAAAGCCTATAACATGACTGGAGCAAAAATGTATGTATGTATGTATATATATATATATATGAGAGACGATCTGAAAAATGGTTTCTTTTTTAATGTACTTCATGTTAGAAAACATTTTTTCTGATAGTAGAAGTAATATGGGTTAATTACAAACAATTCAGAACACTCAAAAATACAAAAAGAAAGTTTCAAGTTACCCATAATCCACCACCCAGAGAAAACCATTATTAATATTTTTAAATAATTTTTTTATTTTAAAATAGTTCTAGATTTATAGAAAAACTGTGAAGATAGTACTAAAAGTTCTCATGTACCCTACACTGTTTCCCTTCTTATTAACATATTAGTATAGTGTGTTCATTATAATTAATGAACAATTATTAGTATAGTATTATGAACTAATGTCTACACTTCATTCAGATTTTTCTTTCAGTTGTTATCTACTGCCCTGGATAAAGTGAAGATTCCTATGGCCAGGATTCTCACCTGGCCCTGGTTGGCCAGCTCACTAAACACATGTGGGCAAAACGTTGTTACTAACGTTATATAAAGAGCTCTGCCCAGTGCTCTGGGTGACACGGTGGCATGGCCACAGGGCTGCTGCATGGCTGCAGAAGAGCAGAGACTGGAGGGGTGGCAGGGCCGAGGACAGAAACTGAGACGGCTGTGGGGTCAGAGAGGCCCAGGGGCAGAGACCGGGTTGCTGCATGCAGTCTCGCTCTGAGTGGACAGGATTCTAGTGATTGACCTGCCACCATGGGAATAAAGTTGGGTATAAACCCTTTCACCCCAGGAATGTTCCACTGTCATTTCTTTGGTCTCATTGAATCTGTTGTGAACTTGTCTGGGGCTGAAACCCATTGGCAAGACAACTGCTTTCTCTGATAAAGCCCGTAACATATTAGTCCTACTTATTTTAAATTCCCTGTGTGATAATTCTAACAGCTGTGTCATATCTGTTGGTTCTGATGGTTGCTTTGCCTCTTCAGACAATGTTTTTTCTTTGCCTCTTGGTATGCCTTGAAATATTTTGTTGAAAGACATTTTGTAACATGTAATAGGAACTGAGTAAATGGGCCTTTAGTAAGAGGACTAGGGCTTTTAATCTGACGAAGGGTTCGGCTGTGTTTAATATTTTTTGGAGTTTGTAGATGCTGGAGTTTTTACAGTCCTTTCAGGTCCCTGTTTTTGTCTTCCTTTTAACTTTGGGCTCCCCTAAGTATTCCTCCTCAGAGTGAGTCTGTGTCCTAACACTCTTTAGCTGTAACCCGCTGATACTGGACCCCTACTGGTGTCGTGGTAAGGTGTGAGGGAGGGGAAATGTCCTATAATCTTATGAATGAATCTCAATTTTTTACTGAGTCTCTTTCTTTGGTCCATGACCTTCAAAAATGCTTCCCCAGTGGTTTAGCTTTTCTTTTTAAACCAACTTTAGGTGAGAAAAGAAGTCTAGAGGGCACTGGAATAGGAAGAAATCTCTCTCCCAGCTGGAATAGAGCTCTGAGTACAAACTCTCTCCCAGGAGGGTAGGCTTTCTCATGGAGAACTCTCTGGGAGTATTTCACAGTGCTTTGTCTTCCTCCCTCTTGGATAATTCTTGGATCTTTGTGAGAATCTGGTGGATTTTGTGCAAGCAAAACACATTAAAGTGCAAGAGTTCCCCAAGACCATGGTCCTGGGGGTTTCTCATTCTCAAATCAGTCCACACTCAGCCTCCAGCAATTTGTCAAAATTACTAGTGAAATGTCTTACTAGTTTATGGCTCCAGAGGCTTCTGTTCCAGGTGAGCAAATGTCAGCTGTGACTGGATTTGCGTTTCTCTTCAGATTTCAGCTTAGTGATCTGACTTGCAATTTCAATCACAACCTCATTTCTTGTTTGGGTCAGTTTGTTCAGCTTTTCCTTGGAAGAATGGATGTGATGACTTCCAAGCTCTTTTTGCATATCAGACCTGAAACCAGAAGGCCCACTATTAACATTTTGATGAATATAGTTCACATTTTTCTATGGGCACACTTTATAATTTTTTTACCCATTGTTTCTAAAATTCAGATCAAACTCTACATACTTCTTTATTAACCTTCTCTTTTTTTTTTTTTACTGAAGTTGTGTGAACCCTTTTCCATGTACGTAAGTGTTGATCTATGCTACAAATTTTAATGAGAAGTTACAAATTTTAATAGTATTCTATATGTGGCTTATTAAGAAAAATACGCAAAACTTGGGAATACTGCAAAAATATGGCACATCCTTTCAGTGTTAAATAAGGCAAAATCCTCTCAAAGATTATCTATAAGAATAAATTTTGTTAAACTTATTCTTTACCATTTAATAAAGGTTGCAGAATTACTGAAGTTATTTGTTCACCTGGATAAATTTTTTTCTAATTCAGATGCAAATATTTTCTTTCCAGGAGGAAATATAACCCCAAAATTTAGGACGCATTGCCCTTTAGGATATTAGCCAGTTTTATAACTAAACCAGATTATTATACTAATATTCGTTTCCTAAATTGTTAATAAATACTAACTCATCAAATGGTCTTTGAGCCATTCTTTACCTCTTACTGATTCCCTTGCTGATTAATGAATAGAATAAAATCTTCAGCATGTTCATTCTATATTTGCATGAGATCCTTGATTAGACATTCTTGAAAATTATTCTTTAGTAAGCTTTACCATAATTTATGTAACTATTTCCTAACGTGTTGACATTATGTTTTTCTCACGTTTGCTGTTAGGAATAGCATTGTAATGAGCATAACTTGTTAAAAATATAATTTTGACTCATCTCTGATGTTTCTTTGATACAGATTCCTAGAAGTAGAATTCTAGATCAAAGACTAGTCTTAAATTTTTTATTTGGGTTGCTGAATTGCCCCTCATGAGGTTTGTACCAATTAATTCTCTCAATTGCAGGGTATTACAATAGTGACCTTCCTAACTTTAAACCCATCTTCCCAACAATAAACATTTCATTTTAAATATTTGGACTTTGGTAGATATAGTGTCTAGTTGTTTATTTTGCAGTTTTGATTACTAGATTGATTACTATTGGGGTATATATTCTTTAATTTTGGGTTTCACATCCCCATGGAATCTCTAATGTGAGAATTGCACATTTATTGTCCTTTGCCCATTTTCTTACTGAGATGTTGTCTTTTACTTACTGATTCATAAAAACTCTTTACATAGCCTCTAGCATCTGGTTTTCATAGTTGGCCTGTTTTTAATTTCATTTATGGTGTGTTAGAGATACACAGAAGTTTTTATATCTTGTGTAATCAAAATTATTTTCTACTTTCTTTTTGAAATGCCTACATACTTACTAATATCAGATTGTCACTACTGTTGACAATAATTGCCTAATAACTCCATTTCAACATTTAACTCTTAATATAGCTGGAACTTATTTTGGAATAACGTGATGTAGAGATACAATTTTTTTTCCAATTTGTTAACCACATTCTTAAAAATTGGTACTAAATATACTTCTGTTCTCCCCTAATCTGATATGGTGTCATTTAAATACACTAAATTCTTATGTATACACTTTGTTTCTATAATATCTATTCATTTCAGTGAATTTGTTTGTTCTTCTGTACCTATTGTTTTAACTAGGTAGCTACTGCTTTTTAATAACTGCAATCTTTTTCTTCTATGTCCAAGTTTACTTTGATACTTACATATTTATTTTTTCTGTATTAACCTTAAAGTGAAGTTGATTAATTTCCAGCCAAAATAAAAAAGTTATTTTTATGGGAATTACATTCTTACAATAAACTGGAGACAATTGGCAATTTGTGAAATATTGAGTATGTCCATCCAGGAACATAAAATGTAACTTTTATTAGATTCTTCTTCAATATCCATCAGAAAAATTTTTGGTTATCTTCATTGCAGATTCCACATTGTTTTTCTCAAATCTGTCACTAAGTGGTTTATATTTTTATTGTTTTGCTAGCCTAGGATATGATCATTTGTTTATGTTCCATAGTCATTTCAAAATTAAATGTGTGTTTTTTGGACACAAAGTGGAAGATTAAATATGTACCTATTTATACTTAGAGTCATATTTTTCAAATTCTCTGTATCTTCTCTATCTTGTATCTACATGATACGGCTCAAAAACAATTTCATAACAATTTCAGGCCTGATATTTATAATCATGTGTATCTCCTAGTTGGTCTAAGACAGGCATTAAATCAGAGATCTGAACTCCGGCTGCACTTTAGAATCACCTAAGTAGCTTTTTAAAAATACAAATGCCTGATGGCCATCCCAAATTGATTTAAAAAGAACCTCTGCAAGTGAGAGCCTGGCTTGAGCACTGTTTGCAAGTTCTCCCAAGTGATTCTAATGGAAATATAGTTGTAAACCATTATCCTAAATTATTATCATAGTCATGTAAAATTTACTAAATGGTTCTACAACCAATCACATTAATAAGTGGGTGAAATGCTACCTGGACACTCAAGAAATTTACATATTAAGCCATCATCAAGGTAGCCTGTGAATCTTAAAACACTGAGCATTGGAAATCTGAGTTCTAACCCTGACACTTTAACAGGCTCTCTCTCTAATTTGAGTAACTATTTTCTTATATTCCTCTATGCCTTATTTTTCTCCCTTGTAGTGCAACTTGGGTGAACAATGTTATCTCTAGGAGAAATTTTAAACTCAACCATTTAAAGATATTCTGTAAGAACAAGTCAAGAAATGAACAAATCAGGGATATATGCAGTAGGATGCATAAACAGCCCTGTTTAGCTTGATGGTGAGATTTCATAGAGTCTCAAACTCAGAGGGCTTGAGGGCCTAAAAGTTAGCATCTATTTGTGAAGCAGGTCTAAGAAGTATGATGTCTGTTTTCAACTTCAGCCTCATGCAATTTCTAAAAGACACTCATATTCTATTATATAGACCATGGTCTCCAAAGTGAGGTGACTATAACCTGTCAAGTACCCCAAATGCTCTATTGGACTGGAACAAAATAATAAGCTTTATTAATATTTAATATGTAGATATATAGTAGTGCATATGTAAGTGTGTAAATTAAAATACTTATCCTGTGAAAGAATACTCAAAATTTCTTCATTACTTCAATACATGATTTTAAAAGAATCCTTAGATAGAACTGATATAAACCAGTCACCTGTCCTTGAACAGATTACTTAACTTGTCTGAATTCCTAACTGTAAAATGGGAATAATAACAGAACTTTCTTGCATGGCTGTGATGAGATTTAAATGAGACAATGCACAAATTTCAAAGAATGTTAGATACTGTTACAATCAGTTAATATCCAAATTAGCTCTCATATGGTTCACTAAAGCCATTTCTCCTTGGGCCTTCCTGTTTCAAATCCCTCTGCTATATTGTTAACTCAATAATTTTTCTAGAACACAGTCTAAACATGTGACCCTCCTACTTAAAGCATACATTTGTTCATGCCCTGGCTATTTTGTCCCCCTTCCTGGACACAGACCCAGTGGTCCACTGGCCCTGGACTCTGTCGGTTTCTCAGTGCCAAGCATTTTTACATCTCTTTGTTTTTCTCTTTTGGGAATTCCCTTCCTCTGCTTTTTTCCTCCTAAGTCCCCCACTGCCTGTGTCTGCTGATTACTTAATGTCCCTAGAGCATATTTGGTAGAAATAGGAGTACAAAAATGACAATGTATTTGGCATGTCTTGAAAGACATCAAAACCTACCAATTGTAAATAGACAAATGATGAATTATTAGGAGACTTCAACCGAGAAAAACCACCAAGCCTAAAACCATGCAGGCTGGTGTGATCACCATCCAGAGGGCAGGGTATTTTCTACAACAGCCAAAGACAGCTAGAGCTGCAATTCAGAGAAAGGGAGGTGATGGGAAGAACAAGTCAGGGAAGAGGAAGCACCACTGCTATCAAGATGAAAGGCTTGGTATCAAATAGGTGTGTGGCCGTCTACAAGTCAGTCACTAATTCTGGACTTTCTTCATCTGGTAAAATTGAAGAGGCTGAAAGAGAAAACATGTAAGATCCAGGTTTTATCATTCTATCGTTCTCTCTACAAAGAGCAAATTTCAATACGTAAGTTAACATCTATGTTGTTCAACTTTAACCTACTGTGTGTGTAGTGTGTGTGTGTTTAATCCTGAAATCAAAGGGAAAATATGTACCTCCCTTATACCTTAGACATAGGAAAATCTCTACACTGATCTAAATAAAGTAAGTGCCATTTAAATACCTGAGCATAGCTATTCCAGATGTTATGTTATCCTGACTCCCTTCTCACCTCTTTATTACCCAGGAGGATGGACATTTGAATCTAATTAGATTCCTTTACCGTAAGGATGTACAAGTGTTTCTTGGTCCACATAGTTTGTATTGCTCTTTAAAAGTTGTTTCAAAATTACATTTCTATCAATTAAATCATTTGAAATAAATCAGAAGCTCTCACTCATCAGAGGAAGCCTGTGACAAATTGTTTTGTGAAGCAACTTTTTGTTTTGTAAGGAGACTATTGGTAGGATGGGTACTCATCAGTGTCTCAACAGTGGGCCTTTTTAAGGTTTAGGACATTTAGAAATGTGTATATAAATATAAATGATAAAAACAAATTGCATAAATATAAATGTATATAAATTGTTATGAAAGGCAGAACCATTCAAATGAAAATAGTCATGTGATCCTGGATGTGTTGTCTAGTCACTGCATGTACAAGGTAGCCACATGTCGAGCCTTGAAATATGGATAGTCCAAGTTGAGATGTATTGTGAGTGTAATACACTCAAGTTTTTGGAGATTTAATGCCAAAAAGTAAAATACCTCATTAACAATTTTTATATTGTTACACCTCAAAATGATATTTTTGATATATTGGGTTAATAACATTTATTATTAAAATTAATTTCACCTATTTCTTTTTTTTTAATGTGGCTACTAGCAAAATGAAAATCACATATATGAATCACATTATATTTCTATGGACAATGCTGATGTTAAGGCCTGAAATATGGAGTTTTACCTGGAATAATGCATGTGTGGGCCTTCTACACCTTTGTTTATCACAGGTACAGGAAAATGGAAATTATGATTCTGAGTGATTTATTTTGTTATTCTAGAAGAACTTGTTTTTCCTATTTCAAAGTGCACATCTACTTTGGAATTGAGTCCCCAGATGACATTTCTCCAAAAATTTTATATGCGAATATAATAAAAAAATATTGTCAGCGATGTTGAAAGCCTTTCTTCATTAAAAGATTTTCTAGATGCACTCAACATGAGCTTTATATGGCGTACTTAGAAAAGAAAGTGCTTGAGATAGCAGAATGTGCAAAAACAAACAAACAAAATGCAAATATAGGAAATACAGAAGTAGTTTCAGCTATCAGGCAATGTTGTGCTGTTTGTGAGTCAAAATATACATGCTACGTGTTTAATTAGTGATCGAGCACCTAGAACCAGGAGTCTTAATCTGACTTAAAGTGGACTTCCTTCATCAAAAAAAAAAATCCTTGAAAAGTTCTCAGCCTCTTGCTGAAAAAAGGTCAGGCTTGACTCACACATATAAATTATTCACAGAAATTAATATCCCTTTGTGTAACAATTTTGAAGTGGGACAGATGTAATAATATATGGGGCTAAAATTGTTAAATCCCTGACAGACTTCTTTTTCACAAAGGTTTGGATCTGTAACTAATTAAAAGTGAGTCTTGTGTATGGAGATTTAAATTCACATAAAAACTGTCCCAATGGGAAAGACCTTTCACATTTTGGAAGACATAACTTTGTTTTTCTCTTTCTCTGTTGTTTCCTTTAATGACTGGTAATAAAACAGAAGGAAATATATTTTAGCCCTAAGACACATCTGGAAATATTTCAAGTAATCCCCCATGGGTCCCCCAGAATGGCATTTAATCACCCTGCTGACCTACTTCCCTTATGTCTGGAAACTCTCTAGATGAAATCCGAAGAGTATTGACAGTACTGCAATTTCCTTGGGGCTTTGGAAAAATAAATATGCATTCCTCTCCTTTAAAACTCAGCAATGTTTACACCCATATTCATAACAGCACTGGTCCCAATAGCCAAATGGTGGAAGCAACCCAAGTGTCTATGAAAGGAAGAATGGATTTGGATAAACAAAATGTGGCCTATACATACAATGAAATATTATTCAGCCTTTAAAAAGAAGGAAATCCTGCAATAGGTGACAATATGGATGAATCTTGAAGACATTATTAGCCAGTCACAAAAAATCAACTACTATATGATTTCTCTTATATGGTGTCAAGTTCATAAGGACAGAAAGTAAAGGGTTGTTGTTAGGGCTTGGTGGGAGGGGAGAGTTACTGTTTCATGGGTACATGGTTCAGTTTTACAAGATGAAAAAGTTTTAGAGATTGGTTACACAACAATGTGAGCATACTTAACACTACTGAACTTATATGAACACTTAGAAATATACTGAATTATATGAACACTTATAAATTTTATGTTATGTTTTTTACCACAATTAAAAAAATTTTTTCTAACTCAGTGGTAACATCCTCTTCCTTTAATTCAACTATTTGGCTGGTTGAGTCAGTGATATGTATGCTCCTCCAAAGACATCAAAAATCCACTTTGGAAGAGAAGTTCATGTAGCATTCAGTGTTGGAACTCCAAGACCCTGAAGACAGCTAACCCACACCCACTGTTGTACATGCAGTGAAGAGTTGTGGGGTTCAGGGAAGCAATATGGCTTTGACCTAAGACTATGAAGTTAATTGTTTGTTCAGCCAATTACAAAACTTAAATTACAAATTTAAAAAATTAAATAACTTCACAACTCAATACTCTTTTTTTCTTACACCTATCTGTGCCCCTGCAAACCTTCCTGAAAAATAGGTTATTATGAAAAAAAATTTAATGAAAAATCACCTGAGGTGTTAATCATCGCCAGTTCTTGTTTTCATTGATTGCATGTTTTCACTGACTCAGTTGATTATCTGCCCCCAAACTCTTTACCAAATGCAAACAGAGAGAAGTATAGAAATGGTGAGGTCTCATTGGTCTATGACTTCCCTGATTGTCTAGACTTTAGCAATTCATTTTCATGGTCTTGATCAAATTGCTGCTGAATCACTTGTTCTGAGAACATCAAAGCTGTGATCTGGGCTCTAGTGAGGTTCATATGGCTAGAATGTTTAGAAGACTGAATTTTTAAAGAGTTATGATTCACTGTAATTATCTGTACAGAAGATATATCTACCTAAAGAGATTGAGTGAGACAAAAACACAAAGAAAAAGATAAAGAGGAGAGTATGATAGAGCCTCCTGATTAGCTACTTAGAAACATCAGATGGTGCATTTACCCTCTGAAGGGTCTAATCCACCTCTACAGCATTTCCCCCTCTAATCCTCCAGAAAGACAGGCCACCCACAAACTCAAGTTTTTTATAGTTCTTTTCCCTTGTTGAGAATAAAAATAATTCCCAAGGTTCACAACCAGTCCACAACATCCATGACCTGTCTAATCCAGAGAAGTTGTGACTTCTGCGAACATGCTCAACATGGCTTTTGCTTTTAATTTGGTCAGTCCCTTGAGCACAATATCTCAATGATATTATTATTTTTGCCCATAGGTAGTCACTACAACTTTTTAGACCTGCAGCTCCCTGTCTCTCCACCAAGGCTACCTGTGTGGACTGCAGTGAACTCAGAGTGTGCCATGGAATACTTAAATACTTATTTATTTTAATCTTCCAGGTAAATTTTATTATTTTTTTTTTACTTTTTTTAAATTGAATATAGTTGATAGCCACAGAATATTTTAAATTGTTGAAGGATCATAGCAATACTGTCACAAATTTGGACATTGTAGAAACTAGTTATCTCTGGGGAGTTGACAGTTTCAACATTAGATCACACTTTCTTTGATGATATCATATTTTTGTGCAGCTGGGCATTTAGCAGTTGCTGTGATATAAAGCAAATACTGTGCAAAAATCAATGTGGACATTGGTTGTGGACTAAGGAATGAGGATGGCAATATCCAATCTGATTCCAAGTTTGAGAAGTTGTTCCATGCCCAACATGTGCACCCACCCTGTTAGTAAGTAACTGTGGTAACCTAAGAAAAAAGTAAAAATAGTATTTTGTCTTTCAATATATGTGTATTTTTTTTCAAGTGGTTACTAAGTTGTTAGGGCATATATACATACTGAATTGTTTGGACCTAAGTACTTAAAAAAAACTGTGAAGTATTTAAGTATTTCTTTTGGCCTAGGGACATGAAAAATTACTGAGACACTAAGTTCTCCCTGAATTGAAAAAGTTGGGAAACTTTTGCTATAGGAGGCCCTAGAGTGGATATCATGGTTGATTATTGACACTCCAACATATCTTCTGACAATGATGGCAAGGAGGAATTCTATTACCAAAAAACGTGAATTTGAAGTGATGGAATATGGCTTCCAACTTCAAATTTAAATAGATTTTTGTTTAAATGATGGTTCTAGAGCATACTAAAGAATCAGTTATCATTGGCTTTGCTTCTTAGAATCATGTACTAAGAAATTCTCATTCTGTTTTAAAGCGAACAAAATACAGGAAATTTCTCATGAGCCTTGACCTTCCTGACCCTGCCAAAATGCATCAAGCAATGAACATCAGTGGAGCACCTGCAACAATTTTCTCTCAGTGAGACACGTTTCCAGGTAGGTATTCTGGGTAAGAATTTCCATTACCTTGCATATTTTCCTGGAAATCTGATTTCCAGATTCTAAGTGTCATTACAATGTCATGATGAAACTCACAGGAAGAAGTCATGTATGGATTTTGTATGTTCACTATCAAAATAAAAACAAGTGATTTTAAACTGCCTAGTATATTATTAGGCACTTCTCCATTATAAGAAACTCAGATGCTTGAAATGCTCTTAATTTGATTTAAAAGTTCCTTATCACAATCACAATTCTGTAGCAGCTGGTTGCAATACACCAGTTGGTTGCAATACACCAGCTGCCGATACATCAGGTTTTGCCTTTCTAGTCCAATTTTTCTTACCTATGTCTTTTGCTAGAAGCCACATCAAATATATTCAGAAAACAAAGTGGAGTAATACATTCCAGTAAAAAATTATGTTGATGCTTACTTGGACTTCCCTGAAGCAAATTTGTCAACAAAATTGATTCCTCATCCTTCAGCATGTTTCTCTGTGTTCAGCAATAGTAGTTAATCCTGCCAAATGGGGCAAATTTGGGGCATTTGTCTTAATTATCTTCATCCCTAATTAGCTAATGACCAGCAGACACACAAGAATGTATCCTAGATGCTTCTTTGCCTGTATCTAGTCTTCATTCATTTTACCCTAAGAGATTTTCCTTGTTAAAAGCCAGGTGGCTGGGACAGATGGTCTGCATGTGTTGTCTCCATCTTTATCAACACTGTGGACATTTCTGTTGGGGTGACTTGACAGTAGTAGAATTTCCAGGAGTATCTGTCCCAGAGCCATCTGGCATTGATTTTTCAGCTTCAACTCCTGAGGTTTCATGAGTGTCTTAATATGAAAGAGGTAGTAAGTCTCTGGCCACTGCAATTGCTGAAGTGAGGGACCAGGACTTCCCATACCGAGTAATGTAAGGCAGAGATATCTTGAAAAGAGTGCTTACTCCTTAATAGTCAAAGATTCTAAGATTAAACTGAGAGTTTATTTCATGTTAATAGGATAATATTAACCTCTAAAGCCAAAGGACCCGAGTGCTATCTTATCCCCTGTAGCAGTGAAAGTTTGAGGAAACCACAAGCACCCTCAACCTCAGCTTCCTTATGTGTAAAATGGGAATAATCTTAACATCTAAATCACAGACCGATTGGGAGACTAAATTTGAAAGTGATATTCAAATATGAGTTACTATAATGACTGTCTTGCCAATGGGTTTCAGCCCCAGGCAAGTTCTCTATGGATTCAGTGCGACCAAAGAAATTGACAGCAGAACGTTCTTTGGGGTGAAAGGGTATATTACCTGGCTTGTTCTCCCAGCGGTAGGTTGGGCACAAGCGTCTCTGCCTCCGCCCAGAGCACTGGGCCGAGCTCTCTATACAGCAAAATAATAGCTTATTGCCTAAAGGTGTGGAAACAGTAGCCCAGCAACAGGCCAGTTACATCATCAGGTGGTTTAAGTTCAGTGAGGATCCTGGCCATAGGAACCCCAACTTCCCCACAATGACCTAAAGGGAAAGCCAGTATTTTGAATTTAGCAGAGTTGGGTCATCTGTTTGATTTTAGTATTTTTATTGTGTATAAGTTCTTGTTCATGTTTTATTTATTGTGAATTACTACTATAATGGCTCAAGTTAATTTTTACAGTAGAAAAGTGCTTCTGTTGGAAGACAGTCTTGCTTTACCCCTTCCTAATACAAGCACTTTAAAAAGACACCTGTTTAGCACCTTGGTAATAGCTAACATAAAACTAATGCTCAAACTATTGAAAAGCCTTAACCTTTTTTTTTAATTAAAGTATCATTGATATACAATCTTATGAAGGTTTCACATGAACAACATTGTGGTTTCAACATTCACCCATATTGTCAAGTCCTCACCACCCCAAACCCATTGCAATCACTGTCCATCAGCATAGTAAGATGCTATAGAGTCATTACTTGTCTCTCCATGCTGTACTGCCTTCCCTGTATATGCTGCCATGCTGTATATGCCTTCCCTGACCTACCTATACTTGTGAGTGCTAATTATAATGCCCCTTAATCCCTTTCTTCCTCCCTCCCCACCCACCTCCCCAGCCCCCTCCCTTTGGTAACCGCTGGTCCCTTCTTGGAGTCTGTGAGTCCGCTGCTGTTTTGTTCCTTCAGTTCTGCTTTGTCGTTATACTCCACAAAGGAGGGAAATCATTTCTTAACTTGTCTTTCTCTGCCTGGCTTATTTCACTGAGCCTAATACCGTCTATCTCCATCCATGTTGTTGCACATAAAAGCCTCAACCTTTTTATAAAATTTTCAGTGAAGATAGTGTTACAACTCCATAACGTTCTTTTCTCTGCAACGTTGAAATTTTAACTTTTGTAAAATATCTTCTCAGTTTAAATTCCGATTTTTAGTTCTATCATTTTCTCTCAAAAGCCAGAGGAATTTTTTCCTAGTTTTGTTTTGTTGTTGTTGTTGTTGTTCATAATTTGTTTTCATGAGTAGAACATCGTGAAAGTCACTCTCTTGTTGGAAATTAGTAAAAAATGCAAAGAGGGAGGTATTCTGAGTGCTCAGACATTTCCCTTTCCACTTGCCTTCCTACTTACTCATCTCCCAGGGACAGCAGTTGCTTTCACAATTTCAATAGCAAATACACAATCCTTTTTTCTTCTTTTTTTTTTTTAACTGACTTAAGCTTCTTAGTCTGAGGTCTGCTTGGGATGTCGCCGTTGACTGTTCTGTTCCTGGTGGGCTCTTGAGAAAAGGGGACATTTCCTGCTCATCAGTTAATCCAAATCATTTGAATTACATTCTTCCCTTATCGCTGACTGCCTAGCTGATGCAAAGCCTTCGGTAAGCACTGATTTCCTGCAGTTGGGTGAGAGGAGGTGCTTCTGTATCCTGGACATCAACTTGGGCCCACCTCACTTTTTGACTTGGTTTTAATGGATGATCCCTCTTTTATTCTTATTCCGTGGTGGTTGATTTTTATTTATTTTATTTTATTTTATTTTAATTTTAAATTTCAATCATAAAGAATTTCCTCATAACACCTCCAATGGCCAAATACTAAATGATTACTTAAGGCAAGACTTACATACAAACATGTTAGATGATGTAGGGAAAAAGGAAATTCCATGGCCAGGATTCTCACCTGATTCTAATCTTGCCCACTGTGTACATGTGATGAGGTAATACTTAGCCTGCTGCACAGGCTCCAACTTGAATACCCGTTGGCAATAAGCTATTTAAGGTCCGTACTGCTTTAAGAAGATCTCTGCCCCGGTGCTAGAGCGGGCCCAGAAGCAAGAGCAGAGAGCCTAGAGAGAAGGGCAGAGGGAAGCAGGAGAGAGGGAAGCCGCAGAGCTTAGTGCTAGGCAGAGAGAAGGGAGAAGGGAGTCTGGAGCAGAGGGAAACAGAAGGGAACAGGGAGGGAGCCACGAGTGCAGGCAGCACCTGGGGCAGAGACGGGACCGGGTCCAGAGGCAGAGATGGACTTGCTGGTTATAGACAGCTTGGTGACTGCAGTGGGAATAAAGCTTGGTATGAGTCCCTTTCCACTGGCAATGTTCCTTTTTCATTATTTGGTCTTACCGAATTTATAGTGAACTTACCCAGAGTGGGGAACCCCCTCCATCTGGAACTACAGATGATTTTCTGATTCCTACTCAATTTGGCCTACTCCTTGGGTGACCGATTTGTCCTGGTTTACTTGGAACTGTCTCAGTTTTAACTGTGAGAAACCAGCATCCCAAGAAACTCCTCAGTCCCAGGGAAACCAGAGTACAGTTGCGTTCCCCCATCCCCACCCTTACCGGAGGTTTCACTTTCTGAGTTACCCATGGTCAAATGGAAGCAGATGATCCTCCTTATGACATATTGTCAGAAGGTCAACAGTAACCTAAAGCTATGCCACAGTGCCCACATCATCACCTCACTTCCCCTCATCCTGTAGGCATTTTAGCATCTCACATCATCCCAGGAAGGGTGAGTGTGGTACAAAAAGATACTTTGAAAGAGAGAGACCACAGTCACATAACTTTTATTGCAGTATATTTTTATAATTGTTCTATTTTATTATTAGTTATTGTTAATCTCTTGCTGTGCCCAATTTAAAAATTAAATTTTATCATAAGTATATATATATATATATATATATCAGAAAAAACATAGTATATATAGGTTTTAGTACTTTCAAGCACCCACAGATGGTCTTGGAATATATCTTCTGTGGATAGGTGGGGACAACTGTAGTTGTGATTAATTTGGCCTAACATTAGATTCTCCTGACTTTCTCTTAACTCATTTCCACACAAATCTCTTTTTGTACATTCGAGTTCTGTATATGAACAAGTTCAACTTGGTTTACAGTGATTTGCAAGCCTGCCTTTTATGAAACACTCTTTTTTCTAATTCCCAGCATCCTATCTTCCTCCCTTTTCTTGTTGTAGCCTCTTGTAAGTGGTAGAGGATTTTGTAAAGTGTGATCACTTGAACTCTGTTTTTATGAATTAATTGGTTGGTTTTAACTTAAGCAGTCACTTCAATTATAAGAAAAATAATAAATACTGCACCTTAAAATATTAACTAGATTTATCTCATAGTAGAATGACAGGTGATTTATTTTATTTTCTAAATCATATTGTGTGTATTATTTTTGCGAAACAAAATATTTTCCTTAAATAACTTTTAAATTGCATTTTAAATTATTTCAATGAAACAAAAATTTGTATTTACCAAAATCTATCCATAAGATTTCACCATTTCTGGTCAGCACTGCCCATGGGAATAGACATAGAAAATTAACTAGATATTCTGTCCAGAAAGATATCATGTGATAAGGTGACAACATTAGCTGAAGGATGAGTGAAATTCCAGAACAAGATAGCCAGAGGCAAAATGGAATTTGGAAGGGGTATTTCAGTGGGTGTTAGGAAAAGAAGTCTTAGGATATTTTTTATTGGGCCAGGGAAACTTTCATTCATTCATTTACCCATTCATTCACCTGAAAATATTTACTGAATATCTTCTATGCACCAGTGTTTACATCAATAAAACAAAGGTATTAAAAAAAAATCAATATCCTTATAGAACTTATATTCCAGTACGGTAGTGACAATTGATAGCACATGTAATAAGTAGATAGTATTTTAAAAAGTGAAAAGTGTGATGCGAAAAAATAGGCTTAGGAGTATCAGGAATTCAAGGTAGGGTGGGTAGAAGAAGGATTATAATACTAAATTGCAGGGAAGTGAAAGATTCAGTCAGTAAAAGTTCTTAAAAGAGACTAAGCTTTACCAAGAGAAGAAAGTAAATGAAAACAATTACTTTGCAAAAATGCATTGGGATTCAGAATGCTATTTGACATCTTACCTGTAGACTTGGTAGGACAAAAGGGGGGCAATGGGTTAGTGTCAACTGCACCCTGCCCAGTTTGGGCCTCTTTACCTTCAAATTTGTCTGTTCCTATTTGTCTTTCCTGCAAATGAGATGAGCAAGGCAGTGGTTATAACAGTTGGCAGAATATTATGGCAGGGAATTAGAGAAAAGCTATTTTGTGTATACAAGCATCAGTGTAGACGAACTTTT
Source organism: Smutsia gigantea (assembly GCA_032199065.1). Taxonomy (NCBI): domain Eukaryota; kingdom Metazoa; phylum Chordata; class Mammalia; order Pholidota; family Manidae; genus Smutsia; species Smutsia gigantea. Next base: position 667,413 of record JAVSCE010014840.1, read on the forward strand.
TCTGCTGTGATCTGGGCTAAGATGTAATCCATTAGGACTTCCCTAGTGAAGCAAACAGATAGGAAAGATTTCTATTTTTATCCTTTTTTTCCTGATATAAGATGCTACTGAAAAATAGTACTAGTGTTTTAATTAATGATTGACTGTATGGTATGTATGAATACATTTGTGTGTTGTATAAGTGAATGACAGGATTAAAAAGATTTTAAACTACATAGATAAATAAAGCCACTAAGCCAATAACAACAAGAAAAGCCTTAGGGAGAAAAAGTTTGTTGCCAGTGACCCAGCATTCAATAATGTATTTAAAGTCTCCTTTTTAAAAATTCATTCTTGGACTGAGTAAAACTTAGTCTGCAAACAAGTGCAGAAAAGATATGCATCAATGCGATGAATGAGTGAACTAAAGCGGAAATGAATGTAGTAGTGACTACAAACCCTCATGCATTATGAAAACTTGGTCATATATCCACTGTTGCCTTTTATTAAGAAAATTAAGCCTCCCAGAGGAGAAATATTATATAAATTGTACTGTTTAAAATTGCTGTGTTCATTATGAGAAGCTTAATTATGGCCATCATTTACCCCAAAAAAATCAAAGTCTTGTCAAAGAATTCATAATAATGAATGTTTCTCATTAAAAATTAATGAAAAAGTGGCTTCTTTTGAAGGTATAAGGTCTGTGGAATGTCATCATTTTCCTTTCTTGTTTAAAAGAATTAATATTCATGCAAATTAGATCCAAATTACTACAGTTTAGACGGTTACTTAGTACTACAGATTATGGATTTGTTTATTACCATCAAAGCCAATTATATTTGTCAGCATAGGCTAGACTATGCTGTAATGAACAAACCTTGAAATCTCAGTGGTTTCATAAAACAAAGGTTTTCTGTCTTCCTCATGCAAAATGGGGTGTAAGTTAGAGTACCCCTCAAAGTAGCTCTCATCTCTACAGTGACTCAGCAAACTGCTGCTTCCATTTTATATCACTACCATTTCCCCTTTAGGATCATCCTGGAACAAAAAGAGACAGAAGGTCGTGCCTCAGCCCTTAAATGCTTCAGCCTGAAGTAACACACACCACTTATGTTCACAAGCCAGTGCCATGTTGTATTGACTTTACTAACACACCCAAGAGATGTAGGAGAAAAGATGAGTATTCAGGAAATAATAATTTGCCTGTAAGCACACTAGCAAAACCAAAAGAATAGACAGGTAAAGAACATATTACCTAGCAGGTAAGTACTGCTAAGATTTTTTTGCATAATATTGGGAGGAGGGCTGTGGAGAAAGTGAAGATTCCTATGGCCAGGATTCTCACTTGGCCCTGGTGGGCTTGCTCACTACACACGTGTGGGCAATACGTTGTTATTGACTCTATGTGAAGAGCTCCGCCCCACACTCTGAGCTGCTGAACCAATGCAGAGCTGCAAGGCTGCAGGAGAGCAGAGACTGAGACAGCTGCAAGGGTGGAGAGGCCCAGAGGCAGAGAATGGCTTGCTGCGTGCAGACTCACTCTGAGTGGACAGGATTCTAGCGCTTGACATGCCACTGTGGGAATAAAGTTGGGCATAATCCCTTTCACCCGAAGAGCGTTCCACTGCCATTTTTTTGGTCTCACTGAATCTACAGTGAACTTGTCTGGGGCTGAAACCCATTGGCAAGACAAGGGCAAGAGCAGACTATTCCAAAACACAGTAAAAAATGTGTCTGTATCTTGGAAACACTAAAGTAATGCATGAATCTGTGAGTCAGTGATCTAATGTCAGAAAGTTACTATAATAAACGCTCACAGTCCTAGAGGGATCAAACCATCAATGCAAAACACATGTGGTAAATCCATCTCTTGAAGGAAAATAGGAGTTACTTCCTTGATCATAAATGGCACACGTAAAGTCCTATTCCTTTCTTGACCAGACTAAGGGAGACAAGGCTTTGAGTGAGAAGGAAAAACTCTCTGTTCCTAAGTCTTTTTTAAGAACACACAATTTAACTTCACTTGCTTCTTTATCCCTAGGCTAAAATAGCAAATAAATGAAGGACTGAGTTAATTAAATGCATATTTTAAGCATTTATCTGGCATTGATTGGCTGAGGCCACTTACAGTAAAGTGTGGAATACTTAATACAAGTGCTGGCCATCTCCTAAAGGAGGTGACCTCAAGGTTATATAATTGTAGCAGTAATTTATTTAGCTTAAAATGAATGTGTTCTCAATTAGGTTGGGTAGGCATTATAATAACACAAGTGGGATTTATATTTGCTTATGCCTTGGCTATGAGGGTTTAGTTATTGGATATGTTTGCCTATATTTAGTCCATCAATTCATGAACCTTCCCAGTAAAGATTGGGAGCCTTATGCACGCTAATTAACAGGGGCATAGCCGTTATATTGCAAATATTGGCCTGACCTTCCCAGAGGCAGTGGTGGAACACAGACACATGCACAGCTGCCAGAAGACGTTATCAGGGAGATTCTGCTTGTAGGACCCAGTACAGATGCAGCAGCATCTTAAATTTGCCCCATAAATTGGTGCCTAATACAAAAATATAGCACTGCTGGGTACTTGAGGATTTATTAAAAGATATAGTTTGCTGGAATTCATCTTTTACACACATGTATTTCTCTCCCTCTAATCTGCCCGTCCTCTGAAATGGAAAAACAGTTATCCATGATGCAGATTTGAACTTTTGATTGTATTTTTTTAGAAAGGGGAACTGAAGCATCTTTCCCATTCCTTGGTCAGAGGTGGTAAAGAAATTCAAAAGTCAACATGCAAATGGCTGATTCTTTACCAACCCCGCCCACCCAGAACCCGTGTGAATTTTTCAATCTCTGCATGCATGACAAGCATGCAACTAGTAATTGTGTATGAACAAATATAGTAATTTTCATTATCATTTTCATTTATTTACTAACTGTCAGAGATTAGGGGTTGTGCCACCACAGGGTCCAGCCGAGACTGGTCTGGAAGCACAGGACTCAGCCAGTAGATGTCTCTGTTAGACTCACAATAGTGAAGTATTCGTGCCCCTTTGAGAGGGTACCAGCCCTCTCAGAATGAGCGCAGCCTGCCTGTAGCATGTGTATTTCTATCCAAAACTTTTTAAAAGCTAAAAAGGAAATCTGGCTCCAGTTTAGACTGTCAACTTCACAACATCATTTCTGTTTAGATGACCCAGGGAAGTTGAAATCACCCTTTCTCCTGATTCCTAATCCTAAGGAAGGTTATTCTACCCTATTCCTGTGCCCTGCCTAAAACACAACCCACATGCGACCCTCCTTCTCCAGGGGGATTGAAGCTAACACTAACCCTGCTGTCTGCTCAGAGAACATCTGCTTTGCCATGAGAACTTTCACCAGCACAAATCTATGGTCCTTGGGAATAATGAGAGACTTTTTTTTGGTCCTTTATGCATCAGATTCAAGTAAGTGACCAAACCTGTGAAACCACTGCAAGAAGGAAAATGTGCAGATGTGTTCTTCAAAGCAAAGAGTGCTTGCTACCAACGCATTTTTGTCTAAAGTACTTCAGTGGCTTTGCAGCACAGAGAAGTAGTTTCTTCAAATATCTACCAGCATGTCAGTGGAGAATGTGAGGACTTCATATCCAAAGGTTGCATAGCTGAATCTTAATTACTACGATACTTCTAGTCTCAGAAAACACTGTCCAGTGGAAAGAAAATTGGACAGGGCATTAGGAGAGCTATGGTCTACTTCCAATCCCTCTTTGAATTTTGCATGAATTGAGTTATTTAACTTTTCTGATCCTGTTTACTTCTCTGTGGCAGCGGGATAATAACAAGAATGAAGGAAGAAAAACTTTTTGGAAGAAGTTGAGACATTCTTACTTCTCAGGATTGTCCCAAGCCATAAATAAGATAATGTACATAATCCTCCTGAGTCACACTCAATTACTGTTTTTGTCTTTCCTCCTCCTTTTCTCATTGAACTGGTCAACAGGAAATCTAAGAATGCCTTTTTAAAAATTGATAAGGAGATGAAGCAGCTAAAATGCATCTTAGAGATTATTAGAGACTATCAGAGATTTCTATTTCCTGTGCGCTCTATTCTGTAAGACTCTCTCTGTTCCTTTGAACACAGAACAGGAGTTCAAAGCCAGAAGACCAGCACAGATGACATGCAAGATTGTTCACGTACTCTGGTTTGAAAGCTGTTGATTAAGCTGTTTCCATAGCACTCAGACTATGCTAGAAGAGAATGTCATTTGCACCAACAAATAAAAAATACCAGAAAGCCTGGAAAACTTCTGACCATCCACACATCCATTGCTTGTCTTTTTGCATGTTTACTGGGAACCTCCTTTATGCCTAGCCCTCTGCTCAGGGGAAGATGACTTTCTGATCAGGGTTTCTCCTGCCAGGGGCAATCACTCTAAAATCTGGGAGGAACATGTCCAAATAAATGTCTCCAATGCTAACCAATAAATTGGATGCCAGATAGAATTGAAAGCATTAAGAGAACCCAAATGCTCGAATTAGTGATGGGAGTGTGAGTCAGAGGAAGTCCCTATAATAAACTATAATAAAGGACTCAATTAACAAAAGGAAAAGTAGGTAGATAATAGATGGGGCAGAGGAGCATACCATCTTAGGTACTTGGAATAACAAGAACAAAGGAAGACAAATGTTTAGGAGAAGTTGAAAAATTCCCCCGTAATTCACTATAAGAAAGTGTCCTAAAGTTACAAGTTACATCCATACTAAATACAGATGTGCAGAGAAAAGACAGGTTCTTTATTCCCTAAAGCTGCTATGATCTTCGCAGGAAGTGATGGGAGGGAAGATTAAGTATTTAAACCTGATCCAGTTCAATATTGCTGCAGCCTCCTTAGGTATGTATGTAATTATCAAGGCACTATGTTGTACATCTGAAACCAATATAATATTGTATATCAACTTTATTCCAATAAAAAAATTAAATTAAAAAAAGCAAATTAAACAGAAAGTGCTTATATGTGTGACTTCAAAGCACTTTTAAAAATTCCTCTTTCAGCACAAAAAAGGGGCTCCAGTCAAGTTTACATCTTTCACATTTCAGAGAATTAACCTATAGACAAGGTACTGCTATTCTCATTGTCTTAGATTTTTGGCTCCCAAACAATAGAGAGGAAGAGACTCATATTGTATTGGAACATATCTTTCTCTTCTGAAATGATGGGAATGCTATACAAATATGACACCTCACGCAATTAAGAGAGCACCACACATGTGAATCCATTTCCTGCTAAAGATATTTGCCAATATACAATTCGTAATGCTTACAAGCCAGGTCAAATGGAAACATTGCACAAAGATTATCTTGCAGCCTCTCAGAGTAGTAACACCTTTTTGAAAGAGAAGTGTCTAGGAAAGAGAAACAGCAGGGCAGCTACAGCTCTGGAACACATGTGCTGTAAGTCAGTCATCCCTCTGAGCAGTGGAGTTTGTGAAGATTCAGTTCGTGCAAGTGAAGGCTCTCCCCCAAAGGTGATGGAGGCTGGCTTCGCCTGAAGCAGTTCTAAAAGCACCTGGAACAAACTTCAATTTCGGTTTTATTAACGCCATTGGCATGACAAGAAAGACATGTTTTGTGCAAGGCAATATAACTGAACCCATCTAGGGACTGGTTTCAGAGCATCTTTCCTTTTGTTTTTCTACCTGTCTATGTCGGCCTGTATAACAGGCAGGTCAAGGTTTACACCTTTTTCCCTGCTGCCTTACCCTTCTCTTCCAACTTTCTACAGTCACTGGAGTTTGGGGGAAAGTGAGGGATTTAAGAAAATATGCTACTTTGCTACTTTTAAATGCCTCCAAAATCCTTGCATTTTGCCAAATATATTTCTATATTGTGGTCACTGAGCCTGAAATGGATAAACCTGCAGAGTTTTTGTAAACTGACCTTTTAGGAAAACAATCTAGGATATCTGTGAAATGTTCCCTTTCAGGCACAGTAGATAGGAATATTTCTACATTTATGAATATTGCTCATTTGAGGACTTTTAATAATCATGACAGTATTGGAAGTTGGTATAATGCAGAAAAATGTCAAGAAATATATACCATTCATATACAGGGTGTTCATAAAAGTATAGAAACATAGATGAATACCTATAATGCCATCAGTGAGTGACATCTCCAAACTGTAAGGAAAATAAAATAATATGGAATAATATTAACATATTTTTGCTAATGTCAGCAAATCTAATAATATCAATACCAGTATTAATATAGATACTACCTTTTTTTCACCTCTGTTTCCAGACTATGGACACCCTGCACAATATAATTCCAAATTTGTTTTTTAGTGTGAGTACATATGTGGGCCTATTTAAAACACCAGAGAAATATACAATAAAATTTTAGCAATGAGGTAAGATTATTTATAATTCTTATTTTCTTCTTTGTGATTTTCCCAATGCTCTAACATTAGCATGTGCTACTTTTGTGTTGAGAAAAATGTTAATAGTCAAAGCAGAATAAGCTGTATGTCTACATGTCTACCACACAATGTGAGTAGTAGTAGATAAATTCTACTGTGGACATGTTTAACTACTCAAAATAATGGTTTTGAGGCTCACATTTTGAAGATAAATGAAATGTCTTAAGAATGTCTTAAGAATCTAGGGAGGAAAGAAAGAAAGGAAAAAGAGGAGTAAAAAGAAGTAGCAGAGGGCACAAATATCTAGCTCCTAATGCGTTTATGATGGTATTCTTGACATAAGCATTTTCTCTTGTAGACAAAGTTCCTAGTAAAAGAAAAGAACCGAATCCAATAGAGTGGTTCCGTCATCTTTGGCTTCTTCTGTTTCCTCTTACTAAGCCACCAAAAGCATCCTGAAAACACAGCTAAACCTCCATTAAGTGTCTGTTAACTGACAAATTACATAGTTTGCTCTTAGGAGGTTATTGGAAAGAGTGACATATATGTATATTTGCTTATGCTGAGTATTTTTAAATATGAAAGTGGGCTTAATTATGTGGTAACTGAAAAAAATTGACAGTTAGACTTATGAAGACAAACAGAAGGGAATATCCTAGTGCTAGCCTCCAGCTAACTGTGGGAGAACTTTGGTGTGACCCCAAGTGTGTGTAAGCTTTTGTGTGACCTCAGTGTGTGTACGTATAATGTACAGCAATGGTTAGTTGCTACTTCCCCAGTGATAACATGGATTGAATTATACAATCTAATAACTTTGGGAAAAGCTTTATCATGAAACTGAATGTATCCAGTGGCTTTTTATAGTTCCAACCTCTTATAGATTGTTTTCTCATACACAATTTCTATAGCCTTAAAAATCTTCCTATGTTCAAATTGTACATGTGAAACTCTCAAAAGGAAAGCCCAACACTGCCAAGGTGGCAATTGAATTCCTTAGAGGAAGACCCCATGTTCCCATAAACCTTAAAGACAGATCATAATTTCACTTTCTCCCATGGAATATTTCTAATGTTTAAATGCACAACTCGACCCAACCAATTTAAGGTACATCTGAAAGCTGTTCAAGAACAAAACTGAAAGTACACAGGTTCTGTGTGTTCATAAAGGCCTGGCTCTTCCATCGTAGAACGAACACAAAACTGTGTCTCATAGGCATCTGTTTCTCTTGCCTTTAAGAAATGACTCGTAGGCTATTGTAAGGACAGAGTTTTCCTTCTGCAGACCCTGGCACTAGGAGAGGAAGCTCTAACCCCAACAGAAAAATAACTACGACTCCACAGAAGATACCACATCACCTTCACCGAGTCCCATCGGAGCAGTGAGGACTCCGCACCGCCCTTGGGTTGGAATGACAGTGTCACCAGCTATTTCTGTACATTTTTAATAAAAATTCTATTTTGATGAATCCATGCTCTTCAATTTACAGCTGAGATTAATTCTCCAAGACACATTATGGTACAGTATTAACACCTGAAATCATCTCATAACTGCTTGCTTTCATATTTGGCGTGACTATTGTACCACCTTAGAAACTGCTTCTATTGACCTTTAGATTAAAAATATGTTGGATCTTCATGATTGACACTTTTTAAATGACTCATTCTTGCCAAACACAGCATAACAACTTTTAACATTCCCTTTTCTTTACAACCGCCTCTACTTTCATTATATGAAACATGGCTGTATTCTACACCAACTCTCATTGCCTAAGAGGCATTTTTTTTTTCGAGTTCAAGAAGATTTACATTTGGAGATAAATGTTTCAGTGATTGCTCTGTTGGGTTTCATTATGCCAGTATAGTTAATCAAAGCACGTCTGGCCTTGCTACCATGATTCATTGTATGGTTTTTTTGAACTTAATCATTTACACAGAATGAATATACACATTATCACCAGGGCTGGATTTCTTTAACAGCCCGCATGACACGGTACTGTAATACCTTTGTCAACTGCTGGCTCCTGAGAGCTCCACCGTTGCTAGGGTTTTCTTTAAGATGTTTCACTGATGGGCTTTTGATTAGAAAAAAGCAGCTAGGAAGCCCCTAGATGGAGCCCCAGAGAGAAGCGGAAATGCTGGTTGACTTTGCTCACCTCCAGATTGGGCAAACTGGGAATCTGTTGTTTGTGCATAATGTTTCTTTTCATGGTGTGTGTGGTCTTCACGATCATAATTTACAAGTAACCTTGCTTCACTTTCATTCCTAATCCCATCGTAAATTATTGGCTGCTGGCATCTGGGCAGGATTTGGCAGATCTCAGACAGCCTAAGGCCATTACTAAAGATTGCTGCTTTTTAAAGTGAAGAAACTAAATTGTCTAAGTATTAACATATGTGAACTAGGTTCTAACAAGTCTAGTTTCTACGTCTAACAAGTCAGATCCAGTGATGGTCCCACTGACAGCCTCTTCTTCAACAAAAAAGCAGAGTCCCATTAAATAAACCAGAACTAGCCAAGTGCAGGAGCCTGCTCCAGGTTCATGGAAGTCAATTGTTAAGCTTTTGAGAATTTTATAAACAGCCACTATTAAAAATTGAAGTATGTAAACTTTTAATTAAATAAGTTATTTTTAAGGTAATAAATATCACAACTCAGCACTTCTTAAAAATTTTAATACACTGTATTATTTATCTGTACTCTTGAGCTTGTTTGTGTCTCAAGCACCAGTGTGGTGGGGATGCCATGCATGTAATGGCATGCTGCTGCACATCTCTCCCAACTCTCCATCCAGTGATGCCCCATTGGTAGCCTGAAATCAGCCCTGAAGAGAGCATTTACAGCCTGGAAATCACAAATGCTACAAACCAGGACTTGATTTCTTGTTTTGCTGCCTCCTGTGTATGAAGGAAACACTATTTTATTTTGCCTGCTACAAAATTTCAGTAAGTTCCAGAAAATTTCAATAGGTGATTTGGCCATAGGATTCCACTGCAGGTGTCCTCTGACACAAAATCTATTTTCTTAAGTCATGTGTTCTGTACTACCCCTCTAGTGGACCTTCTACCTACCACTGTTCCTATACACTCATAAAATCTACCAGTGGTATTAACTAGTGCGTAGTTGGTGTATGTGTTGTGTTCCTTGAGTAAGGTACAACTTCAGTACATTTGAATAAATTCTGCATTTTATTTTTCAGAGAGCTGGTTACACATTTACCAACACAGAATTGGAGGTTCAGTTTAAATAAATTGTCCCCAGGAATCAACACATTCAGCTGCAACAATCCTATCATCTGACTTTCACATCCCCCTTGCTTATCTTCCACACCAACTCCTAACCCTAGAAAACACTGAAAAAATACTTCCTAGAAATAACTCTTTTTTTTCTGTTCATAAAAAAGAATCCCAGTTACTAGAATTTATAAATTCTCCAATTCTTCAGTACTCACCGTCCTGACCACCAATTCGGATTTCTGACATCAGCCCAAATGCACCCATTTGATTTCAATATGTGAGCAACATGAAGCCAACAGAATTAGAAATGAGAAAAGGAGGCCCCTACACAGACAGGCAGAGGAGTGCCAGGCTTTCTAGGCTTTGAAAGAATCAGGTGTTGGATCTGAGCCTGTGCTCTGCCTATGTCATTTGGACTTGCCTTCCGTGAATAAAAACAACCCTTGAGTGGGAAACTTGGGCTAATTTTTCCACCATACACTATCTTGCTGACGCAGGAAGAAGGAATTCATTGGATGGTAACAGAGAGACAGAGACCACAAATCTAATAAAATCATGTGGGGCCCACCATCTGCTGTTTCAGATGCCTTTAGCACTGCGAGTAGACTCACAAAAGAAGTACTAAGTCGCTCTGTGTGTGTGTTCAGACGTCTTACCAGCTTTGTCTGCCATTCGTAGTTTGTGTGGGAGTGAGGGTGAAACGTGCCCTGTTCTATGGGTGGAGATTCTCAGGTGGGATATTTTATCCCCACCCCCACCCCAATGCCCTCCAATGGTGATCAAAGAACCTCACCTCCTGACACCCTTCCATCTTTCACTTCATTATTGGTACCGTATGCAGCAAGAATTACCTTCAGCTTCACCACTGACCCGGGACGTCACGGCTTTCTCACAACTTTATCTGCTATGGCATGAAGATCATTTCTTCAAAACAATTAGTCACAGCTTATACTTTCCTCGTGTGCACTGTCATCAACATCCTTGCCTGTTTGGTAACTTCTAATGAAAGAACCTGACAAGTTTCTGCCTCACTCCTGATTCAAAAGACCCCTGGATAGCTCATAATGGAAACTGGTGTGTTGCAATTAGGTACAAATCACACTCAGACTTATCAAGAAGCTTTGTTCTTAAATGCAAAAAAAAAAGAAGAAAAAAGAAAAACTCTTTAAGTAGTTACTAAACTTTTCTGCAAGAGTTGTATCAGGGAAAGAAGGTAACAGAATTAATTTAATGGTAAAACCTAAAAATTTAAAAAGCTGAAGATAGCTTATCACAAAACTGTCAGTTTTGGGGATTAATTTTATTCCCTCTTATTAAAATGTACTATAGCGTTTGCTTTTCCCATATACACGTATACCTTTTAAACCTCAGTTGGACTAAAAAAAAGTATTTTGCAAACAGTAGTTGTTCAAAAAGGCTAGTCCACTGGCTCACTTCAAAAGCTGTAGGATTCTACAAAATGATCGGTTAAACAGCTGCTCTCACATGAAAGTTAGTCCTATTAACACTAAAATGCAAGCACAGAACTCACATAGGCTTGGAAATGACAATCTCTCCTAGTGTTTAATTCCTATATGTCATAATTCCAGTCAGAAAACAGGATGCATAGGTGGTGAGGTGCCAGAAGATTTGACCTTCCTTGCTATTCTATGCTATTTTATTGGGGAAAGCTTTAGCTAACTTACTTTGAGGTTGAAATAAAAGAAAAAATCAACGGTGATAATATACAGTAAAACTTTCAGAAAAAAATTAACAATGTGCTTTGGTGTGATTCTGTTTGGTCGAATAAGCAACTTCTATTTTGGGGTTTGGCTTGAAACTGCTAGTATGATATGCAACTTTGGCCGTCACTTTAACTCACCCACTGTCATACCTTTTGTGAAAAGGGGGAAATAATACTGTCTTAGTTGGTTCGAGCTTCTGCAACAAAATATCACATATGACTGTGCTCTGACTTACGTGCTATGACAAAATACCAAGGTGACTTATAAACAACAGATTTTCTGCTCACAGTTCTGGAGGCTGGAAGTCCAAGATCAGCTTCTGGTGAGAACCTCCTTCCGAGTTCATGGAGAGCCTTTGCTGTGCCCTCACCTGGTAGAAGGGACGAGGTTTCTGGGGTCTTTTCTATAAGGGCAATAATCCCATTCTTGAGGGCTCCACTCTCATGACCCAGTCACCTCCCAAAGGCCCCACCTCTTGATACCATCACACTGGGCATTAGGTCTGAACATATGAACTTGGAGGGGGCACATTCGGTCTATAACAAGTGCTTCAGTGGACATTTCCCTAGAGTTCCAGAAGATGAAAATTCTGGCCTTGATATCTTCTGCAAGTGCTCAGAGGGCTTGGCCTGGAGATACCATTACTTTCCTGGAACAGTGGTGGTGGGGATGAAGAAGTCAGTCTGAAGGAGATAGGCACACAGCAATGAGGAGCTTTCTCAACACATAGCAGGATTCTGGCCTCTTGAGTCTCTGAAACACTTAAATTCACTGAATGCAGAAAGGAAGAGGACTATATATATATTTATATATCAATCTGCGTGCTGGGGTTTCAAATGTGATTCATTATGTACAGTTTCCTTTACCCTAATCCATCTGCTAAGGTTTTCTTCTGCTGTGCAGAAGGAATTTGAAAAAGAAATGCGACTTTCACTGAGAGTAACAGCATGACATAGTTAGAACCACCTGCCCTAAGAAAGATTCAAGATGGTATTTGTCAAATATTGGAAGATGTGTGTCTGCTAGCTGAGGGATAACGGGATGTTTTCAGAGACTGTTTTAAAGTTCTATGGCCAAGAAAAAAAAAGCTGCATTTGCTTCTCATAATAGTGGTTATCATTTTTCTTGTGAAATGTTTACCTACTGGTGATCTCACTATGGCTTCCTTTGGATTGTCTTCTTATTTTATTTCCTCTCACTAGAAAAAGCAAACATCTTGGTTCCTGTCTCTTTCTATTATAAGTACCAAGCATGTGCAAAATTAAAACAAAGGCTTCACATTTCCAAGGAGCTAGATAAGTACAGTCAAGTGGATCCTAATGGGAAGGCCATGGTGTGGGCATTTCATAACAAAAGCTTATTGACTCTGTAAGTAGGCGGGGAAAGATGGATACAAAAGAGAGGGGGAGCGGTGGGAAGAGGAGAGAGAATAAAATAAACACTTAAGGATGCAGCTCCTTAGGTGGGAGTGAATAAAACACCATTCAGCTCAACTTAGAGCTGGTCGACTATGCTTTATGCGTATATCATACCAAATTTCAGCTGTTGAAATCAGCGAATCTTCAGTGAGGGATAAGCAAAATTATGTATCATACTTATATGGGCATTTAAGTTTTAGTTAACTGCTTTGCTTATTATCCACACATCTTGGAAGATATTAACTTCACAAAGCTTTTGAGCTTGACCAAGGTATTTATTATAGCTGCATATTCTCCTATGTTCCTGAGTCTGAAAGAAATTTTTATCATAAAAGTAATATAATCATGTTACAAAAATTTGTAAAGTAGTGGAAATGAGAACCAAAAAGTATCCAAAATAAAACAAGTGGAAAAGTTTGTATATTTTTAAGGCCTTTGATACACATTTCGGCTACAAGCTATTTGCTGGCTGTGTGACCTCTTTGCAAATCTTAGACTTCTTTGAATTTCAATTTCTTCACATAAAAAATAAAATTAGTAATACCTCTTCCTGGTTGCTGAAAGCTCAAATAGATACAAAAGCACTTTGGAAAGTTAATGCTACATTGAGGTATGATTATTTTTACCAACTCTCTAGGACCCATCCCAAAGAGTGAGGAAGTCTGGGAAATGGAGTGTTGGGAGTTTGTAGATTAAAGAGAGAAAGGAATGGAAACCCTAGGCATTCGTTTCCCTGTAGGTGGCAGGCCTAAAGACAACACCAATGTTTTCCCTAAAAGAACAAAAGTCTTCTCTCTTGCTGGGGCTTCCAGATCCTTCAGAAATTGCTAGGAGTAGCAAACCTCAGAGTAATTTGTTCATTTAAAAACATACAGTGTTGACAACTGGGATTATATGGTATCTTTTATCCTAGAGTATTTCCTGATACTTACTTTATTAGGTTTTAAGTAGACATAATTTCATCAAATGCTTTGAAACCATTAAAAAGCAATGCAAATAAAGGTGAAGGAGGAAAAACAGCAGTGTGGCAGACCTAAACAATAAATTAACAAAAATACAGTGGTAATTATGTGTAATTAAGGTAAACACCTCCATTGTTCATGAGGGATACAGACCAAGTCGATCTTTGGACTCCCTGAATTTCGGAATCCAGAAACATTAGTACATGCATTCCTGTTGAGAGTTATACATTTCTTAGACATATCTTCATATAAGAGGAACCATTGTTTCAAACCTGGAAGTTTAGATCTTGCTTAGTTAGTAATTATGGCAGTGGCTGGAACATTTTTCTGAACAAGTTCATGAATTTAATTCCCTGGTTTCCACATAGAGTTTATGATAATCTTGTTTATCTTGTTTACTTAAGTCATGACCAAATATATATGACACTTTTTCTTCCCCTAAAACTCCTAGTTGTTCTCTAAGAACCATTATTGTTTCTTTCTTTCTTTCTTTTTCTCTTGTTCTCTCTTTTTTTAAACTATGATGCTGACACTTGTTAAAAGTACCAGGCATGTAGCAAGTATGCTCAGTAAATATTTGCTGAATGCTTTCTTACACTCCTTCACTTTTGCACCAGTACTAACGGTTGGTGTTTGAGGACGGTAATTTTCCACAAAGCAACAGAGTGGGTTTGTTTGTCTGTTTGTCTTGTTTTGTTTTACTCATTTTGGGGGAGCTACTGCATGCATTCCCAGCCCTGATGTTTCCTTCCATGCGGAATCCCTAATGGCATAACATGCTCTTGGCCTCTCCTTTTTACTCTAGGGCAGTGGTTCTCAGCCAGGGGTGATTTTGCCTTGGCAATGTCGGGAGACGTTTGTCACTCCTCAGGGCAGGAGGGATGCAATTGGCATCTAGGGGGTAAAGGCCAGGGTGCTCCTAAACATCTTAAAAGGCACAGAACAGCCCATTATGGCAAAGAATTATCTGGCCCAAAATGTCTGTCATGTAAAGTATGAGAAACCCTGATCTGGAGTGAGTTGTAATGTTCAGCTTAGGAGAAGTTGAGTATTTTTAAACAGTCCTGTGGGTAAAATTGCAATATTTCCAGAATGTCTCACCTGGCCTTAGTGCATCTCCATATCAACAGGTGTTTCCAAGGGGTGGAGAGAAGTAGTCCATCTCCATATCAGTAGGTAATTACAAGGGCTCACAAGGGCATATCTGGACCAGAGAGGTTGGGCAGGGTCCCTTCTTCTGCAACCGGTCACAAGAGACACAGGAGAGCAGAAGTGGACAACTGCTTGTAAGAAACAGACAGATTTATCCCACTATTTCTCCCTTTGACTGATTTCAGTTTCAAAGGTATTTTGCTCTGGGATTTTCCCCCTGGATTTACAAGTCCTTTGCCCTTTCTTTTGTCTTTGTGATTTGCCTGTTACAGAGAACACACATTTTCCTCTGTTGCCACTTTTCCATGGGCTAAGCTTCATGGGGTGGAATCTGCCCCACCAACAGGGAAGCCCTGTGGGTTGCAGGTACACATTCAGTTCAGGAGAGCAATAGCAAGCTCACTTGTCTGCACTCCCATAACCTTATTACTTAAAAAAGGAACATTTTAATCTCCCTCTGCTTGAGTCTTGAATTTCTCTCAGTTCACTCTAAGTTTGAGCAGGAAAAGTTACTATTTGGAGGGTTCCTTCAAGCTCCAACATTATATTTAATGAAGACAACATGCAATATGGATGTTTAATGGCCAGCTGGGTTTACTGTCTATGTTTCTTCCCTCCTCATACCAGCTCTGTTAACAAACCATTGATAGGGTGATGGTTACAGCAGTGGGGGCAAAAGGCCTGAGACTTGGGAAGATTAAGGTCTTGAGAGGCAAGGAAATTGAGTTCATTTATTTAAAGATGGAATAATGACTATGAATGAAAACAAAATATATAGACATGGTACCCATGTGGGATATGCCAACTAATGTATTTGTCCCCATTTTGGGATGCTACCCTAGACATACATTATTTTTGTTCAGAATACATCCTTTCAGAACAGAACCTACTTTTTCCTTGGTGAATTCTTGGTTCATGTGAGCCAACACCGTACGTGGCTCCAGGTGTAGGCCTGAAACACAGTCCTGGCCCATGACAACCTCAATTCCCCTGGGCCTCAGTGAATGGATCAGCAGTGGGCACATGCTCCAGTCAGAGTCAAACCACTGCCAGAGTTTTGCTGAACAAACAGGAGAAAGACACTTATTTCTGCTGGACTTGGGGCTATGAGGACGTTAACCTGAGCTGCCATAAACAGGATGCATGAAATAGAAACCAACATACAGAATAAAGTAAACTGAGACATAGAGAGAAAGAATCCAGAAACTAATGGTATCATTTGATCACTGAGATCCAGTCATACCTAAATCTTGGATGAGCCAATAAATTCCACCAGAATGCCCTTAAAAAATGAAAAGACACTTTACAACAGAGAGAGTCTTGAGTGATAGAGACATCAACTTTGGACTCACAGCCTCAATCTGTCACTGAATAAAATAATTCCACCTAATTCTGGATACTTACACACTGCCCATCATCTAGTTCTGAGTCCCCT
The DNA here is from genome assembly GCA_032199065.1 of Smutsia gigantea. Classification (NCBI taxonomy): domain Eukaryota; kingdom Metazoa; phylum Chordata; class Mammalia; order Pholidota; family Manidae; genus Smutsia; species Smutsia gigantea. The sequence goes on from JAVSCE010014840.1 coordinate 683,721, forward strand.
CTTGGTTTCATTTGTTCGTGTGCTTTGGTGGTATTTGAAGATGATTCCTACTGGTCACTGGATACTCTGAGAGTCGTGGGTAAATTCATGCCATGAACCAGGTTGTAGGTGAAACACACAAAACTTGCCTGACCAAATCCTCGGAAAACTCACTTAACCGAATATTATCCTACAATAATGACTAAAGTAACAACAAAAGTAATATTGGCACCTGTCATGGATTAGCACTTTCCTGCTTCTCACATACAATGTTAAGTGTGGTCTGTATTTTGTCATTTAAGTCTCACATCAATCGGGTAATGTAGTCTTCAGTTTCCTATTTACAGAGGAAGAATCAGAGACAGAGAGAACTTCGACAGCTTCCCAGAGGTTACAAAGCTAGTGGCACTGAGAATCAGATCAGAGTCCAGGCCCTGTGACCCTAACCCCTTCTCTCCTGCTTCTCAGGAGTGCTCGCTGGGAGGTAGCTTTGCAGCAAGGTTTCACAATGACCAAGGATGGGAATCAGTGATAGGCCCTCACTCCTTTTCCCAGGAATTTCATTCATCAAGTGATTCCATCATGGCATCTATAGAGAACAATTTCAAAATAAAAGATTTACAGGTAAAAAAATATATAGTCAGAGTCTGATGCTCACAGAAAAGACACAGACCCCAGTGGCCCTTGGCTTCAGCGGTCTATAACCTTAGTCAGTCACTTACCTCTCAGTCTCCCTTTCCCCCACTGCAAATAGGAGGGGCTGCTGGAGAGTGTAATGATGATGGTGACCACGGATGGAGGGCCTCCGTGTGCGGGCATATACCAGCCTTTTATATTCATTGGCTCTAAGCAATCACTCCTGCCTTGGTAGGCCTGACCCTTCTGTGATTACAGGCTCCCTATAAATTAAAGTGATTTTGAAAGGGACATGTGAGAATAGAAAAATGCAACCGCTTGAGAGAGTTAGATTAAAAATTCCAAATAATACAGTCCCCTAAAAGTTCATTTTTATTTTTGTTCTCTGCAGGACAGCAGTGTTTATCCTTGGCAAGCATACACACTGCAGCCATGATCCTTCTTCCAGGGCAGCAACCAGTGAATTTGGTGTGACTGAGAAATAAAACGCTACAGCTGAGCTCTTGGTGGCCTGCTTAGCCTTTTGGCTGGGGCCTCTTGCCCCACTGACACCCAAAAGGACACGTGAGAAGCCAGAGCATTTTGTTAATACGCAGGAGTTTCCTCCAAGGGCCACGAAGGGCCTCTATGATTCAAAGAGAATTAGGTTCCTCGGTGGTAAACTGCCTTTGGGGGAAAAGGAAGAGCCATTCGGAGCAGGGAAGGGAAAAAGAAAGAATAAATTTCAACTACTCCTCTCAGTGATAATTAAAAAACAAGGGCAGTAAACAACAATTGCTCATTTCAGATGTTCGCCCGCTTTGGAGTCATCTCCGAACTGGATTCCTGGCTATGTATTTATTTTTCTTTCAATATCCTGGGACATGCACATGATTATCTTCTGTGGACATCTTTAGTAAACAGGGAGCTTAGGCATGTTTGCATTGTTCTGGTTTGTTGCAGCTCTTGAGCTGATTGGATCATGCACTACTTTGATCACATAAAAAGGAAAGCAGTTTTTACTGCAAACTGCAATGGAATTATTTGAAAACTAAACAAACCAAAAGGACATGTTCTCTTTATTCTTTATTACTTACACATTTAAAAGAACACACAGACCTACCTCCCTTCTCTCACTCTCCAAAATAGGGATGTGTTTAGAACGTAACTTTTTAGCCACGTTCTGTTGGAACATTCTAGGCAAAACCCGCTGGAGGGTGCTTCTGGAAAAGGGTCTATGGGCTGGCAATTTCGGTTTGGAAAAAACACACTTTTTTTCCCACCAGATCCTCTCCTCAGTTTTGTTTTACAGGCTCGGGAGTCTTTGTCCTGACTCCAGCACTTACTGGCCATGTAAACTTGGACACAACAGCTAAACTCTCTGAGCTTCAATTTCTTCACCTGTAAAATGGAGATAATAGCTCAGAGTCTTATTGAAAGCATTTAATTATTTAAAGTACATGGTAAGTATAGTCAAGGAAAGATGGATACTACTTTTATTTTGGGTGTCATTTTTTATTTACAAATGAGGGAATTGGATCTCAAAGAAATTAAGTGAACTGTGTAAGTGCTCACAGCTGACAAGTTGTAGTATTTAGAAACAAGACCTATTCTTTTGCCTTAAAATTCACCTTTTCTTATTTTCCTCATATAATAGAAACAATCTGAGTAAAAAATTCTGGGCAATCCATTCCTTGCCACCCCCTCTTATAAGATGGTCAGCTCCAAGTCCCTCTTAGACAGACATTCTAAAGCTATTTTCTCTATCTTATTTTTTCAATTAAAATGCCCCCTAATTAAAAGACACTGTTAGGAAAAGTAATTGAGAGGCAGTGGTTTTAAAACCACTATTTGCGTAATGATGTGTCTGTTGCTGTGCTCTCCTCTTCTGGTCTTTTCGATCAACAGACGTGATAGCTTTATCTTTTCAATGCCACAGTCAGGAGGTTATTAAAAGGGACCAAATACCCTAACAGCCTCCTACCTTTGATTTTCTGCCATACTCTCCAAGTTAATGAGTAAGAGGGTCAAGGGAATTTATTCTTGTGCTTTAGGAAATCTACAAACAATATGAAAAGAGAAATTGGTGGCAGATTAAGAAGCTTTTAATAACCTTGTGCAAACCTTCCAGACATCATTACTCAGCTTTGGTTAGCACATATAGGTGACTGAAAGATGCAATTTCAAAATAGGCTGTGGGAGTTCAGAGAGAGCCAGCGGCTGACGGAGAGGTAGTTTGGGCAAGAAAAAAGAGCTTTCAGGGCCAAGGAGCTCAGTGGAAGAGTTAGTTCTTTTAGTTTGCTGTCTTTTTAACTGGAATAACCACCACAAAAGGAAATGTTGGAAGCCTTTCACGGGCTTGCATGCATACCATTTGGGAACCCAGAAAGGACTACTGATCAGTTTATGTGAGGCATGTGTATTTCATTGAAAGAGAATACTGTATTTTCTCTCTCTGCCTTTCCCTCCTTTTTTAAGATGCTGTTTCCCAGACAAGCAAGTAACCTCCTAACTGCCTTATCAGTTCCAGACTAAGAAATAGAAATTCCAAGCTATTTTCCTATTCATCTTTGAAACAGTTATTTACCTTCCTAATGCTGTTTCTCAAGAGCCAACTGTGAATTTACACATAGCTTGAGTTTATCAACTGGATTCCAACTTCTAGCCTTAGCTCTTTCTAATTCTGGGAACTTGTGCCAACCACCTAATGGCTTAACATAATAAATTGAGTATTTTATCCACATTTGACAGATGGAAATATGAAGTTCAGAAAAATTAAGTGACTTACACCAAGTCACAGAGCTGCTGAGTTTTGAACATCTGACATAGATCAATCTAGCTCCACAGTCCCCAATATCAGAGTGCACTCTGCCTTGAGTTTCTTCTCCATAAAATAACAATAATAATAATCTCTGCCTTATCATCTCAAAGAAAATTTTTCTGAGAATCATAAAAAGTAATATTTGTAAAAGTGCTTTAAGAACTCTGTATAGCAATGAACAACTGTGGAGGTTTCAGAGAGAATAGAGGAAGGACGATTCCAATGGAGGAAACTGCATGTTCAAGGGAAAAGAGTAAAATACTGAAAGTACAGGCAAGACCACACTGACTTGAGAGGGAATCGTGCAACAGGGAGGGGTCTGCAAATTTTTCCTGGAGAAGGCCATAGAGTAAATAGTTTAGGCCATTTGTTCTGACTCAAATGCTCACCTTTGCATGAGAGCAGCCATGGGCAATATATAAATCCATCAGCATGGCTGAATTCCCATAAAACTTTTCTTATGGACACTGACATTTGAATTTCATTTCATTTCCACATATCACAAAATAGTATTCTTGTTTTGAATTTTATTTCAATCATTTAAAAATGTAGACACGATTTTTAACCCACCGGCCTTCCAAAAACAGGCAGTGGGCCCACAGGGCATAGTTTTGCAGATCCTTGCTACAGAGCAATGAAAAATGATGAAGTGGCTGACTCATTTGGATAACGTTTGATAGGCAACACAATGTCACTAAAGTTCATTAGCAAGACGATTACAAGAAATGGAAATAAAAAAGAGGGATGTTAGAGAATGGAGACTTGTGTGACCTAGACTATTTTTCCCTGTGGGAGAGACTGAAGTCCTCCTGGCAGCTGTGCCCACTCATCTCCCATGGCTCACGGTCCCCTTGCATCCTCAGCAGAATGGAAAAGAGTGGAAACAGTCTTTTGCATCACAGTCAGTAGCCAAAATATGTGAACAGAGTCCCACTGGGAAAGAGCCAAGGAAAACCTGAACAAATGATGTAGAGAGCCAGATATCTGCCTTCTTTAGTCTCAGGGGTTCTTACAAGCTATTGTTTGGTTCCCTTCATAGCTAAGGAGGACCTGCCTCAGTGTCACAGGGGTTGGGGCCTGCCAGAACGAAGAGGCATGAGACTGCGGTTGCCCAGGCCAGCAAAACATCCTTTCAGTCTGAAAGAGAGAGATGATGGCCAAAACACGGGCTGAAAGCAAGCATGGGCAGCAGGGATGGACACAGAAAAGAATGCACCTGAGAAAGAAGAAGAGGAACGAGTGAGAGAACCATTTGGGGGAGACGAACTTTTACAAGCACATCTCATGCCTGCAAAGCCCATTCTCTGTACCCATAATATAAACAAGGTCTAAGGAAAAAAATATCTAGTGACAGCACCATTCTTTCAATGTGTATGAGAACAGTCCTACACACACACACACACACACTCACTCACAGACACAAACATAGACACACACAGTCTTATCTTTTTTTCACCATTCAAGCTGCTTCTTCCTGGATCTTCACACTTCTGAGAAACATGACCCTTCTCTTGGATTCTCCTGTAACCATGGAGGAATTGGTAGTGCAGCTCCAAAGCAGAAAACTTGGCTACTTTCTTATCAGTATGCTGTACTGGCCTAGAGGCTTATTTTCATTTTAGGTATGTGCACCGTCAGGAGAGCTGAGTGAGTGGCAGATTAGAAACAGAGGCCTTAGGCAGTGGCAACAGGGCCAGTGCGACCACAGGATGCCCAGTTTAGAGGGAATATTACTCCTGACTAGGTAGGGAGAGGCTAGTGAAAATAGGAAGTGCAGACAATGTGATCAATGACTCCAAACGGCCAGTGTTAGAGTCTGGGGAATCTAATTGCAAGTTTGTGTTAAAGTGTTACTGCTGAAATTAATCCTGCATGTTGCCAATGTCGACTGTGTTGCCCTCACCCAGCATATTAGCTGAGGTCATTTTAAGCCCCCACCCCATTCATTGATTCCTGGGATTCTCAGATAGAAGCTGGATGGAAACTTTTATTCCACAGTTCAGTTCACATCGATAGACTGCCTGTCATATGGTAGGTATTAAGTGCTTTGGGAGATGAATTCTGCTTGCCACAAGTTTACAACCTGGAAAATAAGAGGAAAAAAAACCTAATAAATTAGCAAAGTAACACGCTGGCTTAAATTGGCACTCAGGTGCTGGTCTCTGTCACCATCAACAGCACTTGAAGAGTGCCCAGAATTGTTCACACAAGAACCTCAGTGATGAGAATGAATGCATATGATTGACACTCAGGCGACAAAGCCCCAAATGGTCCCTCAAGACTGCAAAAATTTTTTGGAAGTGTCATGCCACATGACAGTGGTTTTCAACCAAATGTAACTTTTCCCCCAGTCCCCAAAGGACATTTGCCTATGTCCAGACATATTTTTGGTTGTTACGACTGGGAAGAGCATGCATCTAGCAGGTAGAGACCACTAAACCCTGCTAAACACCATATAATGTACAGGACAGCCCCCCAAAACAAATAATTATTCATCCCAAAATGTCAGTAGTGCCAGGAAGCCCTATTGAACAATAATTGAGAACCCTGCTTTAAGATATTAAAATCCAAACACAGATTTTACATTCTACTCGATGTTGGGAATGACATTATTTTACATGGCTTCTTTTTCTTTGAGTAAAATTTCTACTGAGAGGAAATGGGGTCATGTTTTTCTGATACCCTGGCCTGGGCTCAGGTCCATGGTAGCACACCATTGTTTAAAAATATGGCCCCACCCCTGCCCCTCCACTGATTCTGCTCATCTTTCAGTTTAGTTCCCACGTCTTTTGGGAAGACATCAAGAAGCTTGTAGCTAAGGTTTGCCAGATTAGTCAAATAAAAATACAGGGTGTCTGGCACAATCTGTATTTCAGAAAAAATAATTTTTTAGTGGTGACTCATAGAATATTTTAGACAACTGAAATTTAGAATTTGAATTTGAATTTGGGGTTTGCATTTCAAATAAACAAGAAAATTTTTATAAGTATGTCCTATGTGATATTTGGAACATATTTATGACAAAATCACTTTTTTTAATTTAAAATTCAATTTTAACTGGTTATCCTATATTTTATCCAGCAGCTCTGCCTACCCCAGCTTTAAATGTTTGCCATCTCCTCTCAACAACTATGATGTTATGGGTTGTATTACTCCTTTGGTACTTGTGTTCAATAATTGTGCTTGAATAATTATCTATTAGCAAGCATGTTTTAACTCCCCAAGTAGAATAGAAGTTTCATGAGGCTGGGATCAGTCCCCATTGTTTTTGGCTTTTCATCTAGGAAAGTGCCCTGACATTTCAGGAATTCATTTAATTTGTGGTTGATGCATCATGTCATTTTAATGATAAGGTATCATTACATGGTAAGTGCTTATAAGAATGAGATTTTAGCAATGGGTATAGACTATAGTGGTTGGGATTAGCTTGGCTGTTAGGATGAACAGAGACAAAAAAGAAAAATCATCCCTATAACAAAACAGAAGTTTACTTCTCTCCTGTGTAAAAGCAGGCTGGAGATGAGCAGGAAGAGCTGGTGCAGGGACTCCATGCTCCGACCCAGGCTTCTTCTACCTTCTCATTCTACCACCTGGGGTCTTCATCCTTATGTTTCAAATGGCTACCAGAGATCCAGCCTTCATATCCACATTTGAAGAACCAGAAGGGCGGAAGAGAAGAAGGGCTCACCCTCTGCCTTTAAACACATTTTTCTCCACTTGCATCTCGTCGACCACACACAGATGCAAGGGAGAAAGAACTGTGGTCTGTATTCAGGTAAGAAGTCCTAGTACATGTGAATTTGAGAACAAAGTGGAGAATGGATATTTGATGGGCAAAGAGCAGTCTTTGATTCAGATTTCTTGTGGTCTCTCAGTCACTAATTCCATGACCACTTTTGACTTATATCCCTGATTCTGAAAGTAACTGGAAAACAGACACGGGAAGAATTCCCAGGCCCCCTGCAACCTTTCAAACCTGTGTTGTTTTGAAATGCCACATCCTTCCCCCAACCTTCTTAGATCCCTCCTCTCACTTATTTGCCCCATATGATCTATCCATGCACTTTTTGTGCCTTTCTTGGGTATAAGGGGTTTTCACCTTGCATCATAGCTATTTCTGCAAGTTCACACTTTCCCCGTTAGACTGTACACATCTTGAAGGAAGAGTCAGTTTTGAAATCATGTTTGTGGCCACTTTATGTCTTGCACACACTAGGGGTGCAAATATTTGTTTCATGGCTGAATGACTCTCATACCTGGAGGAAAGAAATTACTGCCTGGCACAGGTGCACGGACACACGGGTGGGGTTTGGCTGGGGGTGGGGGGCCTGTCCACGTGATCTTTAATGGTCGCAAAGATAATGTACTGTGGAGATTATTTCATTTAGTTAAGCGGATTTGGGAAAGGAGAAAAATTAGTTTGTTTGGGCGACTCCAGGGAGCTTTTTAATACAAGTGATGTGAGAGTCTCCAGATTTGGGATAAAATCCTGCCCCAAACTGCTCATGAAAGGAACATATCTGCAAAACTTGCCATTACTGAATGACATGGTGTAGGAAGGCTGTTAGTGAAGGCTAATGCCTACACAGACGGTGTAATGAAGAAATGGGAGCTTTAGGCACGGGAAACCGCAGCTCCAACAGAAGGAGCTGAAAAGATATAGATAAGATTAGTGACATATGTAAAGGCCCAGATACTGTGTGACAAAGTCTACCCGGCTGAATAGGCTGGAGCCAGAAGTAATAGGAAGGCCATGTTCTCCCTAATCCTCTAAGATAAGCTGTTCCATCCAGAATTATCAGCCAACAATCTTCAGGGTATCAGGCTGAAAATGAAGTTTCAGACTGCTTTGATTCCTCATCCATAAATGAGAAAGTGCCTGAAGGATCTTTATTTATTCTCGCTCCCACCGAAACACTCTTCAAAAAGTGCCAATATACTAGCAACAGATGCATAAAGCCTCCCATCCTTTGATTGACAGAACATGATATAAAGCAACCCTCACTTGACATTTCAGTTTCATAAGTCTCCTAGCAGGAGGAGGAAAAAAAAAAATCTTGAAAAAAATCCACTAGAAAATAAAGAGGGTTTATGCAAACTCACATGAATGTTTTCAGAATCAAATTGAACAGTTTTATTTCTCTCCAGCCCTTATTTGATATTTCGGGTTGCAGATGAATAATTTCAGCTGGAGTAACGTCAGCCATGTGCTTATTAATGTTTATGGCTTATTAAAAACAAAGTATTTACATGGTAATGTTGATTACTGGATATTTTAAGTTGCTTAGTTATAAATGATTGGGATATTCACTCTGGGGAGGAGATATTTAATTTGGTGCTGTGTGTGTGCTTTAATTTAGATTTTAAAATAAGTAACTGAGTGAGAAAATGTCATCCACACCTATGCATTTTAGTTTGAAAGGTCAGCCTGTGGTTAGTTTGTACATTTAAAAATTCTTGCCACATTGTTCAATAAGATATTAAAGTCAACTGCACCCTTCTACATATTTCTTGCAAGTGACAAATAAATGTTCTGTTTGAAATAAGAATTGAATTTAATGCCTACATATTTCTAAAGGAGGAAGGGTGGAAAGATCTTCCAAATGAGCCTCTAAGAAAGATACTAATTCTTTTTTTGTCAAAGGTATTTCTTTGTATATTTAATTTCTCTCTGAGTTGTGAAGATTATTGGACTTAGAGTTGTTCATGTTCTGTGGCAACTATAGTGTAGTAGAAGCCCAGCTTGCCAGAATTTTCCTGACAAACATCAAAATGGCTTTGGACCCCAGGGTTGGCTTTACGTCACTCAAAGAGCATTTCAAATGGTCATCTTCAGACTGCAAAGAGCATGCTGGGTGAGTAAGAGCAAGAGAAAAAATATAGCAAATTTGACAAATCTTGGCTAGATGGAAGTCAGTTTTATATCAAACGTGACTTGCTTATTTGTGTCCCCTGCTCTCCCTACTCTCCAAGAAGCTGAACAGGAGAGGGCAAGCAGGTATCGCTAATAACTGTATCATCACTTTCTGCCCTGCTATGGGTGGTAATAGCGGTGGGGTGGCTTAAAATCTTGGTTGTTTTACCAGAAGGAACTGGAAATTAAGACCTCAGTGTGATGCACTTGGAGATGGGACCTTGGAGAGATAATTAGGTCATAAGGCTGGAGCGCTCTTGATGACATGAATGCCTTTATAAGAAAAGATACCCTCTTCCTCTCCCATGTGAGGACACAGCAGGAAGGAGGCAACCTACAAGCCAGTAAGTGGTCCTCAGCAGACTTCAGATCTAACTCTGATCTTGGACTTCACAGCCTCCAGAACTGTGAGACATTAAAGTTTGTCATTTAAGCCACCCAGTCTATGGGATTTTTGTTATAGCAGCACAAACTGACTTAAGACAGTTTCTAATGATAGTACTTTTGTTGACATAGAGGTACTCTCAAAGAAGCCAGAAATCAATTATTGAGTTGCACCCCCCCCCCATCTTTTTTGCTTGTTTGTTGGGATGGATGAGAGATTTTGTAGTATTTCCAGATTTCAACCAATGATTAAGGAGCTCTAAGGACCCTTTAATGAAGAACAATCTTCCATTTGGAAGAGAAAGCTTTGTCTGAATTTCTGCAGTAGGAAGAGAGAGGAATTAGATCCAAAAATTGAATAGAAACTATACAGACAGAAGTATTTACATAAATCTAGGAGAAATCATCTTAAAAATAGACCTCTACTTGCCCTTTCAATTAGGATCCAAATATTCATCTTAGGCACAATAATTCAAATGATACATGCAAAATGGATGAATAGCATGGGATCAGGTAGAGAATCCTGGCTACATAATTCATTCCCAAAGAAAAGGATCTGATTAAGTTTTACATAAATGTTCAACTGTGAACCAACCCTGTATCAGAAATAAATTGTTAAATTTTTTAAAATATAAAATTGACTCCTAAGAAGTTCCAGACTTGACTATCAAAGGCATCGATGGGGTGCCTATTTTGATCATCTAAAGTTGAAAATGCTTCTACCCACTTCAGTCTATTTTATCAGTTCACTTGGTGATTTAAATATATTCTATCATGGCACAAAATATCTTCTCTTTTCATTTAAACCTCACAGAAACCCCCAAGATCATACAGGCTAGGAGTGTTGATGTGACTGTAGGAACTTCCATCCTCTGGGGGAAATGCAAAAATGTCCTGCAGTGTTTTAGAAGTATTTTTTCATAACTTGACCTCAAATAAGGAGAAACACTTAAAAGCAGCAGATGGCATTACAATAAATCTGGCTGGCACAGAAGTTTCTCTTAAAAATTAATAGTCCTTTTTTTAAATGTATATTGTAAGACAGGCATTCTGTGTACTCTAATGAATTAAGTTTCACACTTACCTTGTGAGGTAAGTGCTATTATAACCCCCATTTTACATGGAAGGAAAAGGATATTTCTTTTTGAGCCTAAATGAGCAAGGTTCAGTATCAGGACCACACAGCTGATATGCAGCTGAGTCCAGCTCCACACCCAGCTCTGCCTGGCTGCCACGCCCAGCCTATGGTCACCACTTTATCTTGCTAGTTTCTGATTTCTTTGGTTGGGAGTCACTTTGAGGTATCTTTTGCACACATGCTTATTTTATATTGTAATGAAAAACCCAACCATCGACTAAGTTTTACTTGTAAAATCTCCAGATCCTTGGACATGATGAAAATATTTCAGAATATGCAGTGTGCATAAGACTGTGGCAATATAGTTAATATGGTAACAATTAAGTATGATGTGTGTGTATGTGTATGTGTGCATGTTTAAGAGGCATTCTGTATTCTAAAACAAAAATGTTTTCCATATATAAGAATACATCCTTTGCTAAAGGCAGCATGTCAGAATAACACTTATAATTTCAGGATAAGTTAAGTCTACCACTTAAAATATAAAAGTTTCAAATATACAGATGAGATTCCAAAAATGGCCACTTAACTCAAAATCATTGAGTAATTCATTTTGTGCTATATAGGCAAATCCTGCATTCAGCTGGCATTAGTACATATCAGCTGATGCATTTTACAATAACTCATGCCACTATTTATGGTCCAAATTTCTTACAAATGCAGAATGTTGCCTGTAGAAGGAACAGATAAGAATGCAGTGAATGAATCAAGACTCCCTTACTCCTTTACTCCCTTACCATGTCTCTGTACAAGTTAACAATAGATGTTTATAAAGACCATTGTTTGTTTGTTTTTAAGGTGACTATAGGCATACCCTCAGCAGTACAGGGACTGCAACCCTGGAAATGGGAAACGAAGTGAATCAGTACCCTCTATGTTCATTAGGGCATCGCCTCTGTGAGGATGTGGTCCCTACATGGCATTTGTTCAATCAGTAACAGTGCGTAAAATAGTCCTTGTGCAAGAGCAGACACTAAATAAATATTTGTTGATGAAGTCATCACATGCCTTCAAACATTGTTTCTTCTGGGGACTAGCCACACCACGTAGTTGTCTCTCTGTCTGAAGGGATGTTTATCTATCTGAGGGCTTCCATCCATCCCGGTTGCAGGCTGATCTCTATCCTCTGTGTCCTCACCTGTAAGGTTGTCCCTTGGATCAAGTCATTGTCAACCTCGCATTTTAAAAACCCACTTGTTAATCTTACTGCAAGTCTTACTGTTGCCCACCTCCAGCATGTTTACAAATACACTTACTCTTACCTCTTCTGAGTCAAAGTTATTCAGTTGGACATTTAAAAAGTCAACAAATTTGAAAGACTCAAAAGAGTCAACAAACAGCCTGACAAACACCATTCAAACTGGGCCAAGTATCTCATGGTTTGCTACCAGTCTCTGACAGAGCTTGGCATTCCAGTGCTTTCTTCTGCACCTGTTGCCCTTTCATAAGAAAATTAGGCATTAATTACATTATTCAGTATATACATATTTAATACAACTATTTCTAAGCCCAAGGTAATAAGGGAGTCCTAAATATATGACTCCATTCTAGTTAGAAAACAACGGATTTGTTATGTTTTATTTTGCTTTTATTGCAGTATAACGTACACAACATAAAGTGTACAAGTCTAAAATATTCATTTTAATGAGTTTTACAAAAGAAACTTAATCACACATAACCCAGGTCAAGATTATTACCAGCACACCAGAAGCCTCCTGATACCCCTTTCTAGTAATCCTTACCTCCTTCCCACCCACAGCAAAGAACTCTGGAATCTATTACCAAAGATCAGTTTACCAACTTTTTACTTTTTGAAAATGGTCATATAGTATAGACTCGTCTATGTCTCATTCAATCTTTTATCTGTGACATTCATCCATATTGTTGTAGGCAGCAGTAATTCATTCATTCTCACTGCTGTATAGTATTCCACTGTGTTACTCTCACAACTTATTTATCCATTGATTTTCGACGGACATTTGGATTATTTTTTCCCCAATTTGGAGCTGTTAGGAACATTCTTGTGCATGTTTCATGCACATATGTAACATTTCTGTTGAGTATATATCTAGAAAGAAAATTATCTGGCTACAGGATAAGCAAATTTTTCATTTTTAAAAGGTATTGTCATATAGTTTCCCAAAGTGTATGGAAGTTCTGATTACTCTACACACATAAAATGCTTGATATATTCTGGGGCTTTTCAGTTTGGGTTTAGTCACTCCTGTGGATGTGTAGTGTAATATCTCAATGTAGCTATATTTGCATTTCCCAGATACTAATGACATTGAACATCTTTTTATAGGTTTATTGATTATTTACATATCCACCTTCATAAATGCTTGCTCAAATTATTGTCCATTTGTATTATGCTTTCTGTTTTTCTTATTGATATACAGAAGTGACATAGAGGGAGACACAGAGAGAGAAAAAGAAAGAGAGAGTGATACATACATAGCAAATATCTTCTTCCCCATTCTTCCTAGTCTTTTCACTCTAGATGATGTCATCTGATGAACTAAGGTCCTGAATTTTAATGAAATCCAATTAATCTATCTTTCCTTTTATGTCTAGTGTTCTTTGCATTGTTTTGTAAGAAAACTGCCTAACTCAAGGTTTAAAAAAAAACAACTCTTCTTTATCTTCTAAATAGCTATATAGTTTTAACACATCCATTTAGTTCAGTGATGCTTCTGGAATTTTGTATATGGTGTGAGTTAGGGGTCAAGATTCATTTAATTTTTTAATAGGGATAGCAAATTGATTTAGCACTGTTTTTTGGAAAAACCTTGTTTTACATTACATGAAAGTGGAACATTTGTTGTATATCTGTATCTATGAGAATTTCTTTTTTGGACTCTATACTTTCCATTGATCTATTTGTTCATCTTTGCATCAATACTACTTTAATTAATGCAGTCTTAATAAATGGCTATGTAAGACCTCTTTCTTCCTTGTCTTCAGGATTATCTTTGCTAATTTTGGCCATTTGCCTTCCTTATAAATTTTAGAATCAGGTTGTCAATTTCCACAAAAAATACCTGGGATTTTGATTGGGATTTCATTGCATCTCTAGACAATTTTAGGAAGAATTCACACTTTAACAATAATGAGTCTTCCAATCCTTAAAAATAGTATCTCCATTTATTTAGGTATTTAAAATTTTGTCTCAGTAAATTTTTTTAGTTTTCTGTGCAGAAATTTTATACATCTATTGTTAAATGAATCCTTAGGTATTTGATTTTTTATACTACTGTATGTATATATTTTTCCATTTTAATATCTAATAATTCATTGCTGATATATAGATATACAGTAATTTCTTAATGACAGTGTTTTTAGATATTCTATATACCAAATATCATCATCTAAAAATAAGATGGTTTTCTCCCTCTCCTTTCAATCCTTGTACCCCATATTTTTCTTCCAGACTAGGGCCACCAGTACTATGTTGAATAAAAGTGATGATAGCTGACATCTTTATGCTTTTCCCAAATTTAGTGTTAAAACTTCCAAAATTTTAACACTAAGTGGATTATTTTTGCATATTTTTGAAGATACCTATTATCACACGGAGGGAGTTCTTTTCTATTCCTAACTTACTGAGTTTTATTGTGAATAAATATTGGCTTTTTATCAAATGTTATTGTTATAATCAATGAGATGCTCATGTGCTTTCTTCCTTTATTCAATAAGTTAAGTGAATTTCATTGGTTGTTTTTTCAAACGTTAAACCAAACTTATATCACTGGAAAATTCTAACTTGCTGTCTATTATTCTTCCCATACATTTCTGGATTTAATTTGCAAAAGTTCTGTTTAGAATTTTTGCATCTATGTTAATAAGAAATATACTTCGGCAAAATAATCAGTACCTCCTTCTGAATTAGTAGTAGCATGAACTGACTTCCTGCAGATATTTAGTTAGGCAGAATAACTTCATTTGGAACACTGGCATTCAGTGCTATGTGTCTCATAAAATGCAAAGGCTTAGGTACTCCCAAGTAGATATAGTAAAGAGTTTTATGAGTCCTCCTTGGATATGGATCTGCATAGCAGGAGGGGGAATGGAGACGCTTGCTCCATACTTTGTGGTTGTATCTGTGAGCCCACAACTTTCTCTTGTCAATGAGTATGGTGAGTCCATGTGATGTTCTGCCTTTAGGATGAAGTCCAATCTCCTTAATGCAGAACCCAAGGCTTGTGGCTCCCAAGGCCACACACTTCTCTAACCTCACATCTGTTTTCTGTCCCATGCCCCCGCTGCAGGCCTTTGCAATCTAAATAACTCAGCCTCACTGACCCCCTGCAGTTCTTTCAATATGCCAGGTTCTCACTCATCTTAGAACTTTCCTCCTGATAGCCATTACATTTTCTACTTAGTATCCAGCTAAAGTTTCCTCTCCTGGTGTGCCTCGTTATTCAGGGATATCACTGGGGATAGGTTCTATGTTTTACTCATCTTTTGTCCTATACTCTTGACCAGCACGTAAGAGGAACTCTAGAAACATTGAATGAATGAATGAATGAATGAATGAATGAATGGAAATGCATTTACTACAATTCCACTGAGTTCACTGATCATCTCTGTATAAGAAGTAAGGACCAAAAGGAAAGTGAGAAAAGCAAAACTAACACTAATTTATTCAATGATCAAATCAGCAAATTATTGAATGCTGACTGTGCTGGACACAATATTAGGCATACAGAATACAGCAGTGAATAAGACAGAAAGCTCAAGAGGTTTATAGTCTAGTGATGCAGAGCCAAGTTAACAAAGGGAAAAAAAAGAAGTAAAGTTTAAATTAGAATGAGAAAAACAAACAAACAAAAATGGGGTACTCTGCTCCAGAGCATTGAAAGCGGGGAACGCTTACTTCAGAGAGAATGGTCAGGCAGAGCCTCTCTCAGGGTGACAGGTAATCTACCTTCTGAAGAGTGAGCAGCCCCCCATCAGGACTCTTACCTGTACACAGTTCTGAACCAGCATACTTAACCACATCATAATTGTACCCATTTTGTTTATCTCGGCAGTCGTCTTCCCTTTTCAGAGGAGCCAGGAGGTCCAAACTACAATACAGATCATAACACTCAAATATCTTGCCTCTTTCACTCTCACTATTTCATGAGGATATGTGTAGATCCCCGGAGGCTACCTGACATAGGATCTGACAATAGGCTGAATGAAGAAGCTGTCTTTTATTATTCCAGACATTAAAGAGATTTGCCAAAAATAGATAACAATGCCACTTTCTTACTAAATTTTTTTGCTTCCGCTACTATGGGTGTGTTTGATAAGAATATGTGTTATTTATGTGACCATTTAATGGGTTTATCATTGCTGTTTTGTAGTAATTTAATAGATATTTTAAATACTTGCCAGTTTAATTTCTAATATGGTAAATATTGACAGATAAAACCCACATAAGCAAGAGCTCTTCCAAGTTATAGAAGATTTTTAGAAATATAAAGGTGTACTGAAACAAAAATATCTAGGAGCTGCTGGTTTGGCAGGTAGAATTAACATCAGTCAAAGAAATAGGATCAATAGACAATGTAAAGATACCCAAGATGGTATATAGAAAATGATCCCTGCTAACCGTCCAACTTTAGACAAAAATGACAGCATCTGTCTGGAAATGAAAGCATTTCAGTCAAACATCTCCAATGTTTCTTAAAGCCCAAATGTTGAGCAGGTTATGGACAAATATTTTGGGTATTTGAATGAAAATGGGCAGGGCTCCATGATGAGAAGGGTTCTCATTCAATTTTTCAGTGCCTCATAAACCCAGCCTGAGTATTTTCTATTTTATTTGGGAAATATTGCATCCTTTTGTTGAGCACCAGGGATAGGAGAACAGACATCCTTAAGTGAAACAGAAATAGAACCAACTCCTTAGCTTAAATTTCCCAAATCTTTTCCTTGAAATATTGCCTTACAGGTCTCTCGCACCCAACTACTCTGCACCAGGTCTGCTCAGCCACTGTCCAAGAAATTCAAACCTGACTCTGTGAAGTATTCAATCATTCCATGTCTCCACCCACTCCCTGGACACCAGGGCACAGTGTCTCTATCATATTTTAGTCTGATTTTCACATTCAGTGGCAAAAATGAAGTAGTAAATTGCCAGCCATAAAGATCAGTTATGGAGGAAACGTTTCTTCAACATTCATAAAAAATAAAAACAAAAAGCTAACTTCAGCCTTCTGTCATTCCAAAGAGAAATTATTTCTCTTTGTAAGAATCATATATGTTTTGAAACTGTGTCTGAAACTAAACTAGAAGAAGTCAACAAGAAAAGAAAGCACCCCACCAAAAAAAAAAGCAATATATATTAAATTGGCAGATTTTTTTGGTCAATCTTTATGACCTTAAGAAACATTTATATTTGCACCAGATTTGCAAGCAGAAATTCTATTACTTTGGGAATCCTTCTATTTGTTAACCTTTTGCAAGGTTCTGACTTTTCCTATTATAGATTTGCCCATGCAGATTTGTAAAAAGTAATGTATATGAAAAGTGCATTGTGCTATAAATATAGGAATACTTATATATTGAATTATCATCACAAGTAAAGAAAGCAAAATAAAATGTAATCTCTTTAAATAAAAGCTATTGACAATATTCCTTACAAGTCTAATCCTCTTCCATTGATCTCTTAGAGTGCCTTTCTGAATCCAGAGTCTCTTGTTTCTTGACTAATGGAACATTTCTAGACTGACCTTTTCAAGTATATATGCCATCAAGTAATCAATCTATAATATGGGGCCATCTTTGCTTAAAGATCTCCAAGCCTTGCTTGGATACTAATTAATCTATTCCAGAGAGAGTCTTTATCAGTAATGTTCTGCAACATACATTCTCTTATGTTCCAGAATGTTGAAATAAAATAATGGCTTGTGGATGTTTTATACACAATACCCAAACTATACTATACCATTATGTTTTTAACCATTTACTTAAATTTGAGTCACTGATACATCCTCCAGAGCTATTTTCCAATTCAGAGCATCAACGGGTTCTCAGAATTTTAGGGAAAAACAGAACATGAAGAGTCAAGCACTGGAATAACAGACTCATAAGAAGTGTCATTCCTGTTCTGAGGACTCAATTTATTTGAACAGATTTGACTACAAAACTAATATTCAATGAATGTGAGGATCTGGGATCATTATTGTATTTCCTTGACATAGGTTGTTAATAATGGTTAAAGACATCATGACATTGTAAGATGAAACTACTTCAGTGTAATTGTTCTGTGGTTAAGGAACACCAATACATGAATATAAATTTTGTCAGCAGAATTTTATGAAATCTTTCATACAGTGATCATTTACTTAGAGGTCCGTGGTCATCATATTGCTTTAATGTTCTTAAGCTTTTCTGCCTATAATGACTGTGATTTGGAAAGAATGGGTCTGCAGAAAATACATACTCCATTGATTTGCTTGTGTAATATGATCCATTATTCATTGAAGTTTCCAAATCCCATCTTCATTTCCTTAATAGTGTTGCTCTAAAATGAAGAAAGGGAAAAGGAAAAACGTGAGAATGCATGTTCTTTAGACTTCCACCATTCTCAGCAAACACTGTTAATAAGTGAGAACCTCACCCGCAGTTACAAAAAAAAAAAAAAAAGAGACTCACAGAGCACATTTGGAATCCATATGTTGTAAGGAGATGCCTCCTGTTCTTAAGTGCATGGTGTGCTCAGAAAGAAAGACACCTTTCTGAGTTAAGAAAAAGAGAAAAGAGAAGAATTTCAAGTCTCAGCTTTATGGTATAAGTCCCTTTCTTCAGAAAGAAGAAGCAGGACACTTTGACTTTCTTGAAGGCAGTGACATGTCCTGTGTTACCGAGCTTTCAGAGTCACTTACAACAATGAAATCATAGATTTTGGCCCCAAATAAATCCATCTGTCAGTCATACATAAGAAATTGGATTGTGAATTATTAGAATGAATTTAAATGCATTTCAATTGCCGTTTTTACTGCTAGTGGAGATTTACATAAATGTAGACCAGCACCAAAGCCTATAGAACAAGGAAAATATCATGCTTAGCATAAATCAGGCAAAATATTTGGTTTAAAACCTGATGCATCTGAACATTTTCAATAGCATTTCAGATTTTTCTTTCCTCACCCTTTCTCTAGGTAATGTTGTTAATGAATAATGCAGAGTATAAAGGATCTGAACTCCCTCCTGTTCCCCTTGGTTGGAGCTGAGCAATCAGTTGGCACATTCCGTGGGGCAGGGGCTGTTGGCAGGATCAGGGCTAAGGGAAAAGCCTGTGAGATCAGAATATTAGCTATTTAGGAGTACTGACAAATACATAAGTAAATAAATAAACCAAAGATAATGGGAACCAGATTTCTCACTATTGAAGAAGGGGGTTACAAACATAGAAAGAGGGAATGGAAATATAACATAGATAGACATAAATATAGAAAGGTAGAACTAACCCTGTCATACTAAAGTGAAATTGGAAGTATTGTTATGGAATCATGGTTTTTAAAAATACACAAATAGAGCTACATGTAAGAGAATGAAATTGGATTACTGTCTAACTCCATACACAAAAGTAAACTTGAAATGGATCAAAGACCTGAATGTAAGTCATGAAACCATAAAACTCTTAGAAGAAAACATAGGCAAAACTCTCTTGAATATAAACATGAACAACTTCTTCATGAACACATCTCCATGGGCAAGAAAAACAGAAGGAATAATGAACAAGTGGGACTATATCAAACTAAAAAGCTCAGTACAGCAAAGGACACCATCAGTAGACCAAAAAGGCATTCTATAGTATGGGAGAACATATCTGACAAGGGGTTAAAATCCAAAATATATAAAGAACTCACATGCCTCAACACCCAAAAAGCAAATAACACTATTAAAAAATGGGTGGAGGATATGAACAGATACTTCTCTAAAGAAGAAATTCAGATGGCCAACAGGCACATGAAAAGATGCTCCACATCGCTAATTATCAGGGAAATGCAAATTAAAACCACAACGAGATATCACCCCACACCAGTTAGTATGGCCAACATAGAAAAGACTAGGAACAACAAATGCTGGTGAGGATGCAGAGAAAGGGGAATCCTCCTATACTGCTGGTAAGAATGTAAACTAATTCAACCATTGTGGAAAGCAGTATGGAAGTTCCTCAAAAAACTCAAAATAGATATACCATTTGACCCAGGAATTCCACTGCTAGGAATTTACCCTAAGAATGCAGCAGCCCAGTTTGAAAAAGACATATGCACCCCTATGTTTATTGCAGCACTTTTTACAATAGCCAAGAAATGGAAGCAACCTAAGTGTCCATCAGTAGATGGATGGATAAAGAAGATGTGTACATATACACAGTGGAATGTTATTCAGCCATAAGAATAAAACAAATCCTACCATTTGCAACAACATGGATGGAGCTAGAGCGTATTATGCGCAGTGAAATAAGCCAGGCAGAGAAAGACAAGTATCAAATGATTTCACTCATCTGTGGAGTATAAGAACAAAGAAAAAACTGAAGGAGCAAAACAGCAGCAGACTCACGGAACCCCAAAATGGACTAACAGCTACCAAAGGGAAAGGGACTGGGGAGGATGGGTGGGAAGGGAGGGATAATGGGAAAAAGGGGCATTACGATTAGCACACATAATCTAGAGGGGGGCAGAGGGAAGGCAGTATAGCACAGAGAAGACAAGTAGTGACTCTATAGGATCTTACTACGCTGATGGACAGTGACTGTAATGAGATATGTGGTGGGGACTTGATAATGGGGGGAAACTAGTAACCACAATGTTGCTCATGTAATTGTATATTAATGATACCAGTATAAAAATAAAAATACACAAATAGAAATAGACATGGCTGGATGTGTACCTGTATGGATGCGTGAGGCACATATTCCTTAGTCCTGTCTGCAAAGAGGGCCTAGATGCAATGACACCCTGTTAACAAGTATCCAAGGCACCCAGATCTTGGCAGTCTCTACTAAAAATCAAATATGAATCTAGGGATTGGACAGGAAAACAAGATGAGCCCAGAATATCTTGTGCCAGAAAGTAAAAGAAAAAAGTGTGAAGAATTATGTCAAAAGGATGTAGGTACCAACTTGAAGGTGCTTTCCTTGGCTAACCCTGGGACAAAGTGATCATCAAGACATAAAACAAGAATGGATTGTAAACATTGAGTAAAACAGGAAACTGAGTCAAAACTCGTATAGATGGTAGGTATGTACATAGACAAATGATGATAGGTAGATGACAGAGCTTCTATAGTGAAAGGGAAACTGTCTTACAGTAGCATGCCATACATGTAAAAGGAATTATAGATTTTGAAAAATCACCATTTGCAAAACATTATAGAAATATTGATTCAGGCAAGAGTCAGCAAAGGATGCTAAAATTGGTGGGTAAATAATGAGGAACAGGATATTTACATAGTCTCAAAACTTTTCTCCACAAATCACCTCATTACCCATCAAAACACATACTAAATAACCTTATAATGGAGAAACCTGGGAAATCCCTCCACAGCAAGTGAAAAGAATTGATAGTCCCAAGAATCAGACATATGGATATCATGTGCTTCCAGAAATGACACATTGAGAAGAACACACATCATTTCTCTGATACTTCTGCCAAAAATGCATAAATCACAAGAAAACATCAGACAAATCACAATTGTGCGGCAGTCTACAAAATAACTGGCTTGGACTCTTCAAACATTTCACAGTCATAAAAGACAAGGAAAGACTGAGGAACTGTTCCAGATTGAAGACTGAACAAATATGATAAATTCTGTGTGTGATCTTTGGACTCTATAAAAGAAATTATTAGAGCAATTGGCAAAATCTGAATCAGTCTGTAGATTAGATGGTAACATTTGATCAATGTCAATTCCCTGATTTTAAAGGTTTGACCGTGATTATGTAGGACAGCATCTGCATTTTTAGGAAATAGACTTTGAAGTTTAAAAGTGTATTAGGGTTGAAGAATGAATATCAAATGCTTTAGAAAAATATATTGTAATATACACATGTATATATAGTGTACATATATGAAAAAAAGAATGGTAAAATAAATGTACTAAAATGTTGATATTTGGGAACCTGACTGAAGGGTATACAAGAGATCTTTGTATTGTTTTGCACCTTTTCTGTAACTTTCAAGTCATTTAAAAACAAAAAGTTAAGAAAAAAGATTAATACTCTCCCCCCTCAATAAAAGGGCATGAAATCATGAGATAAAAAAGCAAAGACACACATACACACAAATACAAGAAGCAATGGTCCAGTCTACAAAAAATAATTCAGAATTGTATTGAACTATCAAAATATAACAAGGAAAAATTGTTACCTATTTCACCCAGCTCTGTCTCCAAGGAGATGAATATCAGAATTTGGGTTCCAAATTATGTCCACTTTTCTCTGTTTCAATTTGGTGATGTCTAGTTTCTCAGAGAGTCATTCTGGCAGATTGCATGCCCTTCCAATATTTCTCAGTGAGACCACCTTCTAAATAGCCTAAGGCTTTATAGATGTTCTCAACATGACCACATATCATATCTTTCCCCTGTAAGAAAGCCAGAGAGGTTTCTTTTTAGTTCCTAGACAATAACTTGCATTTTAATTTGAGGTACTGTGTCTAAAAATTATCTCTTTTTTCCCGCAGAGTTTGAACTTAAAGAAGGCCTTAGGTAGTAGGCAGGAAGTAGGAATATTATCAAAGGTGTTTCTTTTCAGCATAGAGTTTTGTAATATAGTCAATTTATCTGTTCTCTATGATTTTCTCTAATTCTAGATATTGAGTTTCATGATTAAAGTTTAAGACTGTCTCTACATACGATATTTTTTAAAGATTCTTGGTATGTCTCAAAATTTATTTGTGCTATAAATTGCAATAAGAAATACTCTGAGTCAGTCTTCTAAGTTCTCAAATTCTTGATCATTAGCAATTGTGTTTTAGGAAGTTAAAACTTCTCCCACAAAAGAAACTAAATAGTGTGTTTGCTGTCTTGGGAAGATAAGGTAATTGAGTTTGGTTGGAAATCTAGGGTTCCAGGGGTCTCAGCTAGATTTTAAATGATGATGATGATGATGACGGTGATGAGATAGTGATGCTGGTGATGATGGTGATGATGATGGTGAGAGATGGTGATGGTGGTGGTGACGATGATGATGATGGTGAAGATGATGGTGAGATGGTGATGTGATAGTGATGATGGTGATGGTGGTGGTGATGAATGGTGTTGGTGGTGGTGATGGTGATGATGGTGATGATGAGGATGGTGGTGATGGTGGTGATGACAGTGATGATGGTGATGAGTGATGGGGATGATGGGGATGGTGATGGTGGTGGTGACGAATGGTGTTGGTGGTGGTGATGGTGATGATGAGGATGGTGGTGATGGTGGTGATGGTGGTGATGACAATGATGATGGTGATGAGTGATGGGGATGATGGGGATGGTGATGGTGGTGGTGATGGTGATTATGGTGATGATGAGGATGATGGTGATGGTGGTGATGATGGTGATGATGAGGATGATGGTGATAATGGTGGTGATGGTGGGGATGATGGTGGTGACAGTGGTGAGATGATGGTGATGGTGATGGTGATGGTGACGATGGTGATGATGAGGATGACAGTGGTGGTGGTGGCAAAGGAGAAAGAGTGAGATAAGATGATGATGATTATGATTATCAGTGCTAACATTTGAGAACTTATTTAGGCCTCCTGTAAAGGTCTCACATGCCTATGACACATTTAATCTTTAACCCTATAGGGTAGGTATTATCACTATTCCTGAATGAGGAAACTGAATTCCAGAAAGACAGGTGAGTTGTCAGAGGTCACAGAACTAATGAAGGTAGAGCCACACTCAAAAGTTAGGTCAGTATGTCTCTTTCCCCCTAATATGTTGAATTGGGAGTTGTCCCTCTCCTTCCTGGCCTCCACTACCAACATACTTACTATTATCCATCAATTGTTGTAGAACCTAGGAGTTGAATGGCAAAGAACTTCTAATCCAGTCCACTGTTGTAGTTCAGATATATATCCGCACATCTGATATACTTGTGGGCCAGAGAGATGATGGAAGCAAGTGTAGATAACAATCAAGAAGCCTCTGTGTGTGTGTGTGTGTGTGTCTGAAAGACATTGATTGAGATTTATAAGTGAGGGTAGCCTTGGTAACTTTGAAATAAAGGGAGCGGCCATTCAAGATACAAGGGAGACACTGTAATGGAGTTATGGAGTTCACCCTAACCTTGAGGGTCTTTTTGGGGGAAGATGAAGGCTAAATTGTCAAACTGAAATAAATGCAACCGAAGATTCAAATAATTCTGCTGGGTGGACCTATCCCATACCCACTGCAACTGAATTGGGAGACATTAGAGGAGCGGGAACCACCCAGAGGACAGGGGGGAGAGCAATGACGCTAATCATGCCTGAGGCAGAGGAGGGTCAGCATCCTCACCTGGATCGCCCAAGGAAACAGCCACAGCCGGTGGCATCGAAGCAGCCCGGCACTCAGCCAGAGAGGGGCAGGCTAGGCAAGAACTACAACCCAGGGCACAGAGGAACAAATAGGCTGTAGTTTGCATTTCACATGAGGCAACCTTTTTTGAAAACCTCAACTGAGACCCAAGGAAGCAGAAGGACTGAGTTTCTTCTCTCCTTGAATGGCAGAGGCCATTGAGTTCTGTAACTTAGGAGAAATTCTCAGAGTGACTCATTCTCAGATCCACATGCTCTTGGCACCCAAGGACATTTTGGTTAACACTAATATTGAAGAGCCTACTCTGTTAGATTTGCTTACTATTATTGAGTTTTTTAAATCCCTACTTACACTTGATAAGCCAGGATTAAGCAAGCAAATTAATATTCTGTGTATTTTTCTGACAAACCGTCCAACCATCCAAATACGAAAACCAATGATTTGGTATCTTTCATGCTACTCTCCCCAAATATAGGTAAAAGCTTGTTTAGACGTTTAAATCGATCTGGTGCACCACCATGACACATTCATCTAGAAAACATTTGTTGAGTGCTGACTGTGTCCCAGGTAGTTGATATACACAGTGAACAAAGTTTATACGGTAGGGAAATTGATCATTAACAGTGCCCAATTAATAAGTTAATCATTTGAGATATTAGAAGACACAGTGTTAGTGAGAAGAGAAAAAGTAGAGCAGAGTAAGGGCTCAGGAATGGCAGAGAAGTGGAAGGGAAGGTAATTTGCACTATTAAGTAGTATGAATAGTTTTGATGTTTAGTAATGGGAACAAGTCAGAATTGTTTAACCTAATCCATTCCCAGGCTGTCTCCAGATGTACTGTCAATAGTTGTCCGGATGAGAATTTCCAGTTGGAATAATTTAAATAGAACAATTTAAATTATTAAGCTTAATAATTTAACTTGGTATATGATTATGGTGATATAAAGATGCTTCACAAAATTGTATAGTTTTAGAAATGAAAAAGGTCTCATTAGAGAACCGCTGATCAACTCTGAGAGCTTAAGTGATGTGCCAATGATCACTCAGCCAGTAAATGCCATAAAGAGGACCAAATGCAGTTTCATCAAAAAGAGTCTTTTTTGTAATGCAATTTTCAAATTTTCCATAACAAGTTTATTCTTCTATTTCCTATTTAGGTTTTATTCCTAGTTCTCAACCCACCTGTCCCTCCCTGCCTACCCTCTTAGTTATGGGGTTTTGTGTGTGTGTGTGTGTGTGTGTGTGTGTGTGTGTGTACTCTTTAGGTGTTTATTTTTGTTAAGTACAAGAAAATATGAATACATGATTGAATCCCTCTTAGACACAAAGTAACATGTAGACCCTTCTCTGTTCTCTCACTTGCTTCACTGTCTTTTTAGAAAGATCCTTACCCAGTCTCCTAGGTTCTCCAGTTTCTGTCTTGAAATGAAGGATATAATCCTAGGAGTCATCTTTTCTTAGCAGACAGAGATCAGGGCTGTGGAACAGAGTTCTTTAATCAGGGTTTGGGTTAGAAAGGCGAAGTTTGCAGATAACAGAAGCCTGATTTACAGAGACTGGAACAAATAGGCATTTTATTTTTCCCTTATAAGAAGAACTCCCGAGGTAGGTGGTTGCTGGCATCGAGTCAGCAGCTCCGCAATGAACCAGGGCCCTGGATCTTGTTTTTTCATGCTTCCATTCTTGACTGCTGGCGTTTATCCCCTTGCTGTCGCTTTGCCATTGTAAAGGCTCCTATACTTGGGGAAGAGGGATTAAAAAGCCTCTTTCTCCAGCTTTGTATTATTATTCCAGAAGGAAAGACCTCCTATTACACCCCATTGGCCAGAACTGAGTCACATGCCCCCCTAAACCAATCAGAGACCAATAGAAGTAAGGTTACCATGCATGAGGAGTAGTGACTATTGTGTGTGGTGTTATGAAATTGTGTATTTTGAGAAACTTGAAGTTCTATTAGCTGTAGAGAGTATATTACGCATTCTCATATCACACCCATTGTTTCCTTGTGTGCCTTTGCCTTTATTATTTCAAAGATTGCAGATTTAAAAAAGTTAAAAGGGAAAATTACACGAGAACAACAAAACGAAAGAATGGGGAGGGAGTCATTTCTTATCTACCACATGTGAGGAGAGGGAAGGGAAAAGGTGTCTATACCTGCTGGATAGAGGTTATGTCTGAATGAAAAACCTGTGCTCTGTTAAGACTATTCCAAACTATGTAATAGAGACGTAAATAAATATAGACATATCCTAGCTCTGTCCTTATTAATGTTTATTAATCACAAAGGTGAAAAGAATAACTAGCAGAGAAGCCTAGCACACATTAATCATCTTAACCAAGGGATCAAAGTCAACATCACCTGCAATTAGATTGATTGAAGCCATGCGCCACCTGATAGGATGCAATGAGAAGAATAAATTGTCAGCCATGTATGATCTATATCTAAGCATGAGGAAACATCAGACAAGCCCAAGTAAGAGATATTCTGCCAACTAACTGGACTGCAATCATCAAAAGTGTCAAGGTCATAAAAGTTAAGAAAAGATAGAGAGGAATTGTTCCAGAATGAGTAAGGAGACTAAAACTTGAGATAGCTAAATGGTCACGTGATTATAGACTGGATCCTTTTGCCACAAGGGACATTACCAGGACAATTAACAAAACTGGAAGGAGTCTGAGGATTAGATGGTGGGGACATATTCCTGGATGCTCACTTCCTGATTTTGATGTTTGTATTAGTGATATGCAGAAGAATGTCCTTTTTGTAGGAAGTACATACTAAAAGTATTTAGAAGTGAAGAAGTATTATGTCAGCTGAAGGTTACTCTCAGAAGTTTCTGTTAAAAATATATATTTTTTCATATTATCCATGCAAGCTGTCTGTAAATTTGAGAATTTCAAAATGAAAACATTCTTCTGCTCTTTTTACTTAACGATATAATGAGATGCCAGTTCTTTGTATTGACTGCATTGTATTTCTTTGTATGGAAGCAACTGGATTTCTATTGCTGGACACTTAGATTGATTTGATCTTGGCTATCACACCCTATGCTGCAATGAATATAATACTATTTTGCACATTTGCCATGTTATCTGTAAAATACCTAGAAGTGGACATTATTTTAGCTGATTTTAAATGGAAGCGATGTTCCAAGCTACATAGTGTTCAGTGCAAAATGATGAAATATTCCCTGACAGTATTTTTAAGCTGATTGATCTGGTTTAATATATATTTTCACTCATTGATTCAACAAATATTTTTTGATTCACTACTGTGGAGTAAGCTCTGTATTAGTACTCAAATACAATCATAATCTTTGCCTTTAAAGTACATAAAAGTTTGAGAGATTTGGCATGCTGAAGTTAATTAATTTAACTTTTCTTCCAATGTAAGATATGTCTTATTATAAATTTTGAATGAATTAAAAAATTTTTAAAGAATTAAAAACTCTTTTTTTCCTAAGGTGCATATAAATTTTGGGGGGAAGGAAAAAAACCCTTTACTAGATATTTTACTAAAACCACTTATCAGCCTTTGTATTGTTATTAATGTTAGATTTATTAATATTATCTCTATTATGGTCATTTCAAGTAAGTCCAGTTGGCAGTCTGACACACTGATTGCTCAGTTTTTTTCCTAGATTGTAAGGTTTCATTGTGCCTCCTTGAATGCACAGCAGCTTGGATGTCACCAGCTCCTGGAAGGTGGAGAACAATAGCCCATCTCTTCAAGGATGAAATCTCACTTTCAAGGTTGTTTCTCCCACCTATTTTCAGAAAAGAATTCAGAAATAAATACATTTATAAAAATTTTTCAAACATAAGTGGAGGTCACTAAAGACTCCCACTCTAGGAAACTGACACTTAAATAGAGCTGACAAATTGCATAAATGGCCTTTTATGGATATTGATACCAGCTGTGCAGACAGAGGAGGCCCTCCATCAGAATTTATCAAGGAGACCCACAACATAAATATTAGCACAATCTCAAAATACTCCTGGCCAGCAATGCTGAGGAATAAATAATAACAAACAATTAAGACTGCAATTACAAGAAAATACATCGCTTAAGGTCAAAAGAGTAAGTCTTCTAAATGGAGGACCTCGGTGAAAAGGTTTTTACTTGGATTAGGATCTAATACAAATTTGAAGTGTCTGGTCTTCAAAGTGTCAAGCAGAGCCTGGATGCAGACCAGTGTGATGGTTGGGAGCATAGCATGACTCCCAAAAGCATCCTCATTATTTCACGGTGTGAGCATACAATGGATCAATCAGTTACCTTCTCTGAGTCTGTTTCTTCAGCTATTTAATGGAGATGGTAATGCCTACTTTTTTCCAAGTGCTAAATAAAATCATCTCATCTAACTAGTAATGAGTTGAAATTGGTATATGTGGGTGCAGGTCGATTTAGCATGTTACGATGTCATTGAAGAACCACCCTGAGCCTGCTTTTCCAGCCTCCCCCGTCTCCACACCTCCCCTAGTAACTTACATTTTACAAATAGTAAATGTAAACTCCCCTAGTAACTTACATTTTACAAATAGTAAATAGAAACTACACACTGTAGTTTCTGTACTGTTTCATTTGTCTGTTCCTCTTGCCTGGATTACCTTCTCTGTTTTTTTTTTCATGATCAGCTCAAGGGTAATATCCACCAGGAAGCCTCGTCTCACCACTGGCTTTCCCGCCTGGCCCAGTCCAGCCTGTGCACATGGGCCTGTCCCTGTTGTAGGTGAGGAGAGGAGCATGGAGGGATCGGGAGGGGAGGGCTGTACAGGAAGTAAGAGATGTACACGGCTGAAGAGGTCCCTTGGGGCCAGGTGGGGAAGGGCCCTACGTGTTACATTAAGTTTGGCCTGATCTTAAGGTCAAAATCTTATAGAGGCTGTGGAGAGTTTTGGTAGAGGAGCGACAGCATCAGGTTTGTTTGTTTTTAGGCAGATGATCTGGCTGCAGTAAGGAGGACCAATTGGAGGTGAAGGAAACATCACAAATGCAAATGGGGATGATGGAAAGCTTCCTTCTCTTCTCCCTCAGGGTTTCACAGGAGAAATGGTTGGGGAGTGTATGGGCCCAGGGGGGGTGGCATTAAGGGGATCCTGGAGACTTAGGGAACATCAGGGTCCCCAAAGCATGAACCTGATGATGGCAGCCCTGCCTTTCCCAAGTTCTGCTCTCAGCCCCCCTTTCCTTATAACAGAGAAGGCAGAAGGCAATGCAAACATATTCTAATAATGAAACAAAAGAGGGAGAGCTGGAGAAACAGGAGGACAGCAAATGAGGAAGGAGCCTGTTTACAAAGGTAGTTACCACTTTAGAATATGACACCTTGCCAGGGGCTTTTTCTGTTTCAGTGGTCTCAAATCACCATCATCACCCAGAGGTCATTAACCCATAGAGTCAGTGATGCCCAGTCTGTAGGTCTGGGGTGGGGCCAATAATGTGCAGCTCTGACAAGGTTCTAGTGAGGCTGCTGCTGTTCCTGGGGCCGTACTTGGAGAACCTCTCCTCCCATTTTATCTCTTTCAATCGTCTCATCAATGTGGCCAAATGGTATTATTTCAACAGAAGAAGAAACCGTGATTGGAGAACTAAGTAACCTGTCTCCTGCCCTGGGTCAACTAGCACGTAGGAAACACAACTTTGGAACCAGTTTGTGTTTGGCTCAAAAGCCCGTTTTCCTGCTTCACACTCCTTTTTCCTCCACAGCTATCTTGAGACCTTAAGGAGGACAGAAGAGCTCCCAGCTACTTCCTTTCCATCAGTATCCTAAGTGCCCACAGCTCTGAAGTGTGAGGGTGGAGTGTAATGGAACATACTATACTTTGGAGCATTTCTTTTTGTCCAAAAACCATTTTAAATCCTTGAGCTCTAGTTCCTCACTCTGGTCTAAAATATCCAAATACTGAAGCTGTTTATAGACACAGTGGTACAAAATGGACATCCAACTGTTCCACATGCAACTTAATGCCTTGAAGTCTGCAATCTGCCCATATGTATCTTACATTTGAAGCCTTTTCCAGTTAAGTTCACACCTCCGTTATGCTTCCATTATTTTCCCTTAGCATGACCACGACTAGGTAGTTTTATGTGGAATTGCTGGCTCTGCTTTCTGTGGGTCTTGCACATCTTTGCTTTTTAAATATTTCCACATGCTGTGAATGTCCTCCCAAACCCTGTTTCCAACTTTGGATTATTTATTTGAGTGTCTTCATTTGCTGACTGTCCACTTTGGTCTGGGGGAAAAAGAAAAACCACCCAGGAAAAGCATTCACTTTAAATATACTTTTGCTTTGGAATTAATTATTTTATCTATAGGTAATAAGTATGTAAAAAGCCAGGATGCCTACTTTAGGCCAAAGGAAATATTTTAACCCAATGTTTCATTGTTATTGTTGTTTTGAAGGTAATATTCAACCTGTAAAGTAGACAAGGTGTGCTTGAGGAATTTTATAAGTTATTTCTTTGTTACTTGCAATGAGATAATAATTCCCTTACTACAATAATCAAATGAAGTCTAGTTGCCCTGAGATGTTCTTTTCTGAATAAGATTCTGTTTTTCCTGAATGGGGAGGTAATAAGCACCGACAGTAAATTCTGCCCATCTAATTTTGTCCAAAGCAGAACTTGAGAATCCTTCTGAACTTTCAGACTTATTGCATTTCTTGTCAACTTAGCTGATTTAGTATTAGTTGATTTAGGCTTAACATAGTTTAATCCATTCCTTGACTCTAGGTGGCATTTTTGTTCATGTGGTTTTTTGTTTAAATCACCAGGCTATATATAGTTTAGGACAGTGAAGAATTTATTTTCCTAAATGTAAGTTTTTAAAAGTCTAATGTATTGTTCCTCTTCTTCTCTCTCTTTCTCCCCTTTTCCCTCTTGTCCCTTTTACTTTCCCTTCCTTTCCTAACAGTTCATCCCAAAAAAGCTATTAAGTAGTGGGAGAGGAAGACATCTCAGTCCGGGACATTAAACTCCAAGTAGGTGAGGAGGTTGCATCCTGGGGGATGGTTGTGCTGAAGGGCTCAACACGTGAGGTCACCAAATTTAGCAAATAAAAACACAGAAAGCTCAGTTAAATTTGAATTTTAGTTAAACAATGAATATTTTTTTAAGCATAAGTGTGTACCACGTGATATTTGGGACATACTTATACTAAAAAAATTATTGTTTCTCTGAAATTCAAATTTAACTGGATGTCCTTTATATTACTTTCCAACCATATCAGTGTGGGATGTCACAGCCCAGGCTAGATGAGAAGGGCAGCTACATGAGGGCAGGGACAATAGAGCGGCAGCTTAACACAGGGTGTCAGAGCCAGGCAGGATGACAAGGACATCCCTAACGTAGAGGGATGGTGGCCCAAGAGATTGTTTATATACAGAGGAACTGATCAAATAAGGAAAAACATGGAAGATAATGTAGGAAATGGGAGTTACAAATGTGGACAGGGGGAAAACTTCAATGAGCCCTGTGCTGTGGGATTGGAATTAGAGATGGTGTGGATTCATGGTTGATAATTTGAAAATGTTCTATGTATTCAATTAATATGCATAGCATTGTCTCTGGAATATGCACACAAAAAAAGTGTAACACTGTTTACCTCCACAGACTAGAACTGACTGGTTGGGGCATGGGATGGAAAAACTGCTTTCCCTTGTATTTTCTTTGCTGCTTTTAAAATTTTGTGCCACATGCTCAGTTACCGGCACTAGATAATATTTTACAAATATGTAAACATTTAAAAATAGAACTGGCTCTATTTCAAATCAGAATATTAGAGGTAGCAGGGACCTTAGAGGGCTGTCTAGGCCAAATTATTGACTTTAAGATGTTAGAGAACTAAAGAAGTAAAGTGACTTTTAAGGTCAGAGGACCAACTAGTGTATTCCAGTGGAAACAGAAAGGGCTCTGGATTCAAATCATGATTCTGTCACATGACAGCATTGCCCTTGAGAAAGTCACTCACCTCTGTGAACCTCACTTTCCCTCAGAGTACAACCCAAGGGTTTGAACAATTGGCTTGCTCAGATTCACCCGTCACAGTGCATGATCTTGGGCAAGTCGACTGCCTAAAACTCCAGACTCTTCATTAGCTGTGATTGTATTAGCTTTATTTCATCAAATCTAAGGCGTCTTAGATTGTTTTAAATGCACCACTATTTTATGCTCCACTAAGAAATTTTCAAAGTGCTGCAGTTAATTGTTAAGATGACAACCACTGTGAGCTGCATGCTTATTTCAGAGAGGTTAAAATGTATTTTAGAATTAATGTAATATGATAGTATTTACCGAGTGGAGAAAATATATAATATAAAAGATGGTCCAGTGGGAACTGAGAAATAAGCAGAAATAAGTGAAGAAAATCAGGCTGACATTAAAAACAACATTACTAGGACACGGGAGAAAAAGAAACAAAGTAAAGCTGTAATGGAAAGTAAATACCTCAATATTTATACAATTTTGATCAAGGAACCATAGTTTGAACATACTTGGAATAAAACAAACAAAAAAGCATAAACAAAACAGAACTGAAGTTACTTTTCAGATCAAGACATGCACTGGTGTCAATTTGGCCAAGAACTGAAATCCATTCCCTGTCTTATGGTGACATGTGACCAGGAGCAGCAAATGTGCAGTTCTAAGTTGAGCATGGAAGTAGGCAGCACTGGGGACCACCCAGGCTGGATGGGGGTACAGACTGCCTCTAGGCCAGCATCTGGATGAAGTTGCAAGAAGAGGGTTTTGTGAGGTCTGTAAAATATGTAAATCCCAGCATGAATGCCTGAGAACTTCAGGGAAACTGTGGGCCTGTTTAATTCTCCTGTTGACCCTGGTGAGATATAGAAATTGAAAAAAAAATGTGATTGTGTATCTAGATTGTCTCCCTGATTCCACCAACTTATCAGTGCCATGTGCTGGATTCAAGTCCCAGAAGGAGAGACCCGTGTATGGGAAGGAGGCAGAGGCTCTCACTAGTGCCCCAGTCTGGGGTGAGAGGCATCCTGGCAGTCAGTTAAACAGGTCTATGTGATCTTACAGTCACCTAGGAGAGTGAGGTTGGAGAGTAGGGTACTGAAGTAAACACAACCTCATAGAGGTGTTATAAGAATTAAATGGCATCACCACATCTGGCACATGGTAAGTGCTCAATAAACGTTACCTATTGTTAAATGAAAAAAAAAGCTTTGTCAACTACAAAATACTATACAAATATTTGTATTATATAGTTTTTTTAAGCACCATCACAATTAGATCCTGATTCTTGAGGCTCGCAATCTAGACCTCTTTGCAACATGCCACATTAGGCTTATTTCATGCACTATTACTTTAAATTGAACCCTTTTTCAGTAAACTGCATTACACACACTTGTTCATAAAAAGTAGTTGTGTGCATGGGTTGCTGTGTATCTTTCATATATTTCCATAATACATACACACAATGTAACATATATACAGATTTTTCTTTTGAAGAGCAAACTTCAGCAGTTTCTCTTGAATTGTATTCTGTCATTTGACTACATTATGTTTCTGATGTTCAATTTGTGCTGAGTACATTATGGACTTCTCTGGGGAACAGAAAAAATGTTTTTAAGTAAACATAAAATGCTTTGATAAATCAAAACATGTGAATGAGATTTCAGTTAAAAATGTTCCTTGAAATAAAGCCCTTCCTTTAATATAGTAAAAACTGTTAACCCAAAGGAAACAGCAAAATAATAATAACTTATTTGTTATAGAAGTAATGCATAGGGCTTATTCTAAAAGGTCAAAAACACAGTGGGAATTTTGCTATTAACTAATTTTAAAGAAACTTAAAAGCTGTGAAGTCTGTGCTCTCTGACTTAAGCTGACAATAATTATCTGGAATCCATACATACAGCTTATATCATAAACTAGCTAAAATGTCCCTCATGCCGAAAAGTCAACCATAAGCTAAATATCATGGGATATCACCTCAACCTTAGCTCTATAAGAACAGGGACTTGCCTGGCCCCATCACACCTCTATTCCCAGTAACTAACACAATGCCTACCCATGGTAGGGCTCAATAAATACCTTCTTAAATGAATGAACAATTCACGTAGACAGTGATTTTAGAAATCCCAATACTCAAGAGTCCAAATATAAAAAACAAGCAGTTGGGGAATGATAATTTAAAATACAAAGTTGTCCTCTGTGCTTGCAAGTTCGGTACAGCTCAAAGCACAGTGGGAACAGAAATTGGCAAATCTCAGCCCACCTGATAACTAGCTATGTTTAAAAAGTCACATAGCTGAGCCATTTAACTTGTCTGAGTTTCCCCCTAAAATGAAGGGGATAAGGATGGCTGGAACCAATGACTGTAAAGGCCGTTCCAATCCTAAAATTCTATGATGCTATGAAATATAAAGCACTGCCTCCAGACATTTAGGTGCATGTTTACTCATTTTTACTTGAGATGGAAACAGAGAAACTTGAAGCTAAATCACTATCAAAATTGGCAATGTGGTAGAGATTTCAGGATGTCTGCTAAAATTTGTTCTTCCCTTCTTCCTGGGCACAAAGTTAGGCTACATATCCCATTTTCTCAGTGAGGTGTGGCCATGTGTCCAAGTTCTAGGGATAAAATATTAGGAATTGGTGTGCACCACTTTCAAGCTTGGTTCATAAAACTTCCCATGTATGCTCCCGTAAACCCTTCTCGTTCCAGCTGTCTGGGACAGTGGCACCCCCTCCCCCTAGAGTAACCTTGGAAGCCATGTATTGAACGTAGTAGAGTCACCATCAGTCTGGATCTCTGAATAACTCTGTGTGGTACAACCCCTACTTCCCTTCTCACTCCAGAGATGTTGGGAGGCCCCTCTCTGTGAGTATCTCATGGAGGGACTCTGCATGTCCTGTGAGCAGAGGCACTGGCTGTCTTTTCTCGGACTATCTTTTCAAGATTGTTGGTATAGTGAACAGCCACTGAAGATTAAGCCTTAGAAGCAAAGGGAAGCTTTACTGGCTGTCCAGTATAATAAAAGTAATCTCTCCCTCTGGGGAAAAGGAAGGTTTTGCTTGTAGCTCGCTATAAAAGATTCAGGTTCCCTATTCTCAAGGATCCTTAGCTTTGACTTGAACCCACCCTCTGTGCAGTGTTCACCTGAGACACTCCACATTGACACCATGGGACTAGGGGACATGGAGAAATGACACAAATATGAAGCTCACACTGCTTTCTGTGGCATGAGTAATCAAGTCATTTGTCTCTAACGCAGGAAATTTTGTGTCTTCTGACAGCTTCTAGCAGAAGAAATGAAACTGTGGTAGGTTAACTTGTGAGCTTGCAAGTAGGATAAGATCTTAAATAATCACAGTTCTGGATACCCACCCACTCTCCGGTTCCCCAAGTCCTGTACTCTTATGTGAGCAAGCCATTATATTTGGGGTCTGTTTTTATAGCCTTAGCCAATATAGCAGAAGCCACATTCCCATTGAAAAATTAGTAAGAAATTAGAGTTAGTTACTTAATCTCTGTCCAACCAGTTGATGAAAATAAAGGATATGAGTCTGTTAAATGAGGGGATTGAATTCGATGAACATTTCCAGAATGTATCAGAGCACTCACTAGTCCCATAAGGCACCTGATGAAATGTACTGTATTCAAATATGTTTGCAATACACTCACTATTTATATCTTATTCCCCCTCCCTCCCTGGAGAGTCCCAATGCACATAGTTTATTGAAGACTCAGAGAAATCCTGTAGTAAAGAACGTTATGTGCATTATTTAACCAGCAGTATATCCTAAAATTTTTCAGCATAGCCTCTGTTGACATTCTATGAAATGAGCGTTTCATGAAATACCCAGGGGGAAATGCAAGAGAAAATAATTTCTAAAATCGTTTTATGCATCTGTGATGCAAATGTCTGAAAATAAATAAGAAACACATTTATTCATTTATTAGGTAAATGTGAGTATACTCAGTGCTTCTTAAACTTTAATGTACACCCAGGAATCTTGTTAAAAATGCAGATTCTGATTCAAAAGGTGGGTGTAGGACCTGATATTCTACATCTCTAACAATGGCAGGTGATAGCAATGTAATGGTCCACAGAACATACTTTGAGTAGCAGGGATCTAGACAATACAGGATCTAAGAATATAATAGTCATGCTTACGATAACTGTTTTAAGAGATGCAGTATATTGGAAGATAAGGGTATGTTACTACAAATAAGCTTTTATTATATATTTAGAAAAAAACGGTCCAAACTTGAGGCTTCGTATTAGATAACGTGGTGGTGATTTCTGACTTTCTCAGTATTACTTGGTGAATTTAGGAACTTATTAGAAAAAATGTATGTGTATCAGTCTGGGATTCTGCATCATCACGCAGACTGTTCCCAATTTAGAAGTTTGAACACAGAATCGAGATCTTCAATAAAGACACTGAAAAATTGTTTGTGATTTAGCCTGGCAGAATGGAATAATCTGGCCGCATTTTTACCTATATGCCCTGGATTAAAGATGACTCAGCTTTTTTTCTCACCAGAAAAAAAAAATTTTTTTTCTTTCTTTTGTTTTCACCTAGCTCAACTGTGAACTTGGTTGTCCTGTTTCAGGAATCATTTCCCCACTCTGCTCTAACAGTTCTAGCAGAACTTTTTCAAAAAATATAAAGGCATCTGAGATTAGGTAGAAAGGTTATAGGAAGATGAGTTTACAGGAACATAAAAACAATATCACTGAAGTTGAACAATATCAACTAATATTGTAGTTACTTCCAACAATGAAAATAAGAGAAAGTTTGGCATGTGCTAATTAAGGAATTTGATATGTGTGAATTTGTTTCCAATTATGAAATCTGAGTCCAATAATGAATTCTTTGAAACTGTTTCCCAAGTAACATATTTGGTTCTATAATAAAATTTTTCATATCAATCTCTAAATAAAAATAATTTGCAGCCTTCATGAGAGTGAGAGAAAAAATGTCAAAGATGGTGCATTGCATGCTTTCAATGGAAAAATATTTTTTCAAAAGTCATTTAACACTGTAAGTATCTGGGGGAAATTCATGACATACCAGTATGTGAAATAAGAACAGAAGAAAGTCTATCTCTCCTTAAAGGAGACAATAAGTAAATAAAAGCAGTTTAGTTTGTGGAATGATAAAATCATGAGTGAATTTTTCTTACATTTTGATTTTTGTTAATTCTGCATTTACACTATTGGTAGACATTCTGTTATTTAAAATAAATCTATTAAGACAGTTCTTGCTAATGGGTCTGTGAAAAGGGTACTACTTTTGTCAATGGGAGTAAGAAAAAGGCAACATTAGTTTTATTAATTTTTTTAACATGTTGGAGTAGAGAAATGCTGATTGATCAAAATTTTCTGTCAATGTAGCATATAAGACTAAGCAACACATAGGGAGCAGATAAGAAACTCGCCCAAAAAGGATGGCACACTCTATGTGAACAGTTGAAAAGAAGAGTTTAATGGACTATGAAACTGTGGGCAGGGTTTAGGGAACCCAACAAAGTTTGGGGGAGTCCCTGAGGGGATAGCAACAGGGAGCTGTTGCCACTACTGGGACTGCAGGAGCAAGGAGGGAGTGATACTAGGACCCAGGTTGGGCAGCTGAAATGGAAAGGGCTACCAAAGGAGGGGGGCAGCTAATGAGCACACAGAATGCATCCTGGCAGGGGAACCTGAAATAGATATCCAGCCACACATCATCTCCTGCGGATGCATCCTAATCACAGATTTCAGCCAAAGCTGAAGGACAGGGAGCTGGTTGGTGCCGGTCAGTTCCCAGACCCAG
This sequence comes from Smutsia gigantea, assembly GCA_032199065.1. NCBI lineage: Eukaryota > Metazoa > Chordata > Mammalia > Pholidota > Manidae > Smutsia > Smutsia gigantea. The sequence goes on from JAVSCE010014840.1 coordinate 721,878, forward strand.
AGCAGGGATAGAAAAGGAAGAAGGTGGGTCCAAAAGAATAAGTGGAAGAGAAGTAAAACAAGGGACTGCACAGTAATGCGGAAACAGGATCCGTGCATTTACACATGGGTTCACACGAGGGCTCATGCTAAGTGCTTCAGGCTAATGTTAATGAAGAAAAATATGGCTACTGGCATTTCCAAAAACCTGGAGCATTGTATAAACATGTTTATTTCTCCTTATGTGCAAAAGTGCCCATGCTGTGTTTGCTAGGTGAAATAAAATGTTCCATGACATCCTGCATGCTCTTCTGCATTCATAGCAAGAGCTCATGGCTCTTAAAATAAGAAGAATCTCAGTCAAACTTTTGTTTAAAAATCCCCCTGATCATCTGTCTGTGGCAGATACATACATAATGTATGTAATTAATATGTATTATATTATATATTATAATATGTAAATTATATGTATATAATTATATATTATGTAATGTATAAATTACAATTTATATAGCATTATACATAAAAATATAAATTATAATTGTGTATTAGTTATATATGATTAATTTTTGTATATAATAAGTCAACCTTATTACCTCATTGAGGCTCTCTTGACTTCCAAATTTCTCCCCAAAAAGATAGATTTTTTTTTGTTAGAAGTGTAAATTACTGATAACAGTGATGATAATAGCTAGCACTTACTAAATGCTTGCTATGTGCCAAAGCACCTGTGAGGTAGGACTAGTCTTATCTCTTTTAAATTGTATGGATGAGAATTGAAGCTAAAAGAAGGTCATTAACTTCTTCAAGTCACGTCACTAGAAATAAATGACTGGGTTTTTGGAGGCAGCCAGACTCCAGAGCCCCAAATTGTAAACACTCTCTTCCCTCTCAATATGGAAATAATGCATTAACACTTTTTAAAATAGTGGACAAGATGACTGGCATTCTTTAAAAGCTTTGCTTGAAACCTAATCCAATAAAATGCAAGACTGCCAAAGATGGAGGAAGAGCAAGAGAAAAGATATCAAGGGGACCTGAGGGTAAATGTGAGAAGTTTCCCAACTGAGCTCAGTCTACTTGCTGGCCCTTGCCACTCACAAATGTTCTCTACCCTGTGCCATCTAAGCTGGAATGTTTGTCCTTCCCTTTCTTAAATGACTGCTGTGAACACTTGGGAGCTAGGTTTGACCGTTTTGTTGAATCTGTATTAAAGTCCTACATACAAAACTGTGATAGAATGGTTCTGCCGTAGGCCTTAAACTTATTTCATGTCAGCTTTGTTTAATGAAATTCTGAGATATATGATAGAACTGTGAAATGTGCATATGGCTACATTGCATCTGCCGGTGTAAACCAGCTTTACTCACATGTTAAGCTGCTTTCGTAAAACATACTGATCAACCAAACCAGCCCTTGGTCATCCATATTGCTTCACAGACTTCAGTGCTCAGAACATTAAAACATTACAAAGAAATAAATAACAATTCTCATTCTACTTTGGAATGTCAAGGAATAAGCAGACAATTATAGATTATTGAGGCTTGATACTTCTCTATCTCTGGACTACTTGGTCCATTTTTCTGTTTATCAGATGATAGCCCAGAAAAATATGTAAAAATGGAACCCTTCAATAAGTTAATTTAATGACTTGTTAACAGCTTTAATGAAAAGGCTGGTGATGAAATTAAGATATTTATGTAAGATGACATATTGAGGTTAATGGTGGGACTCAATTATCCATTATATCCATTAGCATGGAATGCTGCAAAGTTGCTATAAATTTCCTGAAGCTTGGACTGCCCCATAGCTTAAACCATACTTAGCAGAAGAGATGAGAAAAAATTCATTGGCTCCAAACTCATCTGATTTGCCCTGTGGCCGTGTGCCAGTCTGCACTAATGCAGATGTATGAACTGTAGGCTGCTGCAATATCCCTTCTTTTTGTCACATGCTAGAAGAGACTTTATCTGGGCCAGACCTGGACCCCTGAAATAGCTCCTGTAGTGATCATTTGTTTTTTTGCCTCTCTAGTATCCATTCTGTTTGTTCATACAGGGTTCAATACTTCAAAATTTCCTTTGGGAAGCTACTCCATCCCCACTCTCAGATCATGTGGTTGAGATGGATCATGTGACCCATGCTTAGGCTACCAGAGTACCCAATTTTCTTAGCCATATTGCTTCTTTCAGAGGTGGGCTTATGAACAAGGCCTGCCCTAGCATCAAAATTCCATCCTTTGGGTACACTGGAGATGGTTATAAACCCAGGTTAATCCAATCATAGTTAATTCAGAGTCTTGAGAAGATGCACCAAAAAATAGTCTTTTCTGCTAGGATGACTAATGCTAACAGTGATACAGTCTTAGAACTATAGGGTACCAATGTGGAGTTCAAGAATTTGAATGAAGAAAAAGCCAAGAAACTGATACCTGTTTGAGTGCCTGGATCAAACCATGCCTGAAGATATGAGTACTTGATTGTCAGTGATATTAGTTCATTTATCTTTCTTTTTGCTTACATGCTTAAATTGGGTTTTCTGTTACATGTGACAAGAGAGTTCTAAATAATATTATCTCCTAACTACGTTTAGTCTCACCTTCTGGCTTTTCTAGAAAAGTCCTACTATTGAGCTCCCTTTTGATCTAGCACGCTCCTGTTAAAGAACGTTGAACAATGACTCTTCAGTGCTTAACTTACAGCCCAATCTGGTCTCTGCCTTACCTTCCCTGGCACAGGCATGTGGCTTAGCAACTTGAGGCCAGTTGGAAGGAAGAATAAATAGGATTTGATGGGAAATAGTCAAGGGGCAGTGGTCTGCTTGGGAGAGGACAGTTGTGGTGTCTGGGAACAGTGCCCTATGGTCATTTCTAAAGTCAGGACTAAAACAAATATAGACTATTGGAGACATAAAACAAATCCCATCATTCTGGGAAATCTGGGTCATGAATAGGAGTAGCAGTGGCACCACAGCTCGAGGGCGAGGTGACTTTCTCTCAGTCCACTGGTTCCGCCTGTGGCAGGCAGACAATCAGCCATATGGCTGGGCCACCAGGGCTTACTCTGGAGAGCAACCATGATAACCATGACCTGGCAGAGGAACACAGGCCATGACCAAATGCACTACCTCTGTTGACATTCACTCAAAGAAGTCAGATGGTCCTAAGCCTGCCATATGAGATCTTCACTGCATCAGCTGAAGAAAACAGAGGCAAGGAAACAAGGTGGCTGCCAACAGGTGCAGCCCACCTGCCAGCCCAGGATGGGCCTGTACACACTGGCTTGGAGATCAACCTAGACCTGGGCTTAAAACCCAGGTCTACCACCAGTTAAGTAGTATGACCTTAAGCAAGTGTCTGAATTGTCGATGTGTCAGTCTTCTCACCCACAAAATAGTTCTTTCCTCAGAAGGTGACCGTGAGGATTAATTGATGAGGTATGTAAAATACTCAGCACAGAATAAATACTTGACAAATGCTATTTCTTATTACTGCTACACTTCAGCTAAATTGGATGTACCATTTCCTCTGCATATCTGGTGCTCTCCATCTGTACAGATGCCATTTTCTTTCCTTATATTTCCCTACTGGAATTCTACCCACCCATTAAGATTTAATTCAAAAGTCATCATTTCATGAAGGCTACCTTCCAACTAGATGGAATGTTTCCTTCATCTATAGCTCTTTGTAACACTTAGAAACCATATAAAGGGCAGTAGTTCTTAATCCTGGCTGCATATTAGAACCACCTGGAAACCTATTAAAAATATTGATGCCTGGGCCCCAATCCCAGAAATTCTTATTTAATTGGTCTGAGGTGAGACTCAAGCATCAATATGCTTAAAAAGCTCCCTAGATGAACCTAATATGCAGCCAATATTTAGAAGTGATGATTGAATGTGTTTTTAAATAATGTTTATCAATGAATCCAAGCTAAGATATTAATGCCTTCAAGTTTTAATAGACTAACCTTTAGAAGACTTGCATTTTTATTAAAAGTAATATAATATTATGTCCAAGGAATACAAAGGTAAATAAGATTTAAAAAAAATGTTTATCCTGGGAAAGAGATCATAATTCAACAAGGGAAAATCATATAGAGCTGTGAGCACAGAATATTATACATGGGTGGTATACTAGAAATATATCTGAAGTATTTGGGGACCACAAAGGGGAAAAGCCCACTAATTAAGAGGTGGCTGAAAAAGAAGAGGAAGAATCTTCAAAATGTGGCTGACATCGAGCTGAGTGCTGAAAGGTAAACACCGGTTTGCAAGATCAGGGGCGGGAAGGTTTTCCAGGCCATTCATGGAGGTCTCAAGTGCCTGGCTCGTTCCAGTTCATGCATCTTCCCATCACCAAAGAATGAATTGCTATTAGAGAAAACAGAAATTCCATCAGCCTAGGTTCTAGCTGTGAGAAGATGAGAGAATATTTTGAGGCAGGTGAACTTTTTCCAAAAATTATACCTATAGTGGACTTCTTTGGTTATAATGAACCAGCTCTAAACTTGGGTTATTTATTTTTTTTTAAAGACAGAAGTGTTACCTTCCAAAACCAATTCCTAGGAAGATGAGTGTGACAAGGTTCAGAGATGACTGTACCAGGACCTAGGATGTTCCCAAGATTCTCTTCACCTCCTTTCCTCTGTGCTTCTCTCTGAATGTTAGTTTCATTGCCACAAGTTTGCTATCTTTTGGACACCTAGTTCTCTCATCACTTTCTTCTTCCTATTTAAATAATTTCCCCAAAGCCTCTGTGGTTAACTGATTGTAAAAATGGTTCCAGTTCCCCACTTTGCCTGCTACCCACACCATTTGCAATGTACCTTTGCAGCAACTTCCACCAAGGTAGGGTGTTTTTCGCCATCTTTTGAATCCAGGTTGGCCTGTTACTTATATATATGGCCAATAGGATAGGACAGAAGTGACAGTGGGCTAGTTTTGAGCCTAAGCTTGAAAAGGTCCTGTGTTCTTCTTTCTGTTAGAAGCCTACCACCAATGTTATAATAGGGCCAGACTAATCTAAAGACCCTGGCAGTAGAGCCAGGTCATTCTAGGTAGACCATGCAGCCCTCAGCCAACCCACCAGCTGAGTTGCAGACAGATGAGTAAGCTCAGCCAAAGTCAGTAGAGCCTAACCAAGACTGAAGAATTGCCCATTCAACCAAGTAAATGGTTGTTTTTTTAAACCACTGGATTTTGTGGTTGCATGTTAACAGAATTTTTGTGGAAATAGATAACCAATAGAGCCACCAGTTTACCAATGTAATAATACCACATATAAACACAGATATATTCAGCCCACCTCACTGCAAATAGCTGAATATCCAGTATCATAGAGTGATGTCTGTTCCCGTCTATTAGGTGTAAATGTGACTTTTCTGAGATTAATATTTAGTGGTGGCAGAAAATTAGGATAATGCCGATCAAAACCTCTCAGTCAGAAATGGGGGATGAAGAAGCATTACACAAGGGCAAAAACTACTAGCACTGAGTCTTGCTATTGATCCCCGGCCAGAATGCTCCTGGTTCCTTTGGGAGTCACCCTCAGGCTTTGTGTGTTATGTGGCCTTGGCAAGAGGGTGATTCCAGCATCCTGCATCCACAAAAACGAAAATCCTGCTGGTCAGGGATAATAAGATAAATGATGACTTCACTAGGTCTCATTGGTATCTGTGTGTTGAATCATTTCCCTGGCTGTATATTGAGTTCTTTAATTGGCCAATCTGGTAGCTCAAGTTCTGCCAGCTGGGTGATTTTCCTCTTCTATTTTTGTCAACAGCAACTGTGAGAGAAGGGGAGAGAGCTTTGTGAAGTTTGAACACCTCAACCATCCAGCTCACCTACAACTGGCGCAGACCTAGAGGCCTAAAGATTTCCATAGGGCTTAATCACTGGCTCCTTTGTCCAGATTTGAGATTTCTTTAGCAATATCACAACTGCCTCATCACCAGCACCAGAAATGTACTCCGGGTTGATATTTGAACTAAATATCACTGTCATGTTTTTCTCCCAGCCTCTATCTGCCTAGTTCTTAATTTAAAGAATTAGATCTCTGCCTTTGTCTGGTTGGGACAGAGTGGGTAGAGAAGGGAGGCAAACTAGTATCTCCCCTGAAGCCAGCTAATGCTTGGGAGGGCCTGTGAAATCGGACTTCCTAATTCACCTGGGTTTTCCCTCATATCCCACTTGAGCTTGGGCTGAAAAATAGACTTTTGCAATTTGCCAGTGTGTGAATACCAGCAGTACAAGACCACTGTGGAAGGGCAGAAACGGATTCACCTAACAAAGTCATTTCACTCTCTTGCTGGTCTGCCTTCAGCTTGGGCAAAGAACATCTTTTTCTTGCAGCACCATGCTGCATGCCCTACAAGATAGCTTCCACAGTCTACTATCATGACATTTCCTACCACATCCTCCAAAATTATAGCTTTAATGGAAATGGGGTTTGAATGCCAAGAGACTCCAGGCTACAGTTTAGCCAATAGCTTCAAATTTGCATAAAAGCCCAGGATTTGAACCACATGCTTGGAAGACTTTTCCAGAGGAAGAAGGGTACCCTTCCCAGAACATCAACATTCTGGGCAAACAAAATAAACTCCTGACTACTACAACCCCATACTGAACACTGCTCATCAAGGGTTGCCAACTGATTGATTGGTAGGGCTGCTCTTTGCACTGTTTTGAGAGAGATTGTGAGGCCATGTCTTGACTCTATGAGAAAGAATGCCATAATTAATTAGTCATGTCTGCACTGGTTAAGCAGAGACAGGAGAGTAATGAGACACACGTCATGTTTTGCCATCCTTGTTCTTCACCAATTAAGCATAAGATCAGGTCTGCACTGTGGCCTTGTCTTTATAAGATAAGAATTTGAGAACTTGGTAAGCATTTGAGATAATAATTGAGATAAGTCTAATATGAAAAGTAATCATCTCAACTTCCAGATAAAATACCTTACTTTTCCGAAAACTAGTTCATTTGTACATACAAACCAACACTGCTGACAGAAGTTGCTTGTACTCCAAATATGCTAAATTCATCCCCAACTGACAACATCACATACTTAAGGTTATATCACTCTTTCCTTCTAAATAAAAAGTCAGATAATAATGTAACACCTTATATTCTATTAGAATAATCTCATCTTTTGGCAGCTCAGATATAATACCTGCTCTGCCTGCATCACCATCTTGTGAAGATCAGATGTACTTTGAAAACCTTAAAATACTGTATGAAATTTCTTTTTACTGCTTCCACTTTGAAAACTGTAATACTCTATGTACCTTATTTTTATATCATGCACTTTTTTTTTTATTCTGGCTGCCTAGCATCAATTCTTCTTCCTAGAGTGGTCCTGTCTCCTTAAGGGGCTGCCCTCAGGCACTGTGAGTGTGGTCTTGGCAGGAGGGTGATTCCTATACTCCACATCCACAAAAAATAGGGCAAATGGAGGCATCGGATCCTCCTTCACTCATTTCTGAAACTGCCAGTGTGCAGGCACCTGAGAAAGCTCAGCAGAAAGTGATGCTTGCTCCCAAGGGCTCTAGAATATGGGCGGAAGTCAGCAGCTGCAGCAGATGTGATCGCCCCTGAGCAGAGGCTGTGATGGCAGCTCTGGCCTGATTCTTCTGGTACCTTCTGTGAATTCCACCACAACCCCATTTCATTTTATATCTTAATGTACTCATTGCAGTAATCTCTATGGCAAACAGGGACAGTGTTGATTGAAAGGAGCAATCAACATGGACCACAGACGTGTGTCAGTGTCTGGTGCATTGAGCCTGAAATGCAGCAATAGCTCAATAAATAGTTGTTGAATAAATGCACGCTTGAAATACAACTGACCTTGGACCGCTGTGCTCCAATCAGCCACAGGTTTAACCCTATGCAGCTCCAGACATGTCTGAGTTCAAAGCAGGAATAGCCAGACCCATGGCATCTGTACTTTTTGACGAGGGAGGTAAATCTTTCCCAGAAACCATCATCCTGAAATCTCTTGCTTACTCATCTTTCACCACACCCAGCTCCCATGGATGTTGGGAAATCATGTATCCCACTGGCAGCTGGATCCTTCGTTGCCACAAACAGATGGGGGTTCTGTTAGTGAGGAAGAAATGTGTGAACAGATATTGGGTAGGCAACTAATAATGTCTGTCAGAAAAAAATTCTAATACAGAAGAGATAATAATCCTGGCTTTCTGAGAGTAGAAACCATGGGAGTCTGGACCACTAAGGAAATGGGAAACCTTCCTCATGGACATGAACCCTGGTCCCATGGTCCACTCGCTCGGGCCCAGGCCAAGCAAGATGTCCCTGCAGAAGCCGTCCTAAGTCTGAAGATGGGACCCTATTTTCAGATACAAACATGTAAGCTCCAGCTAGTGAGGAGGATGTATTTCTTTAGAGGAACCAGCGTTCCTATAGCTGACCAAGGTCTTAAAAGCCTAAAGGTTTCTGCCTGTAGGCAGAGATGGCCCTAAACTGCTCAGGATGAGGGGCTCCAGTCTGCAATGTGTTCTCCATGACGCAGCTATTCTGGCCAAGTGTTTCGTGTGTGTACCAACAGTGCTGCTGACACCTTCCTGACAGCGTCACAAGGGCTGCCGCAGGCTCCTGACCCCGGCTTGGTCTGTGCCTTCAGGCTAGATGGTCCCAGGAGACCCCCACTAACCCAGCAACGACCCTTGTCCCTCTGACCTCTCCCCAGGCTCCGGGCCTCTGACGTGAGGACTAAACAGTCCCAAGCTGTGCCCTGCGGAGGCCCCAAACACCAGGCCCAGGGAGTAGCTAATTGGTTTTTTACAAGCCTAAGATAATTCAGACATTTAAATATTGATGTTCATTTCTGGGCAGCTATAAACACAAAAGGGGGGAAGAGCATGTTTAACTGCTTCCTCTCATTCAGTCGCCCGGTGATAATGGCCTTTAGTCAATAAGCTCAGCTTTCTAAAGAGGGGGTTCATTTGCATTAAAAGGGATATTCAGTGTGCTCTCTCTCATCGTGACAAATGGTCCCTGCACTGGGTGGGTGCTCCCTTCCCCCAGCACCCACCCCGTTTGGAGTAGCAAGAGGGACACAGGAATCCTGTGTCCGGGGCTGAAGAAAGAATAGAGCGGACTATAGTCAGCACCCAAGGAAGCATTTCCCATAGCGTATGAGACCCTGCTGAGGCTGCGCAGACCCCAGTAGTCATCTGCAGATCAAGAGTGGGAGGTCAGGGTGCTCCCGCTGTCCTCTCCTTGAAGCCTGGCTGTCGGGGGGGACACAGGTGGGGACTTAAGGTGCCAGAGCAGATAGCTGAGCTCACGTGGTCCAAGAAAGAACCCCGCTGCCCTCTCCATCCCTCTGCCGATCCCGCTCACCTCCTCCAGGCAGTCATTCTGTGCTTGTCCTCTCAGGCCCACAGAAAACGCTAGTCCAAAAGTCCCTCACACCTGATCATTTTTTTCCTGTACCATTTTGTATATTTCTTGAAAATGCCCAACAGCAAGCCAGTGATTTGTTCCAATCCTCATACTTCTGTGTTCATGTGTATGTAGTTATTACTAAAGGTTTGTAAGCCATCCATAGGATCTGCTTCTTTCATAACCAGGATCAAGGCTTACAATTAAGATGTAGAAACAATGATAGTAACTTCGGTATCCTCTGGTTCAATTAAAACACCATTAATATTACCATACAGGTCATAGAATCACAATATGCTAATTTATTTATAATTGAAAGATGGTCTGTCTCTCATAGACTCTTATGTTGATGGGTACTTTATGTTATATTTATGTAGTTTTTCATGTCACCACTCTTAAGATTCTAGACTTCTTGAGGGTACTGTCGTCATTATTCTGGGGTCCTGGAGTCACACATTCACTTATAGTACAAGTCAGATGTTGATAGAAAGTGCAGCTTCTTTCACTGTTCTATTAATTGAGCCCCTTTACAAATGCCTCACTGGGCAGCAAGGAAAAAAGAAAAAAACAAATTTATGTTAACCCAGAAAATTTCATCCTCTTCATGCATTTTTACACTTTCTCTGCCTAACTGCTTGGCCTATTTTGGAAGAAATGCTCCGTTTTCTAGACCGCTGCTTCTCTCCCTGTTTTCGGAGATGGCTCTGGGCACAGGGGCAGGGGTAGGGCTTCTGCGGCTCTGTGGTGGTAGGGTGAGAGGGTCCTCAGACCAGCAGTGTACCCTGGGTCCTCAGGAGGTCTGCAGCAGAGGGACTGGCTTGGGCTTCCTGGGAACCATGACCACAGAGGGTAAGTGGATCTCCTTCCAGGAGGTTCTGCTGGAACTGGTCCTGGAGCTTGGGGCTAGTGTGACTGATGGTCAGTTTTCTTTTCAACTTGATTTGGAGCTGGTCTCTTAGTTCTGGTGACTCATTCCCATGTGCACCCTTGCCAGTGCTGAGGACTCTCAATAGATGCTGGCCCAGCCAGTCTGCCTGGCAGGCCTCATTGCTGCCCCCAACACAATGACTGGCCCCTTCCAGAAAGTTCCTGTCAGACTCTCCCTCAATTTTCAGACTCTCCTCTGGGTCTCATTTGGGTCATAGAGAAGCAAGAAGCAGTTCAGGAGGTGCACAATCTGCCTCCCTTTGGAGTATCTGTGAGTTTACTTTGCTATGGCCATTCTTGGTTGCTGAGAATGGGCTATAAGGCTCTGTCCTCCCAGAGCCCCAAGTGGAAAGGAGAGCAGAGACCCTCTCTTCACCTTTTCCCTCAACTTGGCACATTTCAGTGAATCTGAGATGCCATTGATTGTAAGAAATACACCATTGTTCTGTATACGAATACATAAGAAAGAAAATAGCAATGCCTAGGAAGACACCACACATCGTGATGCATCCTGATTTGAGAGATGTCAGAGTGCAAATCTGCGTGTATTAAATCAGAGAATGATTTATGTATGTGGCGTATGTTCTTGTTGACTGAATATTGGCCCAAAGATGGAAATACAGGCCTGACCACTACTAACTTCCCTCTCTCACTTCCCTCTCTCCACAATCCCTCAAACCAAGAGAAATAAGCCTGGGGCTTTTGGTTTCTTGTCATCACATCCTTCTGTGACCTCAAGGCAGCAAGCTTCACTGCCTGGCTTTCCCTCAGAAGACACTCATCCCTGAAGCCCAGACTAGCTCCTGATACAGTATTAACTTGGAAAGTCTGTTTTGTTTCAGCAAAGCCTGGCTTCCAAAACTACACTGACTTGTGAGAAAGTCCTCTTTTGAATATCCAAAATTGAATACTGGTGTGTTTTTTTTTCTTTTAGAACCATTTCTTAAACAATCCTATACTTATAGGAAGCATGTTTTTTGAATGGCTCTGACAGAATGCAGAGGAGTTCAGTTTAAGAAAATATAAAACAAACAAGCAAAAAAAAGAGGCACATTAAAATGTTAACAAAAAATTAATGCTATTTCATTTTTATCTCCCCACAGGTCCAGGCTAGCATGGAGCAATGGGCAAAACTGACATGTAGTCAATTCAGCAGAAAAACAAAGAATGAAAATATTTCTACTCATTCCTGTAGAACCTCTGAAGACAGAATTTGTTTCACTAACTTTCTTGGCAATTTTCCACAAAAAACTAAATTAGATTTCATTTTCAGGAGACCCACAGTGGATGTTGACTTAGTAGTTGACCTTTTTGCCATTTCCAAATTGATAATATCTCTCTCACCAAAAATAACCCTGAGGCCCTAGACACTTTTGTATTTCTTTGTTTGCAATCTTTGGACAAGGAGTGAATATTTGCTTCCTTCTGCTATTCGAGTGTTAGTAATCTCATAGGTGGAATAGAGGTTGTACATGAAAATTGTTGTCATCTTGTATGAATGTGACTTTTTTTCAGTATTATTTTGGAGCAGCCAAATGGACATTCCAGGGGCAGGACTTGTTATAATACAGGGGTTTTGTGCACCTACCGAAGCTCTTTCTCCCTAGCATTCTTCAAAAAGAACCTTTACTCAGATGCTCAGTGAGGTAACAGGAGTGGTTTCTCTGGCCAGGACTTCTTGTTGTCTGCCTGAGACACAGCTATCTCCATGGGCCTTTCTGCTGGCTAGCCTGTCCCAAGATACTGCCGACAAAAATCTAAATATAAACTTAAAGTAACCAGCAGGTGAATAGTAGATAGTACTAAAGGTATATAAAAGAGGTCATAAAATGATTGCACTGATTTGTAAATAGGTAGCTGAAAGAAGTTGAAAAGTTACACAATCACCTGGCTTTTTTCCATTTTTCTCCACCAAATCCTCATTAATTCTCATATTTTCTGTTTCAGTGTTGTAATCACATAACTGTCATTTAAAATATGATTTAAGGCTGACTATTATTTTTAAATATGCATTTTGAAGTGTGATCCTTCCCATATTCGGGGCAAAATTGTGTGAGTGTGTGGTTGTGTAGTACTAAGTCTCTCATAGACTTGACTTTAATATGGAAGTCATCGACGGTAGAAGTAAGGAAATGTCACTGAACTTCACCTTACCCGACATTTCTTGGGGAGACTGATGGTGAGCTAAGCTATGGTTTTGCCAACTGATTTTCAAGATCCTAAAATAAATGAAATGTTTTAGTTAAAAGATGTTCGCATATATTGGAGGGTGGGAGGTGGAAGTTTTTTTTTTATAGCAACTAACTGTTAATGACTTTCTCTAGCTATAAGTATGATCCAATATTTTTTTCCTCAGTTCTTTCTTTTGTTTGCAACAGCTCCTATGCCTTACTCTGAATAGCATTTCCCACCAGCAGGTTAATAAGATGCAACACACAAAAAGGGCCAGTGAATCTGTTTGTTACAGTCTACTTACTAAAGCTATGGCTACAATACGCCAGTGCTGAAGTCAGTGAAAAGGCATCATCCAAATACAATCCAAGGAAAATGCAAGCTGATACAGCACAAAGATGCTTTGTTTAAGAATAGCAGAAATTTCCAGCAACTATCTGGAAAAAAAAAATGCAGGATGGGAGGGAATGTAATCAAATAACAAAACAAACCCAAACTAAAAGAGAATCTTTATAAACCAGCACAAGGACACTTTGTTTTTAAGTGCACACAGTGAATTTTAAAGATCTTTGTTCAGAAGGGAAATAAAGTATTATGAAGGACTGACACATTTGATGGATGGATGCGTTCTGAAAAACCACATTATCAATTACTTTTTTCTTGTTTGGCTCCAGTCCAGTAATTTTTATTTGAACAAGCCACATGCTAGCATGGTTTTGATTGCAGGAAGTGACTGGTTGTTGTTAAAGGCTACTATTTCACTGATGGGCTTATCTCTTCCTCCCCCTCCCCTTTCTGATGGCTCTCCGATATGAAAGGCACAGCTTTAGTTGTTATAAACAGAGCCAGGGATTGTTTGATAGACCCACCCGTGTTTTGCTTTCAGTCTTCCGTGGTACAATCTGGACAATGTATTCAGTAGCGCTTCAGAAAACAAACACTTGAATTTGGCTCTTTCTGTCCTAGACTTTGAAATTTTGATTTTTCTAACATTTGTATCTTTCATAATCTAAGTTTGTTAGCAACATGATATTCTTCTGAATATGATCTTCCTCTCTTTCTTCTTCTTTTTTTTTTTTTTGGCATTGGACTACTATCTCCAGTGAACCTTGCTGAGGAAGAGAATCTTTCTGAAACAGGCATCCTGAAATGTGTCAGAGATCTTCCCAAACAATATGCTGCCTTGTTCTTGGTTTGCTTATTTTTCATTTAATCAAAACAAGTGTATTAGAGCACTGTTTATTGGTCTTAATATAAGAAACACAGCTAATTAAATTATATTAGTAAGTATTATCAGTTTACCTCTGTAATTAAAGAAAGATTTGGGTGCAGTCATCAGTAGGCAGGAAATCATCTATGAAATCAATTGTTGATACTCGGGGGGGGGGGGTGTATGTGTGTGTGTGCATCAATATCCTTTATTCATGATAACTTCCTTTATGATTGGATTTTTTGCATGTTAGCAGGCCTGAGCCTTAAACTATTTCTAAATTCCCAGGGTAACATGTTGATAATAGGCTTTGGATAGTTAAGTATAGTTCCTAGTTCTATGTATGTATTTTTTATTTTTTTTTAATTTTAGTTTTTTAAAATTTTTTGCTTAGCCCTTGCATCTTTTATTTTTATTTATTTGTCTATTATTGAGGTACATAAAATGCATAAATCTTAGCATACAGCTCAAAGAATTTTGACATGCCTGTATACTCATATAACCATCACCCAGCTCAAGATCAAACATCCTCATTAATATTTTCCCCCTTCACCTATTGCACCCTATTCCACCTAGTTCTATATTTTTAAACACTTTCCTCTGCTGAAAATCAAAAAATAAAAAATAAAAAGATGGGCTTAGACAATGGGTTGTTTATTTCTTGGAACCTAAAAACAATTTAAATGAATTAGGATTTAATCTTGTTCAATGGAGGAAGTATAAATTTAGCAGCCATTTGTTGATTCACTGATTCATATCCAAATTCTTCTAAAGAAGATCCCACAGCATAGGGAGATACACAAAATGCATTATTAACCATAACTTCTCTAAAAATAAAATGAAGAAAACAAAAGATACTTCATATCAAAGCTATGTATCTAAATGTTTTATTCCTTTCTGACCTAGAATAGGGTGGTGTTTTTCAGCAAAAACAAAAACAAAATAAAGCACTTTTTAAAGAAACAGAACTGGGTTTAAATCTTATTCTGCAATTTGCAGGTTGTGTGAAAGTACTCAAAGTTAGGGAACAGGTTCAATAGTCTGTGGACTCACCTTTAAATGAAGACGAGCTGTAGGCTAAGGTATGGTGGTAGGTCATTTATATGACAGTGTCTGGCGGATTCAGTAAATGTTAGCTACCAGTGTGGTTGATCATACAACCTACTGTGGAATAAATCCTGGGCCTTCCTAGGATACAGCAGAAGGCCATGAGGCAAGGGCCATAATAGAAATCACAGGCTTTGCGGCGCCTTAAGTCTTGATATTCAAAATGTGATAAACAAAATTACACATCCCTTTTTAATCACTATGTAAATTGCCAGCTGAATTAACTAGTTAATACTTTATTTGGCAATTCTTCCTCCCCAAGTGATGACTTTGTATATATTTGGTTTTAATAATTAGTCAAGTTCTAGTTGTGATGCAGTAGCTTTGCAGATAATAAAAATTTAATTAAACGTACTTTGATGCAACTTTGATTATAAAGTTTCCTA
The DNA here is from genome assembly GCA_032199065.1 of Smutsia gigantea. NCBI lineage: Eukaryota > Metazoa > Chordata > Mammalia > Pholidota > Manidae > Smutsia > Smutsia gigantea. Next base: position 737,066 of record JAVSCE010014840.1, read on the forward strand.
AGCAGAGCATAAATAATTCAAAAATCTATGTGACTAACATACTTCATTCAACAAAAAGTGAGTTTTCAAAAGCAAAGTGTCAAATATGGTCGTTTGTGTAAGGCTACTGTGAATATTCTGCCCTAGAATTGATGAAAAATGTGCAATTAGCGTACCTTTTGCCAGTACAGTTAGTGCTACCTAGTGTACTTAGAGCTCAGAGTAGATTTCTGGATCTGGCTAATGCTTACAACATGACTCACATGTTTACTGTTTTTGGAGCAAGTTGTTAAGAGAACGCTGATTGCAGCATAGCAATCTAAATGTTATAAAAATGTTTCTAAATGCAACTTGCAATATTTATGTGTTAATTCTTTATTTTCCATTTTCAATGTCCTATTAAAATATGACAATTACTGTCATAATAAATCATTTTCTGCATGATTAATTATATGTCTTAAAATTTTCAAAGAATATGAAATCCTCCAAGGACTTAAAAAACAAAGTTTCCTTCCAAGAAAGCCTAAGTAACAAATTTCTTACGACTGTAAAAGAAAAATTGTCTATGCTGCCCTTTAAATCCTTGATGAACATCATTCCTGGAGATTGTATGATTATTTCTAGCATGGCTTCCCTTTTAAAAGCCTTAATTTCTCTTTAAATTCTCACTTGATAGATTTTAAGTGCCTCAGTTGTCTTACAAATTGAGAAGGGAGGTTGAGTGAGTTATTTCTGCATTTCTCTCTTTCATATAGAGATGTTGCAATATGTATAGCGATTCAGAATTCAACCCTAAGCTATAAAAATTCTACACAGCAGTAACTGTTCTGGAAAAGATATGCCAATCATACTATTGATGCCTTTCCTATGAAAGGAAGGGAGATGAGGGAAGGCAAACTGCTAGACTGAACAGGGTATTCTGCAGTCTGGGTGAGGGATGTCTGAGTTTGAGCAGGTCAACAGGGTAGAGATAACCAAAGGAGAGGGGTGGTTAATATTCTTTCATTTGTTGGCCCTTTTGAGTTTAACTTCCTCCATCACCCAAGGCTTCAGTAGGAGTGTTCATCATAAACAGCTTGTGTTAAGGGTACTTCAGAAGAGTAAAGGGTGTCCTAGAGATTAGCCTAGTGTGGAAAAGGGATGGATGAGCAGGAAGCATAGAGTGGAGATCAAGCTTTCATCGGCAGTAAGACACCACAGCCAGTGATGAGTCAGAGAAAAAGAGCCCTTTCAGAATCTCAGGAGCTACTAAGAAGGATGTTGGATATCTGACTGTGTGTGGGTTGACAGTGGATTATTCCTGTTGAAATCTCTCAGAGCAAGGAATCCAGCAGGCTGGAAGATGAGGACATCCAGTTAGCTGGCATGGATTATACTGATAACATCTTTCTATTTTCTAACTGTATATATTTTATTATTATACCATTTATATTATATAAATTACATATTATGTATAACAGTTATTACATTATAAATTATATTACTATATCTGGCTGTACATATACATTTTGATTGTAGAATTGATGTGTAGTCATACTATAAACACATGAGGTATGCCAGTCACTTTTCTCTGAGTTACAGTTTTCACACTTGTAAGATGGTCACCATACCTGCTCTCCCTACCTAACAGGTTTTATAGGAAAGGAAGAGGTCCATGGGAGCACTTTGTAAAGCACAGTGTTATAATTAATGTAAGAGATTAAAAGGCAGCTCAAGTGGAGGGGAACAAAGTGGGATCTGAAAGCTCATGTTTGATTCCCATCTTGTTTGCTTACTAGTTGTATAATCGTCAAGAGGCCATTGCTTTCTCTGAATGTCAGTTTCCTAGTCTGTAAAATGGGGATTTTAATACCCATTCTTCCTATTTATTAGTGTTTTTACATATTACCAGATGTAATAATATGTGACAGCACTAGGTAGACATTTGTGGTCCACCCAGAAGTAAGGTATCTAATGATCTCAATTGCGGACATATTAAGAAAAATCTATAATAAAACATTTAAATCTTATTCTGTAAAAAGCCAAGCAGTGGAGGTGGGGGTGTCTTCATGAATGAAAATTTCCCCAAACATCATCATAGTTTTTTCTAAAAGTGGCAGTGCACTGGACCAGATATTATACTGTGAATGATGATGGCTCATTCACACTATTTTACTAGGATTTCTATTCAAGGAAGTCATGTGATTTATCAGAATTGTTCCAGGTTATGTCATACTGAGAACAAGTCCTGAACTCAATTACAGCAGTGGGAGCCTACATACTACCATTAAGATTATAGACCCTTACAGTTTAGAATTGCTTTAAGTGACAGCTAATCAATCTTCAACAAAATGTGTCTGCTTCTACTTCCCCCAGATTCTATTTATCCCCTAAGTTCATTTCTTTGGAAGTATTAGCGAGAGGGAAAGAAAAGGCAATTAAGCTTAGCAAATGATCCTGAATCAAAATTCATTCTATATGACCAATCCAATCCTCAAATAATAAAATAAAAACATTTGGGGGCTGCAAATGTTTGCATTGAGTGGGGAGAGGTTTAGAGATGATACTTCATGGATGAGACACCATATGGACAAAATCAGAAAGGTTAAAGGAACCAACTGAGGTTAACCCGATCATGGTAGGCTGGGAGTTGAGCCCCAGTTCCAGTTAAAATAATACTGGACTTTGATGAATTATTTTCTTGTACAAAGCATAAAGTATCTAGTTACACTTTCCTACACCTACCCCATTCCCATGCCACCCATTTCAGAAAGTAAGCACACAGCTTTTCTCCTGTAATATCTGCCCTGCAGGGCTTTGTAATAGCCAATGTGAAGGCATGGCAGGCACCGCTGAATAGGTGTAAACCCTGCTGTTGTGGAAAGTAAAAGGACTAGTGCTTATGCACAGTTCATGTTCAGGTTCATTGCTCTTGAATTGTGCTTATCAAGATTTTCAGAGACTCTGACATTGGGGGCTGGAGGAAAGGAGGGAACCAGGTTTGCTTGCTGCAGCCATGGGAATCCTCAGGTTTAAGTTTTGCCCAGTGGCAACTGCAACACAGTCATCTCCAACCCCATTTCAGCAATAAAACATCTGCTTGAAAAGGAGTAAACCACACAGGGAGTTGGGTCGTGTTTAAGTTATATACTTTAATTAACACCCACTTGTGGAAAATGGATTTTATACAGTTTTAAAATAAGGAGGTAGGAGACGGAAGTTTTCTGCTTCAGTACTTACAAGCTGTATATCCTCAGGCAAGTGACTTCTTTCTGAGCCTCAGGTGATTAGTCTTTAAAGTGGGGATAATAATACTTTGTTTGCTTAAGGCAAGGGAATAGAACAGAAAAATCTCTTAAAGGTCCCTTTTAGATGCAAGGAACTAAAGGTAATACAACTTTTTCTTGAGTGAAAGAGTCATTTTTAACAGTATATTTTAAAAATATGATTAAAAAATCACAGAATAAATTCCTTTAAAATATTAAGATAATTAATTGTGCAGACTAGCTAAAAGTCCAGGATCTCTCTCGGACACTCAGGATTATTGCTTACATAAGGTGTGACTATTGAAGACAGAGGTCCAATAAGACCTTTGTCATTCTCACACACTCAGCCAAAGCACCCAATCTGGTACCAGGGTGAGTCAGCCAAAAAGGGGATTCTTATCTTCAACCAAGGGTTCTTGCAGAATGAGAAGAACCTGAATTCCCACCTCTGTAGCTACTGATGTTGAGTCAGGGTCATGGGTCCATTCTGTTGACCTCATGGTGAGGTCCAGACAGCCCTCCACATCCCACTAAGCCTCTGTGTTCCTTCTTGCCAGCAGACTTAATTATGGACCATCTCAAGGGTTTCAAACAATGCAGCATTTCAGTAAGGAGAGTTCTTTTCTTCCAGAAACCTCTTTAGTCTCTATGCAACTTTTTCCATCCTACTCCCTAGCCAAGCACCCCAGTCCCCCCAAAAAAGCAATGAGTCCCCACTTGCCTTTTACCCACCAAGTTAAGAAGGGACATCCCAACACAGAGATAGCTTGGCAATCTCCACCAGTGAACAGAGGTAGCTAGCAAAAATAAGGCCTTGCCTCACCAGACAAGTTCAGAAATTTGACAGTGTCTTTTTGATATGGATGTACTAAACCTTTAAAAAAAAGAGTATTCTATGCAGTTATAATCATCTTATCATAGATGAGGGGGTGACGACAAGTCAGTTATGGGGCAAGTCAGCTGATGGTCTATAAATGCGTATGTCCTTGATACATTGTGATCCTTGCTGTCCTAGTTGTATATTCAAAGCAGAGCTTGACATTTCTGAATTATAAGGGTGGCCTCTATCCTAATTAAAATGTACTCATTTCATTCATTACTGGGGGTAGGCCGTGGCAGTGCCAAGGAGATGTGTGCCTTCGTAATCTTACCAACTGCCCCAAATAAAAGTAATAGGTATTCTTTAATATGGAAAAGGATATTTTCTCAATCTTAGACAAAGTGTGAGTAAGAGCATTTACTGACCATTTTCATATTTGTAATGATCCTGTCACTTTCTGCTTACAATTCTTCCTTCCCCCACAATGGTTTGCCATTACCCTCAAAATAGAAAATGAATGCCTTATTCAGGTTAAGAAGTTTCATGTGATCTGGATCCATAGATGTGGATAACCTGATCTTAACACTATTTTTACCCTGGCACACACCAGTCCTTAAAAATCTTCACATGCACCAGTATTTCCCCATATGGGGCCTTTGTATCCACCCAAAACTTGCTTCTCACTGATTTCTGCCATGGCAGGCTCTTAGCATTCAAGCTTCTGATTAATTGTCACTTCCTCCCAGAAGCCTTCCATGACCTCCCACCTGAACTAGTTCTGCCACTCCAGTGACCCTTGTCCTTGCTACCCTGCTGTATTTCTCTTCATAGCACAGACCACCACTGTCATATTATGCTGGTATGTGTTCAGCTGTCTACCTCCCTCCATCAGAATGTAAACTTCAGTAGGGAAGAGACTTTGCTTCTGTTGTTTACTGTATCACTCTGAGTCCCATTAGGAGAAAAAGCACACAGTAATTTGAACAAGGAAAATTCAATATAAAGAATTATTAACTATAACAAGAAATGGGAGAAAAGAGGGATTGTAAGTAAGAGGTAAAGAGAGCCCTAAAGAATACAGAACAGCAGATAGAAAAAATAGCCACTAACCCTGTGGCTGAGAGAGAGGACTCAAGAAAGAGCCTGCCCAAGACTCACATACCCTCTATGGCTGAAATCCAGACTTTGCTGGAGAGTGTATAGGTGGAGTGCATCGACCCTGTTAGAAATCTGCATTCTGGAACTTGCCAGAAATTCACATTCCAGAATATACTGGAAATCCATCCTCCTGGGTGCCAGGGAAACCTGTTCATGGAGATGTCTCATCAGAGGCATTCAGTTCCAAAAGCACTTGAGGGGGGCTCCCGAAGAAAGCTGCTGGCTGCTGACTGCCACCTATGCTGTAGGACTCTGCAACTTCCCCTCCCCACCCACACCAAAACACACACACTAGAACCAGGAAGCAAAACCCTTCCTCTTGTAATGTCTCTACAGGGTCCCCTGTTGACAAAGATTTGGTACTAGCTGGCAAGGAAAACTAATTAAAGGGCCCAGATCTATTTTCACAGAACAGGCAAAGAGGTTATATTTGGAGGTGAGAGATAATGAATCAAAAATAGCCACATTTATTGCTAAATTCCATTATCCTGGCACATATTAGGTAGTCAAGAAATATTTGATGGAGAAATAAAGGATTTAGAGTATATAACCTAAGTGAAAACAATGTGCTTGCTTTGCATATATCACTTTAAGATTGGCTTGGCTTCCAACTGGAATGCTTCTGCTGAGTCCCTCCCACATGAACATTCTGGAGCTTCCCATTGTGTGGTAGGGATAAGACAAGTCCCAAGTGACTTCACAGTGTGGGTCAACAGTTTGTGAGAAATGCAATGAGAGAAGCACAGCAGAGGGGAGGAGAGATAAAAGCAGCTGTGAGCCCCACTCTGTGTTCAGTTGGGCCACTGGTTGCTTCACTTGGCATCTTTCTGAGACATCACCATGAATTATGTAGATCTGCCATGTGGGCAAAATGTGAAACATATCCAAGTGCTGTATTCTAAAGCTGTACTTAATAAAAAACAAAGAAACATCCTGATTTCTCTAGCCACTCTTCTGTGGACACAAACTGTGGAGAGAGTTCAGGAGAAAGGCCCCTGCTACAAGCTATTTGTTATCTGATATTTCCTAACAGCGCTAAACTTCTTGTCCACTGACCCTTTCAACAGTTCCTCAGGTTCTATTATTAGGACTCTCATTCCCTGTCCTAGGAAATAACCGCACAGAATTTCAATAAATATAGGCAGACGATATGGAAGCTTTCTATATTGACACAACTTGGTGCTCACTCATTAATGTCATCAACAAATATTTATTGAGCACCTATTTTGGGCCAAACATCATTCTAGGCATTTGGTGTACAGCCTGCTCTCATGGAACTTGCTAACATTCTGGCTAGCACAGATAACATAGAACTTCCTACAGATGTACTGTGGGTGATTCAACAAACTATTGAAAAGCTCCAGTGGGAGCAAATAGCCAACCCCAGAGTAAAATGTGGTTGTTGCTAGTGTTTTTAGAAAATTCACTGTCCTAGTGTAAAAATTTTATCACTCAAGTCTTCTAACTTTTGGTCTTAGAAATGTTTCAAAACATTGTTGTCCAATGGAAACATGTCAGTCACATGAAATAATTAAAAATTTTCTAGCATCTGGGTTAAAAAATTAATTTTAAAACACAAGTTTATTGATATATTTTGCTTAACTGATTATATGTATTAGATCTTCACCAAATATTTGATAAAATTCAGTGGTGAAGCCATGTGGTTCACCGATTTTTTTGTTTGTTTGTTTTATAGTTCTTTATGTGCTTTTAGTACAAGCCCTTTATCAGAGATGTATTTTGCAAATAAAGTTTCCCAGTCTGTGTCTTGGTTTGAGTGCTTTGAACAAGGTCTTCTAAAGACAGGAAAAATACTCAAAATGTTTGAATTTCTATGTGTAATCATTATAAATTATTGAGTTATTTTCTTTCTCCTTTTTTCCTACCAACTCTTCAAAATCTGTGTGTATGTGTACTTACAGCATACCTCATCTTGGACTGGCCATATTTCAATTGCCCAACAGCTATCTGCCATCTTATTCTGGGGATGGAGGAGAAGATACTTGATGAAGTGAAATATTCTGTGAACTCTAGTTCCAGGATTTTAGTAAAAAGTTAGAAGAAAGCAAAGAACACCATAGCTTTCCTTTGCACCAGCCCTCCACAGTGCCCAGCATAGAGAAATGCCCAAAGAAGGGGGTAGGTTGGACTTAAGTCACTGTTTGATTCGTTCCCTGAGGTAAAGGGTATGATTAGGAAGGGTGGTTTTCCACTAATGCTGAGCTATCACTCGGTCAACGTCTCAAGTTAGAGTAGTCAAAGGACATTCAAGAACTGAACATTCAAAACCCAGACCGTTAAATTAGCCAAACCCCGCTTGATTTTTTCCGAATTCCTCCCAGCCCCAGAGGTTTGAGGCTTCCTAGGAAAGGCTGAGAGCCGCGCGGCCTCCTCTCGAACCAGGGAGCTGCTGTCAGCTGGTTGGGGACAGGGAGTGCTGCCTATCCCGGCCGCCCCTGCCTCCTAAGCCAGATCTATAGGGATGACCCGCTCCCCGTGCCCCTGCCTCCGCTCCCTCGGCCTCCGCCACGGACCGCTCCCACCTTCCCAGCCCCTGTCCCGGCGGCGGCCTATCGGCCACTTCTCCTGATCAGCGTGGCCCCCTGCCCGATTCAGTCGCGACAAACTTGACTTATTCCTCAAAGAACGGGAAAAAGAGAAGCAGTTTCCTACTGATCCGGAGGAGGAAGCAGCTCGGGACGCGCAGGGGCGTTTTCCTCCCCGTGCCGGGGGCTGGCGCCGGTTGCCGTTGATTCAATGCGGACAGCCTGACAGTCTGCGAGGTACGGGTGGGCCCTGGACAGTTTCTTTGGGAATCGGACGACCCTCGATCCCGGGCCTCCACGGTTACGACCCCCGGCAGGACCCCAGTCTCGGGAAGCTTTCTTGGATAATAGCTGAGGGAAGTCGGCCCAGCTTTGGGGTTAAACGGCAATGCCAGCTCCCTGGGGCTCGGAGGGGCGCCCTCCCCACTCTCGCCCCGGCCCCCTGCCCCGGTAAGCGTCTGGCAGCTCTGTCTCCGGCTCTAAACAGGAACAGGGCCCTAAGCCCGCCTTCATAAGGAAAATTATGCCGGCTCCAGCGGCGCGTAAAATTGATGTGAACCGAACGAAGTGGATTCGGCGTGATCCTCCCTCTCCTCTCAACAGGGGTTTCGGCGTTACACGAGGCCGAGCTTGTCTCTTTAAGGAGACAGTGGAACCCTAATTAGGCTGCATTTCTGGCGCGGTCGAGGAGGAAAGGGCCGTGGGTGTCGTGTTGGAAGGAGGGAGCGTGGGAGGACGCGACTCGGAAGGAGATCTCTGACCAGCCTCCAGCCTCACGACCGACCCTCCATCCTCTTTACTTTGCCGCCACCACCGCCACCAACACCCAGTTTCGAACGCAGCCAGTGCAGCAGCAGCCGCCGCCGCCGCTGCTCCCAGGCCCACGTTACTTTGATTGACAGCTGAACAAATGTTTCCCGGGTTCGAACGCTCGCGCTAAGGAACTTCAACCAAGGCGAAGCTCCGCCTTGGGCGGGCTGTCTCCTCCCCGCCTTCGCTAACACCATCCCGTTTTGTCCATTGGTCTGAGCTACTGACGACGCCCGGCCCCCACGTGGGCCCCAGCCCGGCCGTCTCCTCCCCTCTGGCTCGCCATTTGTCAGCAGTGAAATGATGGGCAGTAATACAGAACGGCGATTAATGTTCAGCCATCTCTGATTGGTTGCTGGAGACACCTCCTTTGCCGCGGGTGGGCGGGGCGCTTTGGAGAGCGCGCCAGAGCAGTCGCGTGGCCGGCCGGTGATTGTAGTCAATCTGGTCGAACTTTCAGCCTCGGTCGCCGCGGGCGGACTACAACTTCCGGGATGCTCCGCGGTCCTTCCGCGGAAGGTTGTGAATATGTATCAGAATGTTAATGATTAGCTGCTGCTAAATTTGGTCAAAGAAGTCACCTACACAGAGCGTGTTGTTAGAGCTGTTCGGAACGGGTGTTTGGGCTGTTGGCTGCTTTCTTCCCCCTCGCTCACACACTTGTACATTATTTTGAGGTGGTGTTCGCAGAGTTTGAAAGGAGAGAGAATTAAAAAAAAAAGCCGCAAGCGTTTCACTCTTTTATTTTTATAATCCCCTTCAATTTGGGGTTAAAAAAAAAGACAAGAAAACAGGAAGGAAGAAAAATAAGGAAATGAGATGTGGTAAAAGAAGCTAAAAGGTGCCTTTTAAAAGATCGTTGCTGTGAAGTGAAAAAATCTCCAGAGAAACCAAAAAGCACCGCCAAGACCTCTTCCAAACCAAAGGAGTTTGTGTTGGCTTTTAGGAAAGAAGAGAGAGATCATTCATTCGGAGGAATAACCACCAATTAAAAGACAAATAAAAAAAAGTTTGGAGTGGGACGCCGAGCAAGCGAGCGAGCCCGGCCGTACTGCCGGCGGGCGCTGGGGAGCGGAGCTCGCACTTTCCCGGCCCGGGTGCGTAGCCGGTCTCGGCGGGCGCGCCTCGGCTGAGCGAACGTCGGAGCTTTGCTGCGGGAGACGCGCGCCGGACGATGCCCGCGGCGGGCCAGTGACGCCCGCGGGGAATGCGGAGCGGCCCGGCCACCCGCACCCAGCCGCCGCCGCCGCCGCCGCCGCGCGTTCCTGCCGCCCGCGTCACGCGAGACCCGGCGGGGGCCGGGACCGCCCGAGCCGCCCCTCGGACCCGGCTGGCCGCCGCCGCCGCCTCCTCAGGGCCATTAAAGCCAATGAGCCGCGCGCCTCTGCCCAGCGCAGCCAACTAAATCGGCTTGGATGATCCGCGACCTGAGCAAGATGTACCCGCAGACCAGACACCCGGTGAGTGCGGGTGGCGGGGGCGCCGGCGGGCGCTGGGGGGTTCCCCGAGTCGCCTCCTGCGCGCCGAGTTGTGTGCCCGGCCGGAGGTGCGGGGAGGGCGCCCGAGCCCCGTGCCCCGCTCGGAGAGCCGCCCGGCCTCCGCCCCCGGCTCGGTGGCACTCTCGAGGAGGGGTTGCGGAGAGGCAATTTGAGTTGTAGCCATTTTCTTATTGTTGTCTTTGAAGCCCCTGGAAGCCGCGCGGAGCCGTTCGTCGTCCCCGCGCCGCGACCCCTAGAGGGGGGGTGGCGAGCGATGGAGGCGGCGCGACTCCGCGCTGGGGCGGGGAGGGCGCCCTCGGCGGCGGCGCGGCTGGTCCGGCTGCGGCTCGGGAGAGCGGGGCGCCGGCCCCTCGCGCCGCGGGCTCCGAACACCGGCGAGCGGGCCAGGCGGCCGGCGGGGGAGGGTGGCGGCCGCGTCCACGCTCTCCCGACCTGACTGCGGCCCGACGCCATGGCGCGAGTCCCCCCGACGGGCCAGTTTCGATTCCGGGTGGGGAGGGAGTGGTCGCGGCGCGCCGGCCCCTCGGCGCCCGCCTTGGGCAGGGGAGGGCAGCAGGGTCTCGAGCCCGCGGGGTCCGGGGTGGGAGGAGGACGCGGGGGCTCGGGCTACCCCGAAACCAGCCCTTGCCGGCCGTGCGGCGGTGGGGGCGGGGGTGCGGGAGGAGAGTTTTCCTCGCTCTCTGCCTGCCTGCGCGATGACCGCCCCTCCACCGCCGCCAGCGCCGCGCGGTTTGTTTTCTCCATCCCCCCGCCTGGCTTGTGACGTGGGCTAATTAAATGTTTTATTGTTGTTCTTTAGGCACCGCATCAGCCTGCTCAACCTTTTAAATTTACAATATCCGAGTCCTGTGATCGGATTAAGGAAGAGTTTCAGTTTTTACAGGCTCAATACCACAGGTAACAATGTTGACTTTAGCTGATCCTCCTATTTGCTTAGCTCTTGTCTTCCCCCCGCAGACACATACAAACACCTCCCCTTTTTTGGCCACCACAAAGGTATTGTCGTTTTTCCTCGTGGGCTGAAAGGGCAAGTCAAGGCCTTTTTTCCTTAGACAGGTGCAAAGAAATCAAGCATTTCTCCCTTCTCCCCTTAAATAAAAGAAAAAAAAAAGGCAGAACAATCGAAACTGGGGAGACTTGGAAAACGCCGAGGCCAAACTTTCGATATTGATTTATTGGGGCCAGGAGGATGGAAGGCTGGGAAGATTCTGGGGCCTTTTGACTTCCCTGGTTTTCTGTTACTCCCGTCTTGATTCCTTCTCACTTATTCCTGCCGTTCACTGAAACACCAAGAACTGAGCGAGGGTCCTGGGAAGTCGCAAGTGAGCAATTTCATTACTTTTATGCTGAAAAAATGTTTTCGTGTTAGAGACGACCATTGGAGTACCTTTGAAATATTTTTCTTTCACTGGCTTTTTGGCAACGTGTAATTCTTTCAGAAATGCAAGGACCAAAACAAGCCACTGAACCCTATCCACACTGTGCCCCTGGGTGGTGGTATTCAACTTGTGTCTGTGCTGTGGAGGGAAAAAATAAGACATCATTCATAAGACTGGCTTGATTCATATTTTCATTAATCTCTTTGTGGACCATTAAAGAAAAAGAATTCCTTTGTGACATTTGGGGGGACGTGTTTTGTGCTTGGATATGTAGACATTATTGATGTTTATTTTCTTGTTCTTGTTTAACTAAATGAATTTAGTGAATATTCATTTCTGGATGAGGTTCGGTAATTGAATTGGCTAGAAGTTTTTTTTCTTTAGAACAAAACCCCCCACACTTGATGGGAATCGAAAGGGTATGTCCAGACGGCCAATCACCCCCTTCTCTCCTCTCACCTTTCATATAATGAGGGTGGTATTTAAGATAGTTGATT